>CM044551.2:1582076-2182076 GCA_024416835.2 Perccottus glenii
TAAACATGAAAATAACAAATAAAAAAGAACACCTGTGATGAAGTTTTGGTATTAGTAATGGCTGACTCTGATTCTGAGGGAGAACATCTACCTTTAGAGTCTTTTCAGCCGAGTGAAAGTGAGAATGAGCGAGAGTGCGTGCGTGTGTAACTTGGACAGCGGCGCGCTGCTCGTGCCTTTCTCAGCTCTCATAAAGCACACGCTGTTTTCCCACATTTTACCAAACATCAGTGAAAGAAACGGAGGAAACTAGTCGTGAAGGATGTTGGAAAGGAAGCCGTGAGCGCGCGTAGCACCTGCAGCTTTACCTTTAGCACCTGCAGCTTTACCTTTAGCACCTGCTGCTTTACCTTTAGCACAGGTGATAGAAGCCGGGGCGGGTGTACTTGCCGTGGCCTGGAGTGACAGGGAGTTTGGGAATAATGCGGCTTCTATTGACAGCTGTTTGGGACAAATACGTGTTGTTCATCCTGACACTTTACCCAGTCGAGGAGGGAGAGGCAGGGGTAAACATAGTCAGTGAGAATGCGCTAATCAAAGCAGCGATCGTAATAAAAGTGATGGCTGTGTGCTGTGCTTTATGAGAGGTCCCACACTCTAAAAAACTACTAACTATGCCACATGGACGGATAAGAAAAGATAAAGCAACTGCAACCACACACATACAGTACATGTGTATATTTCTCATAACTATTTGCATACGTTTTACTAGTTATGGTTTATTAGAAGTTGTAGTTATTCTTTATTTCAGAAAAAGAAAAAAAACTATTCTAATATGTTCATTAGTGTGTAAGTACTGAAAAAAACATAACCGCCAATATATAATGTCATAGTATGCAAATTATATGCAAATTAGATGCTTAAAATTTATTTACTTAAATACTTTGGGTCATACCTGACATTTGTCTAGTTTAGAGTAGGACTCTATCTCTTATCATTTTCAAACCACAGCCTTTTGAAATTTGGATCTCAAAAATCTGTATTTTTTAAATAATTCCTGGCACCTAAAGGGGGCAAGAGACTAACAAAAATTATAAGGGCATTATAGCCTAGTACTTGGATACTTAAGTACATTTGAAGGCAAATACTTTTGTACTTTTACTCAAGTGAAAGTTAAAAGGGAGTACTTTTACTTTTACTGAAGTAATATTTTACCTAGTGTATCTGTACTTTAACTCAAGTACTTGGTTTGTGTACTTCGTCCACCACTGCTAACACCTTTATATCTTTTAGAGACTGAGTTTTTTTTTCACTAACACTACCCCTCACCCAGAGACGGTCTGCTGCTGCAGCCTCTGTCTTCTGCAGAAGAGACGTCAGGGGCCGCAGAAGGACAGGAACTTTGGACTTGGTCGGTTAACTTGTGTTTTATTTTTTTGATCTGGTTCAGGTCCGGTTTGTGCAGGAGTGGTCGGCCTGAAGATGCCTCGGTACTGTCTTTTCGGAGACACAGTGAACACATCGTCAAGAATGGAGTCGACAGGAGAAGGTCAGAACCAGGTCTAAACCAGGTCTAAACCAGGACTAAACCAGGACTAAACCAGGACTAAACCAAGTCTAAACCAGGACTAAACCAGGACTAAACCTGGAATAAACCAGGACTAAACCAGGTCTAAACCAGGACTAAACCTGGACTAAACCAAGTCTAAACCAGGACTAAACCAGGTCTAAACCAGAACTAAACCTGGACTAAACCTGGACTAAACCAGGTCTAAACCAGGACTAAACCAAGTCTAAACCAGGACTAAACCAGGTCTAAACCAGGACTAAACCAAGTCTAAACCAGGACTAAACCAGGTCTAATCCAGGTCTAAACCAGAACTAAACCAGGTCTAAACAGGACTAAACCAGGTCTAAAACAGGTCTAAACAGGACTAAGCCAGAACTAAACCAGGTCTAAACCAGGACTATACCAGGTCTAATCCAGGTCTAAACCAGAACTAAACCAGGACTAAACCTGGACTAAACCAGGACTAAGCCAGAACTAAACCAGGTCTAAACCAGAACTAAACCAGGTCTAAACCAGGACTAAACCTGGAATAAACCAGGACTAAACCTGGACTAAACCTGGACTAAACCAGGTCTAAACCAGGACTAAACCAGGTCTAAACCAGGACTAAACCAAGTCTAAACCAGGACTAAACCAGGTCTAAACCAGGACTAAACCAAGTCTAAACCAGGACTAAACAGGACTAAACCAGGTCTAAAACAGGTCTAAACAGGACTAAGCCAGAACTAAACCAGGTCTAAACCAGGACTATACCAGGTCTAATCCAGGTCTAAACCAGAACTAAACCAGGACTAAACCTGGACTAAACCAGGACTAAACCAGGTCTAAACCAGGTCTAAACCATGACTAAACCAGAAGTAAACCAGGACTAAACCTGGACTAAACCTGGACTAAACCAGGTCTAAACCAGAACTAAACCAGGACTAAACCTGGACTAAACCAGGTCTAAACCAGGACTAAACCAGAAGTAAACCAGGACCAAACCAGGAATAAACCAGGACTAAACCTGGACTAAACCAGGTCTAAACCAGGACTAAACCAGGACTAAACCAGGACTAAACCAAGTCTAAACCAGGACTAAACCTGGACTAAACCAGGTCTAAACCAGGACTAAACCAGGACTAAACCAGGACTAAACCAAGTCTAAACCAGGACTAAACCTGGACTAAACCAGGTCTAAACCAGGACTAAACCAGGACTAAACCTGGACTAAACCAGGTCTAAACCAGGACGAAACCAGGACTAAACCTGGACTAAACCAAGTCTAAACCAGGACTAAACCAGGTCTAAACCAGAACTAAACCAGGACTAAACAGGACTAAGCCAGAACTAAACCAGGTCTAAACCAGAACTAAACCAGGTCTAAACCAGGACTAAACCTGGAATAAACCAGGACTAAACCTGGACTAAACCTGGACTAAACCAGGTCTAAACCAGGACTAAACCAAGTCTAAACCAGGACTAAACCAGGTCTAATCCAGGTCTAAACCAGAACTAAACCAGGTCTAAACAGGACTAAACCAGGTCTAAAACAGGTCTAAACAGGACTAAGCCAGAACTAAACCAGGTCTAAACAGGACTAAACCAGGTCTAAAACAGGTCTAAACCAGGACTATACCAGGTCTAATCCAGGTCTAAACCAGAACTAAACCAGGACTAAACCTGGACTAAACCAGGACTAAACCAGAAGTAAACCAGGACCAAACCAGGACTAAACCTGGACTAAACCAGGTCTAAACCAGAACTAAACCAGGACTAAACCTGGACTAAACCAAGTCTAAACCAGGACTAAACCAGGTCTAAACCAGAACTAAACCAGGACTAAACAGGACTAAGCCAGAACTAAACCAGGTCTAAACCAGGACTAAACCAGGTCTAAACCAGAACTAAACCAGGACTAAACAGGACTAAGCCAGAACTAAACCAGGTCTAAACCAGAACTAAACCAGGTCTAAACCAGGACTAAACCTGGAATAAACCAGGACTAAACCTGGACTAAACCTGGACTAAACCAGGTCTAAACCAGGACTAAACCAAGTCTAAACCAGGACTAAACCAGGTCTAATCCAGGTCTAAACCAGAACTAAACCAGGTCTAAACAGGACTAAACCAGGTCTAAAACAGGTCTAAACAGGACTAAGCCAGAACTAAACCAGGTCTAAACAGGACTAAACCAGGTCTAAAACAGGTCTAAACCAGGACTATACCAGGTCTAATCCAGGTCTAAACCAGAACTAAACCAGGACTAAACCTGGACTAAACCAGGACTAAACCAGAAGTAAACCAGGACTAAACCTGGACTAAACCAAGTCTAAACCAGGACTAAACCAGGTCTAAACCAGAACTAAACCAGGACTAAACAGGACTAAGCCAGAACTAAACCAGGTCTAAACCAGAACTAAACCAGGTCTAAACCAGGACTAAACCTGGAATAAACCAGGACTAAACCAGGACTAAACCAGGTCTAAACCAGAACTAAACCAGGTCTAAACCAGGAATAAACCAGGACTAAACCTGGACTAAACCTGGACTAAACCAGGTCTAAACCAGGTCTAAACCAGGACTATACCAGGTCTAATCCAGGTCTAAACCAGGAATAAACCAGAACTAAACCAGGTCTAAACCAGGAATAAACCAGAACTAAACCAGGTCTAAACCAGGACTAAACCAGGTCTAAACCAGGTAAACCAGGTCTAAACAGGACTAAGCCAGAACTAAACCAGGTCTAAACCAGGTCTAAACAGGACTAAACCAGGTCTAAACCAGGACTAAACCAGGTCTAAACCAGGTCGAAACCAGGTCTAAACAGGACTAAGCCAGAACTAAACCAGGCCTAAACAGGACTAAACCAGGTCTAAACCAGGACTAAACCAGGTCTAAACAGGACTAAACCAGTTCTAAACCAGGACTAAACCAGGTCTAAACAGGACTAAACCAGGTCTAAACCAGGACTAAACCAGGTCTAAACAGGACTAAACCAGGACTAAACCAGGTCTAAACCAGGTCGAAACCAGGTCTAAACAGGACTAAGCCAGAACTAAACCAGGTCTAAACCAGGTCTAAACAGGACTAAACCAGGTCTAAACCAGGACTAAACCAGGTCTAAACAGGACTAAACCAGGTCTAAACAGGACTAAACCAGGTCTAAACCAGGTCTAAACCAGGTCTAAACAGGACTAAACCAGGTCTAAAACAGGTCTAAACCAGGACTATACCAGGTCTAATCCAGGTCTAAACCAGAACTAAACCAGGACTAAACCTGGACTAAACCAGGACTAAACCAGAAGTAAACCAGGACTAAACCTGGACTAAACCAAGTCTAAACCAGGACTAAACCAGGACTAAACCAGGTCTAATCCAGGTCTAAACCAGAACTAAACCAGGTCTAAACAGGACTAAACCAGGTCTAAAACAGGTCTAAACAGGACTAAGCCAGAACTAAACCAGGTCTAAACAGGACTAAACCAGGTCTAAAACAGGTCTAAACCAGGACTATACCAGGTCTAATCCAGGTCTAAACCAGAACTAAACCAGGACTAAAC
This sequence comes from Perccottus glenii, assembly GCA_024416835.2. Lineage (NCBI taxonomy): Eukaryota > Metazoa > Chordata > Actinopteri > Gobiiformes > Odontobutidae > Perccottus > Perccottus glenii. The sequence goes on from CM044551.2 coordinate 1,587,129, forward strand.
CTGGACTAAACCAGGACTAAACCAGAAGTAAACCAGGACTAAACCTGGACTAAACCAAGTCTAAACCAGGACTAAACCAGGTCTAAACCAGAACTAAACCAGGACTAAACAGGACTAAGCCAGAACTAAACCAGGTCTAAACCAGAACTAAACCAGGTCTAAACCAGGACTAAACCTGGAATAAACCAGGACTAAACCAGGACTAAACCAGGTCTAAACCAGAACTAAACCAGGTCTAAACCAGGAATAAACCAGGACTAAACCTGGACTAAACCTGGACTAAACCAGGTCTAAACCAGGTCTAAACCAGGACTATACCAGGTCTAATCCAGGTCTAAACCAGGAATAAACCAGAACTAAACCAGGTCTAAACCAGGAATAAACCAGAACTAAACCAGGTCTAAACCAGGACTAAACCAGGTCTAAACCAGGTCGAAACCAGGTCTAAACAGGACTAAGCCAGAACTAAACCAGGTCTAAACCAGGTCTAAACAGGACTAAACCAGGTCTAAACCAGGACTAAACCAGGTCGAAACCAGGTCGAAACCAGGTCTAAACAGGACTAAGCCAGAACTAAACCAGGTCTAAACAGGACTAAACCAGGTCTAAACCAGGACTAAACCAGGTCTAAACAGGACTAAACCAGTTCTAAACCAGGACTAAACCAGGTCTAAACAGGACTAAACCAGTTCTAAACCAGGACTAAACCAGGTCTAAACAGGACTAAACCAGGACTAAACCAGGTCTAAACCAGGTCGAAACCAGGTCTAAACAGGACTAAGCCAGAACTAAACCAGGTCTAAACCAGGTCTAAACAGGACTAAACCAGGTCTAAACCAGGACTAAACCAGGTCTAAACAGGACTAAACCAGGTCTAAACAGGACTAAACCAGGTCTAAACCAGGTCTAAACCAGGTCTAAACAGGACTAAACCAGGTCTAAACAGGACTAAACCAGGTCTAAACCAGGACTAAACCAGGTCTAAACAGGTCTAAACAGGACTAAACCAGGTCTAAACCAGGTCTAAACCAGGACTAAACCAGGTCTAAACCAGGTCTAAACAGGACTAAACTGTATGTCTCTGGTATCTGTCGGTGCAGCTCTGAAGATCCATGTGTCGGCGGCGACTCGAGACGTTCTGCTGGAGTTCGACAGTTTCCAGCTGGAGCTCAGAGGAAACATCGACATCAAGGGCAAAGGCAAGATGACCACCTACTGGCTGCTGGGGGAACTGCAGGAGCAATGACAGACGACAAGAAGGAATACTACTGTTCTGTCTTGGAGCGGGGTTAAGGACACAAAGCTCGGACTTTGCACAAAGTTGAATATTTGAAGAGAAAGAGGGACTGTTTAATGGAGACAGAGGTTTGACTCAAGAATAAATGTTTTTTATTTAGGTTTGTACAAAGTGAGAAAGTATAAGCCAAGAACTGGGCACCAACCTGCTGCTTTGATTTTATTAAGAACATGTAAAACTGAACCAATTCAAAAAAACAAAATACTCATAATTTACATCACTTTTCTGTGTTTCTGAGAGTGTTGACCTGGTTTTGTTCCGGGGAACGCCAGCTGCCAGCGAACTGAGCATGTGCGAGTTTAGTCGAGTGATGCTCAGCAAAACAAAGCTGGAGCGATCGGTGACACAGCAACAAAAAGATATGACGGTGATTTCCAAACTTCAGACCAGAGTCTCTGCTTCTATCTCCACTAAGCAGCCGCTGTTTTTGTAAACCTCGTCAGGACATGTTGGTGAGGCTATTTCTGTTTGTTACTTTGCCGTTCAACTGCGTTAAATAAGTTTCTGTCCCAATGACTGAATCCAGATACCATTGTTTGTCATTTTACAAAGATATTAATAACCTCCTCTGAGGCAGGTAAACGTTAGATCCCAAATATTCTAATAATCAGGACATGGCTCCAAACCAAAAACTTGTTTCTTTGTGTAAGCCAGAAACTCTGACTCAAGTCACAGAAATTATTTTTGTTTCTGTGGCACGACTGACATGAGACACATTTCCGAAATGATCGTGACTCATGACTCGACTTGTTGCCAGTGCTTTTGCGGCGCACCACCTCCTGTTGTAATTAACTCTGTTATAAAGATTTTCAGTTCAGATTAATGAGAGAGACGATGGAGACAGTGTACAATTTAAAATGAAAAATTAATGATCAGGTTTAATTCTTGCAAGAATGAAGCAAAATTACATGTCACAATGGAACAGGATGAAGTCTGCTTGCAAAAGTAAAACCATACATGAGATTTTACATCATGCATTAAAGTCTGTGGGAGGCATATCTTTCACACACACTCCCCAGAAAAAGCTCCCAGCTGCAGGGTTTAGTCTGTGACAAGTTATTTCTAGTTCATGTTTGGATTATCATGAAGGACATTACATGATCAGGACTGAAATGACTTGAATAGAACTAGAAGCAACCAGTAATTATTAACTATAGGAAAATATACATTATTATAACAAACTCCCAGCCCCTAAATCGACACTGGTGGAAGCAGACATATTCAGTGCTGGAACAGACTTTTTCTCTCTGGGCTTTTGTGCCGACATTGATTCAGGATGATAAAACGTGCCACTGGACGAATCTGTGGTTTTCTGAAAATGAGATGTTCTCTATTTTATTTAGAATCTCTCACCAGCCACATGTATAAGTCTTATGAATAGCTTTTACCAGAACAAATTGAGTTTTACATAAGTTCAGTGTGATTTACTGCATATTAACTGTGTTGTTATAATATCTAACGCTGCTAAACAAAGCTGTCAGTATGTTTTTATTTTACCTTCAGAAAGAGTCACTGGTGTTGACTCACGTTTATGAAATAAAAATCCCATGGAACACTTCTGTCCTTTTAAACAGATTTACCTCAAGTGTTAGTCGTTTTTTGATTTTTAAGACTTGCTGCTGTTCTTGTTTTATTTTTGTAGATTTGAAGCAATATTCGAGGTTCTATTCTCAAACCTGACTGTTCTTGGCGTCTGAGAAGAATCAATGTAATAACAGTATTTGGCTCAATCGTTGTCTTGATACTTGAAAATGAGGGCTCTTCCTGTTAAATGGTTTTATGTGGATATATTTTCTTCTGAATAAAGAGGCTTTTAATTTGAAGGATGGATTAACCTTGGTTTGGACGCGAGGTATAGAAACTAAAGCGTCTCAGAAAGTAGATCCGGAGACGACGGAGGAAGGATACACTGATGATCCGGGTAAAACTACTCACTTCTGAGCAAAAAGGAACTTAAAAAAAGTCTTGGTACATTATTTTGTGAAGAGTTGGAGCTTTTATTTGAAGTGTACAGGACGTGATACAAAGCTGTGGCAAAGAAACAAGTCTTAATAAAGTCTGGAGATATTTTTATAATGTGCCATCACACGGTGTTACATGTCGACTGTGATATAAACATAGATACATATAAATAAAGTTATGTCTGAACAATGTCTACTCATTATTTAAACTCACTCTGAATGCACAAAGTTCCAGAGGCAACTTTTGAAAGAACCTTTTTTTGAAAGTTTCCTTTTTTTGAGTTCTTTAATTGACTGAAAACAAAGACGGTAAAAAATGGAATCTGTAGTTTTTTTAATATAAACCACTTCTTAATAAATATGAATAATGAATGGAAGAGTTTTACATTACTGGTTTATTTTTTATTTTTATTTATCCAGGAAAGTCCCACTGAGATTATAAATCTCAAAAATATTTAGAGCAGCCAAAAGCAAATAAAATCAGAGAGAACAGCACGTCCAGGAGCTCCTCCCAGCTCTGTAGCCCCTCCCAGAAAAGCGAGAGAAGGACCAAACATTTTACATTTAGCAGACGCTTTTATCCAAAGCGACTTACAATAAGGTTCTATTCAACAGTGTCACAGCTGGAACACCACTGGAGGCAAGATGGGTTAAGTGTTTTGCCCAAGGACACAACGACAGTATAAACTAGGGGGAGAGCGGGAATCGAACCGCCTACCTTCCGGTTGAAGGACGACCGCTCTACCACTGAGCCACTGCCACGCCTTAAGAACATGATACAATACAAAATAATACAATTACAGCCCAGCACCGACACGGTGGCTTATTACAAATCCCACATTTAAGTTTAGATTATTTGGTTATCAAAAGAAAACATGAAAGAACACAACTGCCCCATTATCATCATCATCATTATCATCATCATCAAATGTCGAACATTGACCAAAAAGCTGAAGTCGAGACTTGTGCCTAAACATTTAAAAATTGAATTAAAGTGCAATGTTAAAAAAAAAAAACAGCTAAATTAAAAAAAACACAAAACAATAAGTTTCATTCACAAAACAGAAGAAAAAAACATATTATAGAGCTGCATTTATTATTTTTGTTGTTCCAGACGTTAAAGACACAACATACATCCATGTGTAGGACTTACTGCAGTCCATAACATCTGACACATGTCTGTGACTCAAACTCTGATTGGTTAGTTCCTGTTAAGGGTGCCACCATACACCATTATACCTCCGTCCACCAGAGGGCAGGCTCCAAAAACAGAAATATAGGATGGATAATATATACATATACGTATATTTAATATTTTTCTACACTCTCAAGGGAAATGCTATTCACACTCTCAATTATTGTATTCTGTGTTGTGTCTATTACTTTTGAGTTCATGTCCACAAGACTGGGACCCGCATTTACAAAATATTTACAAAATTTATCTACAATTTTTTCTCATTATAAAAGTCAACATGTTCCTTTACAAAGTAGTTAGTATATGTTTTATTAGCTTTGTTACTTTTGATCAGACTGTTTATTATGCCTCATGTTACCTTTATATTTGGATGTATTGTTCTGTTTTCATTAACCTTTTCACTGTTATATTTTTTATACTTATCTTCAGCTTCTTTTGTTTTTGTTTGTATAAAATATACATTGTGTTTCTTTAAAAAAAATATATATTCCTTTGGTTATTCATTGCATTTTTTAGATTTTTCTTTCTTAAAGTTATTATTTTACAGTTTTATCACTTTTTCCTTGAAGAAGTTAAATATTACATTTACATAAACTGCATCCCACCTTTGTTTATAGTGCATTCTTTTGACCTGATTCTGCTCAACTTTGTGCTTTATCTTGTCTTTGTGTCTAAATACAGGAAACATAAGTAAATAGTCACTGATATCCGTCATTAAAAATCTACTCATTACAATTTTATTTTTTATTTGTAAAGCTGTAGTCGATTATAGTCATTATAGTAAGTTTCTTTCAGTCCACCTGGATCTCCTCGAGAAGAGAGCAGTCGTTCAGCTCATTCAGACAGAGCAACAGTTTTATTTTTCTGAAAAACATGGACAAGGTAAAAGACAATACACAATAAAAAGTTACTGCAGGTAAAATACTCTCAATAGTTAAAAATATTACCTCTGAGGAGCAGGCGTCTGGCTGATCTTCTCTGTGACGTAGTCCACAGTTTTCTTGTGGTTTTCAGCGTCGCAGCCTTTGACTTGAATGTTCAAGCCTTTGAGCAGCGTCTGACTGGACTCCAGCGAGAGTCCGAGCACAAACCGCAGGAACAGGTCAAAATGGCCGTCCTGGTTCCTCAAAGCCCTGTCGACCGCAGCTTTGTGCAGATTGGACAGCTGCAGGTTTGAGGACCTCTGCGTCTGTTTCTGAACCATTAGGTTCACACTGTCCACATTGTAAAGCACCTGGACGTACAGCGCTGCCAGAAACTCCTGAACCGACAAATGCACGAAGGAGAAAACCCTGTGGCCTCTCCAGGTCTCTTCTCTGAAAACCTGAGTGCAAAGTCCAGAGTAAACCGTCGCTTCTCTGACGTCAATGCCGCACTCGTTCAGATCCTCTTCATAGAAAATCAGATTACCTTTTTCCAGTTGCTCAAAAGCGAGCTTTCCAAGCGACATAATGACTTTGTTGTTGCCTTTTGAGTCCAGTTCTGGTTCTTTTCTGTATTTTCTCTGCATTTGCCTCTTCTGATGTGTCAGAAAGTGGATGTACATTTGTGTCAAGGTCTTTGGCATCTTTGCACTTCCAGGACTGGTGCACATCTCTCCGAGGACAATCGATGAAATCCAGCAGAACACAGGGAGGTGGCACATAATGTACAGACTTCGAGCTGATCGTATGTTCGCCAGGACTCTTCTGGCCAGATTCTCATCAACAATTTTCTTCAAGAAGTAAGCCTCCTTTTGGAGGTTGTTGAAACCTCGGATCTCAGTCACACGGTCGATGAACTTTGGAGAGATACAGCCGGCTGCAGCAGGACGAGCTGTGATCCACAGAGAGGCGTCCGGCAGCAGGGTTCCCATGATCAGATTGGTCAGTAAAGACTCTGTTGACATAGATGTGGTCACATTAAAGCATCTGTAGTTTCTGGAGAAGTCCAGCTGGAGTCTCCTTTCATCGAGGCCGTCCAGAATGAACAGGACTTTGTACTGTGTCAGATCTGTGAGGCCGGATGCTCTCAAACCTGGAAAGAAATCATAAAGCAGCTCCATCAGAGTCTGAGTTCTGTTCTTGAGCAGATTCAACTCTCGAAAGGAAAGTGGGAACAGCAGATGGAAGTCCTGGTTGGCTTTGCCTTCAGCCCAGTCCAAGATGAACTTCTGAACCAGGACGGTTTTCCCAATTCCTGCGATTCCCGTCGTCAGAACAGTTCGGGTCCTGGTGGCTCTGTTCGGAAATGCTTTAAAAATGTCTCTGCTGTCGATGGATGGAGTTTCTGGAGTTTTCCTTTTGTTAAAAGCCAGCTCGATCTGTCGGACATTGTGTTCATTATTGACCTCTGTCAGATTAACATCAGTGTAGATTTTTGTCAAAAGCACAGGAGTTTCCTGTGGCATCAGCTCCTCAATTAAACACTCATTTTTCTGTTTTAATATAGACTTTAACTGTCTCTGGTAAGACCCCAGGCCATAATGATCTGAAAGATTTAAAAAAGAAGAGAAAATAAATGAAATAAAACTTATATTGATCAAATGCGTCACACTGACGTCCAGGATAAAGATCAGAACAGATTTCAGTCTGATATTTTTTTTATCAACTGTGACTCCATTCAACAGAAGTCTGATGTGTTTTTATGATATCTACATTCTTACTACAGACGTGTGTGTAATATTTGTATTATCTGTTTGTTTGCACCTGATGAGACAGCAGTTACGGCAGAAATATGTTTTAAAGACTGTAATAACACTAAAGTACTGAATAATAATACTGAATAATGACACTCAACTAAACGTCTGTGAGCCTTGCTAACTGTTCAGAGATTTAAGAAGAATGTTTTCTCATTTTCTCATCAAACAACTGAGCCAAAGAGTGAAACTTAAAGCCATGTCAAATGCCTTGAGTTTGACATGGCTCTCTTAAACATGATGAATGTTGTCAACCTATTTTACAACATGCTTTACAATAGTTTTAAAGCCTTCCTTGTTTTTCACAGACGATCCACTGACATAAAAATATCAACAGATAATTAACTCAAAATTAATGAACAAATACAACTAAGAACATGCTTGTCTGAGGGTTAATCCTAAAGGAGGTGCGTGTGGAGCTGTCTCAGACATGTTTGGGCAGTTCCAGAGGGTGGGGGCAGCAGTGGAGAAGTCTCCCCAGGTTTGGAGTTTAAACCATTTTAATTGGTTGAAGGTGTTGGGCTCAGAAAGAAGACTCAGTGGACCCAGAACTGGTCAGGGTGAACGTCCAAGAATCAAGAACGTCAAGAATCAAGAAACTAAACATTTGTTCTAACATGGAGAGAGACTTTTAAAGCTCCATCTTGGACTTTACCAGTTTGATCAAAGACTTTGTCCCAGGCGCTGCTGTGTTTGTCAGAAAAGAGTCTCGTCTCCAGAACATTCTTTAGTGGAGCTCCACTGCAGAAACAAAACATTTGAACTGGTTAGAAAACAGATTTGTTTTTGGTTCATCTTCATCTGTCCATTATTCTAGGCTTCCCCGAGTTTGATATTTCTACATCAAAGTACATTCTGTTAGACTAATAACTTGATAAAGACGTGTTTGTTTTTACAGTGACTGTCAGAGAGTGCAGTGTTGAAGCTGACTCACTTTGTTCCTGAGGAGACTGTATCAGTGTGAACAGGTTTGAAAGCAGCAGGACTGAACTGTGGAGGACATGTGGACTCATCACAGCTCAGAGACACACAGCTGATGGATGTTACTCTAGAGCTGCTTCTCTTCAGGACTCTGTCAATGAAACATGAGACAGTTTATTTAAATGAGCCTGCTCTTTTGAGTCAGCTTTGTTTTAAAGTCTGAACCAGGCGCGGATTTACGGGTGGGCCTGGGTAGGCACGTGCCCACCCAGATTGACTGGTGGCCCACCCAATCAGATTAATAAAAACATCTTAATTCAGCGAGTCAGCACATCAGAAATAGACTCGGTGCAGAAACGATCTCTGCACTGCACCCAGTGGCGCAAAAAGGGGGTATGCAGCATATGCGGCGCATAGGGGCGCAGCACCTTGGGGGGCGCCAAAGCGATGGTCCAAAAAAAACGTTTTATTTATTTATTTTTTATTTTTTTGTATTTCCTAAATGTAGCTTAGCTGCTGTTGTGCGTTTCTAAATCATTTCAGTATTTCCTCAATACTATAACATTTTATAGGACTAACAGGCTTCAATAGAGCCCTCATTAGATTCCATAAATAGAATTAACATAATATCTCGAGTGGGCGTGGCCGGCGGGGGCGCCATGAGCGCGCTGAGCGAGCAGGTAACGTTATGTGTTAGTTGTCACAGTATGCACACAGTTGTCTTTAAAAGATGGATAAAACAAAAAAAATAAAGAAAGAGGGAAAAGGAGATGGCAGGAGATGGTGTCAATCTATGGGACAGCTGATAAACAAGTGGATAGTGAAAAGCAACAGGTAGGACTTAAAGTGAGACGTCTGTGCTTGGAGGCTTGCAATATTCATGTTAACAGACTTAGCGTTAGCGTTTGCTAACACTGGGAATGCAGCAGCCAAATGGGGTTTAAATTAAGGCTAGCCTTATATGCAAAACTGAGGTTACTGAGCTGAAAACTGGAAAATATAAGACAGCATGCCATGATCAATAAATTACAAAAACGTGGAAAACAACTAATATACATAGTGTCCCAAGGTAGATTCGAATCTGGGTACACTGAATGTAAACTGAACCATCTCCAAAATTTCTTTCTCAAAAGAACCAGACTTTGGTTCAGGTCTGTTCTGGACCGAGACCAAAGAGCAGCTGTTTGGTCTGAACCAGGTCCTGGAGTTTTCACCTGAACATTTTGTTTTAACCAAACAGGAAAAAAATGTTGAAGTAAAAGCATCTGGACTCAGTTTTCAAGGTGAAGATGTTTCGTCTCTAATTCCAAGAGACTTCATCAATTCTGAGATCAACTGTAAGAGAGCTGAGCTTATATCTCTAGAGGGAGGGGTTTCCCCTGAAACCAAACCTGATGGACCAGGCTGTTCTGGTCCATTAGGTTTGGTCTCTTGGAATTAGAGACGAAACGTCTTCACCTTGAAAACTGAGTCCAGATGCTTTTACTTTAACCTTTTTTTTCAAGATGACCTGGATGACTGAGAACCTTCACAGAAACCAAACAGAAAGTCCTAAAATCTCTATGACATCATTGCTCAAACTTTCCCAAAATCATCCTTCACTATTGTTATTTGTGACTGAGCTGTCTGGGTCTAGGACTGGGTCTAGGTCTAGGTCTAGGTCTAAGTCTGGGTCTCTGACTCAAGTCGAGTCATCAGCTCATTTTTGTAACTCACGACCCGGCTGGAGGGAAGCTTTAATGACTCAGATGCTTTTTTATGGCTCTGACTCGGACTTGATTTAGATTGATTTGGACTTGACTTGGACCGTTCTTTCCAGACTCTTCTGGGGTGTCTGACTCGTACTAGTCTTTGGAGACTTGGACCCGGACTTGAAAACTGGGGACTTGACTTCAACACTGATTTGTGAAGCCGGTCTTCTGCTCAAACTGCTCTTCACAGCAGATTTCAGCCAAACCTCACAGCTGGGTCTGTCCCAAAACCTTCTCAGGCTCAACATGGCACAGAAGCTTAATACACGCTCTATCACATGTGCAGGAGTTCTTGTCTGTTTCCAGAGGCCTGACGCTCACAGGACCCCTGGAAACGTGGTTTTCATGGCTTATTTTGAAAACTGTGTGGCTGTAGTCAGCAGCTGGTCCAGGGATTGAACCCACAACCTTCTCACTGTGAGGTACAACTCTCTCTAACTCTACAATCGTTAAAAGTTTGTTCATTATGTCTAGTCTGACTGATTATAGTCACATAAGTTGAGGGACGTCCCGCTGTGTTCCTCGGCCCCAGTTCTGCCCTTGAGCCCTTCACACTGGATATATAATCTATTTTCTTACTCTTTCTCGGGGGGGCTGTAGCTGAATACTGGCGGTTCACTTTTGGACCAGTCACTGACCAGAGACTCACAGGTGATGCTCCTTTTCATGAACCTGAGAACAAAACATATGACGTTATCTTAAAGCTGCAGACAATAGTATTCTTTATTTAACTCTGAGTATGTCATGAATGTATTTTTACACAAAGACTGACCTCAGAACAGGTTACATACCGAGACAGTGACTTAAAAAGAAGAACAACCCAATAATGAACACAATGCACTGTACCTCAGGGTGTTGTTTCTGAAGAGCCTTTGTGAAGCTTTGTCTTCATCTGACTCAAGGTCTTTCATCTCAAGTGGAAAAAATGAACACTAAAATAGAATCAGAGCTCACGTTAATGTCAAAGTCATTTTTAAATAAAGGCTTAATATGTTACTTTGGTAAATATAACTTCAGACTTCTCTAATACAGACTCATTAATAATAAGTAGACTGAAGCAGTAATAGTTGGGGCTCGTGATAGAAACTCAAACAAATGTAATTATTAGCATTACCTGCTGAACGATAAATATTTGATGATTGCGTGTTGCTAGATATATTCTCTGATCCTTAAAGAGAGAAGCACCGAGGCAGAGCAGGAAGAGGAGGGGCTTGTGGAGGAAGTTAGTTACAAACAGACCCCGGTTGGGACGGCATCTGTGTTCACAAATATATCATGTCAGGCTAAATTAAATCCCTTTAATTACGCTTTCAATTTCCTGCAGTGAAAAAACAAATCAAACATACGTGTCCACTTTTGTCAGACTTCCTCTGGTTGCTGTTTCCTCGTCTCTGCACCTACAACATAAATGTATAGTTTTTACATTAAACCATAAAATTAATAATAAAACCACATTTTGTTTTGTTCTTGCGTTCAAAAGTTTGGATCGCATAAAGTTCAAAATTCATTGTTTTGTGAGTACAGACTGTTGGCCTCTTTGAATTTAGAGTTAAACACATTTATATATGTTCATGACATGATCTTTGCAGAGATTTTTTGACTTATTAGACTAAATATAAAAACAAATAGTACAAAAAAGATGCTAATTTTAGATAAACTAATCCTGATCCATCTAACACCCAACCTCTGTTTTTATTCAAGTACCTTTTTACAAAACATCTGTCTCTCTGCTGCACCTCAGAGCTGTCGAGAGGGAATGCTCTCAGTTTTAGTTTTAATAAGCACATGAGCCGGTGGCAGAATCCGACAGGACCTTAAAACCCACTCCAAACATTTTTTAAACTAACTATGATATACATCAAATTATTATTTTATTACTTTAATTAATATTAATGCTTCTGTAGCCCCCCTAACATCCCCTCCTCCACTGATCATCATGAAAACACTGAGGCTTTTTTTAGTTTATCTGTCAGGGTCAGGGATAAAACATGTGCAGTTAGTCTAGAGATAATCTTCATGAGATAAGATGTTTCTCATCAGTGCCTGCTTCAGAGAAACATCAGAGCTGTGAGGAATGCTGTGAGGAAGCACCTGAGTATTTGTGTCTGTGTCACGAGGCTGCAGAAATCTAAATTATTGTTATTGTCAGAAGAGTTTTTTCCCAGCAGGATCTTAAGCAGGCGCATCCCCATTCCAAACATTTTTAAACAAAAAAATAAATACATAATAATATTTATAAAACTTTTAGCATACCCTGAAGAAAAAACATGACACAATGGAAACAATGTTATTTTAGATACTTAGATTGTGATTTTTTTTGCTTATTGTGTCTGTAATAAACATTTAGTTTTTAATTTTTATATGTTGTTGTTTTGTCAGTATTTTGCAGTAAATTCTACAGACTCCTGCTGTTTAATGTGGCTTAAAAGACATCTGGAAGAAAAAACAAAATAAGAAAACTTCCCGAGAATTCTGTGACACAATAAAATCAGGTTTGCTTTAACAAAAGTTAAAAATATATATAATATATAAAATATAATAAATACATCTGTGCGTCTATATTACAGACTGAATAGAGTTGTTTTTGTGAAACTGAGTTCTGTTTGTCTGTCAACATCATTATCTATCATTATCATGTTTTATATAATGGTATGTTTTCTCAGAACAATAACAGGTGTTACAGGAATATAATCTAATCTTAGTGCATACTTTCATTATAAATCTGGTTAAGGCTCATTCCAGCTGCTTTTGTCTCTTCTGAGAAACCTCATTTATTTTGTAGCACACGTTATTCTGATAAAAGCCTGAAAAGTACAATACACAAAGGTTTAGACAAAGGCTGAATGTACTCACTCTGATGTAAGACCGAACCTGGGCAGACCTCATCACTGGCTCATTAACACACGTCCTGTTCACTTTAATCAGTTTCATAGACTTCCCTCGAGTCCGCTTTGGTTTAGAGGCTTTCTGCTCAAACAAAATAAACCTGATTAAATTTGATCTAAACAAAAGTGAGCATCAAACTGAAAGGATTGAATGGAGACCTACCTCGAAGCTTTTGTTTGGCTCCACTTTTGTTATGCTTCACCGTCTGTTGTAGAGAATCACCTGGAAAGTGCTCTGAAGAGGCATCGTAAACCGAGCTGGAACAATCTATCAAACACAATACAAAAAATCACTTTGTGTTTTTTCATGTGTTGTTTCCTAGTTCCTTATTTTCTCATAGTTCCTTATGTCTCATGGGGTTCTTTTAGGGGTTGACCTGTGTGTTGACCTTCCAAAGACCTACCACAGACATAAGACAGTATCATGTGACGCACATCATCACATCTTTGTGGGACTTCAAGCACATATTTTGTGTCTGAATATATATATTATATATATATATATATATATATATATATATATATATATATATATATATATATATATATATACCGCTTCTACCGCTTATCCGGGGCCGGGTCGCAGGGGCAGCATTCTTAGCATTCAGGCCAGCCAAGAGACATAGAGGTAGGAGCTCTCCACCAACCTGAAGGGGACAAGCCACCCTTTTCCGACTGAGAACCATGGTCTCAGACTTGGAGGTTCTGATCCTCATCCCAGCCACTTCACACTCGGCTGCAAACCGTCCCAGTGCACACTGAAGGTCCTGGCTTGATGGAGCCAACAGGACAACATCATCTGCAAAAAGCAGAGACGAGATCCTGTGGTCCCCAAACCAGGCTCCCCCTGGCCCCTGGCTGCGCCTAGAAATCCTGTCCATAAAAATAATGAACAGGACCGGTGACAAAGGGCAGCCCTGCCAGAGTCCAACATGCACTGGGAACAGGTCTGACTTACTGCCAGCAATGCGAACCAAGCTCCTGCTCCGGTCGTACAGGGACCAAACAGCCCTTAGCAAAGGGCCCCGGACCCCATACTCCCAGAGCATCCCCCACAGGGCGCCACGAGGGACATAGTCGAATGCCTGCGATGTTGCAGAGGCGTGTCAACCAAGACAGCCCTACAACATCCAGAGACTTGAGGTACTCAGGGCATATCTCATCCACCCCCGGTGCCTTGCCACAGAGGAGCTTCCCAACTACCTCAGTGACTTCGGCCTGGGTGATGGACGAGTCCACCTCTGAGCCTTCGGCCTCTGCTTCCTCAGTGGAAGACGTGTTGGTGGGGTTGAGGAGATCCTCGAAGTATTCCTTCCACCGTCCAACAATGTCTCCAGTTGAAGTCAGCAGATTCCCACCTCCACTGTAAACAGTGTTGGCAGGGCACTGCTTCCCCCTCCTGAGGCGCCGGAATTTGCCAGAATTTCTTCGAGGCCGACCGATAGTCCTTTTCCATGGCCTCACCGAACTCCTCCCCCCGGACCCGAGCTTTAGCCTCCACGACCACCTGGGCTGCAGTCCGCTTGGCCTACCGGTACCTATCAGCTGCCTCAGAAGTACCACGAGCCAACCAGGCTCGGTAGGTCTCGTTCTTCAGCTTGACGGCAACCCTTACTTCCGGTGTCCACCACCGGGTTAGAGGGTTGCCGCAGCTTTAAGTGGCCGCATCGACAATGGAGGTGGAGAACATGGTCCACTCGGACTTAATGTCTCCAACCTCTCTCGGGATCTGGTCGAAGCTCTGCCGGAGCTTTTGGCCTTTGCCAAACGTTCCCAACATACCCTCACAGTATGTTTGGGCCGGCCGAGTCCGTCCAGCTTTCTCCCCCGCCATCGGATCCAACTCACCACCAGGTGGTGATCAGTTGACAGCTCCGCCCCTCTCTTCACCCGAGTGTCCAAGACATACGGCTGGAGGTCAGATGAAACAACTACAAAGTCGATCATCGATCTCCAGCCTATGGTGTACTGGTGCCACGTGCACTGGTGGACACCCTTATGCTTGAACATGGTGTTCGTTATAGACAAACTGTGACTAGCACAGAAGTCCAATAACAGAACACCGCTCTGGTTAAGATCCGGGGGGCCGTTCCTCCCAATCACATCGTGGGGCCACGGGAGGTTGGCCCCACGACGCTCCTTCGGGCTGAGCCCGGCTGGGCCCCGTGGGCAAAGACCTAGGCGCTCGCATACGAGCCCCAACCCCGGTCCTGGCGCCAGGGTGGGGCCCCGTTTGCGCCATACTGGGCGACATCACGGTCCTTGATTTTTTCCTATCCATAAGGGGTTTTTAACCGCTCTTTGTCTGGTCCGCCACCTAGGACCTGTTTGCCTTGGGAGACCCTACCAGGGGCATATAGCCCCCGACAACATAGTTCCTAGGATCATTCAGGCTCTCAAACCCCTCCACCACGATAAGTTTGCTGTTCAAGGAGGGGTATATATATATATATACACAAACACACATGGGGCCAGGACTCCCCTGCAAAAGTGGGGAAAGATTTAAGAATGCAAAGATTTGTAATCTCAATGGGACTATCCTGGTTAAATAAAGGTTAAATAAAAAAAATAAAAAATACATATATGTATATGTATTTATTTATTTATTTATTTATTTATTTATATAGGTCTGAACCCCCCAAATAATCAACAAGACTGGCTAAGAGCGAGCGGGACATCGACTCACTGATCCACACCACCAGGATCTACTGTACAGCTCTGACATTGGGATGTCATTCGGGCTTGAGAAGGGTAGTCGAATGGTGACAAAGAGAGGGAAGGTAGTCCACACAGAAGGGGTCTCACTCCCTGAAGGAACAATAGCAGACATTGAGGAACATCCAAGATCCACATCACATGTACATCAAAGATAAGGCCCCAACAGATGACGTGCTCAGTGAATGTCTCAGGCAATGGGGAACAGAGGAAGAGGAGCTGGAGGAGGGACCATCATGGGAGAACAAACCCCTACATGGGATGTACCACCGGAACATAACTGAAGTGGCTGATATCGAGAAATCCTACCAATGGCTAGAACGGGCCGGACTGAAGGACAGCACAGAGGCACTCATCATGGCTGCACAGGAGCAGGCCCTGAGCACCAGAGCAATAGAGACAAGACAAGACAAGACAAGACATTTATTTTTGTATAGCCCAATATCACAACAACAGTCGCCTCAAAGGGCTTAACAGACTGCACTAGACAACATCCCCTGTCCTTAGACCCTCCATCAGGGTAAGGAAAAACTCCAAAAAAACCCAGCCGGGAAAAAAGAGAAACCTCAGGGAGAACAACAGAAGGAGGGATCCACTCCCAGGACGGACAGGCCGTGTAGGAATGTGTCCAGGACAGTTGAAAAATACATATAAATACACAAACATTTTCACAAATAAAAACATTTATATTGGCAGTGTCTAGTGTCCACTCTGGGTGTGCAATAGTGGATGGGGCCGCAGCCAACATCAAAGTAGATGACAGATGGGTGGGGGCCCTCACACTGGAGCACAGGCGCGGGGGGGGAGGCCCAGAGAGGCCCAGATCTACCACACCAGACAAGACCCAAGGTGTAGGCTGTGCAAACAGGCCCCTGAGACAATCCAACACTTAACTACAGGGTGTAAGATGCTGGCAGGGAAAGCATACATGGAGCGCCCTTAACCAAGTGGCTGGCATAGTGTACAGGAACATCTGTACGGAGTACGGACTGGAAACCCTGAGGTCAAAGTGTGAAACACCTCCAAAGGTAGTAGAGAATGACGGAGCCAAGATCCTGTGGGACTTCCAGATTCAGACTGACAGAATGGTAATGGCGAACCAACCAGACATTGTGGTGGTGGACAAACAGCAGAGGAAGGCCGTTGTGGTTGACGTGGCAATACCAAGTGATTGCAACATCAAGAAAAAGGAATATTTTTCTCTTCCTGGAAGAGCTGGGAAAATAGGCTTGGAAGGTGAAGGCGACAGTGGTGCCCGTGGTCATCGGAGCACTCGGGGCAGTAACCCCCAAACTGGAAGAATGGCTACAGCAGATCCCTGGAAGAACACCAGACATCTCGATCCAGAAAAGTGCAGTACAAGGAACAGCAAAGATACTGCGCAGAATCCTCAAGCTCCCAGTCCTCCCAGGAGGACCCGAGCTCGAAGGATGAGATCACCCGCGGAGGGTAAAGGAAAAAGTTTATATAAATATATATGTATATAATACATATATATATATTAGGGCTGGGCAAGTTAACGCGTTTTTATCGCGTTAACGCATTAATGAATTAACGCCGACAATTATTTTATCGCGCGTTAACGTCGGCCGATTAGTATAGTGAAAGATGTCGGTCTGAAGAACATTCTTAGGATTGCAACGAATGACTGCACGTATGAGCCGCCCTCATCCAGTGCTTTAAGTGGGCCGGTACGCACCTGTACTCAGTACCGCCACTTCTCTGTGCGCCCAGAACGTGCTTTTAGCATACTGGTAGGCTCATTTCGACATCTGTTTTAATAGAGGTTTTAATCCATTGCCTGCTCTGCCGCTTTCCAGAGTGCCCTTCACAATGCACGCTTCCTAATTGTCCCACCAAGAGCAGAGACTACATTACCCATACACCCTTGAGTTTGGCAAGTGAAAGGGAGAGGGATGTGTGAAACGCACGGGAACTGCATTCACATGCTCTGACTGTAATGAAAACACAAGAGAGACATTTATATTGTTTATATTGTTATAATGTTATGATTGAAGCTCTGGACATAACTTGTTTTTCTATAACAAACTAAACAAAATATTAATGCCCTGTCAGTGGCAAATATTTTTGGTTTTAATATTTAATTTGATTACATTAATGTTTAAGTTCAGATTTACAAGAAATGTTTTAACTGCTGTAAAAAGCACATTATTTGTTTAAAGTGTTGTTTAAAGTGCAAACCAAATGTTATTGCACTTTTGTTCATATAGCAGTTCTTTCAAAATGTATGCAGTACACTAATTTTGAATTCATTATTAAATTTTGTGTATAATGCGATTAATCGCGATTAATCACAGAACATTGTGCGATTAATCGTGATTAAACATTTTAATCGTTGCCCAGCCCTAATATATATATATATATATATATATATATATATATATATATATATATATACAGTGGTGTAAAGTAACAAATTACAAATACTCTCATTACTGTAATTGAGTATTTTTTTCTCAGGAATTGTACTTTATTAAGTAAAAACAGTGTACTTTTACTTGTACTTGAGTACATTTTTAGTGCTGTATCTGTACTTTTACTGCACTATTTTCCCTCAACCTGCAGTCGCTACATTGTTTATTTTTTTTTACTGTCAATGATGATTGGCTAAGGAGAATAATCAGTCCAGTGATTCCCGTCCAATCAAATCGCGCATAGAAAACTTGCGTCAGACAGACTTCAAAACACCTGGCGCCAATTTAGTTTAATCATGGAGGAGGAGGAGGAAGGAAGTGTGCTGGATGCTTTAACATGCAGTAACTCAAATACAGCACTTCCAGCATCCTTGGCCGTACCTGAAGAAGCTTTTTACAATGAAGGCGAAGAAGGGCAATTGTGTCGTTATGTCATGCCTACTTTGCTTGCCCAGACCGGTTGAAATATCAGCATTCAAGAGTTCTTCCTCTAATTTAAAAGCACATCGAGGTAAGATTTCATATTTGCTAAGTATCATATCTTAAATATTTATGTTAAATGGTATAATAAACGTCACAAATATAGTGTGGGGGGCATAAATAAAACTGTGTTAGGTTTTATGAGCCAATGTGAATTAGGGATGCACCGAATGTTTCAGGCAACCGAAATTATTCGCCAAAAACAATTGCGTTAGCGATTAGCAACCAGCTTGGAGTGAAGGCACGGTCATTTTATTAATGCAGCAGTATGGACGTGTTCGAGAAGACGCAAAAATCATCACAAGCAACGACTGCTTAATAAGACTATCTCGTCAGTCGTCGTCATTGATGAGAAGAGGAGCGGGGTTGTTGCTGGTTATACTGTAGGCCTATGTATAATGACTTAAATCGCAAAATAGCTTTAAACCGCTACTAAATACACTGCAGAATACAATGCGCAATTTGAATGTAAAAGAGAACGACACTATTATAAAGCTACATATTTATTTCACAGGGTATAAGGTGGAATAAGTCACAGCATAATACTCACTACTCCCTACTCTTGAGTACTTTTGAAGGGGCTACTTTTTACTCGTACTTTGAGTGGTATTTAGGACAGGTACTTTTACTCCACTCACATTACATTTTATGGTAAGTAATAGTACTTTTACTTGAGTATGATTTTTCAGTACTCTTCCCACCACTGTATATATATATATATATATATATATATATATATATATATATATATATATATATATATATATATATATATATTTATATATACACAGACGTTAAGACACGAAAGCTCCTCACCATGCATGGAGGGTTCCACCCCAAATCCTGCTCCCTGAGACTGTACGCTAGCCGTAAAGAAGGCGGCCGTGGACTAGTGAGTGTGAGAGCCACTATCCAGGATGAAACATCCAAGATCCACAAGTACATCAAAGATGAGGCCCCAACAGATGACGTGCTCAGTGAATGTCTCAGGCAATGGGGAACAGAGGAAGAGGAGCTGGAGGAGGGACCATCATGGGAGGACAAACCTACATGGGATGTACCACCGGAACATAACTGAAGTGGCTGATATCAAGAAATCCTACCAATGGCTAGAACGGGCCGGACTGAAGGACAGCACAGAGGCACTCATCATGGCTGCACAGGAGCAGGCCTTGAGCACCAGAGCAATAGAGGCCCAAATCTACCACACCAGACAAGACCCAAGGTGTAGGCTGTGCAAACAGGCCCCTGAGACAATCCAACACTTAACTGCAGGGTGTAAGATGCTGGCAGGGAAAGCATACATGGAGCACCATAACCAAGTGGCTGGCATAGTGTACAGAAACATCTGTACGGCGTATGGACTGGAAACCCCGAGGTCAAAGTGGGAAACACCTCCAAAGGTGATAGAGAATGACCGAGCCAAGATCCTGTGGGACTTCCAGATTCAAACTGACAGAATGGTAATGGCGAACCAACCAGACATTGTGGTGGTGGACAAACAGCAGAGGAAGGCCGTTGTGGTTGACGTTGCAGTACCAAGTGATTGCAACATCAGGAAAAAGGAACATGAGAAACTAGAGAAATACCAAGGGCTCAGAGAAGAGCTGGAAAAGGCTTGGAAGGTGAAGGCGACAGTGGTGCCTGTGGTCATCAGAGCACTCGGGGCAATAACCCCCAAACTGGAAGAGTGGCTACAGCAGATCCCTGGAAGAACACCAGACATCTCGGTCCAGAAAATGCAGTACTAGGAACAGCAAAGATACTGCGCAGAACCCTCAAGCTCCCAGGCCTCTGGTAGAGGACCCGAGCTCGAAGGATGAGAGACCACCCGCGGAGGGTGAAGGACAAAGTTTTTTTTATTTTTGTATAAGAATAAGTTGTCGTCGTCCCCACCCTCACACACACACACACACAGTGCCTGCAAAGGAGATTTGTAATCGTAGTGGTACTTTCCTGAATAAATAAAGGTTAAATAAAATTTAAAATTCCAGAACAGCCTGGTCCAATCAGGTTTAGTTTCATGTCAAACCCCTCCCTCTAGAGATAAAGCTTACCAGTTGATCTCAAAATTAAAAATGTTCCTTAGATGAGGAATAAAACATCTTCACTTTAAACCTAAGTCCAGATGCTTTAACTTTTTGTTCAAGAGGAAGAAACATTATTTAAATTCAATGCAAAACAGGACTTTGTGAGCTTCATGGAAACCTATTTGAAAACCAAATCAGCCATATTCAAATACAGACACAGCCTCTGAGATGTTAAACTCAAACTCTGCTGAAGTCTTAAAGCAACAGAATGTATTTTCTCAGGCTGAAGTCACTAAAAGACACTGTAAAGACAAAAGTTGGTCAAATTGGATTTAATAAGAATTATTAATAGAATTATTCTGTAGCTCGTGTTTTAAAATGTTCTTAAGGGGGTTATAATCTTAACATCAATAAATAGACTTTAAACAAATTTCTTTGAGAACACAGGCCAAACAGAGACAGGTGTTTTGTAAAAATACCCCCACCGTTTACTGTGTATTCATAAAACAAAGATTTACGAAATGATCACTGACCAGTTCACAGTACTTTCCATTTAGTTCAAGTATTTATGCCATACAGAAAAAAACTTACCGCTCACACTAATGTAGAGGTTTTCTAAATTTGCTGGAGCTGTTTGGGTTTTCTTTACAGGCAGTGAACTTTCTCAGCCACCGTAGGAAAGGCAAACAAAAACACTGGCAATGACAAAAACACAGTAAAGTGACCTGTAAAATTTCAGTTGTTTTAGATAAATCCAAAAGAACCTTACAAAAAAGACTAATATAGTTTTGAAGTCACAGCAGTGTCTGACCTGTTACAGAAATGTCTGCTTCCTTTTATATCAACAGCTGTGGGAGGAGTCAACCTGTGCTTGTACATGTTGGACTGTAACAGGTTTAAACTCAGGAATGACATTGTGCTCAAACAGGTTTATATTGAGGAGGTTAGCGAGGTAAGTTTAGATTTAATGAATCTGGTTCACTTTAAACTCTTTGTGGAAACTTTGACTGAACTGCTTCAAAACAGGCTAAAGCCACTGACCATTTAAGGACGAGAATCGAGTTGCATGTGTCGAGGAGGAAGAGAGAACACACATAGTGAGAAGTTCCTCTGGATGTGACCACCCCCTACCGCCAAAGTCAAACAAACATTTTATCACAGACTTCACAACACTCCTCACACATCTATCCACACTCTTATCTAACATATTAATACTGGGAGATATTCACAATAACACTCTCACTAAAGACTGTTTGGACAGTTTCAGCAATTTGTCAATTTTCCCACAAACACAAAAGGACATATTGTGGATCTCATCTGCTGCTCTGGCATCACACCAACTGACTGTAAAGTACCTCCCATTCTCTGATCACTCACTGCTCTGTGTTAATCTGTCTCTATCCAAATCTAACCCCCCACACATTATTATTTTTCCCAAAATTAAGAACATTGTTTTGGACAACTTATCCCTTCACATTGATAACCTCCCCTGTAACAGACATCCTTCATTCCACTGAACAATTACTCTCACACGACAACACACACCTCCATAGCATCCTAAATAATCCTGCTCCACTCAAAACCAGATCTGTCTCATTTACTCACTCCACTCCCTGGTTCACTCCAGAACTCAGACAGTTGAAAGCAAAAAGATGGCAACTGGAAAGATTATACAGAAAAACTGGACTCACTGTGCACAAGGACATGTCCTCAAACCACTCTCCACTACAGAGATAAAACCACACACTGCTACGGTTTAAAAAATCAAAATAAACTCCAAGGCTCTTTTCTCACTCATTACTAACATCACAAAGCCTCCTGACTCTCTTCCCCCTCAACTTTACTCTTCAGATTTTTATAATACACTTCATAATACGCCTCATTTTTTATATCATTCTCCCTTTCCTCTGTTAACCAAATTTCAACTCTAATTCAAAAATCTAAATCCTCCTTCTGTAACTTGGACCCACTTCCAACTGTCCTCGTCAAAGCCACATTCTCTTCTCTGTCCCTTCTTTTCACTAACATTATCCACGCCTCCTTCTGGATCTGTTCATTCCTCTCTCAAAACCTCCACTGGTCCAGAACTCAGTCGCCCACATCATCACACGTATTGTGTTTTTTACTATTGTTGTATGACGACCTTAAGTGTCCAGAAAGGCGCGTTATGAATAAAATGTATTATTTTTGTCAACATTGTGATATAATATGAAGTTATAATGTATAACTTTAAAAACATGTTGAATAGCTTTATGCTCAGAATGGCTCTGATTTATGTTGACATGAGACAGAGACATAAATCCACTTCAGAGACAAGGCCCTGATACTGAGGCTTTAACAAAAACCAACAAGAGTATCTGAACAATCAGACCAAAAGACACAATCTTACTGTTTAAGGTTTAGTCAACACAGTCACCAACACCAAACTGTTTTTTAAAAAAAGCCTTTGAGGAAAAAGTAAAAATCTGAAAAACTAGAACAATATAATAAACTTAAAAAAAAAACATGACAGCAAAATTAAAATTCTCATAAGTAGGATTTATTTTTCTTATTTAAACAGATGTTTTTAGTTGATTAAGTGCAATACACTTAATATATATATATTTTAACACAAATGTTATTTTGTTCCATAAAGCAAGGGTCCCCAACCCCTGGTCCACTCACAATAAACATTTATCAGTATTTTATCTGATTTTCCTTTTATAAACGATTGCAATATTCCGGGGTGTTTTATTTTGAAAACCTCTTTCCGTCTCGACTCACTCTCAGCTCTTCCATGAGCCACACACTGAACCGAGAGGGAGATTAAAACATAACGAGTTCATTTCAACAACAGACGATACACGAGCCCCGAGCCTCTCCAACGAGGCTCTGGAGCCGTCAAACCACTTTGTCAAATAGAAACAGAGCCCCTACAGAACAAGATAAGCCATTAGAACAACTTCAGACCTCAACATTCTGGATTAAAGTCAATATCCCGAGAACACTACAAAAACACTAAAAGCCAGCGTCTGGTCTTTGTGAAGGTCTTCTGCTGAAACCAGATTACAGAGTGTCCTGGACATAAAGAAGACACTTTGAGTGTCTCTGTCTCTTATAACTCCTCGATGGGACCGTCTCGTTTCATGAAACAAGTTTAGTCTCTGATTATGGTGAGTTCAGGGACATTATAAGTGCAGTAATTACATTAATGTTGAAATTATGTTCCATCATTTTCCTGTTAGTCATCTGTAAAATATATTTAACACGAGCCCCTGTGAGTGAAAACAGTTTGGAGACCCCGCCATAAGGTTTCATAAAAGAAATAAACATAAATCATAAACATATGATAAAAGTAAAATAAAATATAAAATGCATTGTCACATGTTCTAACAAAACAGCTACATGTATTTTTAACTATTTGTTATAAATGCACTTCTTTAATGCTTTTTAACAAGTACATTACATTAAAACATTATAATCAGCTTTGTTTTTATTATTAAAATATAGCTCCATCTAGTGGCAGTAAATGACACAACATTCTCACAAAGTAAATGAACATAGACGTTGTCCTCATTAATGAAATAATAACATTAAGTTTAAACGAAGGGGATTTACAATTTTTAGTTTTAAACATCTTTTACCCACTGTTTATTTTTAAAAATAATAAAACAAATAGAAAACGGGAAACACTTTAATCATCAAATAAAATGTTTTACCCAGAACAGGTGCAAATGTATCTCAAACTATTTGGAAACAACTCTTCATTTCTGTTTTTCTAAATCGTTTTATGAGCCTGACATAAAAAGATTATTAACACTTTATAAACTCTGTTATAAACCCACACTCATTTTTCTTTGTACATTTTATAAAAAAAATAAAGTTTACTTTTCAAGAGGAATTTAAGTTTATGTAATATTTTGAAAAAAACACAAGAAAAGTGATAATATAAAATATTTTTGGTCTTTACATTTTTAAAACTTTTTTATATTTTTTTCTTTTTTATTCTAAATATACTGTATTTGAAAATCCGAGATAGTGCAAAAGAGTGACATTGTGCAAAGAGCAGGAATGGTGTTAATGCTACACGCTCCACCAGGTGAGCTTCGAGGCGTCCCAGAAAAACACATCTAATCCAACAGGAAGTAGAAACGTGTGGTTCAAACATTAAAATAAGACAGAAGGTGCTTCTCTTGTGGACAGATTTCATAATTACACATAAAAGAGTAAAGTCAGACAAAAATCTAAATGTATTCCAAAGAGAACAGCCTGGGTTGGATTGAGACGAGCACATGTTACAACAGGACTGGACCAGGGTCTGGTGAACGGCCGTTATGTTGCACAACATTATAATATGACACAGATTATGGTCTATACATTATACTGCTACAAACAAGAGTTGGTCTCAAAATATCATTATTGTTGCACAAACTTAATGCTGAATAAACAACGTGAACATTTTAACTGAAGGTGCTTTTCCATCGCTGTAGGTCCAGGCCTGATGACAGTCCTTTTGTGGATTTATTTCTCTGCAGTTTCTTCTGTGTTCACAGTCTCTGCCGTGTCTAAATATTGTGAGAGCTGAATAAAAAAATAAGGTTCAGGACTTTGTATTTTGGGTTCCTCTGTCTCAGATTAAGACATCAGCAGGTGTTATTTTATCGTTACATTAACACCTGCTGAAGTCGACTGGAGCATAAGCAGCCCAGTGACCTCTGAACCACACAATCACAGTTAGACTCAGGTTAAGCCCCTCCCCCTGAAGGATATAAACTCAGCTCTTATCAGTTGAACTCAGAAAGTCCTTGGATCAGGACGAAACTTCTTCAAACCTTTATTTCTTTCCCACATAAACCTCCAAAATTAAAAACAGCTTTAACTTAGGGCTGCACCATTTTAGAGAAACATGTTCAATATTTCGATTAATACATTTTTGTGATGGAGGGATTTGAAGTGAATAATTGTGAGTGAATAGGTGTCTGTCAGTGTCTCTAAATGTTAACCTTGTGATTAACAAATACATATGTCTGAGCATTAAACCGACTGGTATATATTAATATCACTTTATGAATTAAAATGATCTGGATTCTAGGAAAAAACAATCCAATCTGTCGTTAAACCTGACCTCGGCATTTTACTTTAAGACTTGCACTCTAAAAATAAATCCTCTGCCCATAACGTTTCTATAAACACTCAAGTTCCAGACACAAGTGCACGTGAAGCCAGGACCTCACTCTTTTGTGAAGCCACCCTCTCCATTTGTCCGGGCTTGGGACTGACACAAAAGTACACTGGCTTGTGGCCCTTGTGGCTGGATTTTTGGCTCCTCTGAGGGTTTGAAGACCGCTCTCCTTCATGACACTTACCACTACACACTGACAAATAAAATGTTTTATTAAATGTTTTATTATATTTATTTCTCAGCCCTGGTTTAACCCTGGCTCAGGACGATACAATAGATGTAGAAATATAGTAATAGTGCAGCCCTTCACACACTTTATTCATTTTTACTCATGTTTTTCTTCTTGTTCCACTTTGCTCAGCCTCAGACTTGAGTCCGGACCCCAGACTCTGAAAATGGGAAACAGGGGCTGCGTGAACTTGCGTTGAACGTGTGCAAATGTGTTAGAGACTTCTGTGATGAGACTCTGTAGAAAGACAGGATCCCGGCTCTCCAGTCCAAATACACGGCCAGTCTCTGACACCTGGCTAGAGGGACTTGGACCACAAAGCTCTTGTAATTATGGTACGCTCTGTAGCTGTCAGCCGAGCAGTGCAGACTCCAGGACACCTCGTTGTATCCCATCACGCAGCCGTTGTCCGCTCCTTTGCGTCCGATGCTTTTGTACGTGACTCCGATCCCGGCCCAGCTCCCGCTCCACTCCACTTCCCAGTAACAGCGGGACTTCAGAGCCGGCCCGAACAGGACCTGGGTCCAGTACAGGAAGCGGTCTGGGTGCTCTGGGTACGGCTGCTCCTTGATGCCTTGATGGATTTCACGTTTGTCGCCAGAAAAGACCAGCTGTTTGTGAGCGGTGTTCATGTCCGCAGAGAGATCACAGGCGTCTGAAAAAAAACAACACTTTTTTAAAAAACCTTGTAAGACAAATTTCCCAGAAGTGAAATTTTGAATGTGCAATAAATCAAGATGGAAAACAGCAAAATAACACCAAAAACATTTCCGCCTAAAATAATAAACAATATTTGTTTTGCCAGGAGCCAAAAGAAGCTGGAACCTCAGTGTGAAAATAAAAAAACACTTCTAACTTGGCGTTGTCAGGATTTCTCACTTTTTGCATCACTTCACTGCAAGCGAACACACTTACACTGTCTCAGTCCAGGTTTAAACCAGTGTTCTGCGTTGTGGTCCACTCTGGAGAGGACATAACACCATGTTTAGATGATTTCTGGGATGTTGTAGCTTTAATATTAACCAGTCCCTCACAGGTTTGTACCTGAGTTTGATGAGTTCACAGTTGGCCTCGTCCAAAGCCTCAGAGAGGAGCTTGGGTCCTGTTTCTGTCAGATGGTTGTAGCTCAAATCCAGCTCCTTCAAATGAGACGGGTTGGATTTGACTGCAGCGGACAGAAACTCACAGGCTCTCACTGTGAGGTTACAGAACGACAGCCTGAGAAAGAGGAAAAACAATGGAGTGGGAGGCCTCACAAAACAAGTAAACTATCTCTGAGACTGATTTAAATAAGAGTTATCTATTTATGACTGAACAAATCTGTTGTAGATGTTTTACCTGAGTGTCTCCAGTCGACAGCCGCGCTCACTCAGTCCACTGCAGAGCCGCTCCAGACCTGAGTCCTCGATGTCGTTGTCGCTCAGATCCAGCTCTTTGAGACCAGACGAGACCAGGACTGAGGCCAGTTTATCACAGCAGCCTGCAGTCAGACCACAGCGGTTCAACCTGAAGAGGAGATTACACAGAAAAGTTCATATCTGGCGTTTTACTGCAGATTAAAGGCTTTGGTTTTAGGCTCTATGTATTTAAACACGAGTCAGTAACACTAATATACAGTACAAAGTACAGGTTGAACAGTTAAATGTATAAAACTTGTGTTGATGACAAACCTGAGAGCTCTGAGCCTGCAGTGAGGGCTCTTCAGTCCCACACAGAGCAGCTCCAGTCCTGAGTCCTGCAGCAGGTTGTCACTGAGGTTCAGATGGAGCAGTTCGTTAGAGACAGAGCTCAGAGTGGAGCGAGGAGCCCACAGCTGAGGGACGACAGGCTGCAGTCATTCAACCTGGAAAAGACACAGGAGGACAGTTTGTCATTGAAGCCTTGAAATCATCCTGATCAGAACCTGAAGAGTCTAGACCCAGGAGAACAGAACTAAGACTAACATCACAGATCTGGAGGCTGTAATGGCAGGTATCAGTCTCTTCAGTCCCTCCTCAGAACCACAGAACCTCTTCAGGTGGATCTCCTCTGGTTTTTCAGGTGAGGTCAGTAACAGGAAGTTAAGAGCGGCCCATTGAGCCGGAGAGCCCTGCTCCATCACCGAGTCCTGGTCTGAGTCCAGTTGGATCTGGATCTGCTCGAGCAGACTGTGGTCGTTCAGCTCGTTCAGACAGTGGAACAGGTTTATGTATCTGGAACAAAGAAGAGACAGGACTTTTGACTCAGTCCCACTTGGACCCATGTTTTGTTTTGGGCTTTAACCCTTACCTCTGAGGAGCAGGCGTCTGGCTGATCTTCTCTGTGACGTAGTCCACAGTTTCCTTGTGGTTTTCAGCGTTGCAGCCTTTGACTTGAATGTTCAAGCCTTTGAGCAGCGTCTGACTGGACTCCAGCGAGAGTCCGAGCACAAACCGCAGGAACAGGTCAAAATGGCCGTCCTGGTTCCTCAGAGCCCTGTCGACCGCAGCTTTGTGCAGATTGGACAGCTGCAGGTTTGAGGACCTCTGCGTCTGTTTCTGAACCATTAGGTTCACACTGTCCACATTGTAAAGCACCTGGACGTACAGCGCTGCCAGAAACTCCTGAACCGACAAATGCACGAAGGAGAAAACTCTGTGGCCTCTCCAGGTCTCTTCTCTAAAAACTTGAGTGCAAAGTCCAGAGTAAACCGTCGCTTCTCTGACGTCAATGCCGCACTCGTTCAGATCCTCTTCATAGAAAATCAGATTACCTTTTTCCAGTTGCTCAAAAGCGAGCTTTCCAAGCGACATAATGACTTTGTTGTTGCCTTTTGAGTCCAGTTCTGGTTCTTTTCTGTATTTTCTCTGCATTTGCCTCTTCTGATGTGTCAGAAAGTGGATGTACATTTGTGTCAAGGTCTTTGGCATCTTTGCACTTCCAGGACTGGTGCACATCTCTCCGAGGACAATCGATGAAATCCAGCAGAACACAGGGAGGTGGCACATAATGTACAGACTTCGAGCTGATCGTATGTTCGCTAGGACTCTTCTGGCCAAATTCTCATCAACAATTTTCTTCAAGAAGTAAGCCTCCTTTTGGAGGTTGTTGAAACCTCGGATCTCAGTCACACGGTTGATGAACTTTGGAGAGATACAGCCGGCTGCAGCAGGACGAGCTGTGATCCACAGAGAGGCGTCCGGCAGCAGGGTTCCCATGATCAGATTGGTCAGTAAAGACTCTGTTGACATGGATGTGGTCACATTAAAGCATCTGTAGTTTCTGGAGAAGTCCAGCTGGAGTCTGCTTTCATCGAGGCCGTCCAGAATGAACAGGATTTTGTACTGTGTCAGATCTGTGAGGCCGGATGCTCTCAAACCTGGAAAGAAATCATAAAGCAGCTCCATCAGAGTCTGAGTTCTGTTCTTGAGCAGATTCAACTCTCGAAAGGAAAGTGGGAACAGCAGATGGAAGTCTTGGTTGGCTTTGCCTTCAGCCCAGTCCAAGATGAACTTCTGAACCAGGACAGTTTTCCCAATTCCTGCGATTCCCGTCGTAAGAACAGTTCGGATCCTGGTGGCTCTGTTCGGAAACACTTTAAAAATGTCTCTGCTGTCGATTGGATGGAGTTTCTGGAGTTTTCCTTTTGTTAAAAGCCAGCTCGATCTGTCGGATCTCGTGTTCGTTGTTGACCTCTCCACAGTTTCCGTCTCTCAGATAAACTTTGGTGTAGATCTTCGTAAAAGGCACAGGCCTGTCCTCTGTCTTCAGCTCCTCAATTAAACACTTGTTCTTTTGTTTTAATAAAGTCTTTAACTGTCTCTGGTACAACTCCAGGAGGCCATAATGATCTGAGGGAAAAAAGAATGGTGTAAACAAACTGCTGTAGTAATGTGTGAAGGGTGTGTCCTTATTTATGACAATGTATTATTTCACAGTAAAGCAGTCATACTTTTGGAAACTTTCAGGTGTTCTAAGGCGTCAGAGACAACCACAACAGATCTATGTTTAGTCTAATGACTGTAGTGTTTTGCACAAATCCAGTCCCACTAAGACCAAAGAGATCACAGTCACTGTCTTTAGGCTCTTTTCAAAACATGTAGTGAAACTGACACAGGGTCCACTGAGTCTGGACCTGGTCTAAGCCTGGACTAGTCCCACACAGACAAAAACAGTTTCTTACTTTGCTCTAAAGTCAGCGCGTGTTCGTCCTCCTTCATTGTCCTTAAAACGTACAGAGCTATTTTCAGAGCTGCTTCTCGAGCTTCTCCGTCACAAACAAGGTCCTCATCCAGAACTTGACTCAAAATGCTTCTGTTTTTGGCAGAAATTACCCTCTTGTGTGTTTCCAGAGCTTGTTTTAACAGCGTTATCGACTTCTGCTCAAACACCTGCAGGAGACAGTATGGAGGTTATATCAGGATATACAGTGAGTCATGTGGACATTATACATCATGGACATTAAAATGGCTCTTTATGGTCATTTCTAAATTAATGAATTTCTTATTTTGAACATGGCTATCTTTCACAAAAAAAAGAAGTTGAAGTTTCAACAAACTATAGTTCTTCAACAGTTAACAGCAGGGGTTAATTTGATTCAGATGCTCTCGGAACACGGCCTGTGGCTCTTATTTAGACATGGTGCCAATGAATACAAAAATTATAAAAATACTGACCTTCAGAACGTCTGGCTCTTTGTGTCTTGTTGAAGTTGTTGGAGCGTCGATGCTTAAAACAGACACACATCTGTTAGAAATGCTTTAACTACATTTGATCATTCTCTTTTACAATAAGAGCTCACTTTTCTTCTGGAGATTCTAGGCTGAAATTAAGAGGATGGCCTCTGGCTTGGTTCGAAGCATCGGACCTCATCTTCATTCATCTTCCTATCTTTGATCAGTCTATAATAAAGACCACGAACAGTCAGGCACTCTTTATTTTTACAGTTTACATGTGACAGTTATTATTGGTCATGATCGTACTCAGTCTCAGGGAGGTTGTTGCTGAACAATGGTGGTTCATATCTGGACAGAGACACACAGCTGATGGAAGAAGCAGCAGATCCTGGTTTAGAAACATATCTGCTCCTTTTCTTTCCTCTGGTTTCCCTGTGAACACAAAATACTTATTTGGGACCAAGAAAGTGGAAAGATAAGAAGTTAAACACTGATGTGACGATTGGACGAGAGAGAAAACTGCTTTTCATTGCAATAAACATCCACAAGTCCAGAAAAAATGTATAGTTGCTCTATGTACAGCTCTGTAGACAGTGTTGGGATGACCACAGCAGGGACTAAACTCTAGAGTCATCAGCCATAGAGGAGTCCCAAAGTTGTATTATTATTATGTGGTTTCTCAAAAAAGAGCCAAGATATAACTCTGAACATGAGCGTGGGAGTTGTGCTGTTCACTGAGTTCACTGTAAGTCTAAGTAACAGCTGAGGTGCTTTGTGTCTTTAAATGGAAGAACACACACCCTTCCTGTCAAGAGCCTCCGGTGTCATCTTTAAATTCTTCTTGTTTTTCATGCACGTTTCTATCCACTCCCTGTAACCTATCCTGGTCCAGAACAGATCTACTTCAAGAGAAAGTGACCCAGCTCTGTGTGAGTTAACCCTGAACTTACCTCCAAACCTCCTGCTGTAGCTTCAGAGGACAGGGCCCAGCTCTAATTCTTATTATATTTGTTTTTCTCTTTTTCTTGATTTTTTTTATACAGCACAGTTCAAACACTGGGTAACTCAAAGTGCTTTACAAGAATAAAAGACAATTTACAAATTTTAGATCAAGAAACATAAGAAAAATTAAAAACATTTTAAATGAAGAGTGCAGATAAAAAACACAAGTTGTAATGTAGACGGAGCTAAAGGTTTTTAACCTCCCCTTGAACATTGTTAAAGTTGAGGCTGTTCCAGATTTTTGCTGCATGAAACTTAAACACTGCTTCACCCTGTTTAGTTCTAACTCTGGGCACGAGCAGAAGCCTGTCCCAGATGTTCTCAGAGTCCGAGGAGGTTCATAAGTAACTAGCATGTCAGAGATATATTCTGGTGCTAAACCATTTAGAGACTTGTAAACCAGCAGTGCTGTTTTAAAGTCTATTCTCTGAGCAACAGGAAGCCAGTGCAAAGATTTTAAAACTGGCGTAATGTGGTTGTACTTCCTGGT
Organism: Perccottus glenii; assembly: GCA_024416835.2. Classification (NCBI taxonomy): domain Eukaryota; kingdom Metazoa; phylum Chordata; class Actinopteri; order Gobiiformes; family Odontobutidae; genus Perccottus; species Perccottus glenii. The sequence continues at coordinate 1,618,992 of CM044551.2, forward strand.
TTTGGTTAGAACCCGAGCAGCCGCGTTCTGAATAAGCTGCAGCTGTCTTAACCCTCGTTTTGAGAGACCAGTGAGCAGGCCGTTACAGTAATCTAACCTGCTGGAGATAAAAGCATGGATAAGTTTCTCTAAGTCTGGTTGAGACATCATCCCTTTGACTCTGGAAATGTTTTTAAGGTGATAAAATGCAGATGATGTAATTGACTTAATGTGACTGTGGAAATTCAAAGAAAAGCGTAAAAGCGTAAGAGTAAATAACATTTTAATCATAAGACCGGCAGATCTCTGTCAGAGGTCTGCTCAAAGAGATAACGTCTACAACAGAGCCACGATGTAAGCACTGACCACAGATGCTCTGATAACTTACCTTTGAGAAGAAAATGAATAATAATCTTCATTAATGGACTCATCGATGTCCACAGGGGGCGCTGTTCTGCCTTGTTTCAGATCATTCATCTTCAGGATAAAGCTAATACAAAATGTTTAATACAGTTAGTACAAATGTTTAATGCCATGTGCAGGACTTTATTTTATAGAACTGACTGAGATATATTTAGAAAGATGTCTTTGGTTTTACAGTTTTACAGTTTTCCATCAACATGAGGCAGAGGTACCTTTGAGTGTGAAGAGACTGGGGCAACAGGAAGTGTTCAAAGTGCAGTTCTGTTTTATATGCTCCAGTTCAGGGGCAGGGCCTGTTACAAACCACAGAAATACAGTATTCAAAAATATGAGTTTCACTTTCACATTGTCACAAGAGAAGCTCTCGATCTGTTTTTCCCATAAGTGCTTTGAGACATTGGTCCGAAATTAAAATATTTACTCTCAGCACCAACAAGCGAAGAAGAGCTGGGACCGTCCACACTACAACACAACCAGACCTTCCACAGAGTCTCTATTTTCAGTTGGATCACTTATGTTTGTGTTGGGCCTAGTCAGTTTCCTGTCCAGATAAAGAACCATGACATTCTTTAGCTTCCTTCCTGTTAAACTCCTCTCTGTTTGAGTTTATTGACACAGAAAGAAATTTAAAGGATCTGCTGTAAACTGTTACAAACAGACCTGGTGTGGTTTTAGTTCGACTTAAACACAGTTGAAGTGGTTCTTGCTGGACTTGAACAAGTCTAGGGTGGTTTTAGTTTAACTTTGACGTTCTAGTTTTGTTTCCAGGTTCTAACTGGGTTCAGCTGGACACTTTTGTTAAAATTGTCTCTGTCTCTGGTGGAGGATAATGTTATAATTATTAATGTCTGCTCTGTGATATTCTCTGCATCAGCAGCACAAACAGACAATACAATACCTTAATATTTAGAAATAATATTATTATCTGCAGCGTCAAGTATTAAATTAAGTTAAATACTTTTAGTTCCTGTTTTTTCTTCTAAACATGTATAAATATATGAACCTGTGGTGATACATTGATGTCTGTGTGAGCTGTTCATATTCTCTGGCTTCATTAGTTTAATATTTGTATAATACTGAACTATCCCTTTAAGATCTGCTCGTGACTCTGAGGAAGACTGCAGGACGTTTAAACAAACACTTTGGTCTGATTCTAAGGTTCATGGAAGACTAAAACTATCTCTCTAAGAGCCGTGTTTATCGTCCTCCTTCTTTGCCCCTTAATCGTCTGCTGTAAAATAAAATCCATCCAAATCACTCCAACAAACATTTAAAATGATCAATAAATTCTTATCAATAAATTCAGAATTATCCAATAAACATGAACAGATCAATTATGTTAACATTTACAAAAGACTCCTGTGAATGTCCTGCAGCTCCGGACACATTCAAATAAAAACATGAGGTATTAATATGTCATTCAGGCTGTTGTTCAATCTCAATTCAACCTGACAGCCCAATGGAAAGTCTGAACAACACTCTTGTTATAAAAATACTCCCCAATTCGGAAACAAAGATGTATGACGCACATCCCTCACCTACAGTTTTAAAAAATTACTGTAGGAGTTGGATGTGAGAAAATATATATTCATATGAAACACCAAAAATAATCCATTACACCCATCTTTTTTAAACGTATTGTAAGAATTAAAAATTCTAACAAACAGATCTCTTCTTTAACACTTCATCAGCTCAATGGCAGATTTAGATTTCTCTCCAAATCCTCCTCTCTGGACACAAATATGTAATCCTATCTTTTCAATGACAACAGACACCATCTTATATAAGACTATCACACAGACTGTTGGACCCCTCCCACCCTGACCCGGACCCAACCCTGATTGTTGCCCAAAAAACATATTGCTCTTGAGATAACCCAGGTCGTCCTGGTTTAACCTGCGTCAGACTTGTTTAAAGATTCTGTTTTTATTTGAAGGAAATAAACTCATGGAAACGTTACCTGTGTGGTCGGGACTTTGTCAGGTTTCCTCTGGTTAAAACACAACTTTATAATTATGTCCCTGTGATGACCCCTGACCCCAGCTCCTCTCAGATGAACATTTCCTCTGCCTCCGATGTTCAGACTTCAGAGAACTGTTGTTATTAGGTCACACAATAAAACTGAACTGACTTTACAAAGACTTCAAACTATGATTATTTCTTTTGTGTTGTCACTAAACAGACCTTGTGTTCCCAGAAACCAAAACATTATTATAAAAACATGTTTAATCTAAAGAAAGCTTTAATGAGACGTTATCCTCCTGAGAGAAAAGTGCTGTAGCTCAAAACCAAACTGAAGACTGTGAAGATTTTATAATGTTTTTTCTTTTTTAATGAAATATAACCTTTAACACATGATCGTTCAAATACAAAGTGACAATAATTGGATGTTGATGGGTTTCAAACACTTGGATGGATATAAAGTGTATTTGGATGAAATGTAAAGAGTTTAACTGGGACTTAATCCAGGTTTAATTTGATTTAGTTTGATCTAAACTGTTTTGATCATGTTCAGAGATTAAACTTGGACTTTATCTCATTTTAATCACATTTAAACTAGTTTTAATCTGACTGAATGGTTGAACTTGGACTTTAACTGGGTTTAATCTGGTTTAAAGTGTTTTTAACTGGATTCTTTTTGGATTTTAATTGATTTTAATTAGCTTTACAACTGTATTTATATCATTTTAATGGTTTAGATTTGACAATAACACATGACATACTTCTAACTAATCTTTATCTGTTACAGTTTTTCTGACTCTGATTATAATAGGATTTATGGCTGCAGTAAATATAATGGAATAAAGTCTTTGACACATTTATAGCTTTGCATTTATTAGGCCCGAGCCGGTGATGACCGGGAGGGCCTATTATTTTTGCTCGGATTTTTTTTTTCTTCCGACCCAATGATCCTAAATTTGACCCAGTGAACATGCACGAAAAGTCATTTTTATTGGTCCCAGACTTCAAGCTCGAAAAATTTATGTATTTGAAGTCGCCAAAAAAATTACGAAAAATGACTCAGTGGCGACCCTACAAAATCAAAATACATTGGGCCTATGGAAAGTGAAAGTAACTTTTTTCCAACGTAGAAAAATGAAACTTGGTACATCCATTGAACACCTCAGGGCAAACAGAAAAGTCAATGACAGTCACACCCTAAACCCAACAGGAAGTCCGCCATGTGGGGTGAAACGCAGCCACTAAAATCGCACTTTGCAGAAAGATGCAAATCATTGTGTTTTAATCTAAATGGCCCCAAATTTGGTGAGTATCATCTAGACACATGTGCCAACCAAAGTTGTGACTTTGTTGTTGATATCTTATCGGGTATGGGTGTGGCAAGCCTGTAACGAGGTGGCCATTTTTGTGAAAATAAAACGTCTCTTAACTTTCAAACGCCTTCTCGGATCGAGTTGGACCCAAAAAAGCGTTTGTGCACATTCACGACCTGAACACAAAAATATGTAAATAAAAGGGTTATCTTTAGAAATGGCTCTCCAGCGCCCCTACAAACTTATAATGGGACCCAAGAATTTAGTTTGTCATAGAGACATAAAATTTGGTACACACATCTCTTATGTCATGACGAGCATAAAAGCCAATGACAACCACCCCCTATCTATAAATGTGTTGCCATAGCAACGACCCAAATATTTGGAAAAAGTCAATGGGAAGTGAAAATTTTAGTTTGTCGTAGGCAAATGAAACTTGGTACACACATCCAGCATGGGCTTATGAACAAAAAAGCCAAAAGGGACCACACCTTATCACACACGGGAAGGCGGCCATTTTGAATTGAAAATGTGAACCGACTTAAAATACACCTCTTTTTTAAAAGAACACAGAGAATAGCTGCTTCATTCCACAGACACCAAACTTGGGCAAAATGAGCTAAACACATGTATGTAAAATAGACAAGCGTTTTTCTAGACTTTTTTGCTCGAGTTATATTTTTTTTATTATAATTCGGTATATATTTTTTATTAAATTTTTCTTGCAAAATGATCCTAAATTTGACCCTGTAAACCAACAACTAAAAGTCATTTTTATTGGTCCCAGACTTCAAGCCCAGCGAAAAATTTATGTATAAATACGAAAATGAGTCAGTCAGTGACCCTAGTAAAGTCAAAATACATCGGGCCTATGGAAAATGAAAGTATTTTTTTCCAAATGTAGAAATACAAAACTTGGTACATCCATAGGACACCTCAGGGCAAACAGAAAAGTTTATTACAGCCATACCGTAAACTCAACAGAAAATCTACTATGTTGGGTGTATGCGTGACCACCTAAATCGCACCCCTTGTGTCTAAAGGCTTTTCATCTAAACAGCTCCAAATTTGGTGAGTATCATCTAGACACGTGTGCAAAAAAAGTTATCAATTTGTTTTTTGATACATTTGTGGCTGTGGTCGTAATGTGTCTGTGAAGAGGCAACTATTGGGAAATAAATGCCATTTCCCAATTGCCAGGATCCTTCCTTTAGAGGAGGCCCCCCTGGCTCTGGAAGCCACGGCTAGAGTCTTAGAAAACTCCTCAGAATCCTTTTACCGTGAAGTTTACGCTTTAAAGTACGAAATGCAATCCTCCGAGTGCATGTGTCCCCGCGGTCTCAAGAGAGGCGAGGGCCTTTATCGCCGCTTGCGGCTTTAATTTAAATTTCTGTTGCGTAAATTATTTGAATCCTTTTAAACAAACTAAAAGCAGAAGATTAGAGACGGTTGTTTAAAGGAGTTCAGTGTTAAACTGGACTGGTCTATTTTGTTACTTTTGACTGAAAGCCAAGCCTCGTGTGAATCCAGGACTTTTCATCTGAGATCCCTTAAAACAAAACTAAAGAAAGAATGAAAAGTGAAATGGAACTTGCCTGTGTCATAAATTAAAACACTGAGCCAGGGGCTGAAAGTAAAAGGGATTTATTGAGTCACAGAAACAGGCTCTGGCGGTGGTGAGAGTCCACAGACAGAGGTTTCAGTAGGGACCAGCTCAAAATGAAATCTCACATTAAACTGAAAAGGTGTCTTGTTTTTTGTGAGAGTCTGAGCAGAGTCACTGACACAGGACTCAGAGTCTGGACTGTCTACATCTACAGTCTCAGATCTGCTTCTCTTTAGTTAATGTCTACACAGCGCAGTGGCTCAGTGGTAGAGCGGTCAACCTTCAACCGGAAGGTCTCCTCACAGTTCATTCAGTGCCGTTGTGTCCTTGGGCAAGGCACTTCACCCACCTTGCCTCCAGTGGTGTTCCAGCTGTAACACTGGTGAATGGAACCTTAATGAACGTCACTTTAGATAAAAGACTAAATGTAAATATAAAATGGGACAGGCTCCAGTCGCTCACGACCCCTAACAGGACTAAGTGGTAGAAAATAAATAAATGCAATATATTGATAACAAGAGTATGAGGAAGGGTCAGAGGGTTCTTAGAGTGGAAGATAACTCTAGTTTAAATCTCACAGCTCAGGTGCATGTAAACACACTCACCGTGATCTGAATCTGAACTGAAAAAGTCCTGCTGAAATCTAAGCAGTTACAAAAGTGACACTAAAGTGACACTCACTCGGGTGAAGAAGCGAGCGGGGTGCGGTCCCATTGCCTTCAGGACCGGGCCGGTTCTTTTCAGCTCAGTCTGACTCATTCACGTCCTTTGGATTGGATTTGAAGAGCCTTTGGGCATAGAGCCACACAGAGTTACTTTGAGCTCAAGAACAATAAAAGTAAAAATGAAAGAATAGATCTGTATTAAACCTGTTTTTGTTCAGCTCCAGGTTCAACACAAATAATTCACCGTCTGTTGTAGAGCCTCAAACTCCAAACTGAAGTCTGGAACAAAAGAAGAAGACGAGAGTGAGTCTCCACATTTTACAAACATGGGAGAAAAACACAGCTGTGGGACAGCTCAGTCTTTTTAAATTTTTTCACAATTGCAAAAACCTTAAATACAATTCACTGCTTAAACAGTTTACTAAACCCTTTCACTTTTTATTGCTAAACACTGAACACATTATTAAAACTCATGTGACATTCTTAGACACGTATGAGTCTAAAAAATAACACACTAACACTGACTTCTCAAACTGAAAACACTTGTGAATGTGTTGAGAATAAAAACCCTGTTGAGAATGGAAACATAAGAAGGGCACAAAAAAGCACTATATAAATGCATCATTAGTATCACAAACACATTCACAAATGCACAGTGTCAAATTCTGCTCTAAGACACTACTACGTATGAACTGGGGTTCAAACCGACAACCTTCAAGTTATAGAGCCACTGTCCCCTGTAAGGAACCTCTGTGTAAACTAATGTCTGACCTGTCAGACACAGCTGTGGAAGAAGTCTGGTCTCACCAAAAACACATGGTGCTGAGGATTTACTGAAGAGAAGATTGTAAACTCTTGTGATAATTGTGGGTTTTATTTTTCAAAAGCTTTGACCAATCACAGCTCACTGGGTCGACACTGATACTGAATAAAACAGAGAAGTCTATTCAGCTCTGGAAAAGGGAAGGCAGCACATTAAAGTCTCGAGTCCGCTCAAAACAGAAGCAGTCTTGTGATAAGACACAAGATACTGTAATGACCAGACAGGGACTTTTAAAGAACATGACTTCTGACACGTGTCCTGGGTTAGACCCGATGACTGTAAAAAATATGGACGTCTTCTTCTCAATGCTCCCCTATTCACTGATATTGTCGTTACCACAGGGCTTTTCGGCTTTTACTCCATAGTAGATCGATGTATATTGCTGTATTTTGTTGTATGGTAGCGCCCTTATTTTAGTCCTGGTTTAGACCTGACTTAGACCTGGTTTAGACCTGGTTTAAAACCTGGTTTACACTCATGAAACAGAGTGAGCCGAAGCTTGTTGTAAAACACTCTTAAATCCCTGTTTAAAGGCAGATTATAATCATTACATACATTAAAGTCATTAATCACAGTTAGAGCAAACATAATGGTGTCAGGGCAGGTCGAGCAGAAAATATATCCTCGAATAACCTTTAGACTTTAAGTGTTTACAGTAAACCATAAAGCACATCTTGTTAAAAACAAAACAGATTAAAAACTATATAAGTCATGGGGAAAACGTACTTCAGAGTTTTGAGAAATCTCACAAATGACAGTAAAACACATGATGACTCGTTCTTTCCTGGACACTCCAGTGTGGACTTTTTAATTCTGATTCTTTAATTACACTCCTGTGTGCTGTCTGTTTTCCAGGAGCAGTACCTTCTTTGTTTAACATCTGGGACATTCACAGACTTCTGCTCTGTTGTCGTCCCATCCCAGTCAGTTAGAACTGCCTTTCATCTGAACAATGGATGTATTTGAGCAGCTGCTGCTTTTGTCCTGCCTTTGTTGCTGAACCTCTTTTCCTCTTCTCTTTATTATTTTTTAAATATATATTTGAAAAGTTCAGAATACATGCACACATTTTCAAACTTGACTCTTAAAAAGCAAAAGATCAACTCAAAGTGGCTCAACTCTTCTTGTTCTGTTGCAATAATTTAAAAAAATCTTTTACGTTAGGCTTATCTTTACTTTTGGATTGTTGACGGAAACACCTGCTGTGTTTTATCTGAGGCAGATGGAAAGTTTGGAACAAGCTTCAGTCTCACAGTTTTGCTGCTGTTTTTTTTAATTCTCTAAATAAAATGCTTAAATGCTTTATTTTTCATAAGTTCAGTTCTGGGGAGTTCTATATAAATAAATAAATAAAAATGTATCCTTTACAAAAGCTAATAGAGGAGAGCGGGGCAGTATCAACATCTCTAAGAACTCAAATTTAGTTTTACCGGTCCATCCTAAAGACAAGACCCCCACAAACAGAGTAATGTAGTTTATACAGTTCAGTGAAGAGTGCAGAGACAGTTATGTTGGAGAAACAAAACAACAGCTGCAGGTTTCAGGTGAAAACTCCTCCCTCTAGAGATACAAGCTCTCTTACAGTTTATCTCAGAATTCACTCTGTCAAAGCTTATAGTATATAAAGTAATAAAGAAAGCATGCTTTCTTTATTACTTTATCGAAGGACAGTTTTTACTTTGATTCTATACAAATCTGCTAATGTTATGTTTTTCATATAATTATTAAACCTTTTTTATTAGAAAACTTAAAATGACTTGCTTATCGAAGTAGAAATCTGGTCGTCACATCACTGACCCACAATCGCATAACGACAGAGACCCAAAGGGTCCTGGGATGTCAATAGCCACCTTTTCCAACGGCTGATCTGGAAAATCCCAGGTGTAAGTGCAGCAGGTGCAATTTTCATTGTTTTGTCACTGAACTGGCAACTAACCCAGGATTGGACTGATTTTACTAAAGTGTCCATCTGGGACCAACAGGGTCTACAGCTCACGTAGTCTCTGTTGATGTCCTTCATGTGCTAAATGCACCAGTCGGGATCAGTCCCTCTCATTAAGAGTCATCACGTACCTGAAAGTGTGGAGCCTTGTTGAATTGGAATCTGTTGCTGCAGTTGTGTCGGCTCAGGGCAGGTCTCTGAAGCAGAAGAGAACTCAGTGAACATTTAAAGACAGTAACAACCACATCTGGTTCCTCCTCGTTTGCAGCTGAAAGAACATCCAAGTGTGGCTTTGTTTGGTTTTCTTAAATCAACCCAGTAATAAATGTCCAAAACCCCTTTTTCCTCTGAACGCAGCTCAAGCTCTGATGTTGGTCTGCCACTAGATTTTATTTTAAGATGCTGTTCAATGGGTAACTTTGTGAAAAGATTCTCTGCTGATAAACTGATAAAAACCCTGCTCCATATGTTTAATAGAGTTCTATAACCTCTAGTGTTGAATAGTGTCTCCACTAAAGCTGTTGGAACAGTTCAACAAACGCAGGATCTGTTGGGGCCACTCAGTTCTCTTACAGACTGGGCCCTGCTGAGTTCTTTCAGGCTATAAATAATAAACAGTGACGTAAGACACAGGATGGAACTGAAGGCTTGTTTCAACACAAATGTTCTCTCTCAGCTGTTGGACTGTATTTGGATTGAACATGTCTCCTTCAGGTGACACTCCTCAACATCAACACAAGTGCCACAGAAGAAGGTGAGACGACAAAGGGACACAAGATGGAACTGAATGTTTTTACAGAAATGAAACCAGAACTGAAACCAAGACTAGAAAACAGCTCACAACTTTATTTCTACATTTTAAAAACCAACATTAGTTAAACCAGCGTTTGAAACCAGAGAAAGTGAGTTAGAGTTCTTCAAACACATGCAGCATTTGTCACTGTTTACTTTCAAGAAAAATGAGACAAAGACAAATTCACCCTTTGTCCCTGAGTTTATATGAATTTTGCAAAATTATATTTTAGAAAAGACATTATACAAAAACCAATGATAAAATGATAAATAACATGAAGCAATGAGACAAAATAAGTCCTACCTTCTCTCAGCAACAAAAATAAAAAAGAGAGAACACTTCATGAATCGAACAGAAAACAGAGAAACAGAAGAGTCTGAGTCTGAGCTGAACTGGAGTTATGCAAGTCTTTTGGAGGTAAACAAGAAGAGAACAAGAGGAGGAGCTTATCTTGAGGCGGGGTTTGTTGGAGAGTTGACAACAGATAAACTGTGCAGTGTGGTTTGGCAGAATGTTGCACATATGAAACTTACTTTACCATTTCAATGTTTGACATTATTTTGAGCCTCGGCCAAGACTCAGAGAACAAACAACCAACGACCAAGTCAGCTGTGTTTGTGACACGTTTGTGTTAAAACTGGTGGAGACATTATAACAGACAATAGTACTTTTATAGTACTTTCAGGACTGTTGTGTAAAGCACTTTGGTCTCCTTTGTTTTTCTGAAGTACTGTATAAATAAAGATTGAATTATTTTTAATAATCTCTCAGGTTTCTCACAAAATCTAAAGTGAAAGTATTTTAGTTTTGAGTGTTTTGAGTAATATGGGCTGATATTTGTGCCAATAGAAACTGAAAATGTTATATTTGATTTGCTCAAGTTAAAGAATGTGTTTAGAAAAACTGAGTTTAAAACCCAATGCATTGGTTTGTAAATTAATTGCAGTAAATGTAAAAGTTATTTCTATTTTGAAATTGAATTTGTGTTTGTGAGCCGAGTCTCAGAGAGAGCCTCAGATAAAGCTCAGATTAAGAGAACTGTGATGTGTAGATACTGTAGCCTACATTAGGTGGACTAAACCGGGACAGGTGAATGTGTCACTGGAGCTGACTGCAGTGATGGGCAGGTGTGGGAGTCTCACTGTAAATACCACATTAAGAGGTGCATCAGAAAAAGCAGTGAGAACATGCTCTAAACTCCAGCTCACCGGCGGCGCCAAGGGGGGTCTTGGGGGGTCTCAAGACCCTCCCAAAAAACGCCTTGACCCCCCACTTGACCCCCCCAGCCTCTTCCTGATTAAAAAAAAAAATATGTATATAATAATAATAATATAATATTTAAAAATGCCTCTCTCCAAACTACGCAGAACAATAATAATTAATTTATATATAAAAAAAATATATATAAACATAAGAATCACTGCGACGCACCACAAACGTCGCTGTACTTTGCGTCATTGCGTTCAATGTGCTGCCGGGAACCCGCAAGAGCTGCTACGTTAAAGCTATAGCTTGAAGCTAAAAATGATCTTAGAAACGGAGGACACCGAGGAATTGGAGGATGAGGAGGTGCGCCCGGAGTCCGAGTCGGAGGAGACAGGTGAGCAGATGGAAAGAAATAGCGTCTCAACAAGCGCTTCGGCGGGCACGGATGGCGGGAATCCTGACAGTGGAATGGATTTAATGGGGGATTTAAGTCATGGCCCACCCGAGAAACCAAGACAGCCTCAACTAAAATCATACCCGCGTCGTTCTTTTGGATCGCAGGGGCAGCTAGCATCCAGGGGTTTTAGCTACTCGTGGTTCAAACAGTACGAGTGGCTTGAATATTCTGTGTCAAAAGACGCGGCTTTTTGTTTTGCCTGTCGTCATTTTTTTCACAGTGTGCATGGATCTGATGGTAACTCAGAAAAGTACTGCACACAGGAAGGGTTTAAAAACTGGAGAAAAGGAAAAGAGAAACTGGCGCAACATAACGCCAGCGCTTCTCACAAAGTGGCAATGGAAGGGTGGTGTGAATTTAAGGAGAGAGAGAAAAACGGATCGAGGATTTTGACACACCTCCATGAAGATGGACATAAGAAAATTGTTAAAGAAAACAGGATCTACATGCGAGCAGTTGTTGAGTCACTGCGCTTTACAGCTTGTCAAACCATTGGTCAGAGAGGCCACCGAGAGAATGAACAGTCCACCAACAGAGGTAATTTCCTTGAAATGTTACATCTGCTGGGGAATTTTGATAGCACTGTATCCAAAAAATTATCTACTGGGCCAGGAAATGCAAAATATGTCCATCATGACATTCAGAACGAGTTAATTGATATAATGGCCTGCATTTTGAGAGAACAGGTTGGTAACGAAGTTAAACTGGGAGAGCACTTTACTTTAATGGTGGATGAAACAAAAAATGTGAGCAAAAAAGAGCAGATATCTATTGTTCTGTGCTAAATACACAATGATGACATTTATGATTTTGTTCCAGCTGATGGTTTGGATGCAGAGTCTTTACTTGTGACAGTGAAAGGGGCATTGGCTAAATTCAACATAGACAAAAATGCATGCGTTGGACAATGTTACGACGGGGCATCTGTAATGTCTGGCTGCAACAACGGTGTTCAGGAAAAATTTCGCAGAGAAGTCCCACATGCAGTGTACATCCATTGCCATGCACACAGATTAAACTTGGTTTTAGTTGACTGTGTCCATAATGTAAAACCAGTTGCTGACTGCTTTGCCACAGTTCAGCTACTTTACAACTTTTTTTCTGGTTCAGTAACTCACAAAGTGTTCATGGAGAAACAAACAGAACTTGAGCCCACTAAAAGAGTTGTGGAATTAAAACGTCTGTCAGATACCAGATGGGCATGTCAGTACTATAGTCTTTGGGCAATAAAGCAAACCCTCCCTAGCATCTTAGCCACACTTGAGGAAGTCAGCAATCAAACAAATAGCCATAGAGCTATTGAGGCTAGATCACTAAATGGCTTGATTGATGGACAGTTTGTTTTGCAAATCTACATGCTGGAGAAAATATTTGGGCTCATAAAACTTTATCTGACCAACTACAGGCCACAGATTTAGATTTGGCATCCGCCATTGATCTGGTCTTTGCACTGGTTGACACACTCAAAGAAGAACGCAATGGTGAAACTTGGACCCATTTGTGGCAGGGCAAATGACATGTGTGAGAGAGTGGGCATTGACATGCAGCACCAACAGGCAAAAGAAAAATAATACAGCCCTCCCACCTGCAGCAGTTTCATGTCAGCAGTAGCCACACAAAGAAAAAGATACTGCAAACACCAGAAGACTACAAAATCCACTGTTTTTCCCAGTACTTGACCGTTTAATCAGTGAATTGAATAGGCGCTTCTCTGCTGACAGTTGCCATGTTATGAAAGGAGTTGCAGCTATTAATCCCAAACACAAGACCTTCCTGCACCAAGATGCCCTTCAACCCATGGCTAGGCACTATGGCATATTGGAAGACAACCTTTCAGCAGAAATACATCAACTGAAACGCCTCATTGACAGAAAAAAACAAAATGGGGTCTCTCTCAACAGCACCCATGACTTGCTGATTCTATTGAGGCCATACAAGGAGGCTTTCATTGATTTATACAAACTTGTGTGGATCTCCATGACACTGCCTGTATCAACAGCTGCTTGTGAGAGGAGCTTTTCCTGCTTACGGCGTTTAAAAACCTACCTCAGAAACAAAAGTGGCGATGTCCGAACCAGCAATCTTGCTGTGCTGGCAATCAGCACAAGAAGAACAAAAGAGATGGATGTAGATGTTGTTATTGATCGCTTTGCAGCCAATCATAACAACAGGCGAATTGTTCTCTTTTAAGCGGTGAGTACACTCCTTACATTATATTTTAACAGGTTAAAATTGTACTCTATTTAATGAGCTATAAACACAATTGTTTCAGTAAATCACACCTGTGGAGAATGGAGAGAAAACAGGAGGAGACTGGACAAAAGAGGAGCAGAGAAGAAGACAGGAGGAAACTGTTCAAAAGAGTTGTCAATATTGGTGAGTGAAGTGAGTTAGCTGAACCTCTTGCTATTGTGTTGCTATATTTAGCATAAATACTAACCTACTCATGTGTACTATAAACTCATATGTTGCAGTAAATCACACCTGTGGAGACTGAAGAGAAGAGAGAAGATGCCAGGAGGAGACTGTACAATAGTAGGGCAATCAAAAGGTGGTATGAGAGTAGATAAAAGTATGAGAATAGATACTATTTTGTTTTCTGTCATGGGTGTGGCTCTGGCAATTCAAGTTTGAGCATATTGTTTGCATACTGCAATTAATTAAAAACAAAGTAGTCAATATGCTGTGTTGTTTTTGTGGTTTAATGGCAGTAATATTCAGCTATTGGACGTGTCCACTGTTTTTTTTGTTGGTTTTCATGAGACCCCCCCTTGAAATGACCAGGACCCCCCATTGCCCCCCCAATCAAAATTGCCTGGAGCCGCCACTGCTCCAGCTCGACAGCCTCCTCTCGTCTCAAACAGAAAGTCACAGTAAAACTGAAGAGGTGTTCAGGCGTTACACAAAAGTGTGGTACATGTCAGCAGAACAGACTTCTGTTTTTAGTGACCAACAGTCTGAGGCTGCTGTGAGCAAAGCTCTCTTCTCAGAAGAATGTCTTTAAATGTACAAAATAAAAAGAAATATGAATGATGAAACTCTCAGAAGTCAAGATGGGTGTTCCCCAAAGCTGCAGCGAAGAATAGTGCAGCAATATCACAAGTTTCTCATCATCTACAGGTCATAATATCATCCCAAGATTCAGAGAAGGGGTCAAGGACAGAAAACCAGACTGGATGCCTGTGATCTTCGGGCCCTTAGACAACACTGCATCACAAACAAGAATGCTACTGTAATGGAAATCACAACATGGGCTCAGAAATACTTCCAGACAACATTGTGGGTGAAGAAAATCCACCGGGCCATTCACTGTTGCCGACTAAAGCTCTATAGGTCAAAAAAGAAGCCATATCTAAACATGATCCAGAAGCTCAGGTGTTTTCTCTGGAGCCAAGACTCATTTAAAATGGACTGTGGCAAAGTGGAAAACTGTTCTGTGTCAGACAAATCAAAATTTAAAGTTCTTTTTGAAAAACCGGGTCTAAACCAGGAATAAACCAGGAATAAACCAGGAATAAACCAGGAATAAACCGGGTCTAAACCAGGTTTTAGTTTTTTTTCCATCTGTTGAACTTTATCTGGACTGAACAGATCTGCCTCCTTCAGGAGAAAATTTGATAAAAAAAAAACAAGACTGAATAAGTGCAATACTTTATGTGGTACTTTACACCACTACATTTAGAACAGACCACATTTGTAATTATTTTAACAACACCTTGACCAAACAGAAGAAGCTCTAAAAGGAAGAGGGACTGTGTTAACAGATCATTGAACACAACATATGCAGCATTTATTTTTAGTCACTATTTACATTAAAGATTGCACGTTTGAAACGCCCTTCAAAGTAAATTTACACTTTGCATGAGTTTGCACAAAGTTTGCATAAAAGTTATTTTAGAAAAGACATAAAAACTGACTCAGACACAAACTAATGATAAAATAATAAATAACATGAAGCACAATATTATTGTCTTTAAACTAATAACAACTGAAACTTTTGAAGAAGACAAGTCTCTTTCTTTTCTTTGCATCACTTTTGAAAGTGTTAAAAGTAAAGCTGCTCTGAAGCATGAACAGTGTTGGTTTAAATGAGACAAAATAAGTCCTACCTTCTCTCAGCAACAAAAATAAAAAAGAGAGAACACTTCATGAATCGAGCAGAAAACAGAGAAACAGAAGAGTCTGAGTCTGAGCTGAACTGGAGTTATATAACTCTGTCTCTTTTGGAGTTAAACAGGAACAGAACAAGAGGAGGAGCTTATCTTTAGGCGGGTTTATAGAAGTGTAGATAAAGTAAAAAGCGTTTGTGGACTTTGGGTTTGTATTTTTCTAACTTATTTTTGTCCAGATAAAACTTACTTTACCATTTTAATGTTTGATTTTGTTTTGAGCCTCGGCCAAGACTCAGAGAACAAACAAAGAGAAGTGTGCTGTGTTTGTGACACTTTTGTGTTAAAACTGGGAGACATGTTAACAGACAATGTTGATCTTTTCTTTTCAATGTTTATTTTCTCTATGTATTTTATAATACTTTCAGGGCTGCTGCAAATGTTTTCAATGTAAAGCATTTTGTTTTTTGTAACGTTCGGTAGAAATGCTGTTACTTTTAAAACATGAAAGTAAAACTATAGATGTGTTTACATTTTTCACATCTTGGTTATGTAGCAGAGTTTTTATCTTTATTCTTCAGAAGTGTATTTATAGGATGAACAATAATAACAGGGTGGTTTTTGTGACTGTGTCAAAGCTATAAGTAAATGTAGAATGTGTTTTAGTTACTTTGAGGTCATTTTGTTTCTGATTAAAATATTAAACACAAAGATGAAGGACAGAAAAGACTTTCCTCTGGTTTTCTCTTTCTTTGGACTGTTACTGAAACTGAATAAAACCTTTGTCCCACTCAGGAACTCTCCAAGTCCAGGTCTAAAGCAGGACTAAACATTGTTGATTTAAACTAAAGGATGAAAGGTAGAAAAGTAAGGTTTGTTTTAAAGTTTATTTGTTTAAACTTGGATAAAATGAAGCGACAGAATCAAGTGAGTTTCCAAAAATATCTTTATCAAAACAAACATATTTACATTAAATCTGATCAAATGTGGTTAAAAAAAACCAAACTTTTAAGAAAACGTTAATAAAAAAGCTTCACTAAGACACAACAGTGGAAACTTAGGAAAATAAAAGTTAATCGATGAAGTGAGAGACTGGAGGAGTTTCTGCTGCAGACGTTCATGTGATGAGCTGCAAGAGAAAAACATATTAAATACAGTCCAGTTGGATTTATGGAGACAATAAAACAGTCCCCCAAAAGTCACCAGTTTTTAAAAAATGTAAACACAAGTCCAGCAGAGGGCAGCAGAGAGACGCTGTAACACAGAACGTGAACAGTTAATGGATTGAACCTAATCAGAACTGGGTTTGGACAGAATAAAACTGGTTATACTTTAAACCTAGGACTAAATAACTAATCTAGACTAAACCAGGAAGGTTTTTAATCACATTTTTCAGTCTTTGTTCCATAAACACGACTGATTTCAGAAACCAAAATAAATATCTTGTTGATATTCCACAAAACTGTAGAAAACCTTTGTTCTGTTGTTCTTCAGGTCCATCTTTGTTATCTCTGATTATTTTCATTATTGTAATTATTACATATTATTTATATATGAATATAGTTGCTACTGTTTGACCAACCCAATTATCATCTCAGTATCAATGGTTATTCAGTGCATATTATTACGAAACCAAAACCAAAAGAAACCTTTGAGCAGACGCAGAGACAGAAAATATACAGAAACAATCTGGGGTTATAATTTCAAAAATAACACTGACAACGGTAAAGATCAGAAGAATGACTAGAGGGGGTGACTGAAGCCTATCCCAGCAGCTTTGGGCCTGAGGCGGGGTTCATCCTGGACAGTTAGTCGCAGGGCCACACTCACACATCATTTATATTATCAATAATTAGCAGTACCAGGACAGAATTATTGGACAAACATGATCTCCCTCCCTCCCCCTACAGATTATGTAAATGCTTTCATGTTTTCAGGGGTTAAAGTGGAAAAAAAATCCTGAGCCTGAACTGGGGGGGGGGTTGGAGAGAAACTGCACAGACGGACTTACTTCAAATATTGACGATAATAACAAAAATACAGTAACAAGAGCTTAAAGTGCTTAAAAAACTGGTAAACTGAGACTGAGACATGACTCTCTTCAATGATTAAGCTTTGCACCATTTATTTAAAAGTACGGTCAAATAAAGTGTTTTCTTCTCAACAATAAGTTCTTAAAGTGCTTAAATAACAAGTGCTCAAAGTGCTAAAGAACTGAACTGCTAAACTAAAGATTTGAATTGAAATCAAGGCCATTATCACAAATTTTTTTTCTTTTTCTGGGTTGTAAGTCCTGCAAACTCTTTCTTTTTAAGACATTTGGACGTCGTGGTACGTTTAAGTGCACGGGCAGCGGCTCTATGACCGGGGTCTAAATCATGACGAGCAAGCACTTTCTTACCGCTGCTGGCATACAGTAGCTTCCTCGAGCAAATCGTGCAGAAACAAGCCCCGGCTCTCTCAGTTTCTTGCACCAACTGCCAAAAGGCTCGCCATCTCTACTTTCTTCAATCCACGCCAGCGCCATTTATTTTGAGTCCTTTATCTACTGCTAGGACATTATCCCCAGGCTTCATAAACTTGCGCTTTTTTCTCCGACAACGCTAACGTGACATTGACGTATGGGTGTCAACCATACTGAGTTACAAGGACCCGCCCTTCTCTGCTTCTGATAGGCTTGTAACGTTAGTTAAATCTGCGTTCCTCTCATATGATTGGTAGGTGAAATAAATTGGCTCGAAAATATTAAACTGCATGTGCAGGCTCTCAAATATTATTATTTTTTTTCCCTCACGGCCACACGCCGGAGATCCGGCACAGTGCCGGAATACTTTAAGCCCTGTGTTTTCACCTGGTGTTGCATAAATAAATTAAAAAACCTGCAGAAAACCTTTGCTGCACTAAACACCCACTGAAGGAGGACATATCGATTTTTCTAATGCTTCTATGAATTGTGTGTTAATGAAATGCTGGGTGGGGGGGCAGCGGCTCAGTGGAGTGTTTGGTGGTTTGATTCCCGCTCTCCCCACAAATCATACTGTCCTTGGCTCCAGTGGTGTTCCAGCTGTAACACTGGTGAATAGTGTTACAAGCTTAATGTAAGTCGCTTTGGATAAAAGCGTCCCGTAAATAAATAAATGTAAATGTGTATTTTGCCAAAGAAAAATGTCTGCCTTGGTTTACAAAGTTGATTCAATTCCGTGAGTTGTAGGCTGTCTAGTCCTAACCCCCCAGTCACTAAAGTGCACTATACAGACGACTATATAGCGCCGTTGTGACTCTAGTGTAAATGTTCAAAAAACGTTTCCTTTCAAGAGGAAAGCTTTTAAAGGTCCGTCTGTATGATTTAAGATAACGCCAGTGATTTTATGCTGTGTTCAGTTTAAACACATGCCACTGCTCTCCTCTGACAGTTCGCAAAGCATTATGGTCTATTTTGACTAGGGATGTAACGATATTGACAATATCGCGCTATCGCGGTGGTAAACGTGTCTCGATATCGTCGTGGTTGGGTTACAATATTAAAAGGACAGGTGTCCGTCAAAAAGCAAGAGGAATAAACACAGTCCCGCGGAACAGATCATTGTTAACTACATAGACCATGATCCTTTGCGCCGTGTCGTTACAACAACCGTTGTTAAGCCAATAGGATTGCACGCTGCACGCTGTCTACACAAGCTCACCGCAAGCCAGCATGGCCGACAGCGATACTTGTAAGGATGAAAACAACAAAATCGAAGTTGAGATTGTGCCAGCCCCTGCAGCTTTTAAATCAGATGTCTGGAAACATTTTGGTTTCGCCGTGTCAAAAAACGCAAAAGGAGAGAAGGTGGTGGACAGACAATGAACTATGTGCAAGCACTGCCACAGTAAACTGCGATACAACACAGAAAACACAAGCAACATGCAAAGTCATCTGACGACCAATCATCCCGAAAAGTTTGCAGATTCTCCCACAAAACGAGTCCTGTCCGGTCAAAAAACCCTGAAGGAGGCCTTTTCAACAACTATGCCACACAACAGCGCTAGGGCTCAAGAAATCACAAGGTACATCGTGGAATACATAGCGTGATTTACGTCCCTTTTCTGCAGTAGATGGCAAAGGATTTAAAAGGTTAGTGGCCAAGCTTGAGCCGAAATTAAGTTGTGTTCCTGAATACCAGTTTTAAAAGGCTGCTTTTATTTGCCTTGCACATTTAAACCTGACTTCATTTAATCTTTGTTTGCACTTAAAGGGAATTCCCTATTGTTTACAATTGTTCTAGTTGCTTCTAAACTTGAACTTTGCACAGAAGAATTAGTTATGCAACCAAATATTACTATACAGAATATGGATGTTCCTGACTACAACTTGCACTTTAAAAGCACTGTGATCAACGTTTTATGTTGTCATGGATACATGAAAACAACAATAAATTGCCTGTTGACTGGCAAAAGCAGAATAAATGTCAGTATTTTTTCGCTATTATCATCACAAACACTATCGTGAGCTATTTAACAATATAGTGAGCTTTTCCACAATATCGCAATAAATATCGTACCGTGAGGTCAATATCGAAATTGTATCGTACCGTGAGATTTTGATATCGTTACATCCCTAATTTTGACTACTTTTACTAATGCATTGTGGGAAACTGAGTGCACTACACATTCGGACAATGTAATCCCTACACAGTGCAGTATAAAAGGGCTGAGTTGATCTGGACAGAGCTGTAGTCTTTCTGCTGCTGTGCACTGCATCAAACCTTAAACCTGTCTGGACTGAACAAGTGATGATTCTGCCTTCATTAAGTACAGCATGTATTAAATCTGTAAAAACAGCACATCACAAGGCTGATACTTGGTTGTATTTGTTTTACTAAAAGCATGGGAACACTAAGTACAAGTTAATACTATACTTTTAACTGGCTCACTT
Organism: Perccottus glenii; assembly: GCA_024416835.2. Classification (NCBI taxonomy): domain Eukaryota; kingdom Metazoa; phylum Chordata; class Actinopteri; order Gobiiformes; family Odontobutidae; genus Perccottus; species Perccottus glenii. The sequence goes on from CM044551.2 coordinate 1,639,185, forward strand.
TTCTCCAGTTTTAACATCCCACTGAGTCTCAGAATTAATTTTGAAACGTTACGTGGTCCTTTCCTCTCTGTCTGACCCGTGTGTCCCTCGTGTTCTTTCTCAGGCCGGGGCCAATCACTTTCTGCTCGTCATCACAAAAAAATAAAACCAAAAGAGGTGCCTGTGTTTTTTCAGTTGTGGCTCCAAACTGGTAATGAATTGCTGTTTTCTGTCTTTTTTCAGAGTGCTACTATAAGTAAATGGGATTGGAATATGTTTTCCTGGAACCAGCTGTAGGGTTTGGGCCTACTGACGTCTAAAAAGACTTGATCAAATGTTGGTGTTCAGACACTCACAGATTTGACAGTTTGTTTGATGAAGTCCTTTTTGCTGCTCAGGTCTTGATCTGAGTAAGTTTCAAAAACCTGAAACACACAGCGACACAAACACATTAACTCTCCTCATCATCAACTCTCCTGCATCCCTCCCCCCCCCACAGCTCTCACCCTCTGACAGATCTGCTTCATGGTCATTTCCTCCAGGTTGGCCTCCTTCAACAGACTCTGCACCGTCTCCTTCAGCTGCTCGTCGCTCGGAGTCTTTTTGATCATTTTAATCAGAGGCTCGTCTTCGTCCGAACTGTCCTCCGCTGAAACAGACGCCACACAAAACCCTTAGATTCCCTCTAGTCCAGGAAATTCACCTTCAGTCGAAACTAAACCGTTCTGACCTGTGGTGTTGTTGGTGGTGTTTTTGCTGTTGCTGCTGCTGTCGGCCTTCTTCGTTTTTGCCGCAGCGGCCTTTTTCTTTTTGGGCTGAGGAGCAGAGACACAAAGAAAGACGGGGTTTTAAAATTCAAGAATGTTACTACTCTTATAAACACTGTGGCCTAGTTTAAATAAAAAAACAAAAGGTAATGAAGTGACAATATTCTAATAGTTTATTTTTTCATTGACTATGGTTTTATTCAGCTTTACTTCAGGCTTAAAACAGCTTCAACTACACGATCAAAGACGCTTTAATGCCAGGGTTTTCTTTAAATATACGAGCGCTTTTACATTTTTCCCAGACACTTTATTCTTTCATCTCATTTCTACCAGTCCTTGTCAGACAATTCAGATTCAAATCTCTGAGGTTTGTGCTGTTAAATGTTTTTGTAGGGATTTCATTTGTGATAAGTGTTAATGGTGTGTTACTTTTCTGCTCAGATGCCTCCTGAACCCCGACCAGAGCCTGTTTGTGGTGAATGTAGAGCGATATATCGGAGCAGCTTCAGTACAGAAGAATTAACTAACTTTGACATCTAGAAATGCACGGCTCTACAACATTGCTCGTCGTGTTTTTTCTCTTGTGCGGGCTTGTTTTTAGAGCATTTAGTCCAACCGTACGTTACTAGTTTTAGTCAAATGCGTTCAGTGTTTTTCCAATTACTTCTTCGCTGCTGCTGCTTTCTGACTCAGATTCATCCGACACTTCCTTTTTGCTCCGTTTCTTCGGGGGTCCGTTTTTTTTGGCCGGCGTCCTCTGTCTTTTCACCGGAGCAGACTTCTTTGGCGCTGCTTTGACTCGAGCTTTAGGTTTGGGCGACTGAAAGAAAACACACACAAATGAAACCAGCCATCACCAACATTTAGTAACAAACTGAAGCAGCCTCACCTCCTCCTCCTCTTCCTCGTCAGACTGCTCAGAATTGTCCGACGACTGCTCCTCGTCTTTCTCCCGTTTCTCTTCAGCCTCGGATTCGTTAGTTTCAGCCGACGCCGCTGTTTTCTCCTCGTCCTCCTCGTCTTCGTCGCTGCTCGAATCCATGACGATGGCCTTTGACTTGGACCCGGTCTTGGACTTCTTCGGACTCGAGGAGGAGCTGCTGGGCTTCTGTTTGCTGCTCCTCTTCTTCTTGGTTTTGGTGTTTGAGTCGCCGCCCGAGAGGTTCTTCTTCGTCTTTTTTTTCTTTTTTGCCAAACGCTGCAGGAAAAGAAAAACATATTTAGAGCCGGTTTAGTCCTGGTTTTAGTCCTGGTTTGATCCTGGTTTCTGACCTTTCCGCTGCTCTTGGGTGAAATCAGAAAGGCCATGATGCGATCGACTAAATCTGAGTGAGTTCCCTTTTTCTCCAAATCCAGAACTCCACAGACCAGCTTGAGCTTGGTGTTGGTGAAGTGAGAATTCCTGCAGCGAGAGCGAGACACAGGACAAACTAACGACTTCCACGTTTCATTTTGGTTCAAGTTAAAACTCTCCTGAAAATGAGACAAACTGACTTGAGGAGTTTGTCCCGTTTCTTTGTAAACTGTTCGCTGTCAGCGTCGAAGGAGAAGCCGTTGAACAGACGAATGTTCTTCTTTATCGACGACAGCTACAGAACAATAATAAATAAATAAAAATGTTTTTATTTTTAAACATTCTTCAGATTGAGAGAAGACTTCTCTTTGTACATTCTGTTTTTTATCATAATCAATAAACCTTTAATAAGGTCTGAATGGAGTCATGACTGCTTCACCGAGATCACCTCAAACCTGTGCAACTCTATTTATATCAAATACAATTGTCCAAAACTAAATCATTGAGATCAACATTAATTTTTTTCATATTTGGCAGAACACTAGCTGAAAGTCAGTGTGTGGGAGTTTTATTTTTCAGTTTATGGTTAAAAGATGACACCTTTCCCGGTCGTTCGAAGAGGATACTGTGCAGAGGCTTGAGATCGGCAGGTTTCATCTTCATCAGCTGGTGACAGGTTCGAGGAATGTCCCCCAGCTTCTCTCCATTTCCTGAAAGAACACAGTTTATTCATGTGTTTATCACAAAGAGTCCGACCGTTAGACCTTCCTCCCGTCAGGAGCTGTTCAAATAAATCCTCCACCTTCTCCGATCTTCAGTTTGATGGTCTTTTTCGTGGCCTGCATGTCCAGCCGCTCCACCGTCTTCTTCGCTCGTTTCCCTTCAACGATTTCTCCGGGACCTGAAAGAGACCATTAAACATGTGTCAGAATATTTAATAAATACAAACATACATAAATAACTGGGACATGCATTTTTTTTATGTATTAACCGTGTCTTATTTAACGTTTCCTGTCTGCACTGCAAATATAAAATATAGAAATGGACAATTTTGCTAAAATCAGTAAAATTTACAGCTGTATTAGTTTTAGATGTTCATTAATATTCACCCTTTTCAATAAATAATGCAGGTAATATAATAAATAATGACAAAGACAGAACTATCATTAAATTAAACAATATTAAAATTCTGGGACATTGATTAATAGATGAAGATAAATAATAATAAACCTTTTTTCTAAAACATAGTTACATCCCACTGTGTCCCAAAAACAAGCAAGCTCTCAGTTCTTTCACTTTATTCATACAGAGCTTCCCGACAGAGTTGTTACCCCAGAGGCTGGACTTCTCGGGACTGTCTTTCTGTGGTGTTTCACATTTCTTTTCTGTTTCTTCTTCAGACGCCACCGATCCGTCCATGGCTTCTTCTGCAGCTTCACTCATCTTCTCAGCTCAGAGTCCCACCCTGAAGACACAGAACATTAATTAAGGGCGATATATACCTTCAAATACAATTGAAAGACAAAACAGAATATTTATAAAAGCTAAATACATGTGAAGAAAAAAACAAAAGTCAAAAAGCATTATTTTCCATCAAAGACGTTGAAACAGTAAAATATCGAAAAAGCGTCTGGAGTAAACATTATTCAATACATTTTGGTTTATACTGCGGAGGTAAAAAGTGTATAGAACTAGTAAGAGACAGAAAGCATCTATTAATATATGTCTAGTGTTAACTGGCTTTACTTACGACATTTAAAAGTGTTTTCCTGCTTTAGATGAGGTTTGTTAGTTTTCTTTCGCTTCAGAATAAACGCAAAGCGGATTGGCGCGTTAAAACATGTACATTTCTCCGCCTAAAATTAAGCGTTTTTAATATCTGTCCAGACAGAAAACGAGCCTTTTAAAGCCCCGGTGTTGGCCTGGTGTCTTTCCCATTGAGATGACACATTTAAATAGATTTATAACCTAAAAATAGCCTACATTTATAAACAGGCTTGAAACAGCTAATTGTTACCCGCTAGCACAGTTAGCTCTCACAGACGTTTACTTTTAGCCATTTATTTTAGCACAAAAATATTTCTGTATCTGGTTTAAAGGTGAAAACCAATGCGGGACTTATTTTCCAAACCTGGCTGTTCGCGTTGGTGGATTGGGACAGTGTTTGAGAACTGAAAATGTTGCCGTTTTACCTTGTTTTGGTCCTCGGGTCTAACAGCGCTGCGCTTGTCAGTTTCTTGTTTTTGATTTCATGATGGCGGTTTCTCTGAGGGCGGGGCTTAACGCGGTGGCTCGGGCTCTGATTGGAGAACGATAATGACGTAAATCTTCTTCCAGTGGTTGTTTTTTTTTGCCTGCGGCCTCTAATGACAAGGTGCTTGAACTACACCTGATATAATAAACAGATTTTAATTTTTTAAATGCAGCCTAAAAAAATAAAATAAAAAAAACATTTAAAAATATAGAATGCAATGAGTTTGCATTGTTTTTCAACGACATGGTTCAAGACAGCGTCAGGAGACACTTCTCTGATATTCTTCAAGATTCAAGATGGGTTTAGATTACTGTAATGTCCTGCTCACTGGTCTCTCAAAACGAGGTTTAAGACAGCTGCAGCTTATTCAGAACACTGCTGCTCGGATACTACATCAGTCCAGTTTTTATAATCTCTGCACTGGCTTCCTGTTGCTCAGAGAATAGACTTTAAAACAGCACTGCTGCTTTACAAGTCCCTTAATGGTTTAGCACCAGAATATATTTCTGACAGTTCCTTATGAACCTCCCCAGACTCTGAGAACATCTGGGACAGGCCTTCTGCTCGTGCCCAGAGTTAGAACTAAACCTGGTGAAGCAGCGTTTCAGCAGTTTCATGCAGCAAAACCTGGAACAGCCTCAACTTTAACAATGTTCAAGAGAAAGTTAAAAAGTTTCTCTTTAGCTCCACCCACATTACAAATTAAAAGAGGAGAGCGAGGTGGAAGTGGGCGTGACAGACGAGAGGGCACTGAGAGAAGGAGGAGGTCGAAACTGGGTCCAGACGAGAGACGTGGGGAGTATGACCTCATGAACTGATCAGGTACATAAACACATAAACACATGTAAATACACACACATAAAGACACATGTAAATACACACACATAAACACACATGTAAATACACACACATAAACACACATGTAAATACACACACACAAACACACATGTAAATACACACACATAAACACACATGTAAATACACACATATAAACACACATGTAAATACACACACGTAAACACACATGTAAATACACACACGTAAACACACGTGTAAATACACACACACAAACACACATGTAAATACACACACATAAACACACATGTAAATACACACACATAAACACACGTGTAAATACACACACATAAACACACGTGTAAATACACACACATAAACACACGTAAATACAAACACATAAACACACATGTAAATACACACACATAAACACACGTGTAAATACACACACATAAACACACATGTAAATACACACACATAAACACACGTGTAAATACACACACATAAACACACATGTAAATACACACACATAAACACACATGTAAATACACACACATAAATACACGTGTAAATACACACACATAAACACACATGTAAATAACATAAACACACGTAAATACACAATACACACACATAAACACACATGTAAATACACACACATAAACACACATGTAAATACACACACATAAACACACATGTAAATACACACACATAAACACACATGTAAATACACACACATAAACACACATGTAAATACACACACATAAACACACATGTAAATACACACACATAAACACACATGTAAATACACACACATAAACACACATGTAAATACACACACATAAACACACGTGTAAATACACACACATAAACACACATGTAAATACACACACATAAACACACGTGTAAATACACACACATAAACACACATGTAAATACACACACATAAACACACATGTAAATACACACACATAAACACACGTGTAAATACACACACATAAACACACATGTAAATACACACACATAAACACACATGTAAATACACACACATAAACACACATGTAAATACACACACATAAACACACGTGTAAATACACACACATAAACACACATGTAAATACACACACGTAAACACACATGTAAATACACACACGTAAACACACTAAATGGTTTCAGTCCTATCTTAAGACAGGAAGTACTTTTTTGTTTGGGTTGGTAAATGTGTATCAGACCAAATGGCCCTGACAAGTGGGGTTCCACAGGGCTTGCTTTTATCTCCAGCAGGTTAGATTACTGTAACGGCCTGCTCACTAGTCTCTCAAAACGAGGGTTAAGACAGCTGCAGCTCATTCAGAACGCTAGTTGCAACATGCTAGTTGGTTTATGAACCTCCTCAGACTCTGAGAACATCTGGGACAGAGCTAAACCTGGTGAAGCAGCGTTTAAGTTTCATTCTTCTTTAGCTCCGCCTACATTACAACCTTAAGTGTTTTTTTATCAGCACTCCTCTTTTAAAATGTTAAAAAGAAAATTCTTAATCTAAATCTTGTAAATTTTTACAAACTTTTATTCCTGTAAAGACCTTTGAGTTACCCTGTGTATGAATTGTGATATATAAATAAAATTGCCTTGCCTTGCCTTAAACAATGATATACTTTATATATGACCAATAAAGAGTCCTAGACTCAAACATGGAGGTTTGTGGAGGTTTAGTGCAGCAATCTTTGCACAGATGTGTTTTTTGTAACAAAGAATGGTTGGTTCAAATATTCTATCTTTATTTTTCATGGAATGCAATTATTTAAATCAGATCTTGTGAATTTTCGCAATTCAACAATTTAGCAGTCACTGGTAAATCTTTCTGCACCTGCTGTTAGACTCACCCCCGTCTCTTTGGGTTTGAAACAAGCTCACAGTCATGGAGCTCCAGGTGGGTCCTTGTGACAACAAATGATGCTAATGGATATAAATATGTTTGAGAGCTCTAGCATTAATAAGCACTGATTTGTCTGTAGTTAGGGTATAAAATAAAAATTTCAAAATAAAATAATATCTGTATATTATAAATGAATTGAAGCTGTTGGAGACAAAGCCAGAACTAAATCAAAGATTAAAGTAAAACATGACTAATACAGGCCTAAACAAAGCACCAAAACTGAAAACACAATATTAATATTTATTTTTATAAAACTTTTATAAACATAGTTACAAAAACACAAGTAAGGACCTTTCTAAGTAAAACGCAGTAGCTGAATCAAACACAACAGGAAACATGACAAACCCTGGATCAAGACTAACCCAGTACTAAACCAAGATTAAAAGCAGGTCTGTCTTTTCTTTTTCACAGATCTATTCATATTTAGAAATGAAAATGTGTTGAAAAAAGCTTTATCTGACTCAGAAAACATTTGGACCCACAGACGTTTATCGAGTTAAAGTCAGTTAAATCATTTAAGTTTTGCTGTGGACAAAAATGCAGCAGAGAGGACTGAACAGAAGAGGGCGCTGTGAGAGCACAGATGTGACGTGTTGAAAAAGTAGATCAGGTCTGGTTGATAAAGCCTCCTGTTTATTAAAACAGGAGGCTGTCCTGGATTAGATCTAGGTTCTGCTTTGTCCCTGGTTTAGTCTCTCTCCTCCTCTGCCTCCTCCTCTGCCTCCTCCTCCTCCTCCTCTTCCTCGCCTTCCTCCTCCTCTTTCTCCTCCTCTTCCTCCTCTTTCTCCTCTTCCTCCTCCTCTTCGCCCTCTTCCTCCACCTCCTCTTCCTTTTTTTCCTCCCCCTTCTCCTCTTCCTCCTCCTCCTTTTCCTCCTCCCCCTCCTCTTCCTTCTCTTCTTCCTCTTCCTTCTCCTCTTCCTCCTCCTCCTCCTCTTCCATGATGTCACATGACACAGCTCCTCTCTCTCTCTCTCTGTGTAATGTGGGAATGAGGACTCAAGTGAGCACAAGACAGTGAAGGTAAGTGATACTTTATTAAAGTACAGATAGTGATAGGAAGCTGGAGAGACAGGCTGAGAGTTGGAGTTGAACCGTGAAGCTGAACCGAGACCTGGTGCCGAACCGGTGACTGGAGACCAAGCTGAGAGCTGGGCTGAGCGTTGGAGTGAGCCGTGGGCTGCGCCAAGCCTGGAGCCGAACCGGTGACTGAAGACCAAGCTGAGAGCTGGGCTGAGAGTTGGAGTGAGCCGTGGAGCTGCGCCGGCCTGGAGCCGAGTCGGTGACTGGAGACCAAGCTGAGAGCTGAGCTGAGCGTTGGAGTGAGCCGTGAGCTGCGCCAAGCCTGGAGCCGAACCGTGACTGAAGACCAAGCTGAGAGCTGAGCTGAGCGTTGGAGTGAGCCGTGAGCTGCGCCAGCCTGAGCCGAACCGGTGACTGAAGACCAAGCTGGAGCTGGGCTGAGAGTTGGAGTGAGCCGTGGAGCTGCGCGGCCTGGAGCCAAGTCGGTGACTGGGGCCAAGCTGGGTAGCTGGGCTGAGAGTTGGAGTGAGCCGTGGGGCTGCGGGCCTGGAGCCGAGCCGGTGACTGGAACCAAGCTGGGAAGCTGGGCTGAGAATGAAGTCCAAACCTGAGACTTGGAGTGAAGACTGAGAGAGGACTGAGACAAGAGCTGGAACAAATGCTGGAAACATTCACACAAAGTATGCTGATTGATCTGGCAGGAAGAGGTGGACAGGAGAGATTTAAATACCTCACTGATGGTAATAGGCTACAGGTGCTTGGGACAGGTGGCAGTGATGAGATGAAGGAGAGAGAAGGAAAGTGGAGTGGATCCCTGAGAGACACGGAGTGGATCTGACAGAACCCTCCCTCAAGGAACGGCACCGGACGTTCCACCTGACTGCCCGGGTGTGAAGAATGGAAGTCCCTAATTAACTGTGGATCGAGAATGTGGCGTGCAGGAACCCAAGAACGTTCTTCTGGGCCATACCCCTCCCAGTCTACCAGGTACTGAATGCCTCGACCATGACGTCTAGATCTAAGGAGCCGTCGCACGAATATGCTGGAGCACCTCCGGCGAGCTGGGGCGGAGGCGGGGGCCTGGTGGCGGGAACCAGAGGACTCTCCGAAGGGGGCATCCTGGAAACATGAAAGGTTGGGTGAATCCGCATAGACCGAGGAAGCTTCAACCTTACCGCCACCGGGTTGATGATCCTCACTATAGTGAAGGGACCAATGAATCGTGGAGCCAATTTCTTCGACTCCACTCGGAGAGGAATGTCTCTGGTGGAAAGCCATACCCGGTCCCCTACCTTGTACTGGGGACTCTGCTTGCGGTGGCGATTGGCCGCTGTCGAATACTGGGTGGAAGCTCGCAGGAGAGCCGCACGAGCCCTGTTCCATGTCCCTCTGCAACGTCGGATGAGGGCTTGGACAGACGGGACATTAGCCTCCCTCTCCTGGGCAGGGAATAGTGGTGGCTGGAACCCGTGACGCACTGGAAAGGAGATATTCCAGTAGCCGAGCTCGTCAAGGAGTTGTGGGCATACTCCACCCACAACAGCTGAGAGGCCCAGGAAGATGGTGTTTGTCCAGCCACACACCTCAAGGCCGACTCCATCTCCTGGTTCAACTGTTCCGTCTGTCCATTGGACTGCGGGTGAAATCAGAGGACAAACTGACTGTAGCCCCTAAAGAGAGCAAAACTCCCGCCAAACTGTAGACGTAAACTGGGGTCCCGGTCAGACACAATGTCCATTGGTAGTCCATGGATCCGGAAGACATTCTGGAGTACCAGTTCTGCCGTCTCTTTTGCTGAGGGCAATTTAGGCAGAGCTATGAGGTGAGCCATCTTTGAGAAAGCGGTCAATGATGGAAAGGATCACCGTGTTGCCATTAGATTCGGAAGACCGTAACGAAATCCAGGGACATATGAGACCAGGGTCGTCTGGGAACCGGAAGTGGCCGAAGAAGCCCAGATGGAGCATGATGAGAGGGCTTCTGCTGGCTGCAGACAGGACATGCCGTGACAACGCCGAACATCCTCTTCCTCCTTAGGCCACCAGAATCGCCGTTGGAGAAAAGAGAGTGTCCGCCGTATCCCGGGTGGCAAGCGAGTCGAGACGAATGGACCCACTGAAGAACCTCCGACCGCAGACCCGCAGGAACAAATAGTTTTCCTCTGGACAGGAACTGGGGACAGTAATGGTGTTCAAGGCTGTTTTAACGCTCTTCAATGGGCCAGGTGACGGCTGCTACCAGCTGGGATGGAGGTAAGATGGAGGTCACCTCAGAAGAGGTCTCCTCCTTCTGGAATTGCCGAGAAAGGGCATCAGGTTTCTGATTCCGGGACCCTGGTCGGAATGACAAAACAAAATTAAATCGAGTAAAGAACAATGACCACGAGCTTGGCGAGATGTCAAGCGTTTAGCTGACCGGATATATTCCAAATTCTTGTGGTCAGTCCACACAAGAAAAGGTTGTTCGCTCCCTCCAGCCAGTGCCGCCATTCCTCCAAGGCTAAGCTTAACCGCCAGCAGCTCCCTATTACCTATGTCGTAGTTCTGTTCAGCGGGAGACAGGCGACGAGACAAATAGGCACACGGGTGTAATTTCTGGTCTGAAGTGGAAGCGTTGGGACAGAACTGCGCCTATTCCCATGTCGGAAGCATCCACCTCTACGACAAACTGGCTACCAGAGTTTGGGATGATAAGCACTGGAGCTGAAGAAAACGAAGCTTCAGTTCGGAATGCTGAATCGGCTTCGCTGGACCAGATGAACGGAACCTTAGATGAGGTAAGTGCTGTCATAGGAGCCGCCAAGGTACTATAGCCACGGATGAAACGTCTATAGAAGTTGGCAAACCCCAAGAAGCGTTGCAGTTGCTTTCGACTGCACGGAGATGGCCAATCCAATACTGCCGACACCTTGGAAGGGTCCATCTGAATCTTACCCTGGGCGACAATGTAACCCAGAAAGAGACGCTGGTAGTGCGTGAAATTCGCATTTCTCAGCCTTGACAAAAGCGAATTCTCCAGCAGGCGTTGAAGGACTGACTGGACATGATGAACATGCTCCTTGTGATTCTTGGAAAAGATAAGGATATCATCCAGATAGACAAATACGAACTTGTCGAGCATGTCCCGCAACACATCATTAACCAGGTTCTGGAAAACAGCGGAGCATTAGTCAGTCAAAGGGCATCACCAGATATTCATAATGGCCTGACGAGGTGTTAAATGCTGTCTTCCATTCGTCCCCCTCTCGGATACGAACCAGGTGGTATGCATTGCGAAGATCCAATTTGAAAACACCGTTGCCCCTCCAGGAGTTCAAAGGCGGAGGCCAGAAGGGAAGCGGATACCTGTTCTTTATGGTAATCTCATTAAGTCCACGGTAATCAATGCAGGGTCGGAGAGTCTTGTCTTTCTTCCCCACAAAGAAAAACCCCGCCCCCGCTGGTGATGAAGAAGGTCTTATTATTCCGGCTGCTAACGCATCTTTGATGTAAAGATCCATGGCCTCTCTTTCAGGAGCGGACAATGAATATAGTCGGCCTCTAGGAGGTGAGGTGCCAGGAAGCAAGTCAATAGCACAGTCATATGGCCGATCTGCGGGGTAAGGCTGTGGCTTTGGCCTTATTAAAGACCTCCTTATAATCCTGGTACTCCTGGGAACGTTGGCGGCAGAGAGGATACAGGTGTACGAGGTAGTGGGTTGGGTAATCCCGCTGACTGAAGACAAACAGAGTGACAAGAATGACTCCACCCCAGTATTGCCCCAGTGTCCCAATCAATGTGAGGATTATGGCGTCGCAACCAGGGGTAGCCCAAAATTAATGGAATCTCCGAAGACTGAATTAGGAAAAATCCGGCGTTTCTTGATGGTTCCCAGAGATCAATAGAGTCACGGGACTGGTCCGGTGGGTCACGGTACCCAGGAGGTGTCCATCCAGGGCCCGTGCAGGAACTGGTTTGGGTAGGGGAACTCGTGACAACCCCAACTGAAGTGCCAAAGTCTCGTCCATAAAACTGCCGTCTGCCCCAGAGTCAATGAATGTAGTTAAAGTCTGTGGGCCCCAGGAAGCAGCAGCTGGACATGGACAAGCGGGCGATTGATGGAGGAGACCCCCTCTGTAAGACTCAACAGTACTCCTCCATCTACTGCTGAGCCTGTCCTTTTAACGGACAAACCAATGCAACATGGCCCGGGCCCCACAATACATACAAAGGTTCCTCCTTCGACGCGTAGCTTCTCCTCAGGAGTGAGATGAGAGCGGCCAATTTGCATGGGTTCACTGGAATCTGTTGTGGAACTGAAATCTGTTGTGGATACAGAGAGCTGTGGTCGCTGGGGGTCAAGAGGAAGATAAAGAGAACTCCGGGTAGCCCGCTCCTCGCGAGCTCGGACCCTCTGATCAACCCGGATTGACATACGGATTAAATCATCCAAGTTTTCTGAAGCTCCGAGAGGCAAGCTCATCTTTCATGTGCTCGCCAACCCGAGAAGGAAAGCCTGGTGCTGTGCAGAAGCGTTAAATCCACTCTGCCGAGCAAGCGTCCGAAGTCAATGGAATAATCCGCCACTGAACGAGATCCCTGTTTTAGTTGAAAAGGCCCTGGCACGCGCGCTCCTGATCCTCAGCGTCAAACACCTTCCGAGTTCAGTAGATAAGGATTGGAAACTAGAGCAAGCTGGAGTACTCTCTCCCACTCTGCGGTTCCCCAGAGGCGTGCGCCCGTAAGATGATTAATGACAAATGCCACCTTGGCTTTTTCTGTGGCAAATGTGTGGGGTTGCAGAGCAAACAGAATTGAACAGTTAACCAGAAAGGGATTACAACCACCTGCCTCTCCGGAGTAACGTTCTGGAATCCCGACCCGAGGCTCCTGGACCGGAATCGGTTGAACCACCGGGGAAACAGGATCTGAAGGTGGAACGGAGACCCGACTCTCTGTGGTCTTGAATACTCGATAGCTGAGAAGTCAGGAGATGGATCTGATTTGACATGGCCTGGAATCGTCCTCCTGTTGAGACACAATCCGCTGGAACCCGGCGGAAATAGTGTTCATTTGGGCTTCATGATGCTGGAGAGTTTCTTCAATGAGGGTAAATCGATTTATTACTTTCTCTGCTTTGGCTGAGTCCATCTTGGCCAGATCGTTCTGTAATGTGGGAATGAGGACTCAAGTGAGCACAAGACAGTGAAGGTAAGTGATACTTTATTAAAGTACAGATAGTGATAGGAAGCTGGAGAGACAGGCTGAGAGTTGGAGTTGAACCGTGAAGCTGAACCGAGACCTGGTGCGAACCGGTGACTGGAGACCAAGCTGGAGAGCTGGGCTGAGCGTTGGAGTGAGCCGTGGAGCTGCGCCGAAGCCTGGAGCCGAACCGGTGACTGAAGACCAAGCTGGAGAGCTGGGCTGAGAGTTGGAGTGAGCCGTGGAGCTGCGCCGAAGCCTGGGCCGAGTCGGTGACTGGAGACCAAGCTGGAGAGCTGAGCTGAGCGTTGGAGTGAGCCGTGGAGCTGCGCCGAAGCCTGGAGCCGAACCGGTGACTGAAGACCAAGCTGGAGAGCTGAGCTGAGCGTTGGGTGAGCCGTGGAGCTGCGCCGAGCCTGGAGCCGAACCGGTGACTGAAGACCAAGCTGGAGAGCTGGGCTGAGAGTTGGAGTGAGCCGTGGAGCTGCGCCGGCCTGGAGCCAAGTCGGTGACTGGGGCCAAGCTGGGTAGCTGGGCTGAGAGTTGGAGTGAGCCGTGGGGCTGCGCCGAAGCCTGGAGCCGAGCCGGTGACTGGAACCAAGCTGGGAAGCTGGGCTGAGAATGAAGTCCAAACCTGAGACTTGGAGTGAAGACTGGAGAGAGGACTGAGACAAGAGCTGGAACAAATGCTGGAAACATTCACACAAAGTATGCTGAACGATCTGGCAGGGAAGAGGTGGACAGGAGAGATTTAAATACCTCACTGATGGTAATAGGCTACAGGTGCTTGGGACAGGTGGCAGTGATGAGATGAAGGAGAGAGAAGGAAAGTGGAGTGGATCCCTGAGAGACACGGAGTGGATCTGACACTCTGTTTAAACTTGCGTTGTTAAAACCTTCTGCCTCAGTCAGCGCTGAACCTGACGGAGGAGACCCCTCACTGATAAAGACCTGGACTCACCTGTCCTGGGTCACGTGACCTCCTGAGACCCATCATGTGACCTCAGGTATTTGGAGAAACAGATGATCCACAAACATGTGAAGATTTAATTAAAGATGAAGCAGGATTAATCTGAGCCACGTCCAGGTAAGATTAAAACCAGGACTAAACCAGGTCTAAACCAGGACTAAACTAGTTCTAAACCAGGACTAAACCAGGACTAAACCAGTTCTAAACCGGGACTAAACTAGTTCTAAACCAGGACGAAACCAGGACTAAACCATGACTAAACCAGGACTAAACCAGTTCTAAACCGGGACTAAACTAGTTCTAAACCAGGACTAAACCATGACTAAACCAGGACTAAACCAGGACGAAACCAGGACTAAACCATGACTAAACCAGGACTAAACCAGGACTAAACCAGGACTAAACCAGGACTAAACCAGTTCTAAACCGGGACTAAACTAGTTCTAAACCAGGACTAAACCAGGACTAAACTAGTTCTAAACCAGGACTAAACCAGGACTAAACCAGTTCTAAACCGGGACTAAACCAGGTCTAAACCAGGACTAAACCAGTTCTAAACCAGGACTAAACCAGGTCTAAACCAGGACTAAACCAGGACTAAACCAGGACTAAACCATGACTAAACCAGTTCTAAACCGGGACTAAACTAGTTCTAAACCAGGACTAAACCAGGACTAAACTAGTTCTAAACCAGGACTAAACCAGGACTAAACCAGTTCTAAACCGGGACTAAACTAGTTCTAAACCAGGACTAAACCAGGTCTAAACCAGGTCTAAACCAGGACTAAACCAGGACGAAACCAGGACTAAACCGGGACTAAACTAGTTCTAAACCAGGACTAAACCAGGTCTAAACCAGGTCTAAACCAGGACTAAACCAGGACGAAACCAGGACTAAACCATGACTAAACCAGGACTAAACCAGGACTAAACCATGACTAAACCAGGACTAAACCAGGACTAAACCAGGACTAAACCAGGTCTAAACCAGGACTAAACAGGACTAGTTCCTGTCTTTAACGCAGAAGGATTTATATGTTTTTCATTTTTCCACAGATGAAATAATCCATAATAATCCAGTGTTGGTCTTTATTTAACGCTTCAGTGACGTTAACTCTGAACAGTTTCTGCTCAAACACTTTTAATAAGAACCTTTTCTGCTGCTTTTATTAGAAACAGTTTTTGTGTCCTCCTGATTTGAGTAAATGTTATGAGGATGTCAGATTCTGCTTCTGAAACTAAAACCTCAAACTAAATAAGAGGGCTACACCAGACAGTTCAAGAAAGGAAACAGAACTGAATTTCAAAGTAAATGTGCTGAGCTCAGTGAGGAGCGTATGAAGAAATAAGACCATGAGATGAAGGTCTGATTAATGAGCAGCAGATGAAATATTTAAAGCTGACAGACTTTTAACTGGGACATGTCCTGAGGCTCCAACAGGCTTCAGCTCCGTTCACTCTGGGTTAAACAGAACAGTGCTTTAATTTAAATGAGATGAAAACATATGTGGTAATAAAATGGCTAAATGTATTTTTACTTAGTTTTAAATACCTTCTCTCTGTGGCTAAAAACCCCTCAATAAATGATGGTTATTTTCTGATTTTTACAAAATAAAACAAAATAGGTCCTTAAATGTCTGAACAAACGTCACACTATCAGTGTTAGTGTCCACATTCATCAAGAAGACATTAAGAATTTATGAAGTCAAGATTATTACAGGAATAAAAATGAAAAAGAAAAAGCTTAGAAGGGACTGACCGACCCGTGATGCATCGAAATAGTAAATTAAAACTTGACGCCAGCTCCTTTTTTCATTCAGTCATTGTTTTGTTCAAAAATTTATGCATATGTTTGTTTTTCCTCTTATTTATTAATTCATTTGTTTAAGCATTTATCCATCCATTTATTCATTAATTTGTTCATTCATTTATGGGATGCACTGCTCACAGCACATTTACCTCTCACAACCATAGTTCTGTTCACGAGCTTTTCTCTGTTAAAGAAGATGAATGGAAACGTTGTTCTGTCGGTCAGTGGTCTGTGCTGAATGACTAAATGTTCCTCCTGCAGGTGTTCCTCCTGCAGGTGTCCTTCAGAATGACAGAGGACAGTCCCGCTCCATCCGTCGACTGCAGTGTGTCCTTCAGCGACACCTCTGTGAGGGACCCTCTGGACATGTTTGTGGTGAACGTCGGGGGCAGCAGGTACGCCCTGTCGTCTGAGATGTTGGCCTCGTTCCCGGAGACCAGGCTGGGCAAACTGGCCTTCAGTCGCGAGTCCGCTCTGGAGCTGTGTGACGACTTCATGGAGGACGAGTTCTTCTTCGACAGAAACTCACAGACTTTTCAGTGAGTGCTGTTATCTGTCCAAAAAGAAATCATCAAAAATGTCCAAGTCCTTCTGTAACCGGTTTAAATCCACTTAAAACCTGTCCCAGTCCAGTTTTAAAATAGCTATGTTTGTTTATTCATGTTCTTTTTTCCTTGTTTTAGAAAATAAAATAAAAAAATAAACGTGGTATTTTAAGAGAAGAAACTGTGGATGAACCAGAACGTAAAAGAAAAAGAAGACAGTGGTGTTTCTGATGGAGTGTTTAAATTTGTAGGAACTGGATCAGACGAGAGTTAAAGCCTGCTCAGAAACACCGCCGTCGTCTCCGGGCTACACTCTCCCAAAAAGGTTTTGAAATTGTAGTTCATCTGACCCTAAAGCAGTTTTCATGTGAAATGACCTTTGACCTGGAGAAGACTGACGATGTTCACATGTTTTTCTTCTTCTACACGACACAGCTTCAACTCTTACTTGTGTCTTTTAATGATATTATGTTCTGTAGGTGGTGAGATTCTTTTTTTAAACCCAGTTTTTTCTTCTGGTAGACTTTTTCAAAAATACTCCTTTTATTCTCAGTCTTAAACCTATTTAGTTCCAAACATAGATTGTATAAATATGGATGATATCCGCCCATTGGTCCCCTGTTCACCAATATTGTCATTACGAATGGGCAATAAAATGGCCGTTACATCCTGGCTTTTTCCATAGTAAAACAATAGTTTTTAGATAGCATAAACAAACATATTAATCCAAAAGTGTTTCAGTTTGAACCTTTTGTACCAGGCTGTAAACATGAGTTTACTCTTGTCATTTCTGCTTTTGGAGCCTGCCTCTGGTGGACGGAGGTATATCGCTGTATTTCGCTGTAAAATCACCGTATGGCGGCGCCCTTACACGAGGACCATTTTAGAGGTTCCATGGGAGAGGCTTGGTTCCAAACCCTCCTCCATTTTTTATTTCTTTTTTTTTTTTTTAGCTTTTACCCAATTTTTGTTGTCTCTGTCATCTTTTTGTAATCGTTTTATTGTGTTAACTTGTAAAAAGTGTTTTAGTTTGAACACTGGATATGTTGTTTTTTCCACACTTTTGTGTTTGTAAAAGAATAGTCCTGGGGTTACAGTAGCACTCTGACCTCCTGTTCGTGTGTTGGTGTCAGGTACGTGCTGAACTTCTACCACACAGGGCACCTCCACGTCCGAGAGGAGCTGTGTGAGCTGTCCTTCCTTCAGGAGATCCAATACTGGGGCCTGGACGAGCTGCAGATCCAGTCCTGCTGCAGGGAGCGCTATTACCGCCGCAAAGACCAGAAGGACTCCCTGGACTTGCGCCGGGACCTGGAGACCAGCCACGAGGACGGAGGTTCTGGAGAAACCGGACTCATCTCCCGCAGCTCGGACCTTCGGGTCTCTGTCCATGTTCTTTGTGGTTTTGTCGGTGGCCAACATGGTCCTGATCTCTCTGGACCTGGGAGAGGTGAGGCTTAGACTAGGTTTAGTCCTGGTTTGTTTTGTGAGGGTTTAATTCAGTTCTGTTTGGTTCAGCCCCAGGTTAGTTTAAGTCTAAGTTTAATCCAAGACCTTGCCCTGCTTTAATTCTACAGTAATTCAGCATTGACTGAGTCTTGGTTTAGTTCTTGGTTTACTTGACTTAATGTCTTAATGTCCTGATTTAAGTTTAAATTTAGAAATAGACCAAGCTTTAGGTCTGATCTCATCTTTTTTTTTATGACTTAGTCCTGATGTAGAACTTTTCTTCAGACAATTACACAATAAAGTTTAGCTCTGGCATTGTTCTGAATTAGGTTTAGTTTCTTGTTTAGGCCGTTTAAATGAAGTGCAGAAGATAATGTCCCAGTTTAAACTATTGTCTATTTAATACTACACTTCTTGTACATTTTTCTGAATCCTTCTTCTGTATATTCTTTACTGTTTGTGACTGTAATATAAAACAGAAGAGTAGGTGGAACTTTAGTCTTGGAGTAGACCTATTTCGACTGGTTCAAGACAAAGAACCGAGTGTAATACCCCCCTCCTCCACCAGATGGAGTAGCGCTCTGTGTGTCTCATGTTTCAGACAGAGTTCGGGGCGGACCTCGGCGTGCCGCTCGTGTTCGAGGCTCTGGAGTACGTCTGCGTCTTCTGGTTCACGGCCGAGCTGCTCCTGCGTTTCCTCTGCGTCCGGGACAAGTGCCGCTTCAGCCGCAGCGTCCCGAACGTCATCGACCTGTTGGCCGTTCTGCCGTTCTACGTGACGCTGACCATGGAGATTATCCACGGAGGCACCACCGAGCTGGAGAACATGGGCCGCGTGGTGCAGGTCCTCCGGCTGCTGCGGTCCCTCAGGATGCTCAAACTGGGACGACACCTCACCGGTAAGACTCGAGCAGACGGTAAGGCTTGAGGTAGTTAGAGACATTCCAAAGGTAAAGGCCTTTATTCTTATAAAAGTGCACCTACACGTTTCAGCTCTAGGTGAGGCTTCTTCAGGGTGCACCCTCAGCCCAGGTGTCTCACTTAATTATAGAAGGATGAGCAACTTATAATATCTCCCACAAAACAAAACATTTTTAATACAACCAGGCATTACAAAAAATCTAATTAAATAAAGAAGCAAAGAAGGAAAAATAGATGTAGGGAAAATTATTTACAACAAGGACTTCATCGGCTTACTTTTTTTATTTGAGAATTATTTAATCTGTTAAAATACATTCAAACGTAATTTGGCAAGAACAACAAAATACAAATCAATAATAAATCAAACACAATAATAATTAATAATCAATAACACAAATAGAATGCATTATTGAAGAAAACAGGTTAAATTCAGGTTAAATGTTGAATTCAAAAGTTAAATAAAAAAACTAAAAAAACACGATGATAACATCAGTCTGTTTCAGTCTCGGAGTCAAACCGACAACTTTTTAAGGAAAATACTGAGAGTTCATCTGTAAATACGTGCTTTTAATAAAAAATGTTTTATTTGAGACAATTTGAGTGAGATTTGAGAGATTTAACAGGTTTTAGATGGTTTTAGTCAGACTTCTTGTTTTTTTTTATTCGGTTTTATCATTAACAGTTCAGTGTCACAGGAAAGAGCTGGAAAAACAAGACTTTAATTAATTTTCAATGATTTTAATAGATGAGTATTTTCAGTCTTGAACAGAAGCTTTGTCCAATCACAGCCCACTTCTGAAAACGGAGCGCTCCCATTGGTCGACGCTGACGTCAATAAGGAAGTAATAACTGCTGACGAAAGAGAGAAAGGGTTTATTCGGCTCTGAAAACGTTTTTTTTTTTTACAGAGAAACAGCACAAAACAGAGACAAAAATATTGGTAATGTTTTCACACAGTGTTTTTAGAAGTTCAGAGTTTTTTTCCAGTTAGGATTAAACAAAAACTGAGGCTTAAAGACCAGGCTTTAGTTTGATATATATTTTATGACTTTTCCTGGTCTTTTGTGTGCTTCCCTTTCCGTCCAGTTAGACAAATACTAACCATTTTTCCGGTTGTTTCTCATTCAAAGGCATTGCCTGCTGAAAATCCAGCTCAAATCCACAGAAACCAGAGGAAAATTATTTGGCTGGATGAAAGCTAATAAAGCTGGCAGCACTTTGAAATAAATCCGTTCTCAAAGCTTGTCCTGGAGTTTTCCTTCAGCTCTGAGTCGGTCTCCTGTGTTTCTCTCGTTCGTCTGTCCTCTGTTATTTTTCATGATGTCTTTGTCTTATTCGTCTGACACTCGTCTTTAAGAGTTGACTCTGGAGGAAACCCTCATGAATCAATATGTTTTTTATTCGTCCTCATGAAGCCGTCGGGTTTGATCTGGACGCTGCAGCTTCACTGAATATAATGTTCTTTTGAACGATTCTGTGGAAGAGCCCTGGTTTTGGGCTGAACTCTGTGGCCTCCATTAATTCTGCTGTCTGACCTTTGGCTCGGTCTAAAAACGGAAGTAGGACATTAACTTTGGTCAGTGGCGTTAAGTTGAGGCACAGTCTGTTGATTGGACGAGAGAGAATCCTCACTCGAGACAAAATGAGAATCAAAAAAGAACTTGAACTGAGAAATTGTTTAGCTCTGTCGAGTGTTGTATCTTTGAGTTTTTTCCTCCATGAGTTTACTTTACTTTAACATATCTAAACTGGACACTGGACTGTTGTAACCTCAAATGTAATATATAATTAATGGTTTAATTATTTATTGTTTAAATGTAGGCCACTGCTTATTTAGTTTCACTGTTGTTTTAATCCTTTTAATGTAAAACTAGTAAAACTACTGAAAGTAAACCTATTTTTTATTCATTGCTGTTTTTGTGTTTTAAGTCACTTTAAGTCTTCTTTAAGAAAATTCAGCTCCAGATGAAAGAAACAAATAGAGACAAGACCAGAACATGTCCCAAACAGAGACGGGTACAAACGTAATACCTAATATTAATTATTATTAGACAAATCAAATATACTTTATCCTCCCAAAGGGAAATTTGTCCTGGGCTCAGTTCTAGCATCTGCAGAACACACAGAACAAACATACTTGTGTGTTTTTGGCCATTTTTCAGAGATTATAAATGATAATACAAAAACTTTTCTTAGTTAGTGTTTTAGGTGAAGCCATTAATTGTCAATCAACTGTGTTTACTCTTTTTAAAACATAATGAAAACAGAAACTACCCAAATAACCCTGATCAAAAGATCTTAATACTGTGTGTAGCACTTTTATCTATAACAGCTTGAAGTCTTTTGTGGTAGTTTATTTTCTCAGATGTAAAGCTGATCATTCTTTTTGGTAAAATGCCTCCAGTTCCTGTAAATTCTTGGGCTGTCTTGCATGAACTGCACGTTTGAGATCTCCTCAGAGCTCCTCAATGATACTGAGGTCATTCCAGAACCTTCTCTTTGTGCTGCTGTAGGGTCGTCTTGGCCTTGTGCTTTGGATCGTTGTCATGTTGGAACGTCCCATGTGCAGCTTCGGGCTGATGAGTGCAAATGTTCCTCCAGTATTTTCTGATAACATGCTGCATTCATCTTTTCCTGTGCCTTTGAAGCTCACACAAAACATCAGCTGCACCTCCATGTTTCACAGTAGGAGGTTTCATCATAGACCTTGTTGACTGCTCGACAAATGTAACGTTTATGGTTGTGTTCAATTTTGGTCTCATCACTCCAAATGACTTTGTTCCAGAAGTTTTGAGGCTTGTCTCTGTCCAGTTTGGAGTATTGTAAGTGCAATGCTTTGTGGTATTTGTGTCGTAAAGACTTTCTTCTGGCGCCTCAACCATGCAGACCATTTTTCTTCAAGTGCCTCCTTATTATGCATCTTGAAACAACCACACCACTTTTTTCCTGTTCCTGTATTTCAGCTGAAGTTATTTGTGGGTTTCTCTTTGCATCCTGAACA
This sequence comes from Perccottus glenii, assembly GCA_024416835.2. NCBI lineage: Eukaryota > Metazoa > Chordata > Actinopteri > Gobiiformes > Odontobutidae > Perccottus > Perccottus glenii. Next base: position 1,661,108 of record CM044551.2, read on the forward strand.
ATATTCCTGCAGTTGTGGCTGAATCTTTTGTTGGTCTACCTGACCTTTGTTTAGTTTCAACAGAATCCGTCATTTTCCACTTCTTAATTAGAAACTGAGTGATACTCCTTATTGAGCAGAGCGTTGGAGACAAGACAAACTGGAATAATGTGAATCTGCAGCTCTATCATGTCTTATGCTGTTAAGTCCTTATGTGGAAACAATGAAAATATATACTGTGTTAAAATGTTGTCACACAGTAAGGAAAAGAGTTATTTTACCGTAACAACAATAGAAAATGGATTTTAAGAGATTGAGTCATGATTATTGTAAGAACTGTGACCTGTCTGCTTTTACATCAGAGAGGTTTTGGGTCTTGTTTGTTTAAGCCTCATGTCTTTGCTCTACTTGTGGTTAAAATCCATCTGGTGTGAGTTCAGACTCGCTGTCGTCTCCGGAGACGCTGCTCTGACAGCTCCGGTGTGAACTCATCACACAGAGATATTTTTAAACCCACTTCTCCGTCTCCTCAGCTCAGACCTTACCTCATCGGAGTCGACTCGACTCAGGACGAGATCGAGAGAGGTTAATGAAGGAGTCCCTGTCTCCGACCCACTCTCCTCCAACAGCAGCAGCTTCTCTTTTATTAAAATAAAGAAAACCAAACAATTTTTCTTCACATATTACAAATACATTACAACAAACTGAAGTTTAGAGTTTAGCTTTAGCTTAGCCTCGACTTAACAATAATCTCCTTTTCATTAACTTAATGACAAAATGTATCTGTTTTACGTTGCCTTTTCTTTTTTTGAGCTGTTTCCTTGAGCTCTCAGACAGATTCAGCTAAAAATACACTTTATCTGCAGCTGTTAAACTTCCTGGAATGTCACATGACATGGGTCGACCAATGGGAGCACGTCTTTTTTTGTATCTGCTATAAACATTAGATGGCATCATAAAGCATTTTCTTTTTTTCACAAATAATTACTTTTACAACATATTATTTGGGTTTTGAACCATTTTCCCTCGACTAGAAAAAAAACCTGATACAGTCAACAGAAATATGAGGTTTTATTTTTATGATCATAAAGTCTATTCCTCGTAACAGACTTGCTGTTGTTTGTGTCTCAGGCCTGAAGTCTCTGGGGCTGACCATCGCTCAGTGCTACGAGGAGGTGGGTCTGCTGCTGCTCTTTCTGGGAGTAGGCATCTCCATCTTCGCCACAGTGGTCTTCTCTCTGGAGCACAACATCCCGGGTTCCACCTTCGTCAGCGTCCCCGCCGCCTGGTGGTGGGCCACGACCTCCATGACCACAGTGGGATACGGAGACGTGCGTCCGGACACGGCTCTGGGGAAGGTCCTGGCCTTTCTCTGTATTTTATCAGGAATATTAATCCTGGCTCTGCCCATCGCCATCATCAACGAGCGCTTCTCCATCTGCTACCTGACTCTCAAGGTGGGTCTGAACACAGTCTGAACACAGTGGCATGGATTAAAGAGAGAGTCTTGTGGAGCCAGAAAGCTTTGGAAGAAGGTTCAGAGAGATTGTACTTGGTTCTCAGATACAGATGTAAAGGAAACAATCGTCTTGAGAAGCTAAAGAACAGAGCATTACAGTCACAAAGTTAATGCTAGTTACTAATGCTAACAGTACTGTATCTGAAAACACAGCACAGATACAGGAGTTTAATATGATGATGACATATGTGTGTTTTCATGAAGCAGCAGCAGTTTAGTAGAATCTATATGTGTAGGTCCTGGCTCCTTCAGAAGACAACATTTAATGTTTTAGATTATATTTATTTATTTCAGATCCAACAATAACTTTAACATAGCACAGAGGGTTATGGATTTTACTGTGAAGAAATAGCACAGGCCACGCCCCCGTGAGTGTTGCAGGGACACAAGTGGGCTCATTGGTCGATTATCTCACAGTAATTATCACTGTCTGGATGGATAAATGCTGTAACCTGCCAAAGTTGTACTGAGCCTTGATGGTATTCAGTGGAAGCCCACATGACTCAAAGTAACCCGTGTGGTCCCGTCCTGCTCTGTCCTCAGGTGAAGGAGGCGGCCTTACGTCACAGTGAGATGATCAAACGACTGGCCCGGGGCTCGATGGGCGGAGCAGAGGCGGGGCTCGGAGCCAGAGGGGCGGGTTTTAACCTGAGAGACGCCTACGCCTCCAACATCATGGATATGATGAGACTCCAGGGTCGAGAGCGGACCAGCACTCGCAGCAGCGCCAACGACGCCCTCTGGTGGTGAACAGACACAACGTTTACTACTGTGGACTTTCCAGAGCCTCACTCTTTCAAGTTCTGCTCCTGTTTAACAAAGTGGAGCCAGAGAATGACTTTAAACAGGTTTAATTTGAATTTGAACAGGTTTCAGATGGATTTGAACAGGTTTTAGATGGATTTGAACAGGTTTTAGATGGATTTGAACAGGTTTTAGTTGGATTTGAACAGGTTTCAGTAGGATTTGAACAGGTTTTAGATAGATTTAAACAAGTTTTAGTTGGATTTGAACAGGTTTTAGGTGGATTCGAATAAGTTTTAGTTGGATTTGAACAGGTTTTAGTTGGATTTGAACAGGTTTCAGTAGGATTTGAACAGGTTTTAGATGAATATAAACAGGTTTTAGATGGATTTGAACAGGTTTTAGATCGCTTTGAATAGGTTTTAGGTGGATTCGAATAAGTTTTAGTTGGATTTGAACAGGTTTTAGTTGGATTTGAACAGGTTTTAGATAGATTCGAACAGGTTTTAGATTAATTTAAACAAGTTTTAGTTGGATTTGAACATGTTTTAGATAAATTTAAACAGGTTTTAGTTGGATTTAAACAGGTTTTAGATGGATTTGAACAGGTTTTAGTTGGATTTGAACAGGTTTTAGATGGATTTGAACGGGTTTTAGGTGGATTTGAACAGGTTTTCGATCGATTTGAATAGGTTTTAGGTGGATTTGAACAGATTTTAGATGGATTTGAACAGGTTTTAGGTGGATTTGAACAGGTTTTAGGTGGATTTGAACAGGTTTTAGATGGATTTGAACAGGTTTTAGGTGGATTTGAACAGGTTTTAGATCGATTTGAACAGGTTTTAGGTGGATTTGAATAGGTTTTAGTTGGATTTGAACAGGTTTAAGTTGGATTTGAACAGGTTTTAGATGGATTTGAACAGGTTTTCGATCGATTTGAATAGGTTTTAGGTGGATTTCAACAGGTTTTAGATGGATTTGAACAGGTTTTAGTTGTATTTGAACAGATTTTAGTTGTATTTGAACAGATTTTAGATGGATTTGAACAGGTTTTAGGTGGATTTGAACAGGTTTTAGGTGGATTTGAACAGGTTTTAGATGGATTTGAACAGGTTTTAGGTGGATTTGAACAGGTTTTAGATCGATTTGAACAGGTTTTAGGTGGATTTGAATAGGTTTTAGTTGGATTTGAACAGGTTTAAGTTGGATTTAGTCCCATGACTGTTGCAGCTGGAGTCTAATGAGTCTTGAGGTTTGTTGTATTAAGTTTCCTGTGGTTCTAATAAAAGTTCTAATAGTTTTTTGTTTTCCCAAAAGTTCTTGCACAGATTTGTGAAGTCCGCCTGAGTCTGGTGCAGAAATGCTCACTGACCTGAGTCTGGGGCTGGTCTTAGTCTTGGATCCACTGAAGCGGTGCATTCTGGTCCTGAGGCGGCGGCTGCTCTTTGAACATCACATGTTTGACCCGAGGCAAACGCTGACCTCAGACCAGTTTGTGGACAAACAATGGGTTTTTATCATTATCTTTATCTTCAAACAACACTCCTCCGTTTCCAGGTAAATCTATCCAACAAGTACCTGGTCATGGTTCACAGTTAGGATTAAACAAGATGAGTTTGTACAGAGTGTGAGTGTCATCTGTTTACTCAGAGAAACAACTATTAATACAACTACTATAATACAACTTTAAAAGCTCCACCTGCAGAAAACACACACACAGCAGCAGATATGATAAAACTAACCCAAACCAACATGACAGGAGTCTCCAGAGTGTTCCAGCCACTGTGACATCCTGGTGGAGGTTTGAGCAGCTGTCAAAGGGGTCTAACTAAAGATACAGTCTGTATTTTCACTCTCGGCAGATTAGGTCCAACTCTTTTGTGTCCATGTCTTAAAAGAAAGAGCTGGAGCTTTGTTTAACCAGATGCAGGTTGTGTATGGCACTTTATTTTGACATTTATTGAATAAATTTGATTGTTTATTGTACAACACTGTACATCCTACTTATTAAGTGCATAATGCGTCCTATTTTTGGCTCTGTAGTGGTTTGGTTGGAAGAAAAGAAACAGAGATTAGAACAGAACGTGTTTCATAAAGGCAGGCAGTGGTTTATTTTTACACATGATGTAAAGAAGCAGAGGTATTGTCCTATTTTCTAATCCTGTCGTCTGAGCTGTGATCTCACTTTGTTCTCGCTCCTCTGCCTTCACCGCACTCCCAACATTCCCATCTTCAAACCTTTTTCAAATGCCTTTTCTTTGCTTCTCTACTTTTGAGGCGTAAAGATGAAGCCCCTCCGACTCATGACCGGTGGGTTTTCCTGAAACACCCTTCGTGTGACCCGAGAACTGAACCCCTGCTTTAGTGAAGATCCTGTGGATTTAGTTTTTCATTGATTTTTCATGTTAACTGGTAGCATTAATATTATCGTTTTATTTTTGTCTGGTTTGTTTTTCTTATAATAATTTCAGTTTTATATCTATATTATTTTTTTGTTTTATCATGTTGGGCGGGGGAGGGGGGGGGGGTTGAGGGATGAAAACTGAACTGTGATGTGTTTGATGTAGTGTATAATGTGCTGTTGAAAATCACAAATAAATTTATATAAAAAAAATACTCAGTCAGATTTTTTTTTGTTTTTATAGAAATGTAATCAGACAAAAGCATATGTGCAATTTCTGGTATTTATAAAATCAAAATTTTTAAAAAGAAATAAAATTGTTGCAAAATAACAAAAACAAACAAAAAAATATGAAACACAAATTTCCAAATCTGATGTTTTTTTTATAACATAAAGCCTGTGTTCGGTTCATCAGGCCAGTTTCAACATTACAGACAAAATTCCTGAAGAGTTTGTGCCTCTACAGTTTGTCTGCTCATGTGACTGCAGGGCCACGTCTGATTGGTCAAACCCAGTCATGTGGTAGATCCACTGATGGCATTCTTCTTTTCCTTTGGGCTGTTCCCTTCAGGGGTCACCACAGCCAATCATCTGCCTCCATCTGTCCCTGTCCTCTGCATCCTCTTCTCTCAGACCCACTATCTTCATGTCTCCTTCACTACATCCTTAAACCTCCTCTGTGGGCTTCCTCTCGACCTTCTGCAGCTCTAACCTCAGCATCCTTTGAATGATATATTCACTCTTCCTTCTCTGAACTTGTCCAAACATCTCAACCTGGACTTGACCACTTTGTCTCCAAAACCTCTCACGAGCTGCACCACTGATGGACACATTCCTGATCCTCGTCCTCGTCACTCCCAAAGACAACCTCAACCTCTTCAGCTCTGCTCCCTCTAACCCTTCCTTCTGTCTTTTCCTCAGAGCCACTGTCTCCAACCCATACAACCTCTCTCACTACTGTCCTGTAAACCTTTCCTTTCATTCTCGCTGCTGCTCTTTTATCACACAACACACCTGACACTTTCCTCCATCCATTCCAACCTGCTGCACACGCTTCTTCAGCTCTTTTCCACACTCCTCATCGCTCTGAACTGTTGACCCTCAGTACTTCTTTAACTCTTCTCCCTGTGACCTCACTGTTTCACTTGGATCTCTCTCATTCACACATGTATTCTGCCCTCCCTCTTCTCTCCAGAGCAAACCTCCACCTGCTCTCTCACAGGTGACCTCATCTGTCAGTCTGTCCATCACCACAAGAACAAGAAGAGGCTCAGAAGACATCCTTCACCGTGAACCCCTCTGTCACACCTACCTTACTGCTGTCCTACTGCTACATGTCCTCATAAGCTTTCTGTTAGCCCTTTGTCACCTATATTCCTGTCTCCTTTCCTCACTCCTCTCACTGTCTCACCTCTTCCTCTGGATACTCTCCTGAATTTCCTCATTCCACCAAGTCTCCTTGTCTCCTTTCCTCCTTCCTGATGATACACCTAGCACCTTCCTACCTGTCTCTCTGATCACCTTGGCTGTAGTAGTCCAGTCATCTGGAAGCACCTCCTGACCTCCTAAAGCCTCCTGAAAACCACACAGCACTCTTCCTTTTCCAACTTCCACCACTTTGTCTTCTGCTGTGCCTTTGCTCTCTTCATCTTCCTCAGTACCAGAGTCATCATCTGCTGTCTAGCTCCACTCTCTCCTAACACTACTTTATAATCACTAATCTCCTTCAGGTTACAGCGTCTACATATATATATGTATATAGTCCACCTGTGTGCTCCTGCCACCACTCTTATATGTCCCCCTGTGTTCACCACAGCCATCTCCAGACCTTTAGCAAAATCTAAAAACCTCTGTCCTTCTGGATTCCTTTCCTGAAGTCACTCACCTCTGGGAACACTCACTTCACACACTTCCTCAAACTCGTTACAGAATCTGTCTTTCTCCTCTTGGTCACAACCAGCTTACAGAGCATAAGAACTAACAACGTTCAACTCCACACCTTCAATTTCCAGCTTTAGACTCATCAACCTGACACTTTCTTTACCGCCAGAACATTCTTCACAAACTCCTTCAGGATCACTTCAGGATCACTCTCCATTTCTCTTCCTGTCCACACCAGGACAGAACAGGTTAAACCCTTTCCACCTGGTCTCCTGGACTTTCCTCCTCTGCATCATCTCTACCAGCTCTCTACCTTTACATTGGTAAACACCTGCCTTTCCTCTTCTCTCTGCCTTCGGACACCTTCCTCCTCTTCTTCTTCGACAGTAGGCCAGTCTCCACCAGTGCCCTGGAGGTCAGCAGCACCAATGGGGGTCGTTGTCTACCCGGGACGTCCTGAGGCTAGATTATTGAATGTGTCAAATAAATGGAGCAGTGTTACTTCTTGACAAAGTAAAAAGTATTGTGCACTACTTTTAGAAGTAACGGAGTAAATGTAACTCATTACTGCCTAATGTTGCATGTTCTGAGGCAGATTGTTCCAAAGTCTGTTTAAAGTGGTTCTAATCTGTAATCTGACTATAATTCAAGAAGAAGTGATTGTAACTCTTTTTGACTCCAGTCTTCAGAATCAGAACGGCTTTATTGTCTTAAAAAAACACGTCACAGTGTTACAACACCTGTAGTGCATTATTCCTGCTTTACTTCTCGCTCAGAGCTCCTTACATCTGTTTTCACTTTTCTGGTTGGGAGCTCTCTGACCAGAGTTTGAAGCAGACATTTGTTACAAGAAGCTCATCAGAAACGCTGCTGCTGTAGCCAGCTCTGTCACTGTCTCTGTGTGTTTTAAAGACTCGTGTGAAACAAAGTGTGAGGCCGGCTCTTAAAAGATGCAGATGTGACGCTCCAGTTTCTGTTCAGCCTCGGGCGAAACACGGAAAAATTGAGGTCAGTGATGATGAAGCTGCCAGACAGGAGCACACCGCCAAAATAAGAGCTTTTTCAAGGCCCTGAAAATCTAAGGTTTTCATTTGATATTTCTTTACAAGGCATAAAGTGAACAATAAAAAGTTTTGTGGTCATGACGAGCTGCACAGAGTGACATAGAGAAACAGACAGGACAGAAGTTAAATCTTGTATTGTTTTTTTTCAGAGATAGGCTCCAATACAATCACATTATCATTAAAACATTAACTCATTCAACCAACGTCTGTACCAGACACTCACTGTGATCATCAACAGAACTGTTTCCAGGAACAGAGCCAGCTCCTGACGCCTCAGTGTTTACTCAACAACATGGAGCAACAAGAGCAGCCAGTGTTAGTGTGAGACCGAACCCCAGTTCATCTGAAGAGGGCAACAAACTCAACTTCCCCTCAGGGATTCATAAAGGATTTTTGAATTAGAAATAGAAAACAGGAAGAACAAAAAGTGTACATGAAGCACCTGCTGCAAAAACTTTTCATAAAAAATGTGTTTAATGTGGAAATAAAGAGGTTTGTTAAGCCACAGGAACAGCTCTTTGACAGATACTTTCAGAGTTTTACGATCTCAGTCAGACTCGAGCGTCTCTGTCGTCTCCACAAACGTCAAACCGTTTACTCTCTCCGTGTTTTATGTTTCCTCTTCTTCATCTGATGAAACTCTGCAGAAATAAACACTCATCCATCAGAACCGCCGTTCAGCTTCTTCTCCTTAACCCTGGCTTCTGTCACACAGTCAGAGAAGTCCAACTAAAACCTACTCAAATCCAACTAAAACCTACTCAAATCCAACTAAAACCTGCTCAAATCCAACTACAGCCTGCAGCTCCATGTTAATTATTCCTCCTCAGAGTTATTAAAGCCTGTCTAGTGTCTTAGTCACACTTTGTCAGAAATAAGCCGACTCTGGGGAACAACCGTCTGTCTGCTTTCCCAGAATTCCTAGCTCTCTCCCAGAGTCTCATTAACCCATATCTGTTCTGTCGGAGGAAGACAGCAGCTGAGAGCCAAGAACAACTCTTCAGCAGCAGGTCTCACTGTCACTTGCCCGATGGAGGTCGTTACGAGAGGATCACCTTCAGAAATACTCTACTCAGCTCCTCTCCGGGTCACGTGATCTGGAGTTCAGTTTTAGCTCCTCTCGTGGTCACGTGATCTGGAGTCAGTGTCAGCTCCTGTCGTAGTCACGTGATCTGGAGTTCAGTGTCAGCTCCTCTCGTAGTCACGTGATCTGGAGTTCAGTGTCAGCTCCTCTCGTAGTCACGTGATCTGGAGTTCAGTGTTAGCTCCTCTCGTGGTCACATGATCTGGAGTTCAGTGTCAGCTCCTCTCGTGGTCACGTGATCTGGAGTTCAGTTTTAGCTTCTCTCGTAGTCACGTGATCTGGAGTTCAGTGTGAGCTCCTCTCCCGGTCACGTGATCTGGAGTTCAGTGTGAGCTCCTCTTGTAGTCACGTGATCTGGAGTTCAGTGTCAGCTCCGCTCGTGGTCACGTGATCTGGAGTTCAGTGTGAGCTCCTCTCCCGGTCACGTGATCTGGAGTTCAGTGTCAGCTCCTCTCCCGGTCACGTGATCTGGAGTTCAGTGTGAGCTCCTCTTGTGGTCACGTGATCTGGAGTTCAGTGTCAACTCCTCTCGTAGTCACGTGATCTGGAGTTCAGTGTCAGCTCCGCTCGTGGTCACGTGATCTGGAGTTCAGTGTCAGCTCCGCTCGTGGTCACGTGATCTGGAGTTTAGTGTCAGCTCCTCTCCCGGTCACGTGATCTGGAGTTCAGTGTGAGCTCCTCTCCCGGTCACGTGATCTGGAGTTCAGTTTTAGCTCCTCTCGTTGTCACCTGATCTGGAGTTCAGTGTCAGCTCCTCTCGTAGTCACGTGATCTGGAGTTCAGTGTTAGCTCCTCTCGTGGTCACATGATCTGGAGTTCAGTGTCAGCTCCTCTCGTGGTCACGTGATCTGGAGTTCAGTTTTAGCTTCTCTCGTAGTCACGTGATCTGGAGTTCAGTGTGAGCTCCTCTCCCGGTCACGTGATCTGGAGTTCAGTGTGAGCTCCTCTTGTAGTCACGTGATCTGGAGTTCAGTGTCAGCTCCGCTCGTGGTCACGTGATCTGGAGTTCAGTGTCAGCTCCTCTTGTAGTCACGTGATCTGGAGTTCAGTGTCAGCTTCTCTCGTAGTCACGTGATCTGGAGTTCAGTGTCAGCTCCTCTCCCGGTCACGTGATCTGGAGTTCAGTGTGAGCTCCTCTCGTGGTCACGTGATCTGGAGTTTAGTGTCAGCTCCTCTCGTAGTCACGTAATCTGGAGTTCAGTGTCAGCTCCTCTGGTCACGTGATCTGGAGTTCAGTGTCAGCTCCGCTCGTGGTCACGTGATCTGGAGTTTAGTGTCAGCTCCTCTCGTGGTCACGTGATCTGGAGTTCAGTGTCAGCTCCTCTCCCGGTCACGTGATCTGGAGTTCAGTGTGAGCTCCTCTCCCGGTCACGTGATCTGGAGTTCAGTGTGAGCTCCTCTTGTGGTCACGTGATCTGGAGTTCAGTGTCAGCTCCTCTCGTAGTCACGCGTGATCTGGAGTTCAGTGTCAGCTCCGCCGTGGTCACGTGATCTGGAGTTCAGTGTGAGCTCCTCTCCCGGTCACGTGATCTGGAGTTCAGTGTGAGCTCCTCTCCCGGTCACGTGATCTGGAGTTCAGTGTGAGCTCCTCTTGTGGTCACGTGATCTGGAGTTCAGTGTCAACTCCTCTCGTAGTCACGTGATCTGGAGTTCAGTGTCAGCTCCGCTCGTGGTCACGTGATCTGGAGTTCAGTGTCAGCTCCGCTCGTGGTCACGTGATCTGGAGTTTAGTGTCAGCTCCTCCCGGTCACGTGATCTGGAGTTCAGTGTCAGCTCCTCTCGTGGTCACGTGATCTGGAGTTCAGTGTCAGCTTCTCTCGTGGTCACGTGATCTGGAGTTTAGTGTCAGCTCCTCTCGTGGTCACGTGATCTGGAGTTCAGTGTCAGCTCCTCTCGTGGTCACGTGATCTGGAGTTAAGTGTCAGCTCCTCTCGTGGTCACGTGATCTGGAGTTTAGTGTCAGCCTCTCTCGTAGTCACGTAATCTGGAGTTCGGTGTCAGCTCCTCTCCTCGTGGCCTCAGTCTTTTGTTCTGGAGAAGCCTCAGTTTTCCTCCAAACATCCCAGTGAGGCTGAAGTGACTTGAGAGTGTCCAGAGAGTGTGTCTGAGGAGCTTCATTTGTTCTCCTCCTGAAACAGTCTGGACTCAGGAAAGACAGACAGCCTCTTTATTCTCTAAACACAGACTCAGTGAGACCAGACTCAGCTGGATTTACAACTGGACTAAGAGCCAGGACCTGCTAAAATACACCCAAGGACGTTAGGTCTGTTCCTAAACCAGGTCTAAGCTAAACCACATCCAAACACGAGCTAAACCTGGTGAACCCAGTTTACAGTTTGCTTAAACATATTTGCCCACTCTGACATCACATTTTCAAAACCGTTAACACACAGGATAAAACTGAAGCTTAATGGCCAAAATGACTCATTTTGTTTTCAAAATGCTCTAACACTCACAAAACATTAAAAACATGCAACATAAGCAAATATTTCCATCAAACACCACAACTTGTGGTCAAATTAATTTATTATTTCAATCAATCATTACACAATGGACAACAAAATACAAAATGCAGCCATCATTATGAAATATGATTATTTACAAACTCAAATGGATACTGGAAAAAAAAGCTACCAAAGGAAACTTATGGGTGGAAATACCTAAAAAAAAAAAAAAGAAAGAAAGATATATATATATATATACATTTTATCTTTCACATTTAGTCCATTCGTTCTTGACGATTATGCCACAGGTTCTCAACAACATCGCATTGAATGTTTTCCCTTGCAATGCACCGAGGGAAATACCTCCTTGCATGGCGTATCCCTGGCAGTCCTCTGCACCTATTGCCAGGCAACCAGCATTCATTGCCTCCAGGAGGGGCATCTGCTCATATGGCCGGTGATCATACACCTTCCACCTCCAAGCAGAGAAGAACTCCTCCATTGGGTTCAGAAAAGGCGAGTATGCAGGGAGGAATTGTATCATATACGAGGCTGTGCTGCAAACCATTCATTCACAAGGCGAGAGTGGTGGAAAGCCACATTGTCCCAAATTATGACATACAGAGTCATGCCAGGCCTCAACAGCCCTCTCTCTTCGGGTGGAATCAGTAATTCTTTCAATGCATCCAGAAATGTGATGAGGCGTTCTGTATTGTATGGGCCAATAGTTGGTATGTGGCAAAGGACTCCATCAGATGGCAGCAAGCATGGTGATATTGGCACCCCTCTGACCTGGCACTGTGACAGTGGCCCTCTGCCCAATGATGTTCCTCCCGCGTCGCCTCACTTTACAGAGGTTCATCCACAAAAATGAATTTGTGATGTGCCCCTTCAGCTTCAAGCTCCATTATTCTCTAAGAGAAAGAGCAAATTCATAAAGCAAATTATTCCAGTCGCATGTAACTATGGTAAACAAGGTATTACAAAAAAAATCTGTACCTGCACATACTGGAATCGTGCCTCCTTTAACGATGTCAGAGTTTCTTTGAAATGGAACTCTGTACAGCTGCTTCATTCTGACATGGTTTCCTTTAAGGACTCGATCTATAGTTACCAAACTCACACTGTTTATATTTCGAAATGCTCCCTGATCTGCAATTACTGCTGCCTGGATTTCACGCAGGATTGCATTGTTTGCTGCTACCATGTCTACAATGGCAGACTCCTGTTCAATACTAAATATCTTTCCTCTGCCACCAGTGTGTGGCAATGTGTGGATTCTATAAAGTAAAAGCAAAAAGCATGTCAAAATTGACATTACTGTATGACAGTCACATAAATGGGATTGATAAAACATCTGCATTACTGTAGACACAGTTTGTTCTGCTAACAGGGCAATACAGTAAAGCTGAAATACACAGTGGTATACATTACAGTAACACTGTGAATTACCTGTTCTCATTCGAAAAACAATAGATGCCACAGTGCTCCGACTCAGAATGGGCTGGACCCTTTGTCCAGCATTTCTAAAGGACAAGCCATGATTGATGACATGGTCAATAATTGTTATAATAATAATAATTTCATTTGAAACTTGAGCTGGATTTTGTCCTCTTGCTGCTGCAGCTCCTCCACCACCACGCAGACAAACTCCTCTTCCTCGGGCCCCTCTGCCATGGCCTCTTACTCTCCTTCCGTGCCTATGGCCTCTTTGATCCATGCTTGCAAATAGCAACACAGAGGTGGCATCTTTTCTAGATGGATGAGGACTGATTGCTGATTGAAGAGTTGTGCAAATGAGTTTCACACAGGTGCATAGAGATTTATAATTATGCAAGTAGTTTCTATCAGCTGTGAATAGATTTTTTTCTTTTGTTCAACACAGTGAATCCAACAGAGTTTGGGGCCTTTCAATGAGATCTGTGGTAACTGTTTTGAAAAAGGGTGTGAAAAATGTGTGAAACTAATGAAAAAGTGTTAAAACATTTGCAAGAGAAGACTTCTGCTGTGCTAATAATGTGATGATGAAGATCAAGCGGATCCCAGTTTCATTTAGTGTGTCTTAGCAAATGAGAAAAACTGTAAACCAAACGTATCTTGGGGCTAAACTCATGAGCTATGGGCCTCATGTTGTTGATGTTTAAATCTTTGGTTTTGTAGTTTTTTTTTTTGTTTTTTTTGTGTGCTGCAGAACAGGAACCTACTGTGTGCAATAATTAATCTTTCCCTGTTTAATAAACGAAGCCCAGCAGAGGTGGAGTGGGCAGCTTTAGCAGTACTTTATGTGCAGTAAATATAAAGTAAAAGATCTGTCCAGTCTCTGTCCAGATTCATGAAGGTTTTTTTAGATCGTGAAGGAGGGATTCAGAAATACAGAAAGTACCGTAAGTTCTAGTGCATTTGAAAAGACAGTTGCATTAATAAGATGGAGGTTACATTGAGAGGAAAACAGTTGAATTGTGTGTGTCTGGAACACAGATAGACTTGTTAAAACAGTGTACATCTGGGATTGACAGAATGATGTGGACTAATAAAGCTGCTGTGGACTGGGTTCGTTTTGGTTTAAAGAATTTAAAACCTTTCTCAGACTCTGAGAGCGAAGCCTGGAGCACAAGCCGTGTGTTTGTTTGTGTCTGAGTCACGTCAGAGGAGTTTTCAGTTGAAACAACACTCATATGCTCTGATTAGTTCTACAGCATCTACAGCAAATGATTAAAGATGGGATTAGTTCTGTCGTGATTAAAGACGAGCCTTAGGCCAAAAATTAAAACCTTTTTTTTTTTTTTTTTAATTTTTAATTAAACCAGAAAAACGATTAGAATGAGGCCATAATGAAACCCGGGGGAAGACTCTAGTGTGTGCTGTCCCTTAGTGGTCACAGGATGTAATTACAACAGCTGTTCATCAAAACTCTGAAGAATATTTAGCATCTGTTATTCTCAGTAAATCTGTCAGAGCCACTAAACTGTAGAGTTGTTTTGTAAAGACACATGTTAAAGCTGTCACAAATCCTGGAAAATCTGATAAATGTGTCACAAAAATCATCCAGAAGAAAAATCTGAATAAATCTGGCTAAAAATGCATCAATCACTTCAAATGTTTTTGCTGAAAACGTGTGTTTCTTCAAAGACTTCAGCTCAATCCTGTGTCTGGTGTTTCTGTACTTTCACCTCCAGGGGGCGTGAGAGGCTGTAAAGCTCTGTTTATTTCAAAGATTTGAAGAAAGCCTTTTGCGGCTGAGGCTCAAAGGTTAAAACAATAAAAAAGGTTGTGAAGAACACTTTTGTTCAGGTCTGGGTCTAGACCTAGTTTAGTCCTGGGTCTAGTTTGGTTCTGGGTCTAGTTTAGTCCTGGGTCTAGTTTGGTTCTGGGTCTAGTTTAGTCCTGGGTCTAGTTTGGTTCTGGGTCTAGTTTAGTCCTGGGTCTAGTTTGGTTCTGGGTCTAGTTTAGTCCTGGGTCTAGTTTGGTTCTGGGTCTAAAGACACAGAAAGACCCTGAGCTCGATTTCCAGCAAAACATGAATAGATTATTTATTTATTTATTTTATGTTTAATATTTAATATTTAATATTTAATATTTAATATTTAATATTATTATTATTATTATTATTATTATTATTATTATTATTATTATTATTATTCATTTATTTATATGATTGGGACAGAGCATGTTAATGAACATGAGACACATAAATGTAAACATGACAGATTGTAGCCTCAAGATCATTTCCATCCGTTGTCCCAACATCCATCACCAGAGCTGTGTCCCTGGAGGAGAGGACGGTTAAGTGTCTTGCTCAAGGACACAACGACTGAACTGTGTGGAGAGTGGGAATCAAATCAACAACCTTCTGGTAAATGGACGACCGCTGTACCACTGAGCCACTGCGTCTGACTAAAATAATAAAGATTAATTGGTATTTGTGTGATCTTTTTCTCAGCCTTGTCTTGGTCCAGTAATCATTTAGTTTTCTAAAGTTCTGCCTGAATAATAAATAATTTAATGTAACAATATTCAGGATGAGGACTTCTTTACAAAGCTCTGTAAACAACACGTTTCCTCTTGTGTCTTCGTTCCTCTTGTGTCTTCGTTCCTCTTGTGTCTTCGTTCCTCTTGTGTCTTCGTTCCTCTTGTGTCTTCCTCTTGTGTCTTCGTTCCTCTTGTGTCTTCGTTCCTCTTGTGTCTTCCTCTTGTGTCTTCGTTCCTCTTGTGTCTTCGTTCCTCTTGTGTCTTCCTCTTGTGTCTTCCTCTTGTGTCTTCGTTCCTCTTTCCCTCTTGTGTCTTCCCCTCTTGTGTCTTCGTTCCTCTTGTGTCTTCGCTCCTCTTGTGTCTCCTCTTGTGTCTTCGTTCCTCTTGTGTCTTCCTCTTGTGTCTTCGTTCCTCTTGTGTCTTCGTCCCTCTTGTGTCTTCGTTCCTCTTGTGTCTTCGTTCCTCTTGTGTCTTCGTCCCTCTTGTGTCTTCGTTCCTCTTGTGTCTTCGTTCCTCTTGTGTCTTCGTCCCTCTTGTGTCTTCGTTCCTCTTGTGTCTTCGTCCTCTTGTGTCTTCGTTCCTCTTGTGGCTCTTGCTGTTGCAGTAAAATATTTCTGTTGTCTCATAGTGTCACAGTCTATCAGTTTCTTAGATCTGACTCAACAGGAAGTGCTTTATCTCTTTCAAAATCTAAACGTTGAGCTGAAACGTGACAGTGCTTGTTCTGGCGGAAGTGTGTAATGGCTGTAGATGCTGTAGATTTCCCATCAGTGAGTGGGTGAAAGTATGCATACAACCTGTTCCAACTGTCACCTGATGATCCCCAGCATCTTATAAGCTTAGGCTTCTTTCTTCTGTTTGTTTCGCAACAACAATGATTCATACAGAAAGAGTAAAGCATGTTTGGACAATTGAAAAAGAAAGGGAGCGCACTGCAAGTGTAATCAATGCTTAAATTCAGAAAGCTTTCTCAGTATTCCATCCTCGCACTCATCCTCGGCTGGATTATGACAAAAGTTAAACTAGTTTCTTTTGGGCTGTAGTCGAGGGTTAGACTACAGCCTTCTGCCTCAGCTGGAGGAGTTCAGGAAGGATGGAACGAGAGAGTAATAAATGGATCAGTTCAGCTTCTGCAGTGACGGGACCAGTGTTCTGATCTCTGTTCTGGACACGAGCTGTGGGTCAGGACAGAAAGAACAAGATCTCTGAACCAGAAAAACTGAGAGATTAGATTTTTTATTTTGAATATACAATCTCAATCTCTATATATTTATACTAAAATAGTGGTTAAATAGCAGTGTTGTCCAGTCAGTAACAGTCAGAGAGAATAAATTGCTTTTTGCACAATGGAATATCTTACTTCTCTTTTATAAACTTCTAAAGATTAATTAGTCCATTTTTTTCCTCATCTGGAAAGACCATACGATTAAAGGGTTTAAATCTTCTGAGGCTTCCTGGAACAGGTTGTAGTTTACGGAAGTCACCAGCAGAGGGAGTCGCCACAAAACAGAGCACTTAACTCATAATGAAAACATGTTTTGACTGAGCTCTGAAGGAGGGGGGGGGGGTTGTTCCTGTGGGAATGTGAGTTCTTCACGTTGTACACGTTCCTCACACTGACACAGGAGCTTACATTTACAACAAAACAGAAACGTGGCTGGGTCTTCCTTTATCAGAAACGGGTTTGTCCAAAGAACAAAGCTTATTCATGTTTCACTGATACTGAGTAACACATGCTTTACATGTGACTGTAGTTTACAGTTTTACACATGGCTATTTATTAGGGATGCACCGATACCACTTTTTTGGAAAACGAGTACGAGTACGAGTACTTGCATTTCAGTACTCGCCGATACCGATACCGAGTACTTAATAAAAAACATGATTTAAATTTACAGGTAACAGCTTTAGTCATATAATTTAACAAAAACAAGGCACGGGCAAACACTGCTTGTCCAAATATCCGTGGTGAAACTAAACGAAGAGGAGGCTTGCAGTAGGCTGTGGATGTGTTTTTTCACGGAGTCGTGTAGTTTAGGCAGCTCCGTGTCAGTCATGTAGCGGCGGCTTGGGACATCATAACATGGAGGAGACGCATGAATCCCACATTTTCTACCTCTGAAAGTTGCTGGTCACTCAATGCAATGTACTCGATGATTGCCTGTGTTATTTTCACAGCATGTGGATTGTCTCTGGACATTTTCTCTCGTCTTGCAAGAGTTTCGCTGCAGTGTGGGTTGTGTTGCTTTAGAAGCGTGGGTAAACTCTTTATACTCGTTGTCGTGTTGGGATTTTAGGTGCTTGATTAAATTACTTGTGTTATATGCGCTACCTTTTGAGCCTCCTCTGGACAATTTAGCTGAGCACAATTTGCAGTCCGCCTTTGTTTTGTTTTGTCTTCATTCACTTTGAAAAAGTTCCTGGGGGCGGGCACTCGGCGCCTGTGATTAACCCCTTACACGCCGCTCAAACGTAGACATTTCTCCGACCGTGGTATCGGCCCCGGTATCGGGGGACTTTTAACGAGTACGAGTACTTTCGAAAATGTGGTATCGAGGCCGATACCCGATACCAGTATCGGTATCGGTGCATCCCTACTATTTATTAACTTTTATTATGTCCGGTTATAATCTATACTGTACATTTATGTGTTTGCTCTAATGATGACTCATCCGCAAATAGTAAAGTCATATTTTAGCCCATTAGTGAACCCCTGCCCATCTTTACTTCAGCGAGAGACTAAAGAGTCTGGAGAGAAAGTCATAGTAAAAACAAAATTGTGTTTATTAAGACAAAACAAAAACCCTGAATACTCAGGAACATTATAATACTCCGTTACGAAGTGGCTTCCGTTTACACAAATCAATACAAAAAAAAAAAAACTTATCCACAGAGGAATTCAGAAAGCACCACAGAAAGTGTCAACCGTCATCCCAAATTCATATACAGCTCGGCCCAAAGCCTTGTTCTCAGTCCCCAAAGTCTGAATGTAGAGCTGCCTTCAGTGTCAAGTCCAGGCTTTGACATAGCTTAAAAAAATAAAAATAAAAATTAAAAATCTATTTAAACTCACAGCTTTAGATGTAAACAGAGCAGGACTAAACCGGCTGCTCTCCCAACCCCCACCATACAGGGAGAAAGAAACAAACACTACTCAACAGCCCCAGGATACAGTGAAAGACCAGCAACTTTAACTTCAATTACAGTTCATTTAAAAGAGAAATTAGAGCACATTTGGACTTTGCTTTTTTTTATGTTAAAGCAATGATTGGGCTCAGTAAAGATGTAGTAAAACCCAGAACATAAATAGGTTTCAAGCCTGTTTTGACAGTATAGTTTGTGTTTCTATTGTCTATAACAATGAAGAAACTTGAAGAAACTGGTGCTAGATTTAAAAAAAAAAAAAAAAAAAAAAAGTCCAAATTGTATGTTTTGTAACAAAATACAAATCTTATTAAATATAAATTATATTTTGTAAATGTTGCTATAATACAACTGTTTTGAAAGCATTTAAATGTAGAGTATTCTTCTACGTCTTTTAGGTCGTTAAATGTGTATGTAAAGGTTTTTGGTCTTTCCTCCGCATCCCGGAAGTGGTGACATTCAAACACAAACAGTTATTAGCTATAGCTCATTGGCCGTGTTAGCCAGCTAGCTAGGCTAACTGCTAACGAAAAAAAAAAGTTTATAGTCGATGACATTTGATTAAATTGAAAAAAATAACTAGCCAATAATGTAGTTAGACTAAACTGAGCGGGTGTAGTCTGTCGGTCAGAAACAGACACTTTTCGAGCGTCCATTTGGCGTTAATCACTAAACGTTGCAAATATCACGCTAAATATGCTTTGTAGTGAAACAAACAAAAAAAAAAAAAAAACAACACTTTAGCTTTGAAATCAAGTTGGTAAATGTGTTTTTGTCAAGAGTCTTGGTCAAACAAACAGCTTATTTTTTCCGACAACGAGAAGCCGGTGTTATGAATAACTCCTGTTTGTCGCGCTGCCAAAGAATACACCCTTTAAATTAATAGCTTTCACAACACTTCCTTAAAATACAATTTCACTTTTTTCGCGTTTCATTGCCATTTCCACACGTTTATGATTCGATTTGGGTGAAAGGGGGGCATTTATGTGCAGCTCCAAATAGAGCATGTTGCAATTAAATGCCTTGTATGATTGTACTTTGGACACGGAAAAGACGGGGTGGTGTAGCATTAGGCCAAAAATAGCCTCAGAACAAATCAATAAGCGTTTGATTAACACATATTCCAGGGTCGTGGAGCAGTGTTTTGCCCTGATTCTTGACTGCAAAACGTGTCTTGTGCGTTTCGACGTGATAAACGTGACGAGCCGGGTATTTTTCCAACCAACGTGTCACTTAGACGGTTTCAGACTAAGAGAGTATTGTCTTTATGTCTTTAGAAACCAGATTATTCACAGCCAAGGCCTTGTCTGACAGGGTTTAGTGGTTTCAAAACAAAACTAAACATAATACCGGCAGAAAATGAAGTGGCAAAGCTTTAAAAATAATTAAAAACACAGCTTGCCATTAAATTAACACATGATGAAAATCCATAAATTTGAAAAACATAGCTACCAGTCTTTTTTTTAAATTAAACCCCAAACCGTCCGTGTGAACAGTCCTGGAGAAGTATAGCGGGCAGAGACGACCCCTCTGTCCGCAGCAGAGTGCGTCCTTAACGGCGTCAACACGACACATTGTCCGCACAATCCCCCGACGTGAACTGCAGCCTCCTCACTGCTTCCTTTATCAAATTTCCGGACAAGATTAACTCCTGAAGAAGCCTGTGAGGGTCGTCGTCCTCAACGCTCAGCCTCTTTTTGTTCCAGGGCTTGATATGGTCCCATTCTTGGTCGCTAGATCCGGGGATATTGTACGGACTCGCCCTGCTGCTGCCTCGGTGTACCCGGCTTCTGAGCCTCAAGCAGCAGCCGTTTCCCTTCTGCATCACCGCCCCGGCGCTGCCACCCATCAGACCCGTCTGTTTAACGCCTCCCACGGCTGTCGTACCCGATGTAATCCCGTGGAGACAAGACATGGACATGGCTTTTTGGTGGTGGCCGTTGCTATTGTTGTGGAGCTGCAGCGCCTCGCCGATTTTTGTCACCAGCGCGTCCACTTCTTTGGAGTCGACCGTCACCGACTGCTCCAGAAAGATGTAATTTTCCTTTCGACAAGGCATTTCTAGTCCGTTTGTAAGAGATTAGGGGTTGAATGTTGCCTGTAAAGGATGAATGAAAGCAGCTTGGCTTGTCGTTGCTCTTCGCCACGCCGCTCAACTCTCACAGAAAAGCCGAGTTGTATTGTAAACAATGACTGACGTTAGAAGGAACGTACCACTTTTATACCGCGGCGGGGGTGACCTAACACCAAAATAAACCACAAACCATCAAACTCCAGCTTTATATTTTACATTCATCTTCACGTTCACAGTTTTCTCAACCAGAATATTACGTTTTAACCATATTTTATATTTATTTCTCTCTGTACATTTTCCCGCCTCGGACTAAGACCTCCCTCTGCCGTTGGTTGGCTCCTGCCAATTGGACATTACATAACTCTTAACCGTCTGTCTGTTCAGGCAAAATAAACAAAGCACATATTTCTAGTACAACAAAATGGCGACTCCGCGTTGTGCATGAGCTAACTGAGGATTCACAGCACCACACGTATTTGCTGTTAACATCACACATTTTGCACAGCACACGTACACAGTCCACTGTATACATTTACCCTGTGTCATTTTTAAATATTACATCACATGCTATAGTTAGACAAGACATTAGGTTCACATTCGTTTGCATTTTTACTCGTGTATAATGCAAAATAATATGTGCAATTCCCCTCAAATGACATTTTATCGGCACTGATAGTTAACACTTACGAGACACATGCTTTGTACTGCTTCTGGACGAGTCAGTGCGGTCAGATGGTTGTGCAAGATAATAAAGCAACAATAATGAGAGAACATTTGAAAATAGATGTTCCTCTAAAACTGTCAGGTATTTACAATAGTCCATTTATATGATGGACGGTGTATTAGTTGATTCTAAGTAAACTATTGCAGCAATAAAGACATGATAAGATTAACAAAGTGGCTAGTTTCATTGTCTTTTATTGTCTTTCATTCATTCAGATTATGCATGCTTCATAAAGTTGTCCTGTTTCCTGCTGTATATATATATATATATATATATATATATATATATATACTCATACACAAGAATACTCTACCTTTGAAGCTGTTCTGAAGCCTTTAAAATCAATCAAATCAAATGATTAGGTGTAATTTTAATCAGGAAACAGAGGAACACTTTATTGTACTTTATTTTTTACTATTCGCAGACACGTTTTACACGTGTCTTGTTTCAAAGTGAGGTTAAATCTTTGAGGGGAAGTTTAAAGAGTGCTGCCCCTGATGTGGTGGAGCTACATGTGTGCAGAGCTGCAGTAACAATAGGAGCAGACCCAGTACACGCTGTTCACTCTGATTCTCAGAAGCAGCTCTGCTCTGAACCCGATGCCTCCACACAACACACCACCGCCACTGCACGACCATATAAGGAGCTACTATCAGACCTGGTCACATGGTGCGGCGGGCGGCCAATGGGAATGCAAGGCTGAGGTTTCCTACGTGTGTCTCAGTTGGAATTCAGTCAAAGAGAAAGTATGTACTTCCTGCAACAACAACAACAAACCAGTCATTGATCACAATTAAAGGAAAAAAACAGGACTAAACCCAGGCCTAACTTCAGAACAGAAATCAGAATAAACCAGGACAAATACAGGTCTGAAATCAGGGCTAAACTAGCATTAAACCAAAAGATTAAATGAGACTATATTGTGATAAACCCATAATGACCAAACTAGAACTAAACCTAGAGTAAAAAAAGAATTACAGTAGCACAAAACGTGAGAATCAAACCATCAATAAACAATGAGTGAATATGGACAAAAACAGTCCTAAACCAGGTTTTCTTGGACTAAGCCCAGGACTGAACCAGAACTAAACCCAGAAAAAATGAGGACTGAACCAAGACCAAAGCTTAAGCCATGACTAAAGCTGCACTGACTTTAGCTGAAGAGTTACATTTAGAACAGTCCTGTTGTTATGTAACGTTATATACATTAGTGTTTTTCTTCTAAACCACGTTTCTGTCTGAAATCTTATCACAGGTCAGCTTTGTGAGAGGATGTGGTCAGTGTTTTTACAGGAGCTGACTCACAATTGTTGACCACAGCCCAGGACCAGGACCAGGACCAGGACCAGGACCAGGACCAGGACCAGGACCAGGACTGAATGTGTTCACAGAGAGGCTCAGGTTTCCTCTGTTTGTGTGGGAAACAGAACCATAAGCCTTCTGTTTGTTTTTCTCTGGGTGTGACTAATGACTAAGAGATATTGACTCATAACACGTAAAATAATCCTCAGTCACTAACTCCTGTAGTTTATAAAGCAGCTGGTGGTTTGTGCAACGACTCTGTGACAATATAAAATGACTGATAGTTACAGTTCCACGTGGTTAAGGCAAAGCCAACCTTGAGATGTAGAGCATGTTGTGAATTGTTATTATATTAAAAAAACACGTTAGTCTGGCCTGAGTAATTTTCATTTCTATGACCGTGCAGAAGGCTAAACGTGGTTGTATTATTAGAGCAGGACCCTGAATAATTAAATGGGGTGTTTGTGAATTTTTTTATGCATGTGTGAAAAACAGTTGACTGTAACAGGAATCATCTAAAAAACCAAAACGTTAAACGAGTTTTCACACCTGAAAGTCTGCAACCAAGTCTGCTGTGAGAACTCAACGTGTTAGGCAGTGTTCGGTTCAGAAAGCTTTGGTTTCACACTGCAGTTTGTAAAAACGATCCACCGGACTTTCCCTGATGTTGAGACACAACGGGGCGTTCCCTCCTGTGGCCGGCGTTTACTGTGGTCCATGTGTCTCTGCAGAGGCCCAAGAGGAACATGTTACTATCCATGTAGAATACAAACCACTCAAACTTCAAAGTCACTGTTTTAGACAGGATTTATTCACTACACGACTCTTCACAGGAGGATTCTGTCGTAGAGTAATAAATATAGATCCATACAAACGTAAAACAACAGAATTTCTGTGTTACGTGTGTTTCTAAACCTGACTGATTTCTGTTTTCACTGTTTCCCTCCGACTTCCTGCATTTGGTCTAAAGTCTGAACTATCAGACTTGGAGTTGGTTGAGTTTGGTGCGGACTGGGACCAAAGAGCAGCTGTTTGGTTTTCCCAGAGAACCACTGCTGTTTGTTGTGCACTCAGACGTCCCAATAAGCCCTTTATTGTATTTATTTTTATCCAGATAAAATGTTCAAGAACCAGTTCTCATTTACAAACATGACACTTTAAGTGTCTGAACTCTAAACTAAACTAATAGTTTAGTTAAAAGGACAGACCATAATGCTTTGCAGATTTTTGTCGAAGGACAACAGTGCAACATGTGTCCTGTTTGTGAAAGTGAGCCGTTGGATCAGCCTCAGGGCGTGGTCTTTATCTGAGTTTGTCCAGTGTTCTTATAATCCTCTGAACTCTGTCACCCCAGGGTCAGAGGGTCTAAACCCGGTCTAAACTAGGTCTAAACCAGGACTAAACCAGGTCCTGTGTCATGTTTTTGTGTCAGAGCTGCTCAGATCAGACTCAGACTCGGATCAACTTTGGTCCAGTTGGACTTGAGCCAGAGCTGGGTTTACTGAGGCTGTTCTTCAGGGTTTTTTTTTAATTTAAAAATATTATTATCTTTTTATCAAAGGAACTAGAACAGAATGTGAACATGAACATTACACAGGGTCAAACCATGAGTCAGCTATGACTAAAACTAGGACTAAAGCCAGGTCTGAACCAGGACTGGACTGGACTAAAGCAGGACAGAAATACTTGTGCAGTGAGGGTCAGGGACTGAGCAGGAAACTGCTCTGGTGTTTTCTGGAGCAGACCTTATAAAGTCCTGGATTTATAAATCTAATCCTAACACTACATTATCAGACGATGAGTTTTTAAAATGAGAACAAAAACATTAGATCTTCTTTGATCTGTGGCTCTGTCGGCTGTTGTTTGGACTGAGACTCGGTTTGTTACCGACACAATCTTTGGGTCAAATATGAGTCAGTAACTTCAAAACCACGATCACATCCAGAGACTCCTAAACACTGACTGAAACTTGAAGATACTAAACACTTCAAGAACAAGGTCTGAACCAGGTCTGAACCAGGTCTGAACCAGGTTTAAACCAGGACTAAACCAGGACTAAACCAGGTCTAAACCAGGACTAAACCAGGTCTGAACCAGGACTGAACCAGGTCTGAACCAGGTCTGAACCAGGACTAAACCAGGTCTGAACCAGGACTAAACCAGGTCTGAACCAGGTCTGAACCAGGTCTGAACCAGGTCTGAACCAGGACTAAACCAGGTCTGAACCAGGTCTAAACCAGGACTAAACCAGGACTAAACCAGGTCTGAACCAGGTCTGAACCAGGTCTGAACCAGGACTAAACCAGGACTGAACCAGGTCTGAACCAGGTCTGAACCAGGTCTGAACCAGGTCTGAACCAGGACTAAACCAGGTCTGAACCAGGACTAAACCAGGTCTGAACCAGGTCTGAAGCTGTTTGCCGGCGTCTCGTGGGGAAAGACCCGGCCATCAGGCGCTTGCATACGAGCCCCAACCCGGGCCTGGCTCCAGGGTGGAGTACAGGTGGCGCCATATCGGTTTTTCGATCGATTTTTATTTCAACAAAGGGTTCTGACATAAATCACACAATAATAGCATCAAAGTTGCAAAATACAATTTAATAAATTTAACAGAGGGCTGTTCCCATTTTTTCAGTGTACTTTTAATGGAGTGATTAGAAAATACAAAACAAAATATAAAATCTTAAATAAAAAATAAAAATAAGTTAAAGAAGTTAGTTGGTTGTTGCAGATTTTTATAAATGTGAGAGAAATTCAGTCCAAGAAGAACACAGACAGTTTAGTGTTATGCAGTTACAGAAGTCATTTCAGTTCTAGTCTGTGTTTTTACCTCCACATCAGCCCCAGTCTGCTCCTGGTGCATTCTGGGAGTGCAGTAACCTTCAATGTTGATGATTGACAGCTCGTGGAAGCCCTCTGAGTGAGTTCAGTTCACGTTGTGTCGTGTTATGTAACGTTTAATGAGGTGTAGGGGTGCTTTTGGAAACGAAGGAACACTCACGACAGCAGCCGAAGAAAAACCATCTGAAAGTAAAGTCTCGGTTTGTGGAACACATGAAGAGGCTCTGAAATGTGGACGAGAGTTCCCTGAACTGCCCAGAGATGCTACGAAGAGTCTTGTTGGTTTTTATGATGCAATGCCCTTTTTTTGACCCAGACTTCTGACTTTGACTGTATTTTTGGAAATGTTTGTGGATGACATGAGGTACATAAGTCCACAAACTAAATATAGGTTTCGTCTGGAGCACAAAAGCCTGTGGTCTCCTCTCGGCTGAGCTTCAACAGTGCATGAGGTACAAAGGTGGAGCTAATATAAAGAACTGAGGTTTAAGGAAGAAAGTAGAAAAAAGTACATAACAAACTCAAGGCTTCAAGGTTGGTGCTTGTAGGATACATGTTCCATTCAGAAGCCTCCACAGCGCCTCCATCTGTCCCTCTTCTCTCACAGCTACCTTCATGTCTCCTTCACTACCTCCTTAAACCTCCTCTTCTTCTCGGCCTCGTCCAAACCCTCACACTCTGTCGCTCTGATGGACTCGAACCCCCACATCTTCAGCTGTGCTTCCTCTGAACCCGACTGCCCTGCTCTTCTCACGTCTGCCTCGACGACACTTTTCTGTTGACCACAGACCTCACAGTCCAGGGAGACTCCTGTCTGACCTCATCTGTCAGCCAAGATTAGATCGAAGACTAGAGAATAATCAGATTTATAACAAAAACTAGAGTTCTTGTTGAGATGAGAACAAAAGATCTATGTACAATCTTTAGACATACTTCTCATGAGTAACAAAGACTTTTCAAACATTTATCTCTTTAATATCAGTGAAAAACAGATAAAACTGAAGAAGTGCTGCTGTTTAATCTCCTAATGTCCTTGACCTTTCTGTTTGCTCAGGGTTTTCTACTATCTGCTAAAATAATATGTTTAATGAGTTTTACAGCAGGTAATCATTTCCTTGAGCTGAAGTGATGATAACTTTATTATTGCTCCAAAGGTCTGTAAATAAGCTGATATCTGTTTGAAAGTAAAGACAGTTTGACCAATAATAGAGCTGTAAAAAGCTCTTCTGAAGTAAAAGGCCGAGGTTTGTAACGACTGATAAACAGATTGTCTTTGTGTTTTTTAATCCCTTTAATCTGAGAATGTGTTTTTCAGGATAAACACTGATCTGTGTGAGTGAGCTGCAGAGGATCAGGGTCACCGTCAGCTGTCTGTCCAAAACAGGAAGTAAACAGCAGTAAAACGGCCAATCAGACGCCTCGGCACGTGTTTATGTCCAAGTTGTTGTTTGATTTTTACAATCTAAACGTTCGCTGTGTTCTAAATGTCAAATATTACATCTAAATATTAGTTTTAACCAGCCACTGATAAAAACCTAACCTACTGAGCTACACATTCAGAGAGATCTTGTGTTGTTTTTATTCTGTCACTGTTGAATAAAGGCCTTGTCGACACGTTACAGTCTGTGGAAGTAATAACAGTGATTAAAACAGCTCCAGTCGCCTGATAAAAGCTCAGGACTAAACCAGAACTAAACCAGGACTGAACCAGGACTGAACCAGGACTAAACCAGGTCTAAACTAGGTCTGAACCATATATAGCAGAAGTTGTGTGGTGACCCTGTCTGTTCGAGGAGGAGGAGGAGGAGGAGCTGATGTTGTTGTGAGCAGCACATGTTCAGAGTAAAGTCTATAAATAACTCTCTTTAACCATGAGACAGTGTTTACTCCTGAGTAAGACACAGTGAGACCGGTTCTACACAGGCTTTGGGAGGATTTCACAAGTTTATCAGTCCTGTTCTAGACCTGGTTTATCCCTGGTTTTGTCTCCATCTCTCTCCTCATCAGTCTCACCTGTCTCAACACCTGCAGCTCATCACAATCAGACCAGTATTTAAGCAGTCACCACACGCTTCTCTGAGTGTTCCACCGACCGATCGAGAGAACCACCAGCGGTCCCGGTCCCGGTCCCGGTCCCGGTCCCGGTCCCGTTCCCGGTCCCTTTCTCTTTCTGCCTTGTGCTTTAGAGTCCTGTAATAAGCCACATGACAGGTTTAGTCCTGCTTTAGACCAAACGTTCTCAAACTCACTGCATTAAAATAAAAGTATAACCTGTAAATAACATGTGTGTGAAGGTTCTCAGTCATCCAGGTCATCTCGATTCTTTTCTTAACAAGTTCATGGTCCTGTTACTCAACCTTTTTTTCCTTTGTTTTATTTCAAAGAAGTACAGCTACTTTATAATGTCTCATCAATCACAACTGAAAAAGGCTAATGTTAGCCTTCAGCACAACCTCATGCTCAAAATGTCTTTGATGCTAATGCTATTTTTATTTTTTATTACATTTAATGAAAATTAAGTTAATTATAAGTATGACTTAATACAAGTGTGGGCTGGACCTGTGTCATGGTGAGGTGTGAGGTGTTTTTATTTCGAGGCACCAGGTGTTTAATTATAAAGAAGATAAATGAGACGTGAACCCAGTGCTCTGTGAAACATGAGCAGCGTCCCACCACAGCCACCGGACTCTGTGGTTTAAATCTGGAGCCGTCACAGCAACAGGCAGCAGCACAACGTGACTGGATCCACAAAATAATAATAAAAATACATCACAAAATTCACACACACAACGCAATTCAGCAAAAAAAAAAAGAAACATAAAACTCCTCCTTTTCTTACTGTGACATTTTGGAGACATACACGAGCAGCACCTCTGCCACAAATCTGCTTCATTTATTTGTATTTAAAGTTTCTGTTTATTGATAGAAATAGTTTAGGCCTGTGCTGTTGTTGAGTGTGAGCAGCTCTAAGACCACACAAGTCCACCGGGTTCATCTGGACCTGAGCTGTGTTTATGAGACTCACATGGACTGCTTTGGTCCAAGTCTGGACTCATCACGTAGTGGCTGGAGTCCGGGTCTAAATCCAGACTGTCCAGAGTCCAAGCCGTGTGAGGTTACAGCAGCTTCCTAGAAAACCCCCGCTGCAGTAAAACGACAGGAATAACATCCCGCTGCAGTAAAACCACAAGAATAGCTCCAAGTTGAGTGAAGGGGACCACTTTATTTTATTTTGTTTATAGATTTTAGATTCACATTTTCAAATCAGGCTGTTCCTTAAAAAGTTATAGTAGCACAAATACTGGACTATATTGTAAATGACTATTATGTTAAGACAAAAAGAGTATTTAAAAAGAAAACACACATTCTTTTGAAACTTAACATGAAAGTTGTATGAGACAATTGCACAGATCCACCTGCTGACACCAGGGGGCACTGTGTGGGCGTAAAACTGCTGGAATGGTTGGCCTTGGTTTAGTCTGAGACCAGAACCAGCGCACAAACATTTGAATAGATATAAGGGAACAGTTAAAGAAAAAGACTTAAACCAGGTCCAGACTCACAGAGGTCAGTGTTTGAAGGAGACAGAGTTAGTCCGGTCTTAGACCAGGTCCAGACTTAGACCAGGTCCAGACTCACGGAGGTCAGTGTTTGAAGGAGACAGAGTTAGTCCAGACTTAGACCAGGTCCAGACTCACGGAGGTCAGTGTTTGAAGGAGACAGAGTTAGTCCGGACTTAGACCAGGTCCAGACTCACGGAGGTCAGTGTTTGAAGGAGACAGAGTTAGTCTGGACTTAGACCAGGTCCAGACTCACGGAGGTCAGTGTTTGAAGGAGACAGAGTTAGTCCAGACTTAGACCAGGTCCAGACTTAGACCAGGTCCAGACTCAGGGAGGTCAGTGTTTGAAGGAGACAGAGTTTGTCCGGTCTTAGACCAGGTCCAGACTCACGGAGGTCAGTGTTTGAAGGAGACAGAGTTAGTCCAGACTTAGACCAGGTCCAGACTCACGGAGGTCAGTGTTTGAAGGAGACAGAGTTAGACAAATATTTTTTCTTCAATATAAAATGACTGAGGTGTTCATTCAATCTCAAGAAAAGACAAAATTTTTTATTTAGTTTTTACTCTTGCCTGGTCTTGAAGTGACCCCCATCTCTATCCAGGGGGTCAGTGTGGGGGTCATATACTTGGGTGTGTATTTTGGACAATAAACTGGACTGGGGCAAGAACGTGGACACTTTCTACAAGAAGGGCCAGAGCCGTCTCTACTTTCTGAGGCGGCTGAGGTCCTTTAACATCTGCAGGACTATGCTCAGGATGTTCTACGAGTCTATGGTGACCAGTGCCATCATGTAGGCTGTGGTCTGCTGGGGCAGCAGTCTGAGCGTGAGGGACACTAATAGACTCGATAAGATCATCAAGAAGGCTAAGACATGTTGTAGGGGAGGAGCTGGACTCTCTGACTGTTGTGTCGGAGAGGAGGATGTTGTCCAAAATCAGGACTATTCTGGACTTTCCCTCCCCCCCGCTCCACAAAGTACTGGTCAGCTGCAAGAGCTCGTTTAGCAATAGACTGTTACTGCCACACTGCTCCACCGAGAGACACAGGAAATCCTTCCTGCCAGTCGCCTCTGTAAATCCTCTGTAGAGTCTCTGTGCAATATTCTGCCTTCTGTACAATATTAAATACACTTGTAAACTTGTAAACTGTACATCATGTGAATATGTAATATGTGAATATGTATCATGTGAATATGTAATGTTTATTGTTTGTTAGAGATATCATAGTTTATAGTTAAGTTATATCTACTTTAAAAAGAAACTTCTATTCTTGCACTGGTCGGTTGCATGTTTGTAACAAAAAGAATATCCCCTTGGGGATGAATAAAAGTAATTCTGATTCTGAAGTGAAGAGTCTCAAAGGTGAAGTGTAGCTCGTTGGTGCCATCTGGCGGTAACACTGCAGAATGCATTTTTAAAAACCCAAGACTGGACTTGACCAGTGGAATGTCTAAAATAATAAAACATGTCCTATTGATTTGATGAAAAGAACAACACAAGGTTTGGGTTAACCTTTTATTTTTTATGTTATTTCTGGGTCAGTTTATGCAGCAGAAACAGACCCAGAGTCAGTGTAAACACATGCAGCAGAAACAGACCCAGAGTCAGTTTAAACACATGCAGCAGAAACAGACCCAGAGTCAGTTTAAACACATGCAGCAGAAGCAGACCCAGAGTCAGTGTAAGACCCAGAGTCAGTGTAAACACATGCAGCAGAAGCAGACCCAGAGTCAGTGCAGACGACGGGCCAGTGTCGTGTAGAGGGCTTTAGAGAGAGCAGCGAGAAGGCTGAGATTTAAGAGTGACTGAAATGAGAAACAAAACTGACTCAAAAACTGAGCAGGGCTTAAAAATACTAAAATAAAAACTCTTCTCAGTTCTGGTCCAGGTTCATCATGTCTCTGGCCGCTTTGTGACAGTTCGCTCTGAAGAGTCTATAGTTCTCTCCTCCAGCCTTCACAAAGTCCCCCACAGTCCTGCTGCCGTCCAAGACCCGGCTCTCCTTCACCTGCACAGAGTCAGACTTTAGACCTGGTTTAGTCCTGGTTTAGTCCTGATTTAGTTCTAGGTTAGACCTGGTTTAGACCTGGTTTAGACCTGGTTTAGACCTGGCTCAGACCTGGTTTAGACCTGGTTTAGACCTGGTTTAGTCCTGGTTTAGACCTGGTTTAGACCTGGTTTAGACCTGGTTTAGACCTGGCTCAGACCTGGTTTAGACCTGGTTTAGACCTGGCTCAGACCTGGTTTAGACCTGGTTTAGACCTGGTTTAGACCTGGTTTAGACCTGGTTTAGACCTGGTTTAGTCCTGGTTTAGACCTGGTTTAGACCTGGTTTAGACCTGAGTTAGTTCTAGTTTAGACCTGGTTTAGACCTGGTTTAGACCTGGTTTAGACCTGGCTCAGACCTGGTTTAGACCTGGTTTAGACCTGAGTTAGTTCTAGTTTAGACCTGGTTTAGACCTGGTTTAGACCTGGCTCAGACCTGGTTTAGACCTTGTTTAGACCTGAGTTAGTTCTAGTTTAGACCTGGTTTAGACCTGGTTTAGACCTGGTTTAGACCTTGTTTAGACCTGAGTTAGTTCTAGTTTAGACCTGGTTTAGACCTGGTTTAGACCTGGTTTAGACCTGGTTTAGACCTGGTTTAGACCTGGTTTAGACCTGGTTTAGACCTGGCTCAGACCTGGTCTTACCTTCCACCTGGAGGACATGTTGTTGGCGTCGGTGACGACAGTGTCAGAGGCGCGCCCGAAGTTTGGGCCTTTGTGGACCAGATACTGAGAGTCCTGCCCGTCGTCCAGCGTCACTCTGAAAACCACAGAAGTCCAGCAGAACTTGGAAGGGTTTCTTTAACAAAGGTTCTGTTTGACTCCAACTTTATATAATTAAAATGGAATTTTGTGAATTGTGAATAAATCGTTCTGGTGTTTTTTTATTTGTTATTATTTGTTAGAAGGACTTATAAACCAACAGTACAACTGTATATTAATATATATGTATATGTATATCATATGAGTTAGAGTTTTCATCTGTAGTCCTTTATGTACAGACCCTGGGAAAAGTAAATTAAACAAGTGGAATAAAAAAGTAAGTAACTTTAGTCCACATGTGTTAGTGCCTGCATCAGTGTTAACATTCACAGTATTATCAGAAACATGATTAATAACACACAGGCCATTAGGAGCACAAACAAGACACACTTAATATTCATTCATCCTCTACTGCTTAGTCCCGTTAGGGGTCATGTGACTAGAGCCTATCCCAGCAGCTTTGGGCCTGAGGCGGGGTTCACCCTGGACAGTGGCCAGTTAGTCGCAGGGTTAATATTTAGAGACAGACAGTGACAGACAAACATTCACTCTCACATTCATTCACTAGGGACACTTTAACCTGTACATGCATGTGTTTGGGTGGTGGGAGGAGCCGGAGTACCCGGAGAGAATCGGACCGCCAACCATGAGCCACCGCTGTTAATATGTAAATATTACAAAGACAAATAAAACACTGCAGACATCTTCTTAAACACAGAAACAGAAGTTCTTAAAACAGCAGTGCCCAGGTTTGGACTCAAAAGATGCACAGACTCAACACAAGATGGCAGCAGGGTTTAATGCTGACAAGTCTGATTATAGAAAAGAGCAAAAGGAGGTCAGAGAGGTGCCATGAGGATGTTGAAGGTTTAAGTGGTTATTTGTGAATGTGGTCAGGTTATCTCAGTGTTCTGCAGTGATGGAAGTGTCTGTTTGAACAGAAACTGGCCTGGGACCAGCTCCTGAGGCAATAAGTCAAATGGGAGAAGATCATAGAGTGCATACATTCTGGCTGCTTGGTGGACATGGATTTTCTGATAAATCTGAAGTTAGATTAAATTTGACTGTTTTAATTATTTGTTTTTATGACATTTAAGATTAAGCTTGGAATCAAAGTAAATGCCAAGGTATTTGAATTCTTCATCTCTCAGTAATTTTCCTCCTGATTCCATTGTTAATGCAAACTCTAATGCTGTGAACTGCCTCCAAACAATTGCATTCTCTAAATCAAATCAAATAAAAGGTGAAGTCTTACCTGACTCCGCTGTGACTAATGACGGCCCAATTTGGTGAAGCGTCCGAAAGTCCCTGTTTAGGACGCTCCATCCACTCGGCCTTCTTCACAGGGGTGTTGTAGAGGGAATTGAGCTCAGCAAAGGACATTTCCCTCTTCACTGTCACAGGAAACAGCCAATGATCTAATGGCCTAGTCCTGGTCTGGTCCTGGTCTGGTCTGGTCCTGGTCTGGTTCTGCTCTGGTCCTGCTCTGGTCCTAGTCCTGGTCTGGTCCTGGTCATGCTCTGGTCCTGCTCTGGTCCTAGTCCTGGTCTGGTCCTGGTCATGCTCTGGTTCTGCTCTGGTCCTAGTCCTGGTCTGGTCCTGGTCTGGTCCTGGTCATGCTCTGGTCCTGCTCTGGTCCTGCTCTGGTCCTAGTCCTGGTCTGGTCCTGGTCATGCTCTGGTCTGGTCCTGGTCATGCTCTGGTTCTGCTCTGGTCCTAGTCCTGGTCTGGTCCTGGTCCTGGTCTGGTCCTGGTCCTGCTCTGGTCCTGCTCTGGTCCTAGTCCTGGTCTGGTCCTGGTCCTGCTCTGGTCCTGCTCTGGTCCTAGTCCTGGTCTGGTCCTGGTCATGCTCTGGTCCTAGTCCTGGTCTGGTCCTGGTCCTGCTCTGGTCCTGCTCTGGTCCTAGTCCTGGTCTGGTCCTGGTCCTGCTCTGGTCCTGCTCTGGTCCTAGTCCTGGTCTGGTCCTGGTCCTGCTCTGGTCCTGCTCTGGTCCTAGTCCTGGTCTGGTCCTGGTCATGCTCTGGTTCTGCTCTGGTCCTGCTCTGGTCCTAGTCCTGGTCATGCTCTGGTTCTGCTCTGGTCCTGCTCTGGTCCTAGTCCTGGTCTGGTCCTGGTCCTGCTCTGGTCCTGCTCTGGTCCTAGTCCTGGTCTGGTCCTGGTCCTGCTCTGGTCCTGCTCTGGTCCTAGTCCTGGTCTGGTCCTGGTCCTGCTCTGGTCCTGCTCTGGTCCTAGTCCTGGTCCTGCTCTGGTTCTGCTCTGGTCCTGCTCTGGTCCTAGTCCTGGTCTGGTCCTGGTCATGCTCTGGTCCTGCTCTGGTCCTAGTCCTGGTCTGGTCCTGGTCCTGCTCTGGTCCTGCTCTGGTCCTAGTCCTGGTCTGGTCCTGGTCCTGCTCTGGTCCTGCTCTGGTCCTGCTCTGGTCCTGCTCTGGTCCTAGTCCTGGTCTGGTCCTGGTCTGGTCCTGGTCTGGTCCTGGTCATGCTCTGGTTCTGCTCTGGTCCTAGTCCTGGTCTGGTCCTGGTCTGGTCCTGGTCATGCTCTGGTTCTGCTCTGGTCCTAGTCCTGGTCTGGTCCTGGTCCTGCTCTGGTCCTGCTCTGGTCCTAGTCCTGGTCTGGTCCTGGTCCTGCTCTGGTCCTGCTCTGGTCCTAGTCCTGGTCTGGTCCTGGTCCTGCTCTGGTCCTGCTCTGGTCCTAGTCCTGGTCTGGTCCTGGTCATGCTCTGGTCCTGCTCTGGTCCTAGTCCTGGTCCTAGTCCTGGTCTGGTCCTGGTCTGGTCCTGCTCTGGTCCTGCTCTGGTCCTAGTCCTGCTCTGGTCCTAGTCCTGGTCTGGTCCTAGTCCTGGTCTGGTCCTGGTCATGCTCTGGTTCTGCTCTGGTCCTGCTCTGGTCCTAGTCCTGGTCTGGTCCTGGTCATGCTCTGGTCCTGCTCTGGTCCTAGTCCTGGTCTGGTCCTGGTCATGCTCTGGTCCTGCTCTGGTCCTAGTCCTGGTCTGGTCCTGGTCCTGCTCTGGTCCTAGTCCTGGTCTGGTCCTGGTCATGCTCTGGTTCTGCTCTGGTCCTGCTCTGGTTCTGCTCTGGTCCTAGTCCTGGTCTGGTCCTGGTCCTGGTCTGGTCCTGGTCATGCTCTGGTTCTGCTCTGGTCCTGCTCTGGTTCTGCTCTGGTTCTGCTCTGGTCCTAGTCCTGGTCTGGTCCTGGTCATGCTCTGGTTCTGCTCTGGTCCTGCTCTGGTTCTGCTCTGGTTCTGCTCTGGTCCTAGTCCTGGTCTGGTCCTGGTCCTGGTCTGGTCCTGGTCTATACTCACGCCTCAGCACCGGTGTGGTCTGAGCGAAGACCAGCAGAGTCAGGAGAACAGTGCAGATGGAGAACATGGTCTAGACTAGTTTCTGTCTCGACACAGACTCAAAATGAAGCATACGCCTCAGTCGAGTTGTTTTTAAAGTCTGCGTTTAGAGGCAGGTCTTGTTTTCAACACTAAACCTTAACCACAGACATCCTGTTATTGAGCTGCAACTGCAAACAGTCAGCTGTGAACCCTAAAAAAGTCTCAGCTGCATGGTAAAATTATTTAAAAATATAGAAGAAAAACATAAAGATAAAAAAAATGAATGAATAAAAAGGAGTCGAGAGAAGAGTACAAGATAACACCGAATCATTGTTTCCATACGTACTTAATATTTTAGATTTTATTTCTTAAAAACTGGAATGGTCCTTGATGTTTGGAAACAAACTGAACCTTCTCACTGTCAGACTTTTTTAAAGACATCAGTTCCTTTACATTTATATCGACTTTCTCTTTTTTTAAACCTATTAATGATATTTAATGGTAATGTTCTGTTTTTGCTTTATACATACTTTGATTGATACTAAAACTATTTCATGAATTTTTTAATTTTACAAATATTGTTTTTTGATAACCGACAGTTACTGAAGGTTTAGAGCCCTTTTTGGTCAAATAAAATACAGCTGTAAGTATTTAATGTTGACCCCCACAGTATTAAATATGGCACAATTATGGAACTGTACAGTGTAAATAATACAGATTTATTTTAATGTGTTTAATGTGTTTACCGTATGTATTAGGACCATGTTTTTTTCCTTTTGTGTAATTTATGAGATTTCTTCATTAACACTAACTGTGAGAAAACAGACAAAGGACTCACACAGAAGATGTTTAACAGGGTTTTATTCTGAGGCAGAGGTAAAAAATCCCAATCTAGAAGAAGAAGTCGAAGCAAAGCTGGGGTCAGAACACACTGGTACAATAAACACGAGGACGTGGCTGGAGCGCTCACACAAGGGTAGAGCCAATCTGGCACCGGACAGTGGAAAACACACTGACTGTAAAGGGAAGACAACGTGGCACAGCTGGAACACATTAGGGGCTGAGCAGGTAATCACAGTGGAAGGAAACACACAGGGGCACACAGACAGGGACTTCACAATAAGACACAGGAAACAAGCTAAAATACATGGACAGACTAACTACAACCGACCAAGAGGGTGAGACATGACACTAACTTCTAAATTTTATTTTCCCTTTAACTTTTGAATATCTGTTCCATCTGTTTTTATTGATATATCAAGATTTTTTCTTTTTATTTATAATAAATTTATTTAAGTTAATATATTTATATTGAGCCATTGTTTTACTTTTTAAGCTCTTTGTTCACCACCTGTGTTACTTCTTGTATATTCCCTCCAGAATAAAATACATTTGTATCATCAGCAAAACAAATACTCCCCAGTGTTTTAGCTGCGTTTACAAAGTCATTCATGTACAACATAAATAATTTAGGCCCAAGTACTGAGCCTTGGGGCACTCCCCGGGTGATGTCACACATATCTGATTTTATATTGTTTATCTGTTCATGTTTTCTATTTCCCAAGTAGCTTTTGATCCACTGAGTTTCTGAAGAAGTCTTTCATAATTTAATGCATCAAACGCCTTTTTATGTCAATGAAAATACTTACAAAATATTGTATTGACTATTGTTTAATCTAACCATGACACATTAAGTGTCATGTGTAGATCTTTATTCTCAGTTGGTCTTTTGTTTCCACAGTTTTTTATATTTTTCAGTATTTCTTTGTCCACTCTGTCAGGAAAAATTAAATTATGGATTAAAAGTCTTTTACTTTTGAGTTCACGTTCACAAGACTGGAAAAAATGTAAAAGCCAAAATAAAAGTATTCATCCAATCACAAAACTGATACGAACAAACGAACCGTCTGTGGTCTGAGCCAGAATCAGGTCTTTGTCCCAGACCGAGACAGGACTGGGTTGTTTCTGTATCTAGTCTAAAAAAACGCTGAGTGAAGAGGACAGAACAGAGCTTCAGGTCTGACTCAGCGTTTCTGTGAAAGTGCTGAGTCATGAGGAGCTCAGACCTGGTCCAGTTTAATCAGATCAGATTCATGCATTTTAGACGAGTTCAAGAGAATAACGTCTGAGTTCTGGTTTAGACTGATTTAGATCTGGTTTAGACTGGTTTAGACCTGGTTTAGACCTGGTTTAGACCTGGTTTAGACCTGGTTTAGTCCTGGTTTAGACTCGTTTAAACCTGGTGTAGACTGGTTTAGATCTGGTTTAGACTGGTTTAGACCTGGTTTAGACCTGGTTTAGACCTGGTTTAGTCCTGGTGTAGACTGTTTAGACCTGGTTTAGACCTGGTTTAGACCTGGTTTAGACCTGGTTTAGACTTGTTTAGACCTGGTTTAGACCTGGTGTAGACTGTTTAGACCTGGTTTAGACTGGTTTAGATCTGGTTTAGACTGTTTACACCTGGTTTAGACTGTTTACACCTAGTTTAGACCTGGCTTAGACTGGTTTAGATCTGGTTTAGACCTGGTTTAGACTTGTTTAGACCTGGTTTAGACTGTTTACACTTGTTTTAGACTGGTTTAGACCTGGTTTAGACTGTTTACACTTGTTTTAGACTGGTTTAGACCTGGTTTAGACCTGGTTTAGACCTGGTTTAGACCTGGTTTAGACTTGTTTAGACCTGGTTTAGACCTGGTGTAGACTGTTTAGACCTGGTTTAGACTGGTTTAGATCTGGTTTAGACTGTTTACACCTGGTTTAGACTGTTTACACCTAGTTTAGACCTGGCTTAGACTGGTTTAGATCTGGTTTAGACCTGGTTTAGACTTGTTTAGACCTGGTTTAGACTGTTTACACTTGTTTTAGACTGGTTTAGACCTGGTTTAGACTGTTTACACTTGTTTTAGACTGGTTTAGACCTGGTTTAGACCTGGTTTAGTCCTGGTTTAGACCTGGTTTAGACTGTTTACACTTGTTTTAGACTGGTTTAGACCTGGTTTAGACCTGGTTTAGTCCTGGTTTAGGCTCGTTAAAACCTGATTTAGACTGGTTTAGACCTGGTTTAGACCTGGTTTAGTCCTGGTTTAGACTCGTTTAAACTTGATTTAGACCTGGTGTAGACGGTTTAGACCTGGGGCCTGTTTCAGAAAGGAGGTTAAGTGAAAACTCTGAGTATGTTAACCCTGAAATGAGGGAAACTCTGGGTTTTCCGTTTCAGAATGGGAGGTAAATCAACCCCAAGAAAGCAGAGTAAGTCAAGCCCGTTTCTGAAAGAGAGGTAACTTATACTCAGAGTCAGTTACCATGGTAACTTACTCTGTGAACCTAACCTGGTCGGGAGCAGGTTTTCTTCAGTAAACCCAGAGTTTATTTCGGTGTCCTCCCCCTTTTTAAAGAGGAAGTGGTATTTAAACACCTCATTCATTCTTTCGATACATTCATTCATTGCGCACATTTCAGTCACGCAGAGCGGATCAAATTAAAGTGAATGAAATGGCATGTCCTTTATGGACGATCCTGTGGATGAAGAGGCTGCATTAATCCGTGGGAGTTACATTTACGTCGGGAGAGGATTTTGAGGCCCAGAGTGGATTTTTTGTCACATCCATATTCATTTTTATTTGAGCGGTACCGTTTTTCTTTACAGTCAATAAGATACATCCATAATCTCATCCATCCTTACATCAGAAATATCAGCCATCGCGGCCGTGCTCTTACATCCGAGCAGATGCTTTGCGTTGCATTACGTTTCTTTGCAAATGGTAGTTTTCTGTATAACATCGGGGATGCAGAACATATTAGTAAGGCTACTGTTTGCAGAGTTGTAAGGAAAGTGTGCCTCGCTCTTAAGCGCTTTTTCAGAATTTTTGTGTTGTTTCCTGGGCACAAACCTGTCAGAGCCATCAAAGAGGAGTTTCACAGGATTGCAGGTCAGTGATGTATAAATCGGTTTAAATGAGCTAACACCTGCAGGATTGCACCTACATGAAAATTAAAATAAGGTTGAATTAATGTAATAATTACTATCTCTATAAAGTATTGGTCTACTTGTTACTAATTACTTTCTAAATCCCATATCAACATCAACCACTTGAACAATACAAGGAGAGACAAGAAACTGCACTTTTAATGCTTTCAAATAAACATACAATTGCATGAATTAATCTTGAAAAAATATCTTTTAAAATTTGATGTTAAATCCACTATTATTTTATACAGAATTGCTTTATAGTCTATGCAGCATTTAATGCAATTACATCAGATTTTACTTTAAATTACGGAGTAATCCCTTTTAATTATATTACAGAACTGTAACTAAAAACTTTAGTTAACTTTAGTTAGTTAGAACTAAAAAGTTTTTTAGATTACTTAGTAATTAATTACACACAACACTGTATAACAGTAATTCAAATGTAAACTTACGCATTGACTCGAGCAGCTA
This sequence comes from Perccottus glenii, assembly GCA_024416835.2. Classification (NCBI taxonomy): domain Eukaryota; kingdom Metazoa; phylum Chordata; class Actinopteri; order Gobiiformes; family Odontobutidae; genus Perccottus; species Perccottus glenii. Next base: position 1,700,405 of record CM044551.2, read on the forward strand.
TTTTCTCCCACGCTAACTCTCTGTCCTTCGCTGCAGCCGTGTTGCTTTTTTTAAATATATGTTCAGTACTCTCCATATGCTTGCATAAGCACATCCAGTTCTGCTGGTGAAAAATATGAAGACCTCTTTTTGTCTGGCGCCGTTGCCATGGTGACTCATAATATCTGCGCTCCATTGATAATGGCTTTTTATAGTTGTGGTGCACGCGCTTAACTCAGAGTCAATCAACTTAGAGTTGATTGAACTAACCAATTTCAGCTGATCTGTAACCGAAAACTCAGAGTTTCCCATCTCAAGGTAAGTCAACTCAGAGTTCAAGTTTTAACTCAGAGTTGGTTGAACCTCCTTATTGAAACAGGCCCCTGGTTTAGACTGGTTTAGATCTGGTTTAGACTGTTTACACCTAGTTTAGACCTGGTTCAGATCTGGTTTAGACTGGTTTAGACCTGGTTTAGTCCTGGTTTAGACTCGTTTAAACCTGGTTTAGACTGGTTTAGACCTGGTTTAGACCTGGTTTAGACCTGGTTTCGTCCCGGTTTAGACTCGTTTAAAACTGATTTAGACCTGGTTTAGACCTGGTTTAGACCTGGTTTAGATCTGGTTTAGACTGGTTTAGACCTGGAGTAGACTGTTTAGACCTGGTTTAGACTGGTTTAGATCTGGTTTAGACTGTTTACACCTGGTTTAGACCTGGTTTAGATCTGGTTTAGACTGGTTTAGACTTGGTTTAGACCTGGTTTAGTCCTGGTTTAGACTCGTTTAAACTTGATTTAGACCTGGTGTAGACGGTTTAGACCTGGTTTAGACTGGTTTAGATCTGGTTTAGACTGTTTACACCTAGTTTAGACCTGGTTCAGATCTGGTTTAGACTGGTTTAGACCTGGTTTAGTCCTGGTTTAGACTCGTTTAAACCTGGTTTAGACTGGTTTAGACCTGGTTTAGACCTGGTTTAGACCTGGTTTCGTCCCGGTTTAGACTCGTTTAAAACTGATTTAGACCTGGTTTAGACCTGGTTTAGACCTGGTTTAGATCTGGTTTAGACTGGTTTAGACCTGGAGTAGACTGTTTAAACCTGGTTTAGACCTGGTTTAGACCTGGTGTAGACTGTTTAGACCTGGTTTAGACTGGTTTAGATCTGGTTTAGACTGTTTACACCTGGTTTAGACCTGGTTTAGATCTGGTTTAGACTGGTTTAGACCTGGTTTAGACCTTGTTTACACCTGGTTTAGGACAAAGACTGAGTCTAAAGCAGATTTATAATTATTTTGGGAAACACAGTGGAGTTAAACATACTTGTCTTGTTGTTTTTTGACAGAAACACCGGAGACTGGGTTTTATTTTCCCGTCTCTCCTCTTTACTCTTCTTCTGAACAGAGAGCCCCCATTGGGCCGTTTCTGTTCTCCTCCTGAAGCCCCTGCAGCTGAAGAAGAGGAGGAGGAGGAAGAGTGTGAAGTGGGTCGAGGAGGTAAAGCCCTAAGGCCGGACTGACAGGCTCCATCTAACTCAGAGCTGAAGATTCACCGTTTAGAGACGCTGTAAGAAAAAACTGGAGCAACACCTCAAACAAAAAATTAAATAAAAAAGAAGAAAGAAATAGGACCAGAAAAAAAAAACTAAAACAGAAAAACTGCAACATCGTTTATTCTTGTTTTATTTAAATTATACGTGAACAGACCTGAGGAGTCTAGACCTGAGGAGTCCAGACCTGATGAGTCCAGACCTGATGAGTCCAGACCTGAGGAGTCCAGACCTGATGAGTCCAGACCTGATGAGTCCAGACCTGAGGAGTCTAGACCTGAGGAGTCTAGACCTGAGGAGTCTAGACCTGATGAGTCCAGACCTGAGGAGTCCAGACCTGAGGAGTCTAGACCTGAGGAGTCCAGACCTGATGAGTCCAGACCTGATGAGTCCAGACCTGAGGAGTCTAGACCTGAGGAGTCTAGACCTGAGGAGTCTAGACCTGAGGAGTCTAGACCTGATGAGTCCAGACCTGAGGAGTCCAGACCTGAGGAGTCTAGACCTGATGAGTCCAGACCTGAGGAGTCCAGACCTGAGGAGTCTAGACCTGAGGAGTCTAGACCTGATGAGTCCAGACCTGAGGAGTCCAGACCTGATGAGTCCAGACCTGAGGAGTCTAGACCTGAGGAGTCTAGACCTGATGAGTCTAGACCTGATGAGTCCAGACCTGAGGAGTCTAGACCTGATGAGTCCAGACCTGATGAGTCCAGACCTGAGGAGTCCAGACCTGAGGAGTCCAGACCTGAGGAGTCTAGACCTGAGGAGTCTAGACCTGATGAGTCCAGACCTGAGGAGTCCAGACCTGAGGAGTCCAGACCTGATGAGTCCAGACCTGATGAGTCCAGACCTGAGGAGTCCAGACCTGAGGAGTCTAGACCTGATGAGTCCAGACCTGAGGAGTCCAGACCTGAGGAGTCTAGACCTGATGAGTCCAGACCTGAGGAGTCCAGACCTGAGGAGTCTAGACCTGAGGAGTCTAGACCTGATGAGTCCAGACCTGAGGAGTCCAGACCTGATGAGTCCAGACCTGAGGAGTCTAGACCTGAGGAGTCTAGACCTGATGAGTCTAGACCTGATGAGTCCAGACCTGAGGAGTCTAGACCTGATGAGTCCAGACCTGATGAGTCCAGACCTGAGGAGTCCAGACCTGAGGAGTCCAGACCTGAGGAGTCTAGACCTGAGGAGTCTAGACCTGATGAGTCCAGACCTGAGGAGTCCAGACCTGAGGAGTCCAGACCTGATGAGTCCAGACCTGATGAGTCCAGACCTGAGGAGTCCAGACCTGAGGAGTCCAGACCTGAGGAGTCCAGACCTGATGAGTCCAGACCTGAGGAGTCCAGACCTGAGGAGTCCAGACCTGATGAGTCCAGACCTGAGGAGTCCAGACCTGAGGAGTCCAGACCTGATGGGTCCAGACCTGATGAGTCCAGACCTGATAAGTCCAGACCTGAGGAGTCCAGACCTGATGAGTCTAGACCTGATGAGTCCAGACCTGATGAGTCCAGACCTGAGGAGTCCAGACCTGAGGAGTCCAGACCTGATGAGTCCAGACCTGAGGAGTCTAGACCTGAGGAGTCCAGACCTGAGGAGTCCAGACCTGATGAGTCCAGACCTGATGAGTCCAGACCTGAGGAGTCTAGACCTGAGGAGTCCAGACCTGATGAGTCCAGACCTGAGGAGTCTAGACCTGAGGAGTCCAGACCTGAGGAGTCCAGACCTGATGAGTCCAGACCTGATGAGTCCAGACCTGAGGAGTCTAGACCTGAGGAGTCCAGACCTGAGGAGTCCAGACCTGATGAGTCTAGACCTGATGAGTCCAGACCTGATGAGTCCAGACCTGATGAGTCCAGACCTGAGGAGTCCAGACCTGATGAGTCCAGACCTGAGGAGTCCAGACCTGAGGAGTCTAGACCTGATGAGTCCAGACCTGAGGAGTCCAGACCTGATGAGTCCAGACCTGAGGAGTCTAGACCTGATGAGTCCAGACCTGAGGAGTCCAGACCTGATGAGTCCAGACCTGAGGAGTCCAGACCTGAGGAGTCTAGACCTGATGAGTCCAGACCTGAGGAGTCCAGACCTGAGGAGTCCAGACCTGAGGAGTCCAGACCTGATGAGTCCAGACCTGAGGAGTCTAGACCTGATGAGTCCAGACCTGAGGAGTCCAGACCTGAGGAGTCCAGACCTGATGAGTCTAGACCTGATGAGTCTAGACCTGATGAGTCCAGACCTGAGGAGTCCAGACCTGATGAGTCCAGACCTGAGGAGTCTAGACCTGAGGAGTCCAGACCTGAGGAGTCCAGACCTGAGGAGTCCAGACCTGATGAGTCCAGACCTGATGAGTCCAGACCTGAGGAGTCCAGACCTGAGGAGTCCAGACCTGAGGAGTCTAGACCTGAGGAGTCTAGACCTGATGAGTCTAGACCTGAGGAGTCTAGACCTGAGGAGTCTAAACCTGAGGTAAAGACGCCGGCGGCTGCTCCTGTCGCTCTCTTCACGTCACGTCGAACAGTGGCACATATTAAAGCTCTTTAATGTGGCCCTCGCTTCAGTGACTCTGACCCGACACCAGCACCAACAGAGTGAACCTGGTTTTAGAAGACTATGTACAAGAGTATCCAATCAGATTTGTTTCTGAGGGTTTGTAACTTTGAAAGCAGACATGTATTTGTGAATGTGAGCTCACAGTTTCAAGTGTGAGTTATCAGTGTAATTCTGAGAACACACAGTTTTGGGAGAGTGAGTGAAAACACAGAAAAAAAAGTAGCACGTATTTTTTTTTCCATTGGTTTAAACAAGTTCCAAATGGATTTTTATTAAAATGTCTTCTGCAGTGTCACCACCAGGTGGCACTACGTTCGTCCAAGGCTTAATTAAAAGGCTGCAGTAGTTTCTGCTCTGGTGCCTTCACAGGCGTCGGGCTGTAAATAAAGGTGTTGCATTCAGGGACAGGAGGAGCTCACAGTGTTAAGCACCCCTGCCTCACAGCAAGAAGATCCCTGGGCAGAGTCTGGTTTAGTCCTGGTTTAGTCCTGGTTTAGTCCTGCGTCTGAGTTGTGAAATCAGTCCAACTAAGTTCTCTCTGGAGTCTAGACCTGGACTTTGTAGACCTTCAACTGAACGACAGTAATGTGGAAGTTATTACTCAGTTCTGTTAAAACAAAGCCCTCATTGTTCCTGGACTCAAGCATTTAGGATGTCAGCCCTCACCTGTCTCAGACCTGTCAGAGCCGGTTCTGGTCCTGGTCCTGTCAGAGTCGGTCCAGGTCCTGTCAGAGCCAGTCCTGTCAGAGCCGGTCGTGGTCCTCTGGTCTGGTTCTGGTCCTGTCAGAACTGGTCCTGGTCCTGGTCCTGGTCCCGGTCTTGATCCTGGTCTGGTTCTGGTCCTGTCAGAACCGGTCCTGGTCCTGTCAGAGCCGGTCCTGGTCCGGGTCTTGGTCCTCTGGTCTGGTCCTGGTCCTGTCAGAGCCGGTCATGGTCCAGACCTGTCAGAGCCGGTCCTGTCAGAGCAGGTCCAGGTCCCCGTCCCGGTCCTGGTCCTGTCAGAGCCTGGTCTGGTCCTGGTCTGGTCCTGGTCTGGTCCTGGTCCTGTCAGAGCCTGGTCTGGTCCTGGTCTGGTCCTGGTCTGGTCCTGGTCCTGGTCCTGGTCTGGTCCTGGTCTGGTCCTGGTCCTGTCAGAGCCTGGTCTGGTCCTGGTCTGGTCCTGGTCTGGTCCTGATCTGGTCCTGGTCTGGTCCTGGTCTGGTCCTGGTCCTGGTCCTGGTCTGGTCCTGGTCTGGTCCTGGTCCTGTCAGAGCCTGGTCTGGTCCTGGTCTGGTCCTGGTCTGGTCCTGGTCCTGTCAGAGCCTGGTCTGGTCCTGGTCTGGTCCTGGTCTGGTCCTGGTCTGGTCCTGGTCCTGGTCTGGTCCTGGTCTGGTCTTGATCTGGTCCAGGTCCCCTCTGGTCTGGTGTCTGTGAGTGATCATGTCTGAGCTCAGATGTGAGGTGCTGGTGAGTGGCAGCCTGTCCTTTTGTGATGAATGACTCTCTGCAGCAGCTGCTTCACATCAGAGTGACTTCAACACTCTCCATAAACCCCCGTCACCGCATGAGACCGGTCTAAGGAGGACTACACTGGAGCTATTGTCCTGGTGTCATTCGTCAGAGACCTGCAGGATTCAAGACCCTCCAAAAATATTATGTCTCTTTTCAAAAGATGTCATTTTGTTCTTTTGTCACAGTTTGAGCTTGAATTGGGTGAAATGTAAAAACACATTTTTAAATTGTTGTCAGTAATTAAGGTTAAGAAAATCACAAAAATCACACCTGTGTAAAGAAGCAGCGTGAAAACCTGAATAGCATGATTAAAATGAGTGTAACTCTTTACATTAGGCAACATGAGACGTCAAAGAGAACTGTTCAAAAGTAAAAAGTACATCTGAGGTTATTCCTTGTCACTAAAAATGTGTTGTGAACAGTTCTTTTCTGACGATACACACAAAGCATTATGGTCCTGTGGTTAAATACTTTTCATGATGCGTTGTGTTGATTTTTATTTCAGATCAAATGAAGAACAGCAGGAGTAAAGAGAAACACATTATGATCTGAAAAAACAAGACTAATAAAACATGTCTGACCTCAGAGCCCAGGAAAGAGTCTGGTTAGACCACAGAACTGGAAACAGGTTCTAGAAACGTCAGACGTGAGCGTTGAACAGGAAGTTGACGACAGATAATGAGAGGTGCTCAGTAAAGACTTCAGACCCCCACCACCCCCACCTCTCAAATCCCTCTCAGAGTTAATAATAATATACTCATAGTGTTGTGGGGCTCTTTGTAAAGACTTACAGTGGTGTTTACCGAGCCGTTCCAAAGACCCAGATCCACAAAGTGAAAATATTTACAGAAGCAAGAAAAGTCTAAATGTATTTATATTTATCAAAGACCTACTGCACTTTAATTCTGTCACAACAAGCCCCTGTTAGCGTCGCTAGCTGTAGACTAACCTCTCCAGCATCACATCAGTGTATTTCTGAGAACTTTAATGTTCTCCAGGGCTTCTTCTGTGAACGAACAGGTCTGTCAGTGGAACAGGACGATCTAAACCTCTTTAGGACGGCTCTGTTCTATATTTTTATCGAGCATAATAATGACTTTGTAGATATTTCATTTGTTTTATGGATAATTCAACAAAAACAACTAAAACCTCTTAAATAAGCCACGTGTTTGAATCATTTTGGGCTCCTCTGTAAATGTCAGTATTATCTGAACCAGGACTTAATCTGGTCTAAACCTGGACCAAACCCAGGCCTAGACCAGGACTTAATCTGGTCTAAACCTGGACCAAACCCAGGCCTAGACCAGGACTTAATCTGGTCTAAACCTGGACCAAACCCAGGTCTAGACCAGGACTTAATCTGGTCTAAACCAGGACCAAACCCAGGTCTAGAACAGGACTTTGGTCAGAACAGGCTCTTCTCTCGTCTGCACTGATCCTCTCTGACTCTGTGGGAGTGCTTTGATAAAATCTGTGAAAATCTATGAAACTGAGCTTTGAAGATGATGCAACGGTGTCGACCAATCAGCAGTCAGCTCTAAAACCTCCGACTCCAGCAGGAACAGGAGAAGCCGCTCCAGTGGGTCTGATGTTACATGGATCAGGAGATAGATGCCCTCTTTATAAATTAAATTCCAGAGTTTCTGCTCGTCATATATCCTCCTCAAATAGTCCCACATTTAAATGCTTTTTTCTTCCTCTGTTTCTGATCTCACGCTGATGGAGTGTTGGTACATTATTCACGTTTCATCACTGGGTTTTTTAGCATCAAGGGATAAAATAATATTGATATATCATTAGTAGATTCAGTGCTGGGTTGTTGCCAAAAAAAAACATCCTGGAACTTTTCTAAAATAATGAACAAAATGTATCAAGATTGTCCTGTTGTAGTCCAGGTTTAGTCCTCACAGTTTAGGACAAGGTTTCAGTTTGATTTAAAAGGTTTAAGTTGGGCTTGTGTGGGTTTTAGTTACATTACAATAGGTTTTAAGTCAGATTTGAACAGGTTTTAGTCGTTCAGAATCTGTGTGGACTCTAAACCTGGACTAAAGGTTTATGGAAGGTGTGTGTTTTGAGCAGCAGCTGAAAACCATTTGTATCGACGAGAAGCACTAAATGACAGCGTCCACAGATGATCACGTGGGTATTCCAGCTCAGTCAGGCGTTTAGTGACTGTGAACAATCATCTGTGAGTGAACCTGTCACATGAACACTTGTGTCTAAAGCACTGCTGCTGTTTTGAAGTCAGTGTCAGTCTTTGATCCACTGCTGCAGGTCTGAGTCTGTGAGACCGATCCATTCAGAGCAAAACCACAGAAGAAGAAACAGCCGCGGGCCACATTAACATCCACAGAAGAAGAAGAGGAAGAGGAGGAAGAGGAAAGCGCTGGGAGCCGTTAAAGCAGAGTAAACACAGAGGATATGACCTGAGGCTGAGTTAGTTTGTCACGGACCAACACTCGACCAACAAACCGTCACAGGCTAAAGGTTTTATTCATCCAGTTATATATCAGGAGTTAGTTTAAGTAATCATGTTTTAATAAAGACTGTTTTACACTAAAGCTTTGTATGGTGTAGTTAGACTCAAGGCTTTGGGCTTTGGTTGGATTTGAACAGGTTTCAGATTTGGTCTAAATAAGTCTCTATAAAGTTGACTTAATGTCAAATAAAACGTGGAATTATTGAAACTCTCTATTAGTCTCTATCTCCGTGTCTCTGTGTCTGTGTGTATGATGTCCCTCTGCTGCTCTCTGATTGGTCCGTTTGCTCGTGAGTGGGCGGGGCCTGTGTTTCCTCGTGGAGCCGCAGCTGGAGCGGGTTCAGTCTGAGTCTGAGTCAGAGCAGAGCATCTTCCTCTGAGACCGTCTCTGTCCGGGTTTAAACGGGTTTACGTAAGAATATATTTATGTGTCTCGTGCAACAAGACTTTCTGAGAGACTCAAAGACTGACTCTGGACACAGTTTGGAGTTTTCTGTTTAAGCGCATTCTCTTGCTTCGCCGCAGTTCGTTTGGATCATTACTCCGTCTGTCCTTTTACTCTCAGGGATCATCTTCACCTGATACTGCCGTCTTTCCTCTGGATTTACTCACTTTGTTTTTGTCTCTGAGAGAGTTGTTTCTGCTGCAGGAGCTCTCAGTGGAGTTCTGGGTCAGACTTTAGTCCTGGACTCTGCTGGACTCTGGACGGAACCTCTCGGACTCAGATCTGATGGAGTGACCTGGTTCTGGTCTAAAGACAGTTAAGTCCGGGTCCAGACCTGGTTTGACGGGACATGGCCTCAGTTCTGTTCCTGCTCCTGATCCTGACGCGGAGTGGTGCCGCTCTCGGACACAGCACGCCTCTTTGGACACATCTCTGAAAACGCGCCGCGCGGGACCGAGGTAAACGGACTGTTCCTTCCCGCGTGCGCCGGAGCTGACCCCCGTGCGTCTCTGAGCGGGGACCACGCCACGGACTTCCACCTGGTGCCGCGCGTGCACCGCGGTGAGGCGCGCCTGGGACTTGAGTCCACGCGGACTCTGGACCGAGAGTTCATCGCCATGTACGAGCTGACCGCGCACCTGCCCGCGCGCTGCCGGTCGAGGACCGTGCGCATGCAAGTGGAGGTGACTGATGTGAACGACAACACACCGTACATTACTTCAGTGAACCGCAGCGTGGACGCGGACGCGCTGACACTGCTGGGAGCGGAGCTCACGCGCTTTGACGCCAGGGACGCGGACGCGGAGCGGAACGGCCGCGTGACTTTTTACCTTTCCCCCGCGGTGCCGCAGCTGCACGTGGTGCCGCAAACCGGACAGGTGCTGCTCGTGCGCTCTCTGCTCGGGATGGAGCAGCTGAACGCGCGTGTGTACGTAAAGGACGACGGGGACCCGCCGCGCGTGGGAGAGGCTGTGTTTCTGCGCGTGAACGTCCGCTCTGGGCCGCAGCGCAGGAGGCGCACACTGTTGGAGGAACTTACATACACCGTGACTGTGCCCGAGCGCGTGCGTGTGGGGCAGCTGCTGTTCACGCTGCCGGCGCCGCGCTTCGAGCAGCGTCGCCTCGAGCTGCTCTCCGCCGCGGCCCCGGTGTCAGTGGAGCGCGACTCCGGCAGGATCTACCTGGCACGCGCACTCAGCGGGAACGAGGACGTGACCGTGCGCGTGCATAACCTCAGAGGTCAGACACACACACCTCACAGGTTTCAGTGTTTGACAGATTTAAAGTGAGTCCAGGTGCAGCTGTGACAGGACCCTCCACAAAGACATGTTTATCCTTTAGACCCAGCCCTGGACTCCCTCTGGACCCGCTCTTTGGTTCTGGTCTGGTCCTGGTCTGCTCTCGGTCTAATCCTTGTAATCACGGCTGAACCAGTGTTTGTTTGGATAAATCAGTGCAGTTTGTTCAGGACCAGACTCGGGCCTGGAGCAGAGGCTGGTCTGAGGCTCAGGTCTCACTGAAAGTTGTTGTAACAATTATAAATAGCACTTTTCATTATGTTTCAGTCCAGAATGTCTCCTGGTTTTTAAAGTTGGGTCCAGACAGTGCAGTAGATGTTTTTACATCATGCATAATTAATTCACACTGAGCTCTAATCTCTGCTCCAATAAACCAGGATTCTATGGAAATGGTGCAACTTTACGCAACTCCACTTGACTTTGAACTGATTTAAGTCTTATTAAAACCGAGTTTAATCTGATCCAACATTAATTAAACCCTGATGTTTAGACTTTGTGGGACTGGCGTGGACCAGAGTGCTCGACCTGATTAAAACAGGGAGAGGGTGAAGGACTGACCAGCCTTTTCAACATAAATAACACCTCCTGTCAACTGAACCTTTGTCCCACATTTTGATTGGCTGTAGATCATTTCAGAAAGACCTGGCTTCAGTAAAGCTGAGGAGCTGCCAATCAATCAGCAGTATTCAACTAAGGTGCGTAACTGTCTCAGTTGAATACGAGCACTCAGTTGTTTTTGGCGCGTACCAAAGTCTAGTTGGTCACTGAAATGACCATGCAGGAAAAAACACTTTTAACGATCGACAATTGTCACAATCTGAGGACTGAGCCTCAGGGTTGTAACAGAAACTGAGTTGAGTCTAAAATTGTATTTAAAGCTAACAATTTTAACACTTTGGTCAGTTACGGTTTGTTTATTACTGCTGTTAATCCTAGTCTAGTCCTGGTCTAGACCTGGTCCAGTCCTGGTCTTGTCCTTGGTCTGACCTTGTCCCAGTTGGAGATGGGTTCGTGTCTCGCCTCGGGGCCAAAACTGATTGGTTATCAATAGCCTATTAGCGTCACCGTGGTAACTGGGACAGAGCCATTAAAGACCAGGACTAAACCAGGACTGAACCAGGACTAAACCAGGACACAGTAAACACCAGGAACAGACCAACGATGAAACTGCTCTAGTGTCCGCTCTCCTGCTGCTCATGTAACTAGCGACGCTAACGTGGCTTCTTTGTTGACAACTGTGTAGTGCCGCTTTTTTTCTCTGATTGGTTACGTTCCTCTTGTAAACCCCGCCCTTGAAATCGAACGTAAGCAACAGGGACCAGACTAACTTCTTTGTATAGAATAGGAAAAGAGTTAGTCGTGACTGGACTAGAGAATATCCTGCTCCAATATTTCCTAAAGAGGAACTGACACCGTGACCTTAAAAGTCTGATTAAAAGCAGGTCTAAGAGAAAACCCCAGTGGGACGGGAGTAACCTCGAGGGAACAGGGCTTTAATGTGACGTGAACAGGATTCTCCACAGTCACAGATTCACCTCGAGGTCGATTACTGTCAATAACTTGAGTCCAAAGTCTTTGTCTTAACTTTAATTTAACCCTTGAGTCTGTCTCCACTTCATCTCGTTTTTGAAGTGGAAGAGTTCAAAAAGGATGAGACTTGTCTCGGGTTGGGCTGATATGAATGTTTTCAGCCAATATTTATCTGGCTGCTGTGGCCAATGTTGGCGATGAATGATGTCGATTCTTTTGGTTTGTTCTGTGTGTTTTATTGTTTTTAGAAACAGGGCAGTGGGATTGGTCGAGCAGTGACCTTCAGTCAGCTCCAGTCGTATGTCCATATATGGGCATTGGCAGGGCGTTCCTTCCTTGTTAATTCTATGACACTGATATGTTAATGATGAGCGAGTGGCATGGAGTTACACACGCAGCTCAGAGAAAGGACACTGTTGGAGAAATGCCTCATGAATCCAACTTGGAGCTTTTTGACAGATTCTCTGGAAAATTTTTAGTGTTACATGTTGGAGTTGGACCAGACCTGCACTTTCTGAGAGGGATGTGGCTAATTAACCCAGATCAGAGCAGGTCCGTTTCATCTCGGGCCACGTTTGGCTCAAAGTTAATGAGCTGTGAGTGGAACTTAATGAGGACAAGCCCAGGGCTACGGTCAACACCAACACAACTCTTCTCACACTCAAATATTTGTCTTTTTAACTATCGTCTCTGTGGCAGTGAGACTCTAACAGGGAAACGGATCAGGGTATTTATGAACTCTGATCTTTTCCAAAGAGCATTCAACAATGTCTTTGTATTGGCGATGAACCAAACTACTCACCTCATCAGACTTCTGTGTCGATACATGGGTTTAATTGCTGCAGGCTAAACAAAGGTCAATTAAAAAATGCTGCACAATACAAGCAAAGAATTATCTCCTTCTACTGTTCAGTTTCAATATTCAGAATTGTATAAACACTGCATTAAAGCACACAACTTGGTTTTCTTATTTCTGTCCAAAAGTAGTGGTTTTATTTATTGACATCAGTGTGGATCAATGGGAGCGCTCCTTTTTCAGAAGCAAGTTGTGATTGGACAAATGATTAATGATGTGCACTATTTCCAACACTCTGACTCTACAATGTTCAAATACTTTTAACATACAGTAGATTAAATAACAATTAAACAGCTTTGCTTGGACTTAGATGTGTTTGATTCTGATCCAAACTGAGCCCCCCCTGTCTTTAAAACCCCCTGCCGTCCCTGGTGTGCACTCTTTACTCCAGTTTACTTACATGTTCCTGAAGCTGGGGTGATACTCTTTGGTTTCTGAGATCTGTGAAATCTCAGTGGGTCTAAGCTCTGAAGTGTCGTCCTCATAAATCCTGCTTATATCCCTGCAGCTGTTGGATAAACGCTCCCATTGTGAGCCGCGAGACTCTTAAACCTCCAGCTTTAGTCAAACACGAGGGAAGCAGACAGAAGCAGAAGTGAGACGCTGCCACAGACTCACGTCCTGATCAGAAAAACTGCAGTCTGTCCACATCAGGACTTTTTCTGTCTCTGCTAAACTTAATATAGACTCAACTGAATATTAGTCTCTACCTGTATTTCAGTTTACCTGGATCTACAACATCCTGGAAAACATTTATTACCTGGTGACGCAGTGGCTCCGGTGGAAGAGCCTATGACTACAATCTGCTTTGTGTCATGTTCATTAACTTGCACTGTCCCAATCAAATTAAAAAAAACAAAAGCTTTTGATAAAACAATCCAGGTCTAATCCAGGTCTAATCCCAGCCTCAGTGAGAGAAATGTGTTGGTGTTAATCCGGTCTGAAACAGGACTTTGGTCTTGTAAAAATCGTCCTGACACTCGCCTCGGGCTCAGTCTGTGTGCGTGTGTGTGTGTGTGTGTGTGTCTCACTTCCTTGTGCTCAGTGATTATTTCTAATTTTCACACAATCAGACATTTTGTTTTGGGTTATAATCACATTTTTTTTTAACTTTCTGATTATTGCTTTAGTGAGAAAAAAAGTGAGTTCTCTCCAGGTCTTCGCCCCATATTTTGGTCTTCGTTGCTTGTGGAGGTTGACTTTCCCAAACAGACCTCAGTCATCGACAGACGCTCAGGTTAATGAGACGTGGAGCAGGTCTGACTCTGACGACAAACGAACACAGGACTCAGTCAACACAGAAAACCGAAGAAGAAAGAATGACATGTGGAGACTTACTGAGCTAAACCAGGTCTAAACCAGGACTAAACCAGGACTAAACCAGGTCTCAACCAGGACTAAACCAGGACTAAACTAGGACAAAACCAGGTCTAAACCAGGACTAAACCAGGACTAAACCAGGACTAAACCAGGTCTAAACCAGGACTAAACCAGGTCTAAACCAGGACTAAACCAGGACTAAACCAGGTCTAAACCAGGTCTCAACCAGGACTAAACCAGGTCTAAACCAGGACTAAACCAGGACTAAACCAGGTCTAAACCAGGTCTCAACCAGGACTAAACCAGGACTAAACCAGGTCTAAACCAGGACTAAACCAGGTCTAAACCAGGACTAAACCAGGTCTAAACCAGGTCTCAACCAGGACTAAACCAGGTCTAAACCAGGACTAAACCAGGTCTAAACCAGGTCTCAACCAGGACTAAACCAGGTCTAAACTAGGACTAAACCAGGTCTCAACCAAGTCTAAACAGGACTAAACCAGGACTAAACCAGGTCTAAACCAGGACTAAACCAGGACTAAACCAGGACTAAACCAGGTCTAAACCAAGTCTAAACAGGACTAAACCAGGACTAAACCAGGTCTAAACCAGGACTAAACCAGGACTAAACCAGGTCTAAACCAGGACTAAACCAGGACTAAACCAGGTCTCAACCAGGACTAAACCAGGACTAAACCAGGACTAAACCAGGACTAAACCAGGTCTAAACCAGGACTAAACCAGGACTAAACCAGGTCTAAACCAGGACTAAACCAGGACTAAACCAGGACTAAACCAGAACTAAACCAGGACTAAACCAGGACTAAACCAGAACAAAACCAGAACTAAACCAGGACTAAACCAGGACTAAACCAGGTCTCAACCAGGACTAAACAAGGTCTAAACCAGGACTAAACCAGGACTAAACCAGGTCTCAACCAAGTCTAAACAGGACTAAACCAGGTCTAAACCAGGTCTAAACCAGGACTAAACCAGGACTAAACCAGGTCTAAACCAGGTCTCAACCAGGACTAAACCAGGTCTAAACCAAGTCTAAACAGGACTAAACCAGGACTAAACCAGGTCTAAACCAGGACTAAACCAGGACTAAACCAGGTCTAAACAGGACTAAACCAGGACTAAACTAGGTCTAAACCAGGACTAAACAAGGTCTAAACCAGGACTAAACCAGGTCTCAACCAAGTCTAAACAGGACTAAACCAGGACTAAACCAGGTCTAGACCAGGTCTTAGCTCTCAGCCATGTGTTCTTGATGTTTACTCTTCTTGGTCAGATTCCAAAATGGCCACAGTTGTTTTTCTCTAAAACCGGAGACAGATGCTGAAAACAAAGAAGAAGAACTAACAAAACCTGCTCAGATCCACAGCTGGGCCTCGCTCAGAGTCCAACCCAAAACATCTCCAGGCCACATCCTGCTTCTTAAAGAAAACTTGGACAGCTTTACAGATGAGCAGAGGATTTTAAAGGAAATATGTCTGTCCCAGGTCTGTCATAGGTTCGTCTCAGGTCTGTCCCAGGTCTGTCTCAGATCTGTCTCAGGTCTGTCTCAGGTCTGTCTCAGATCTGTCCCAGGTCTGTCTCAGATCTGTCTCAGGTCTGTCTCAGGTCTGTCTCAGGTCTGTCTCAGGTCTGTCTCAGGTCTGTCTCAGATCTGTCTCAGGTCTGTCTCAGGTCTGTCTCAGGTCTGTCTCAGGTCTGTCTGTCTATTAGACCTAATCCAGGTCTAATCCACGTCTAAACCATGTGTAAACCAGGACTAAACCAGGACTAAACAAGGTCTAATCCAGGTCTAAACCAGGACTAGTCTAAACCAGGACTAAACCAGGTCTAAACCAGGACTAGTCTAAACCAGGTAGGGTGACCAGATGAGATTGGCTGAAATTCGGGACGGGTGGGGACTGCACGTAAGTCTGTACAGTCGCGGTGTTGGTACAGTGTAATTTGCTGCTAGCATGCAGCCTAACATCTGCCTCCCCTCCGTGAGAAACACCAAACTCTTTCCTACACCTGCAGGACGGCTCAACCTCCGCAGACAGTTTTTATTCATTTCAATTTATTAAATAATCATTATTTTTAATGTTTATCAGACAATAACTTCTCAAGCTTTTGATTTAGTATAATTTTCGGGGCAATTAGGGCCAGATTCGGGATTCGGGACAACAGTTTAGATTTCGGGACTGTCCCGAATTTTTCGGGACGTCTAGTCATCCTAAAACCAGGACTAACCCAAGTCTAAACCAGGACTAAACCAGTCTGTCTCTGATCCCAGCTCCCACTGCGTCAGACTCACAACACTTCCACAGGTCGCTCCAGTGAGGTCAGAGGTTAAAGTCCTACATAGAGAGAAAAGGGCTTTGTTCAGATCAGAATCAGAAAAACGTTTATTGCCATTGTCAGTGAACAAGATTCACAAACTAGGAACTTGCTTCGGTGATAAGGTGCAACATGAAGGACAAAATAGTATTTACAAAATAAATAAACTATACAGACATGGTGTTAACTTAGCAGTGCAATGGATAGTTGTTATTATTATGTGTTTATTAAAGGTTACAGGCAGGCTCATCCGAGATGAGCCCAATGAGGCACTTTCTTACTGACATCAATGTCGACCAATGGGAGTTCTCCTTTTCAGAAGTGAGCTGTGATTGGCCAAAGCCCTCGTTCAGGACTAAAAACTCTCATCTTTTAAAATCCTTGATAATAAAGTCTAGGTGAGATATTAAGGTCTTGTTTTTTCAGATGATTCCTGTTACAATTATTAGAGCTTAAAGTGTTCTTTTTCTCACGTGGATAAATGCTCGACATTTTCCTGTAAATTATATGTATTTAACAAAATCACCTGAATGTTAAGATAGTGTTGTGTGTGATATGAGCAGTGCTGAGTTAATGTGGACTCAGGTAAATACCAGGTCTGAATAAAACATACTGAAATGCAAACTCTGTGATGGCTTTAGTAATTACCAAATGGACACTTGTATTTTATTTTACACTTTGAGTGTTTGTGAGGCTGGATCTGGAGCTGTGTGTGAAGCTCAGAAACCTCGGTCCAGCAGCAGAAGTGCAGCTCTGAGGGTTGTGTGAGGCCACGCGGTTGGTGCCAGCTGGCTTTGGGTTCAGAGCTGGCTTTGGGTTCAGAGCTGGTGTGGACTGAACCACAGCTGCCACTGGGACCCGCTCTGTTCATGTCATTAGTCTGTCTCTGTGTGAAAATGATGGAACAGCAAATACACTCTCCTCACACAGCGTCTCAACATGAAATTATTCAGCTTCGTGTAAAAAAGAGGCTCTGTTTTAAAAATAAATTAGCTCTGGGCCTTTTATCAAATATAAGTGATCACGTTCAGCTAACCTTATATAAGGACCTTTATTCTGAAATAAACTATCCCATGGGACTTTACTTGTTAAGGCTCAGGTAAAGTGCAAAAAGTAGTGTTAAAAAAATAAAATTAAATAAAATTAAATAATAATATATATATATAAAAAATTTAAAACTATAGAATGTTCGAAAAATGTTTATAATACTGTAATAAAATTAAAAATGTCAATCCAGGGGTGAAAAAAAAGTTAAATTAAAAATACAATAGTAAACAAATGTATTTATTTTTACCAAGCATTATTAGCTGATTTTCCACTAATTAGAGAAGAATGGAACATAAAGAGGAGCTGAGGCGGAGGCGGGCAGTGCAACAGGAAGTGGGCGGAGCTCTGGAAACAGATCAGAAGAGCGTTGTGTGAATAAATTAATCAAACATGTTCCACTTTGACCTTTTGACATTTATGGATTAGTCTGGTCGTCAATAATGTTCTGATTCTGAAAAGAGCGCAGGCTGCAGTTATATAACGAACAATAACAACTCTTTTATTTCTACATTATTATATTACAATGAATATTCGACCCTGCTGTTGTTGTTGTTGTAGATCATTACATCCGTACCAATAAAAATAAAAGGTTTAAACTGTTTAAGTCTGCTCTTCGACTCTCTCTAACGTATAACCGCAGAAAACCTTTGTAATTTTATGTCAAAGTCAAAAGGAGCCAGGCCAGAAGTGATATTATAATAAGACATTTACATGAGTTAAAGCCTCATATGTTTCTCATTAACCTCATTATTTTAAAATACCAGCCCATTGTTTAACATATTAAATACATTTAGAGCTCCTTAAAAAGAGGAGAACAGTTTCCTGAGGAGCTGACGGACAAAAAACAATGGTGTTTGTCCGGTTTGAGAAGGAAAAGGTCAGTGGGACAGGGTTTGCTCAGTTCAGTTTGTGGATAAATGAAAGGGTTAAAGGCCTGTTGAAATAATTAACAAGTAACACAACACATTTTTTTTCTTGGTGGTTTTATGTTGCCATCTACTGTTAATTAGAGTAGTTTAATAAATCAGAACCTGTTACTCAGGAACAGGAAACATTTGCTTCATCTGCTCGAAGAAGGAGCCCAGGTGGTTTAGTCCTGGTTTAGTCCTGGTTTAGACCTGGTTTAGTCCTGGTTTAGACCTGTTTCAGACCTGGTTTAGACCTGGTTTAGTCCTGGTATAGACCTGGTTTAGACCTGGTTTAGACCTGGTTTAGACCTGGTATAGACATGGTTTAGTCCTGGTTTAGTCCTGGTATAGACCTGGTTTAGACCTGGTTTAGACCTGGCTTAGACCTGGTTTAGTCCTGGTTTAGTCCTGGTTTAGACCTGTTTCAGACCTGGTTTAGACCTGGTTTAGTCCTGGTTTAGACCTGGTATAGACCTGGTTTAGACCTGGTTTAGACCTGGCTTAGACCTGGTTTAGACCTGGTTTAGTCCTGGTTTAGACCTGGTTTAGACCTGGCTTAGACCTGGTTTAGTCCTGGTTTAGACCTGGTTTAGACCTGGTTTAGTCCTGGTTTAGACCTGGTTTAGTCCTGGTTTAGTCCTGGTATAGACCTGGTTTAGACCTGGTTTAGACCTGGCTTAGACCTGGTTTAGACCTGGTTTAGACCTGGTTTAGTCCTGGTGTAGTCCTGGTTTAGACCTGGTTTAGACCTGGCTTAGACCTGGTTTAGTCCTGGTTTAGACCTGGTTTAGACCTGGTTTAGTCCTGGTTTAGTCCTGGTTTAGTCCTGGTTTAGACCTGTTTCAGACCTGGTTTAGACCTGGTTTAGACCTGGTTTAGTCCTGGTTTAGACCTGGTTTAGACCTGGTTTAGACCTGGTTTAGTCCTGGTTTAGTCCTGGTTTAGACCTGGTATAGTCCTGGTTTAGTCCTGGTTTAGACCTGGTTTAGACCTGGCTTAGACCTGGTTTAGTCCTGGTTTAGACCTGGTTTAGTCCTGGTTTAGTCCTGGTTTAGACCTGGTTTAGTCCTGGTTTAGACCTGGTTTAGACCTGGTTTAGTCCTGGTTTAGTCCTGGTTTAGACCTGGTTTAGACCTGGCTTAGACCTGGTTTAGTCCTGGTTTAGTCCTGGTTTAGTCCTGGTTTAGTCCTGGTTTAGACCTGGTTTAGACCTGGTTTAGTCCTGGTTTAGTCCAGGTTTAGACCTGGTTTAGTCCTGGTTTAGACCTGTTTCAGACCTGGTTTAGACCTGGTTTAGTCCTGGTTTAGTCCTGGTTTAGACCTGGTTTAGTCCTGGTTTAGACCTGTTTCAGACCTGGTTTAGACCTGGTTTAGTCCTGGTTTAGACCTGGTATAGACCTGGTTTAGACCTGGTTTAGACCTGGCTTAGACCTGGTTTAGACCTGGTTTAGACCTGGTTTAGTCCTGGTTTAGACCTGGTTTAGACCTGGCTTAGACCTGGTTTAGTCCTGGTTTAGACCTGGTTTAGACCTGGTTTAGTCCTGGTTTAGTCCTGGTTTAGTCCTGGTTTAGTCCTGGTTTAGACCTGTTTCAGACCTGGTTTAGACCTGGTTTAGACCTGGTTTAGTCCTGGTTTAGACCTGGTTTAGACCTGGTTTAGACCTGGTATAGTCCTGGTTTAGTCCTGGTTTAGACCTGGTATAGTCCTGGTTTAGTCCTGGTTTAGACCTGGTTTAGTCCTGGTTTAGACCTGTTTCAGACCTGGTTTAGACCTGGTATAGACATGGTTTAGTCCTGGTTTAGTCCTGGTATAGACCTGTAGACAGTCCTGGTTTAGTCCTGGTTTAGACCTGGTTTAGTCCTGGTTTAGACCTGTTTCAGACCTGGTTTAGACCTGGTATAGACATGGTTTAGTCCTGGTTTAGTCCTGGTATAGACCTGGTTTAGACCTGGTTTAGACCTGGCTTAGACCTGGTTTAGTCCTGGTTTAGTCCTGGTTTAGACCTGTTTCAGACCTGGTTTAGACCTGGTTTAGTCCTGGTTTAGACCTGGTATAGACCTGGTTTAGACCTGGTTTAGACCTGGCTTAGACCTGGTTTAGACCTGGTTTAGTCCTGGTTTAGACCTGGTTTAGACCTGGCTTAGACCTGGTTTAGTCCTGGTTTAGACCTGGTTTAGACCTGGTTTAGTCCTGGTTTAGACCTGGTTTAGTCCTGGTTTAGTCCTGGTATAGACCTGGTTTAGACCTGGTTTAGACCTGGCTTAGACCTGGTTTAGACCTGGTTTAGACCTGGTTTAGTCCTGGTGTAGTCCTGGTTTAGACCTGGTTTAGACCTGGCTTAGACCTGGTTTAGTCCTGGTTTAGACCTGGTTTAGACCTGGTTTAGTCCTGGTTTAGTCCTGGTTTAGTCCTGGTTTAGACCTGTTTCAGACCTGGTTTAGACCTGGTTTAGACCTGGTTTAGTCCTGGTTTAGACCTGGTTTAGACCTGGTTTAGACACCTGGTTTAGACCTGGTTTAGTCCTGGTTTAGACCTGGTTTAGACCTGGTTTAGTCCTGGTTTAGACCTGGTTTCTAGACCTGGTTTAGTCCTGGTTTAGACCTGGTTTAGTTTAGTCCTGGTTTAGACCTGGTTTAGTCCTGGTTTAGTCCTGGTTTAGACCTGGTTTAGTCCTGGTTTAGACCTGGTTTAGACCTGGTTTAGTCCTGGTTTAGTCCTGGTTTAGACCTGGTTTAGACCTGGCTTAGACCTGGTTTAGTCCTGGTTTAGTCCTGGTTTAGTCCTGGTTTAGTCCTGGTTTAGACCTGGTTTAGACCTGGTTTAGTCCTGGTTTAGTCCAGGTTTAGACCTGGTTTAGTCCTGGTTTAGACCTGTTTCAGACCTGGTTTAGACCTGGTTTAGTCCTGGTTTAGTCCTGGTTTAGACCTGGTTTAGTCCTGGTTTAGACCTGTTTCAGACCTGGTTTAGACCTGGTTTAGACCTGGTTTAGTCCTGGTTTAGACCTGGTATAGACCTGGTTTAGACCTGGTTTAGACCTGGCTTAGACCTGGTTTAGACCTGGTTTAGACCTGGTTTAGTCCTGGTTTAGACCTGGTTTAGACCTGGCTTAGACCTGGTTTAGTCCTGGTTTAGACCTGGTTTAGACCTGGTTTAGTCCTGGTTTAGTCCTGGTTTAGTCCTGGTTTAGTCCTGGTTTAGACCTGTTTCAGACCTGGTTTAGACCTGGTTTAGACCTGGTTTAGTCCTGGTTTAGACCTGGTTTAGACCTGGTTTAGACCTGGTATAGTCCTGGTTTAGTCCTGGTTTAGACCTGGTATAGTCCTGGTTTAGTCCTGGTTTAGACCTGGTTTAGTCCTGGTTTAGACCTGGTTTAGACCTGGTTTAGTCCTGGTTTAGTCCTGGTTTAGACCTGGTTTAGACCTGGCTTAGACCTGGTTTAGTCCTGGTTTAGACCTGGTTTAGACCTGGTTTAGTCCTGGTTTAGTCCTGGTTTAGTCCTGGTTTAGACCTGGCTTAGACCTGGTTTAGTCCTGGTTTAGACCTGGTTTAGACCTGGTTTAGACCTGGTTTAGTCCTGGTTTAGTCCAGGTTTAGACCTGGTTTAGTCCTGGTTTAGACCTGTTTCAGACCTGGTTTAGACCTGGTTTAGACCTGGTTTAGTCCTGGTTTAGACCTGGTATAGACCTGGTTTAGACCTGGTTTAGACCTGGCTTAGACCTGGTTTAGACCTGGTTTAGACCTGGTTTAGTCCTGGTTTAGACCTGGTTTAGACCTGGCTTAGACCTGGTTTAGTCCTGGTTTAGACCTGGTTTAGACCTGGTTTAGTCCTGGTTTAGTCCTGGTTTAGTCCTGGTTTAGTCCTGGTTTAGACCTGTTTCAGACCTGGTTTAGACCTGGCTTAGACCTGGTTTAGACCTGGTTTAGACCTGGTTTAGTCCTGGTTTAGACCTGGTTTAGACCTGGCTTAGACCTGGTTTAGTCCTGGTTTAGACCTGGCTTAGACCTGGTTTAGTCCTGGTTTAGACCTGGTTTAGACCTGGTTTAGTCCTGGTTTAGTCCTGGTTTAGTCCTGGTTTAGTCCTGGTTTAGACCTGTTTCAGACCTGGTTTAGACCTGGTTTAGACCTGGTTTAGTCCTGGCTTAGACCTGGTTTAGTCCTGGTTTAGACCTGGTTTAGACCTGGTTTAGTCCTGGTTTAGACCTGGTTTAGACCTGGCTTAGACCTGGTTTAGTCCTGGTTTAGACCTGGTTTAGACCTGGTTTAGACCTGGTTTAGTCCTGGTTTAGTCCAGGTTTAGACCTGGTTTAGTCCTGGTTTAGACCTGTTTCAGACCTGGTTTAGACCTGGTTTAGACCTGGTTTAGTCCTGGTTTAGACCTGGTATAGACCTGGTTTAGACCTGGTTTAGACCTGGCTTAGACCTGGTTTAGACCTGGTTTAGACCTGGTTTAGTCCTGGTTTAGACCTGGTTTAGACCTGGCTTAGACCTGGTTTAGTCCTGGTTTAGACCTGGTTTAGACCTGGTTTAGTCCTGGTTTAGTCCTGGTTTAGTCCTGGTTTAGTCCTGGTTTAGACCTGTTTCAGACCTGGTTTAGACCTGGTTTAGACCTGGTTTAGTCCTGGTTTAGACCTGGTTTAGACCTGGTTTAGACCTGGTATAGTCCTGGTTTAGTCCTGGTTTAGACCTGGTATAGTCCTGGTTTAGTCCTGGTTTAGACCTGGTTTAGTCCTGGTTTAGACCTGGTTTAGACCTGGTTTAGTCCTGGTAGTCCTGGTTTAGACCTGGTTTAGACCTGGCTTAGACCTGGTTTAGTCCTGGTTTAGACCTGGTTTAGACCTGGTTTAGTCCTGGTTTAGTCCTGGTTTAGTCCTGGTTTAGACCTGGTTTAGTCCTGGTTTAGTCCTGGTTTAGTCCTGGTTTAGTCCTGGTTTAGACCTGGTTTAGTCCTGGTTTAGACCTGGTTTAGACCTGGCTTAGACCTGGTTTAGTCCTGGTTTAGACCTGGTTTAGACCTGGTTTAGTCCTGGTTTAGTCCTGGTTTAGTCCTGGTTTAGACCTGGTTTAGTCCTGGTTTAGTCCTGGTTTTAGTCTTGTTCAGCCATGTTTTTTTGTCCCAGCTTCTTCTTGATATGGTCCTACTTCAGTCCTGCTCTAGACCAGTTTTAGTCCTGGTCTGGGTCTCTCTCCTGAAGCTAACAGGATTAGCGCTGGAGCTAATGAAGTGTTGAATATAATTAATGCTGTCACTGATAACAGCTTCATCAAACACCACTCGTCTTCTTCTTCTTCTTTGACTCTTTCGTCCTCCATCCATCTCTTTGTTTCTCCATCACACTCGTCTTAGTTTTAAAATATTTCTGGGGTTAGTCAAAATGCAGTCCTGGTTAAGTTTTGTGTCTGTCCAAGTGAAATTCAGTCTTTAGTCCTAGTTTAGTCCTAGTTTAGCCCTGATTACTCTACATTTTGTTTTCCATACAGCCATACTCCATTAAAACCTGGTTTAACTCCTTTAATCCAGCGGCACCTCTGGGCCACGGACCAGCACACGGTCGAAACAACACAACATATTGAATTTGCCTTTTATAAATGATCATAATCTATTTATAATAGAAAAAGATAGCTGGGGAGCGTCTGTGAAAAAAAGATCCAAGAAAGAGAGAACAACAACAAAACAGCTGTATTTTTAAGTAAATACCTCCTTTTTTAAGTCTGGCTCTAGTCCAACAGGTGACACACTGCTTTTATCACAAATGAAAGTCTAGGCAGAATGTTTGTAAAAGCACTAAAACATCTGCCTCCATTTGAAAGATCTTATCTTTGTGAGTTTATCTTGTGCCATTGAAACCCAAATGTTATGTGTGGTGGAAAAAACCTGATGTGCCTGAAGCCTGTCGATCAAACCTCAGCCTTCTTGGTTTTGCCGTCACCTCTGCCCTGTTCAACTCAAAACGCTGTCAGAGCCTTTGTTCCTGGTTTTGTGTGGGTCTCCGGCCTCGGTTGTCGCAGTAATTGGTCCTTCAGCGTCGAGGTCGGGTCTCTGTCGAATGTGAAGGGTTTAAAAAGCTCAGACAAAGACGGCGGGAGCTAAAGGTCTGGTGTCCACAGCTCTCAGACACGTGGGCAAGGCTCTGAGGTCGGACCGGGTAAATGATACATGTCTCCTCTATGAGGGGACAGTGGCTGCTCTTACAGTACTTGGTATAAATATAATCGTAATTAACTCAAACGCTGCAGGTCTAGGGGCTCCACATGTTGGGACTGTCTCACACGTGTCCCAGTTTTGAACAGACAATGTCCCATGTCCACATTTTAATAAACACCAATCACAGCAGCAAACAACTGTCTAAAGACTTTTGACACAAATTCATCTTGCCCTAACCATACCATGTTTTTTATCCAGAAACACCCATTATATTCAAATCCAGGCTGAACGTCTCCATCTAAAATATGTTTTTGGTTTCTTAGTAAGTTCAAACGCACCAGTGCAATGTAATTCTTCATTTAAAACAAGTAGAGAACAGATTTGCCAGGTTTGTGGCTAAAATTGGCAATTTTATTTGTGTGCATTCAGGGCCTGAGGACAAAATGTGTCCCAATGGAAAGCCTACACAAGCCAAATGAGCAGAGACGAGGAGACAATTAGTATCAGTTTCAGAATCAAGAACTGGGAATGTGTGCAAATACACGGCAAGAATCGACCACACAGAGCAGATCATGAAACAGAACAGACTGAAGGTGGATGGAAAGAGGATGGTGAGAACACAACCAAAGCAGTAATTGTTGAAGGTTTACCATTAGAGACAGAAATCCCTATCATTTTAATCCTAATTTCAAAATAAAAGCCTTAGAGTGGATCATTTGGCTGCTCATTAATCTCATTCCCAGCTCAGGATTGTGACACTAATCCCATAAAACCACGGCTCACTCACAGCTGCTGCTTCAGTCGACACCATTTTAATTAAGAGACTTATCACAGGCTTTAAATACAGCCTGGTTTCTGTTACAGAGTGAGGTAGATACGTAACACATCAGGCGAGACTGTGATTGGACAAAGCTCACGTCACACTCTTTCTAAAGTTTAGATAAACATAATATTAGACAATTAAACACAGCATGTTTACGGTTTATATCAGAAATTGCACAAATATCTTCTGAAATGACACAAAGAAGACACAAAAGATATGGCTAAAATAATCAGAGACTCTAAACTCCAAAAAGCAGCACATAATGCCCTCAAGCCAAACTAAAATCATGTTGACAATCCCATTTGCACACTTTCCTTCTCATTAATCCCGTTCCCAGCCTCGGGGCGTGTTTGTTACGTCCTTAACCTGCTGCAGACTCACAGCTGCTGCTCATGTCCACACCATCTGAACCAGAAATAATCCTGTCATCCAATAATCTAATCTAATCCGCTCGTGTGAACACAGGGACTCTGTTTGTGAGCTGACCTGGACACATTTAATCACAGTCGGACACGGACAGCGTTTGTTTGTTTGTTTCCATCTGCTCTGGCTCTAAAACTGGGATCTGTTAGCATTCAGATAACAAAAAATCCAGGTTTAGATGTTGTCCAAATATAAAAGCACTAAACAAGGATAATTAGGACTAAACCTAGAACTGGATCTGGTCTAAACCTGGTCTAAACCAGGATTTAAACACAAAAAACCTAAATAAAGACTATGTTTAAAACTGCTCTAGTGGTGTCCCACAGGGCGCTTCACTGGCTCCATTTTTGTTTTAGTATTTCAGATTAGACACATTTAAAGAGACACATAAAAGTACTTGACCCAAACCCAACAGTCTGGGTGTTTTGTTAACTCGCTGATGGAAATGCTCCCAACCCGGGCACACTTCTTTGGGACATCGACACTGAATTTTGGCTTCAAACAACATAACAACTCAAACTCTTTGTTCTCAAGAGGTGCAGCTCATTGGTTATTGTCTGTTTACTGGATATTGCACTTATAATAAACAGAAAAACACTTGAAAATTACATAAATCCAGTTTGGCCACAAGAGGAAACTGGTCTCAGCCCCAGGTATGACTTGTGTTAACAGGAAAAACCCCAGGCTTAATAAATTCTAAGCCTAGAAGTAGACCCAGACTTAATGAACACTAAACCAAATTATTCTCAGTTTCTAAATCCAGGCTCACATTTTCAGCAGTGGTCCTTAACCCTGTCCAGTCCCAGAGCAGTTAAATCCAGACTCAGATTGTTTTAAATGTGCTTAAGAAACAAGCCTGGCCGTTCTTACTTTGGTCAGGGGCCTGTGCTGTGGACAAAACTGAACCAAGATCTGTTTTTGTTTGCAGTTTGAAAGCCCCTTTGGTTATAGTTTGGACACTGGACAAAACGAGGACGAAAAGGTGTAGAGTGAATATTGATGAGGTTGGATTGAAGTGGTCTATGACACATTTTTACAGCTACACTCTAAAAACATGCCTCTTTTTAACTCCATATCTGCTTTTCTCACGTCTTTAATCATTCAGTCTGAGTGCCTCTTATTAGCCTTCTGTTGTCCTCCATCTTTTATTCCTCCATCTTTGTTTCCACCCACAGAGCTGCCCTTCGACCTCAGCTGCCAATCACAGCTCAGTGGGCGGGACACTCAGCTTTATTCATCTGTATTCATTCTGTCACGGCTCTAATGTTCCCCTCACGCCTCGTTGTCTCTGTGTCAGACCCGAGCCTTCAGAGCGGGTTAATTACTCACCAGCCGCCGTCACATTAACACTCTACCTCGCTGTCATTTATTTAAACTGAGACGTTGGAGCCTGAGCGAGTTATATCTGCCTCAATAAGACCCGCTAAACTGAGGAAAATGAAGCTGGTATCAACATAACGTGTTTGTTAGCTGTAAAAATTATTTTGTCGGCTTTATTCAGAGCGACATTCGTGAGTCCCTTTGACCTAAACCAGATTTGTGTTCAATGTAAAAGAAGAAGAAGACATAATAAATGTTTATATGTTTTAAATCACAAAGCGACAAAGAGACTGGAAACAGCTGCTGATAATACACACTTGTTTTTTATGGATTCTCTTGGAATATGGCGTTTATCACAAAAATAAGACTTTCTGCTTCAGTCTTGAATTATTTCTGAATAATTCTTACTTAGTTTAGACTTACTCTTAATTTTTCTGCTAGTCCTTGTTTAGGTTTTGTGTTTCCTTAGATTAGGCCTAGTTCAGTCCCTAGTCTTTGTTTAAATCATGGACTTCACCTTAAACTCTTCTGGTTTTTAAGTCCGTGTACAAACAATAAATCTTTTACAGATGTTAAAGTTTACAAAGGAAATGCTTGTTTTCTTCTAGCATTCTCTAACTTTGTACAACTTTAGAAAAAGGATGTCAGTTGTTGTAAACAGAGACCACTTCCTTTCAACAGAAATGCTTTGGGCTAAAAGATTAGCGCTGCGGAATAACGACTTTTACATTTACATTTAGTCCTTTAGCAACCGCTTGTATCCAAACGACTTACAAGTGAGGAAACAATGGAAGAAAAAAATATATTTAGACATGTTTGGTGTTTATCAGGTGTAATTTTACACAAATATAGTCTAATTATTATTTCTATTCTCTGACATTTTGCCACTTGTGACACGACAGCTCTGTTGTAGGCTATATTTAATGATAGAAATCTGGTAGGCCTAGTTAGTTCCTGAATCATCTATTGCATCACTTTTATTTATTGTTTTTGCAGTGAAAAAGTTATTAATAGGCCCAGAAATGGAATTAATATTAATAGAGACAAGGTGTGGCAACTGCAGGTGTGCACAGATAAATATAGATAATATCTGTCACTCTGCAGAGGGCTGAGGAGGGCAGGTGTGTGATCAGTGTTAAATCACACTGATTTAGTCCTGGGTTTATCCTCTCTCTGTCCTTTTCTAGGTTTTAACCATATCCACAAATTAATCTGTCATGGTTTGAGTTTGAGCTATACTAAGTTTTTCCTTTTTCTTAATATTTCTGCTTCATATACGACATTCTTCCATGTTCATGTGGTTGTCTGAGTTTCGACAGAACGCCTGATTATTTTTTCCTCGGCTCCAAAGATCTTTAATTAAAATAATTAAAAGCCTTGTTGAGCGGCTAACGGCTAATTGTCCCGCTAACGAACAGATCAAAGACTCAACGCCGTAAATAGCACAACAGACGGCTTTAACGAGAGCAGAGCATGATGGGAGTTTTCTCACAGGAGCAGTTTATTAAGACAAGCACATAGTTTAAGTTTACTTAATCCAACTAAAACCAGTTCAAATCTATCTAAAACCAGTTTAAATCCAAATAAAACCTCTAAAACCTGTTCAAATCCAAATAAAACCTGTTCAAATCCAAATAAAACCTGTTCAAATCCAACTAAAACCTGTTCAAATCCATCTAAAACAAGTTTAAATATAACTAAAACATGTTCAAATCCATCTAAAACCTACACAGACACAGAAACAGACACAGACAGAGACGGAAGAGACGGAATGAGAAATGGAGCTCCGGACTAAACCAGGTCTAAACCAGGACTAAACCAGGTCTAAACGAGGACTAAACCGGGTCAAAACCGGGTCTAAACCGGGTCAAAACCGGGTCTAAACCAGGTCTAAACCAGGTCTAAACCAGGTCAAAACCAGGTCGAAACCAGGTCTAAACCGGGTCAAAACTGGGTCTAAACCGGGTCTAACCCGGATCTAAACCAGGTCAAAACCAGGTCTAAACCAGGTCTAAACCAGGTCTGTACCAGGTCTAAACCAAGCCTCTCCCATGGAACCTCTAAAATGGTCGTCGTGTAAGGGCGCCGCCATACGGTGATTTTACAGCGAAATACAGCGATATACCTCCGTCCACCAGAGGGCAGGCTCCAAAAGCGGAAATATAAGGAGAAACCCAATGGTGACTTTACAAGAGTAAAACTCATGTTTACAGCCTGGTACAAAAGATGGCTCTGGTCTCTAGGGGGGGGGGGGTGAATTTTTGATTAATATGTTTGTTTATGCTATCTAAAAACTATTGTTTTACTATGGAAAAAGCCCGGATGTAACGGCCATTTTATTGCCCATTCGTAATGACAATATTGGTGAATAGGGGACCAATGGGCGGATATCATCCATAATTATACTATCTATGGTCTAAACCAGGTCTAAACCAGGTCTGAGCCAGGTCTAAACCTGTATATGATTGTTTCCTTTTTTCGAGTCTGTCTCAGTTTTGGTTCAAAGTCGTGGCCTCGTTTCTGCACAAATCAATAAATCCCTCCAAAGTAAAAGCCCCGGTGGACGCAGACAGGAAGTGACACGTCTTTGTGAAGCGCAGAATAATCCGTCTTAATCCGGCTCTAACTTATCTGAGCGAGAAAAAGAGCGGCCTTTGTTTAAGTCGGGCTCTGATCCAGTTAGACTCGATTGTCTGGAGTTTGTTTGAGAGACTCTGGCACAAAGACGACATATTTCTTATAAATCTACATAATTCTTTTACTGTTGAAATAAACAATACATTTTGAAAAAAGAAAATGGTTTGAGCTTTACATTTCATTTTCATATTTTTTGTTCATAATTTTTTCACAGACAAAACAGGTTTTAGATGAATTTGATCAGGTTTGAGATGGATTTGAACAGGTTTTAGTTGGATTTGAACAGGTTTTAGTTGGATTTGAACAGGTTTTAGTTGGATTTGAACAGGTTTTATATGGATTTGAACAGGTTTTAGTTGGATTTGAACAGGTTTTAGTTGGATTTGAACAGGTTTTAGTTGGATTTAAACAGGTTTGAGATGGAGATTTTTTTATCACAATATAGTTCCTTTTTAGTGTCATTTCAATTATTCTTTGCATTCTATCTTTACATTAAATGTCCATTGACTTTCACAAATATTTCCATAGATCGTGCTTTTCCAGGAACATAAGTCCATCTCCTGACATTTCTCTGGTTTCTGTACAAAGTGTGTCCTGTGTCCTGTGTCCTGTGTCCTGTGTCCTGTGTCCTGTGTCCTGTGAGCACGAGAACACGCCTCACATCTGACCACACGCTCCGTCTGTACGTCCTAATGGAGACCCCTGAACTCTCCCGGGACGCAGAGAGAGGCGACGGGACACAGAAAACCAATTAGAGCCGTGTCTGTCTGTGGTCAGGACACAGAGGGGATGAAGACGAAGAGGAGGAGCTCTAAGTCTGGGTTTATTCACTGCATTTCTTCATTTTCTTTTAAAAGTTCCTCTATTTTCTGTCAGTGATCACATGAAACAGGTACTCTGGTTTCCCCCACCGACATAAACAAAAACATGACACAAACAACAACACTAAGCCAGGTCTAAACTACAGTAGGACCAAACTAAAAGAGACATCATCCATTTCAAAGTAAAGTCATGTTTCCAGTCGAAACATTAAGAGGCTCACATGAAGAGAATAAAAACCTGTCCATGTGTGGCTCGGCCTGAACAGGACAGTCTGGATGAGTGTTCGTGTGTTCCCTCCTCTTCCTCCTCCTGGCTCTTCCTCGTGTTAACAATATAAATCTGATGTAACCCTGTCGTCAGTCGCTCTCTGGACACAGTCACATGTTTAATTCATGTCAGCTCCGTCTCATGTTCACACTGCCTTTTCATCATTAATCCACACTTTTCTGTTCTGTCTCTGAGAAAACCCTCTTTAGATGGGCCTCCTGGAAAACCTGGAAAACCTGGAATATTCTTTTTGTTTATATCTCCAGTGTCCTTCTTTTGTCTTTGTTTATTACAACATGCATTTACCAGGTTTTTACTTCAGTTCAAACTAAAAAAGTGAACATTTCTGTGACTACCGTCTGTAAACGTCTTTGTAAAGGTTGTTGTCTGTAGAAAGTCAATGGTTTGAACAAATATCCCATCAGCACTTTCTCCTCCATAAAGCACCAGGCTGAGTATCTTTTGTCACCACCAGATTCAGCCCAAAAGTACACACTGCACCTTTAAATCCTGGGTTTTTTATGTCCCATCCACCTCCTCAACGTGCGTCTTGTCTTTTGCAAAAAGACCAGAAAAACCAGAAAACGAGTTATTTTATCCAGTTTTCAGATCTTTTGGAGGCTAAAACTATAAACGATTTTATCAGGGGTTTCAAAAGCTTACGTCTTATTTTTAGGTCTTCAGTTTCTTCTCATTTATCGTGCACTGGTTCAGGTCTTGTTTCTCATATTGACATGTTCTGAGGCTGTTTTTACAAATCCCTGTCGTTTACTGTGGGAAACCCCTGAATTTACTTTTTACATTTGGCCCCGAGCTGTTTCCACAAATCACCAAAAGGAGAGAGAACGGCATCATGGGAAGTGGGGCAGCGGCTGGATCGAAGCGCGTCTTACTCTTCGATAAGCGTTTGAAGTGAGCGACAGAAGGGATCAGTTCTGTAAGAGTTACAGCAGAAAACAAGATGAAAAGACGCGGAGAGGGAAAAGAGAGAAGGCACATGAAAGAGACGCAGACGAGAAACGTGAGCTTTAGAATCAGACAGAAACCGACGCGGAGATGAAGAGGGGGAGGAGTCCGTCTTTGAATTAACTCAAAGAAATACACAACAGTTTCAGTCAAACCTGAAATAAACCTGTAGCTCCTCAAGTGTCTCACATTCTTGTCCTTTTTCAACTGAGCTCAAAGACACAGCTGTGTTTCTGCTGCACGTTCTTCCTTTCCCTCCGGCAGCAGGCCACAGTTTCTGCTGAAGCTCGGCTCGTTCAGTCTCTGTTAGTCCGGGTCTGGTCCCTCTCCCCTCCCCAGGCCTGTCCCCTGTCCCCTCCTTCCCCTGGACTCTACAGAGCCCTAACTGTCCTGATGGAAGACACAGACACAGGCAGGACATTCTGAAGCGACAGTGGTTAGAACTGTCCAGAACCTTCTCGCTGAAACGGAAGAGTGCTTGTTCTACAGTTTTAGATTGTTTTGAGGCACAAAATACACTAAAACATAATCTATAAAGCATTCTGATCATTGACTTCCATTCGTCCAAACTAAGAACACTTTGAGCTTCACACAGAACAGACTTTTCTTGTTAAATGACCTGAAAAGCTTTGGTTTAAAGACGTCTTCTGCTCCAGCCCTGTCCACTTTCCTCAGACCTGTTTCTGTTTGACGTGTTCCTCGTTGAGCCTCAGAGTTTGTGCAGCAGCATCAGAAAAACGCAGAGTGATGTGAGAAACGGCGGCTGTCGTCTGAATTATGAATACGTCAGGACTTTTGTCAGCCATTAAAAAATAAAGAGCTGAATGTTTAATGCTGCTGCTGCCGCTCGTCGATAATTGATGGAGAAACAACTGTGGCTTCGAGGCGGCGTTAAAACCGTGCGCTGTGTGTCAACGGCTGGATCTTTATTTGTCTGTTCCAGTCTCAAAAGGAGGAATAACATCATTAATTCAGCTGATATATGCTCAGATACAAGCTGGTGTTGAGCAGCTGCGTTTGTGCTGCACACAACTCTGTTCAATGACTCGGACAAACGTAAAATCAGAGGCAGCTTTTCACCTCGAACAGAAATATTGTCACGTTTTAGTCTCAGTCACACCTCCATTAACAGGACCGTATCTGTGCTCAATGTAATATAGGTTTTGTGACAAACAAAAACCTGTTTAAATCCAACTAAAACCTGGTCAAATCCAACAAAAACCTGTTTAAATCCAACTAAAACCTGTTTAAATACAAATAAAACTTGATTAAATTCAACTAAAACCTGTTTAAATCCAAATTAAACCTTTTCATATCCAAATAAAACCTGTTCAAATCTAACTAAAACTTTATTAAATTCAACTAAAACCTGTTTAAATCCAACTAAAACCCGTTTAAATACATCTAAAACCTGTTTAAATCCAAATTAAACATTTTCTAATCCAACTAAAACATGTTCAAATCCAACTAAAACTTGATTGAATTGAACTAAAACCTTTTTAAATCCAACTAAAACCTTTTCAAATCCAACTAAAACTTGATTAATTTCAACTAAAACCTTTTCAAATCCAACTAAAACTTCATTAATTTCAACTAAAACCTTTTCAAATCCAACTAAAACTTCATTAATTTCAACTAAAACCTTTTCAAATCCAACTAAAACTTGATTAAATTCAACTAAAACCTTTTCAAATCCAACTAAAACCTTTTCAAATCCAACTATAACTTGATAAAATTCAACTAAAACCTTTTCAAATCCATCTGAAACCTGTTCAAATCCAAATGTTCTGAAACTTCTGAGAATAGGTTATTTGCATCATTACTTATATTCTTGTGAAGTTTCCCTGTGCCCTGTTGAAGCATGCTCTGTTGAACACAAAGGTTTCTAATGAAAACCCAGCTCCAGAGCCAGGACTTTGTGAGGATTTGAACAGGACGTGGCTGCAGCTTTAGCAGAAAAAGGAGCTGGATTGTGATGGAAAAAAGAGTCCTGTTTATGTTTGACAAAGGAGCGAATGTGAGGCTGGATCAGAGGCAGGCCCTACATCTGCAGCAGATTCACAAAGTGGATTAACTCTGCTGGAATGACCTGGATTCTGACTCTTTCTGGTTTTGTGGTGAGTTTGTTTGTTTCTTCTGGTTTCGTAGTTTCATGTTTTACTGAATCAATATCTTTTTAGATACATCTTTCTAAACCTGGACTAAAAACAGGTCTGAACCAGGTCTAAAACTGGGTCTGAACCAGGTCTAAACCAGGACTAAACCAAGTCTAAAACAGGTCTAAACCTGGACTAAAAACAGGTCTGAACCAGGTCTAAAACTGGGTCTGAACCAGGTCTAAACCAGGACTAAACCAAGTCTAAAACAGGTCTAAACCTGGACTAAAACAGGTCTAAACCAGGTCTAAAACTGGGTCTGAAACAGGTCTAAACCAGGTCTAAACCAGGACTAAACCTGAACTAAACCAGGTCTAAACCAGGTCTAAACCAGGACTAAACCAGGTCTAAACCAGGTCTAAACCAGGACTAAACCTGAACTAAACCAGGTCTAAACCAGGACTAAACCAGGTCTAAACCAGGTCTAAACCAGGTCTAAACCAGGTCTAAACCAGGACTAAACCAGAACTAAACCAGGTCTAAACCAGGACTAAACCAGGTCTAAACCAGGTCTAAACCAGGTCTAAACCAGGACTAAACCAGGACTAAACCAGGACTAAACCAGGTCTAAACCAGGACTAAACCAGGACTAAACCAGGTCTAAACCAGGTCTAAACCAGGTCTAAACCAGGACTAAACCAGGACTAAACCAGGTCTAAACCAGGTCTAAACCAGGACTAAACCAGGTCTAAACCAGGACTAAACCTGAACTAAACCAGGTCTAAACCAGGTCTAAACCAGGTCTAAACCAGGTCTAAACCAGGTCT
Organism: Perccottus glenii; assembly: GCA_024416835.2. Lineage (NCBI taxonomy): Eukaryota > Metazoa > Chordata > Actinopteri > Gobiiformes > Odontobutidae > Perccottus > Perccottus glenii. The sequence continues at coordinate 1,734,498 of CM044551.2, forward strand.
AAACCAGATCTAAACCAGGTCTGAACCAGGACTAAACCAGGTCTAAACCAGGACTAAACCTGAACTAAACCAGGTCTAAACCAGGTCTAAACCAGGTCTAAACCAGGACTAAACCAGGCCTAAACCAGGTCTAAACCAGGACTAAACCAGGACTAAACCTGAACTAAACCAGGTCTAAACCAGGTCTAAACCAGGTCTAAACCAGGTCTAAACCAGGACTAAACCAGGCCTAAACCAGGTCTAAACCTGAACTAAACCAGGTCTAAACCAGGACTAAACCAGGACTAAACCAGGACTAAACCAGGTCTAAACCAGGTCTAAACCAGGACTAAACCTGAACTAAACCAGGTCTAAACCAGGTCTAAACCTGAACTAAACCTGAACTAAACCAGGTCTAAACCAGGTCTAAACCAGGACTAAACCTGAACTAAACCAGGTCTAAACCAGGTCTAAACCAGGACTAAACCTGAACTAAACCAGGTCTAAACCAGGTCTAAACCAGGTCTAAACCAGATCTAAACCAGGTCTGAACCAGGACTAAACCAGGCCTAAACCAGGTCTAAACCAGGTCTACACCAGGACTAAACCTGAACTAAACCAGGTCTAAACCAGGACTAAACCAGGTCTAAACCAGGACTAAACCAGGTCTAAACCAGGACTAAACCTGAACTAAACCAGGTCTAAACCAGGTCTAAACCAGGTCTAAACCAGGACTAAACCAGGCCTAAACCAGGTCTAAACCAGGACTAAACCATGACTAAACCTGAACTAAACCAGGTCTAAACCAGGTCTAAACCAGGTCTAAACCAGGACTAAACCAGGCCTAAACCAGGTCTAAACCTGAACTAAACCAGGACTAAACCAGGACTAAACCAGGACTAAACCAGGTCTAAACCAGGTCTAAACCAGGACTAAACCTGAACTAAACCAGGTCTAAACCAGGTCTAAACCTGAACTAAACCTGAACTAAACCAGGTCTAAACCAGGTCTAAACCAGATCTAAACCAGGTCTGAACCAGGACTAAACCAGGCCTAAACCAGGTCTAAACCAGGTCTACACCAGGACTAAACCTGAACTAAACCAGGACTAAACCAGGTCTAAACCAGGTCTAAACCAGGACTAAACCTGAACTAAACCAGGTCTAAACTAGGTCTAAACCAGGTCTAAACCAGGACTAAACCTGAACTAAACCAGGTCTAAACCAGGACTAAACCAGGACTAAACCAGGTCTAAACCAGGTCTAAACCAGGACTAAACCTGAACTAAACCAGGTCTAAACCAGGACTAAACCAGGACTAAACCAGGTCTAAACCAGGTCTAAACCAGGACTAAACCTGAACTAAACCAGGTCTAAACCAGGTCTAAACCAGGACTAAACCAGGTCTAAACCAGGACTAAACCAGGTCTAAACCAGGACTAAACCAGGCCTAAACCAGGTCTAAACCAGGACTAAACCTGAACTAAACCAGGTCTAAACCAGGACTAAACCAGGTCTAAACCAGGTCTAAACCAGGACTAAACCAGGACTAAACCAGGTCTAAACCAGGTCTAAACCAGGACTAAACCTGAACTAAACCAGGTCTAAACCAGGTCTAAACCAGGTCTAAACCAGGCCTAAACCAGGTCTAAACCAGGTCTAAACCAGGACTAAACCAGGTCTAAACCAGGTCTAAACCAGGACTAAACCTGAACTAAACCAGGTCTAAACCAGGTCTAAACCAGGCCTAAACCAGGTCTAAACCAGGACTAAACCAGGCCTAAACCAGGTTTTGCTTTTGGTCTAAGGCAGTATTCTGTTTCCATTTCTTTAAAGATGTATGTTATTAAAATGTCCTTTTCATGAGTCGCTCAAACAGCAGCAGAAATAAAACATTATTAAAGATTCATTATTTAGTCGTTTATAGAGTTCAGTCGAGTAAGAACAGAACCAAATCCTGTTTTATCACATTGTCTCACATTTTTAGACCAGGTCCAGACTTAGACCGGGTCCAGACTCACGGAGGTCAGTGTTTGAAGGAGACAGAGTTAGTCCGGACTTAGACCAGGTCCAGACTCACGGAGGTCAGTGTTTGAAGGAGACAGAGTTAGTCCAGACTTAGACCGGGTCCAGACTCACGGAGGTCAGTGTTTGAAGGAGACAGAGTTAGTCCAGACTTAGACCAGGTCCAGACTCACAGAGGTCAGTGTTTGAAGGAGACAGAGTTAGTCCGGACTTAGACCAGGTCCAGACTCATGGAGGTCAGTGTTTGAAGGAGACAGAGTTAGTCCAGACTTAGACCAGGTCCAGACTCACGGAGGTCAGTGTTTGAAGGAGACAGAGTTAGTCCAGACTTAGACCAGGTCCAGACTCACGGAGGTCAGTGTTTGAAGGAGACAGAGTTAGTCCAGACTTAGACCGGGTCAGTGTGAAATATTGCAGTGTAAAAAGCATGTTCTCAGTGTCAAAGTGAGTACACAGAGAGCTTCAGTGATGTGTTAAATGCGATGGGTTTGTTTGATTCGATGAACTCTGTCACTGAGCCGGACACGTGGAGCCGCTGCAGACGATCACGTCACAAACTCAATAAACTGAGAGAAACTGAGATAAAATGAGGTGATGTGAGAAACAGAGTGTACTCAGTGAGCACAACACATTTACAGAATATGACAGATGTTTGGTTGAGTCTGTCTCAGTGTAGACGAAGTACTCCAGTTCACACTGTGGAACAAAAGCCAGGACTAACACAGAAAGTCAGGTCTGAACAAAGCTCTAAACCAAGACAGAATCAAAAAATAGATTGGGATTAAAAAGAGCCGAGAGCCATATTCCCTGCAGCGAGGGTCTTTGTCCTGATGGAACCCCCCAGTGAGGCCCCAGGAGGCCTTTCAAACAGATGTCAGGCCTCAGCCGCTCCCCTCGATGTGGAGGAGCAGCGGCTCTACTCTAAGCTCTCCACACTGTCTCTAAGGGAGCGCCCAGCTGGACTTTACCCTTGTTTTACAGGTTTAAGTCCAGAATGAACCAACACAAGTACTCGTTCATGCCGTCCTCCATCAGGTCATTGAACGGAAATGCAAGCAGCAGTTGATGACTCCAACTTACTTTTTACACCGACTTTGATATTTTAGTTACATTCATTGGGAATTGGTTCTTTTAATGTGTTTGTCTCATTAATGAGACAGACTTTTTTATTGGTTCTCAGTGACGGGTCAGACAAAGAGCGGTTCAGAAGCCCCTTAATAGAATTTAAGTCAAAAAGACCCAGGACTCAGGCCCGAGGTTAGGGCTCGTGTCCAATGGGCAACATGGGGTCAACCCTCCACCTGCAGGACGGACTGTAAAGACAACCCTCCACCTGCAGGACGGACTGTAAAGACAACCCTCCACCTGCAGGACGGACTGTAAAGACAACCCTCCACCTGCAGGACGGACTGTAAAGACAACCCTCCACCTGCAGGACGGACTGTAAAGACGGCAGTCAACAACAGAGTCTGGTCCAGCTTTAAACCAAGACACATCTAAAGCAGGATTTAAACAGAGCTTAACTAGGACTTAAGCAGAACTAAATGACTAATGTTGGGTTAAAAAACAGAACTGAGCTTGTAACATGGATTAAACATATCTTCTTCATACATCTGTTTAGTCCTTAATATTTCCTCACTTTAAATAAAGCCGACAGTGTGAGAGAGTTACATTAGATTAGATTTTGTCTCCTCACTTTGACACTTCTTTGGAGACGTTACAAAAACAAACCCAAACTCGACTCTGCTGTTTTCCTTCTCTACAGTTTTCCCTGTTCCTCTCTGAAGCCTCCTCTTTTGTCATTGCCGTCGTAACACTTCACTGCTGCAGAAAGAAAAACAAGCAGTCCCTCGTCAAAAAGCAGCTGAAGACGGTACGAAGCGGATCTGAGCGCAGAGACTCCCGCTGCGTTTGTCTGTGATCTGTTTTATTCTGAAGGAGACGCTGCTTTTCCGTCTCAGTCGCAGATAAAAGAGCAAAAAACACGAGGCGCTGTTGTAGAGAGATGTCACCGCCGTGTCCCGTTCAGCTTCGGGATGTGTTTGAACGAACGGAGAAGAAGTCCTTAAAATACACAGCTCAACATCAGCTGTTAGACGAGAATAACAAGAGTGTGGTTTTTCCCAAAAGAGGAGCAACAGTGGCATAAAATAATGCAGAAGGACAAGTTTGTGTTTGTTTAGTGAAGGCTTTATATTATATTATAGTCAATAGAAATAAAACAGGACCAAAACATTGTTAGTTTAGAGTAAAGTTGAACAGGAGACACGATACTAAAAACAGGACGGATTAGTTAGGACTAAGCCCGTCCTTCTCTGTCCCAGATCGTTTCATAAAGTCTTTTTGTGAGACCCTCAGGTCTAAGGACAGAAACATATCAGGACTCCAGGTGGTTGTGGAAGCACACAGTGATAACTTACTGACCAAGGCCTCGCAAAAGAATCCAACTTTGGTTTAGTTTAGTTTCTTTGGTCAAACAAAAAAGAGAGAAAAGAATACAATAACTTCAAACAAAAGCTCACCTTGACCAAAAGGATGTAGGCTGAAGTCTGACACTTACTGTTGCCTAACCCTTGAACTTGAACCTGTTTTAAATGAAGCTCTAATAACATCAAGGTTCCTCTGGAGGCACAACTGTGACTGTCCCTGTGTCTCTGTCCCAGGTTCGGACTGGTACCTGTGCCGGGTCTCTCTGGTCCGGCCCGATACGGCTCAGCTGCAGTGGGCCATGTTCCCGTCACCGTTCCTCGCTGCTGTGGGACCCGACGCCGGAGCTGGGACTGTGGTTTACCGACTGTCTGTACGAAAACCGGGCAAGACTCAGTCACCGGTGCAGTTCAGTCTCACAGACGGTAAGTGATCCAGGCAAAGAGATTTCTAAAAGCCAACAGGTTTGAACAGGTTTTAGTCGGGTTTGAATAGGTTTTAGTTGGATTTGAACAGGTTTTATTTGGATCTGAACATGTTTTAGTTGGGTTTGAACAGGTTTTAGTTGGATTTAAACAGGTTTTAGTTGGGTTTGAACAGGTTTTAGTTGGATTTAAACAGGTTTTAGTTGGATTTGAACATGTTTTAGTTGGCTTTTAACAGGTTTTAGTCAGGTTTGAACAGGTTTTAGTTGGATTTGAACAGGTTTTAGTTGGATTTGAACATGTTTTAGTTAGGTTTGAACAGGTTTTAGTGGGAAATGAACAGGTTTTAGTCAGGCTTGAACAGGTTTTATTCGGATTTGAACAGGTTTTAGTTGGATTTGAACAGGTTTTAGTTAGGTTTGAACAGGTTTTAGTTGGCTTTTAACAGGTTTTAGTCAGGTTTGAACATGTTTTAGTTGGATTTGAACAGGTTTTAGTCAAGTTTGAACAGGTTTTAGTTGGATTTGAACAGGTTTTAGTTAGGTTCGAACAGGTTTTAGTTGGATTTGAACAGGTTTTAGTCAGGTTTGAACAGGTTTTAGTTGGATTTTAACAGGTTTTAGTTGGATTTTAACAGGTTTTAGTTGGATTTGAACAGGTTTTAGTTGGATTTGAACAGCTGCTGCTGTAGGGGCCATAAACAACACATTTTATCACAAAAGATGAGGGCCACATAAAATCTTGAGCCACGATTGGCCCCTGAGCAGGACTTTGGACACGTCTGATATGAACCATATTTTAAAGCAGTGTTGTTTTCTTTCTTTTTGGTTCTTAACTCTTAAATATTGTGTTGAAATGATTGTATTTAGTGATAATGTTTTCTATTAAAGTTAAAACAGACTTGAATGAAGTGAGCCAGAGTTGTATTTGTTTTAATCTGCTGCTTCTTCAATGAGCTCTGCGAGGCGTTCACTGACAAACCTTTGCTTTGTTCGGGCCAGTGCTTTATAAATAACATGTGACTTGTTGAATTTCAATTAGCGTCAAAGCAGGCGAGGGCTGGGAGGCGAAAAGAGGGGAGAAAACCGGAGCTAAACGGCGTAAAGCAGTGGTTAATCGCTCCCTGAGGCCTAACGCGCTCCACATTCAGCAGCAGCAGTGTCTCTGGAGAAAACTGTGAGTGGGAGGTGCTCCGGGAAAATCACAGCTCCGTAAGAAAAACAAGGAGATTTGGCTTTAAACAGACTTTATAAAGACTTTTTGTTTTTAGAGAATCATAAAAGTGGAAGTGGAGTAGGTTTAACAAGTTTTGTTTTGTTTCTTTCAATTTCAAGTTATGGTTAGGCTCAGGGTTTAGTCTTGGTTTAGTCCTGGTTTGGTCTTGGTTTAGTCCTGGTTTGGTCTGGGTTTGGTCTGAGTTTAGTCTTGGTTTAGTCTGGGTTTGGTCTGGGTTTGGTCTGAGTTTAGTCTTGTTTAGTCCTGGTTTGGTCTTGGTTTAGTCCTGGTTTGGTCTTGGTTTAGTCCTGGTTTGGTCTGGGTTTGGTCTGAGTTTAGTCTTGGTTTAGTCTGGGTTTGGTCTGGGTTTGGTCTGAGTTTAGTCTGGGTTTGGTCTGGGTTTGGTCTGAGTTTAGTCTTGTTTAGTCCTGGTTTGGTCTTGGTTTAGTCCTGGTTTGGTCTGGGTTTGGTCTTGGTTTGGTCTTGGTTTGGTCTTGGTTTGGTCTGGGTTGGGTCTTGGTTGGGTCTTGGTTGGGTCTTTGTTTGGTCTGTGTTTGGTCTGAGTTTGGTCTGAGTTTAGTCTGAGTTTAGTCTGAGTTTAGTCTTGTTTAGTCTTGTTTAGTCCTGGTTGAGTCTTGGTTGGGTCTTGGTTGAGTCTTGGTTGGGTCTTGGTTGGGTCTTGGTTTAGTCTTGGTTGGGTCTTGGTTTGGTCTTGTTTGGGTCTTGGTTTGGTCTGGGTTTGGTCTTGGTTGGGTCTTGGTTTGGTCTGTGTTTGGTCTGAGTTTAGTCTTGTTTAGTCCTGGTTTAGTCTTGTTTAGTCTTGGTTGGGTCTTGGTTGGGTCTTGGTTGGGTCTTGGTTGGGTCTTGGTTTGGGTCTTGGTTTGGTCTGGGTTTGGTCTTGGTTTGGTCTTGGTTGGGTCTTGGTTGGGTCTTGGTTGGGTCTTGGTTTGGTCTTGGTTTGGTCTTGGTTTGGTCTTGTTTGGGTCTTGGTTTGGTCTGGGTTTGGTCTTGGTTTGGTCTTGGTTGGGTCTTGGTTGGGTCTTGGTTTGGTCTTGGTTGGGTCTTGGTTTGGTCTTGGTTTGGTCTTGTTTGGGTCTTGGTTTGGTCTGGGTTTGGTCTTGGTTGGGTCTTGGTTGGGTCTTGGTTGGGTCTTGGTTGGGTCTTGGTTGGGTCTTGGTTTGGTCTTGGTTTGGTCTTGGTTTGGTCTTGATTGGGTCTTGGTTGGGTCTTGGTTTGGTCTGTGTTTGGTCTGAGTTTAGTCTTGTTTAGTCCTGGTTTAGTCTTGGTTTGGTCTTGGTTGGGTCTTGGTTGGGTCTTGGTTTGGTCTTGGTTTGGTTTTGGTTTACCTTGGTAGACCTGGAGCCTGTAGACCAGGACACTGTAGACCTACATTTACATTTACATTTATTGATTTAGCTGACGTTTTTATCCAAAGTGACTTACATTGTTCTAATGTAATTACCAGTGTCACAGCCACTGGAGGCAAGGTGGGTTAAGTGTCTTGCCCGTTGAAGGACGACCGCTCTACCCACTGGGCTACTGCCGCCCCAGACCTGGACTCTGTAGACCTGGACCCTGTAGACCTGGACTCTGTAGACCAGGACCCTGTAGACCTACACCCTGTAGACCTGGACCCTGTAGACCTGGACCCTGTAGACCTGGACTCTGTAGACTAGGACCCTGTAGACCTGGACTCTGTAGACCTGGACTCTGTAGATCTGGACCCTGTAGACCTAGACCCTGTAGACCTGGACCCTGTAGATCTGGACCCTGTAGATCTGGACCCTGTAGACCTGGACCCTGTAGACCTCTCTGATCCTGATATTTTCAGAGATTTCCTCGAGGCCTGGTGTAAACCCAGTTCTAATCCCATCTGTTCCATTAAAACACTGTTAATGTGACGCCGACAGAAACACATCCAATGGCTTTAATAGGATTTATTTTTCTCATATTTATAGCCCCACACGACCTGCTCTTAAACTCCATTCCAGAGGGATGTTCATGAACAGATATCCTTTTACACCAACAGCCTCCAACAACGTGATTAGAACCTGAAATATGTGCTTATTTTTAAAAAGAAGCGGTCTTCACAAACAGAGCCCAGGTAACAGGCTTTAATCACAGAGAACTTTAATCAGTGCACAGTCCTCAGATACAGACACATTAAAGAGGCTCATGTGACGTCTTCCTAAACTTTAAAACCAGAGGCTGCAGCAGTTTCATTTAGGGCTTTTAGTGGTTTTAGGGTTTTTAGGGGTTTTGGGGTTTTTAGAGACAGTTTTGGGGCATTTTGTTGTGATTGGTTTTGTCCATCTTCTTAAAAGTTGCATTTATAAAAAAATAATAATAATAAAACTTGTTCAAATCCAACTAAACCTGTTAAAACCCAAACCTGTTCAAATCCAACTAAAACCTGTTCAAGTCAATTTCATTTAGTCATTTAGCAGACGCTTTGTTTTCTTTACTGGGCGACTGGGAAACCTGAGCTCCACTGGAAAGCTTCGATGTGGGTTGGAGCGTTCCAGATCTGTTTTCCAGCAGCATCCGACTCAAATCAAGCCATGGTCACAAACAACCTCAGTCCAATCAGACTGAGCTCTTATTCATCAAGAACCATCAGTCCCTGAACTGGTCCAGGTCTAGTCTGGGTTAGAGTGGTCTTGACCATTGTTCCCCAAATATTGAGATCCAAAAGCTGATCGCAGGAGATTTTGTTTGAGTCGCAAAAAATTTTTTAACTTAATAATAATAATCCAAAAATTCAGATAAATATTTGTAAAAGTCAATGGACATTTAATGTAGATGGAGAACAGGGTTAAGTTGGATTAAAACAAGTTTTAGTTGGATTTAATCAGGGTTTAAGATTTATAAATTGGTTACAGTCAAAAATATTACAATGCAAAGAATAATTGAAATAAAAAAACAACTGTACTTGTACTTAAAAATGGCTTTAAATCAATTAATTGTCTTTTAGAAAATTAAAAGAAAACACCCAAAAGACAAAATGACAAGAATTATGTAAATAAATAAAATAAAACACAAATAATTTGTTTTTTTTATCCTGAAATAAAGTTTGGGAAACACTGGTTAAAGACAGACGCAGATGATTGACAGTTGGCTGCAGCTGTGCCTGTCTGAGCCTCAGGTCAACAGCTGGGTCCAGACGGTTCCTCCTCCAACCATCAGCTGCACCTGCTCAGATTCTCCAGACACGAGTTACCACTGACCTTCGGACAACCTTCAGAACCGATACTGACCGACCAATCACAGAGCTCCAAGCCACGCAGCACATAGCAACAGACGAGTCGTTAAGCAGCAAATCTAAAATAATCCCAGTGTATTTTAAGTGTCTTCTTTGGACTCAACTTTAAATGTGTTTATTGACATTACTAAGCTCACTTTCACAGATTGTACTCAGACTTGCAGACTTCCCAGTCTTTGATTCAACCAAAAAGTGGTATCTACGCAGACCTCAGGTCTGTCTTTGGATGTTACTCAGGTTTTGTTCTCCAAAGACGATTGGAAAAAGATGATTCTTTACTTGGTTTGTCTGATTTTGGAGGAGTTTATCAGAATTATGCAGCGTCAATACTCTGCAAAGAATATGTTGGGACATTATGTGTCCCAAAAGTAGATCTGACACACTTTACTTACTCGCTGCTGTAATCATCCTTGTGTCTGATTCCAGGGGCAGAGGAGTGCTTTGAGGTGGACCGTCGCTCTGGTGAGATCAGGACCACAAGCCGAGCTCTGACTCCGAGCAGAGAGTACGTCCTGAGGGTCCGGGCCATCGAGGCGGGGGCCGGAGAGGGGCCCACAGCCACGGTGTCTGTCCTGGCCGGGTTTAGACCTCCACAGTTCACTAACGTCACCTACAGCCTGAGTGTGGCCGAGAACACGCCTCCAGCTCAGCCGTAAGTCGAGATAAAGTCTGGGATGAACCGGGGTTTAAAAGTGTACAGCTGCTGGGAGCAGGTGGAACAGGTGGAGCGGGTGGATCAGGTGGATCAGGTGGAACAGGTGAAACAGGTGGATCAGGTGGAACAGGTGGAACAGGTGGATCAGGTGGAACAGGTGGAACAGGTGAAACAGGTGGATCAGGTGGATCAGGTGGAACAGGTGGAACAGGTGGAACAGGTGAAACAGGTGGATCAGGTGGAACAGGTGAAACAGGTGGATCAGGTGGATCAGGTGGAACAGGTGGAACAGGTGAAACAGGTGGAGCAGGTGGAACAGGTGGAGCAGGTGGAGCAGGTGGAACAGGGGAACAGGTGGAGCACGTGGAACAGGTGGAGCAGGTAGAACAGGTGGAGCAGGTGGAGCACGTGGAACAAGTGGAACAGGTGGAGCAGGTGGAACAGGGGAATAGGTGGAGCACGTGGAACAAGTGGAACAGGTGGAGCAGGTGGAGCACGTGGAACAAGTGGAACAGGTGGAGCAGGTGGAACAGGTGGAGCACATGGAACAGGTGGATCGGGTGGATCGGGTGGAGCGGGTGGAGCGGGTGGAACGGGTGGAGCAGGTGGAACAGGTGGAACAGGTGGAACAGGTGGATCAGGTGGAACAGGTGGATCGGGTGGAACAGGTGGATCAGGTGGAGCAGGTGGATCAGGTGGAGCAGGTGGAGCACGTGGAACAAGTGGAACAGGTGGATCAGGTGGATCAGGTGGATCAGGTGGAACAGGTGGAGCAGGTGGAGCAGGTGGATCAGGTGGAACAGGTGGATCAGGTGGAGCAGGTGGAACAGGTGGATCAGGTGGAGCAGGTGGAGCAGGTGGAGGAAGGTGTGGCTACAGAAGACAGGCAGGGGGTGAATATAATGTACATTTATTTTCTCAGGATGTTGGAGGGGTACTGTCTAAACTTGTATCTCGATGGTGCCTCTTATACAGGTCGTCTTTTGGAAATAAGAGTTGTTTTCTCAGTTCACTTAAACAGAAAAATATGCAGTCTTTTTTTTGTTTGTTTAATCTCATACTGTAACAGGAATCGTCTGACAAAACAAGACCTTCAGACTGTCACAGCTCCAACAGGACTCAAAAGCCGGACAAAACTAGTCCGGGTCAGAACTGGTGATTATTAGTTTGTGCTGGAAGAACAGTGGACTGTTGTCAGGCAGACGGAAGAACATGCAGGCAGCTGGAGCTGGGCACAAGAAAAATTTGTAAATCTGCAAACAAATCCACAAATTAGGCTGAAAACCTAAAGCCATATGTTGGTTACTAACTGGTGCAGTAGGCACATGATCTGGCAACGAGTGGCTGAAAAACTGTCTCTTAAACAGGAGTAGATTGCAGATTGACGCCAGGTGTGAGTGTCTGCAGGAGTAGCCACGCCCAGGTGGGTCGAGACAGACAATAACACAGACGTCATCTAGACTTTCTTATCAAGGCTTTTACTGGATGAGTTTTCAGTTTCAAGCTTTGTCCAATCAGGAGCGCTCCCATTGGTTGACACTGATGTCAATAAGGAAGTAATGTCTGTCGATAAAACAGAGGAAGTGTATATTTAGCTCTGTGGAGAAATAGAAAAAAACTGAAACAGAGAAAGTGGAGGCAACATGAAACATGGATAAAAGAAAAGATAAGTGTTGTTCTGACGCTGAAGTCGGAGCTAAACGTTTAGGCTCAGCTCTAAACCTCCGTGTGATGTCAGGTATTAGTGTTGTGGAGGAAAAACTGGTCCGGTTTAATTTCTTTAATAAAAGCGAAGCAAGAAAGGTCACTCTGCTCCAAATGCAAAGAGTGTTATTTAAAATAGACTGTAATATGTGTTTTTTCTCTGCATCTGAGAACATTAAATATGTGAGACAAAGTGGAACCAGAGCCTTACACAGTGACCCATGTGCAGTCAGAGGCTGGTTTCAGATGGTCTGGGCCGGTCTTGGCAGGTCTTGGCAGGTCTTGGCGGGTGGTGGCTGGGGGCAGGTCACATGGATATTAATGCTCATCGCGCGGTGGCAGGCCTCGGAGCCCGGGGGCTTCACGCTGCCTCATGTTTATCCACATGCTGCTGATTTTAATAAATATTTGAATTCTCCACACAGAGCCATATTCTGAGCCCGGGGCCGCTCTCACATCTGGGTCCCTCTGTCCCCTCCTCCTCCTCTTCCTCCTCCTTTATTCCTCCATCGCAGCTCCTTCCTGCCTTTGTCTCTCTGTCTCCGGGGCTCGCATTGTTCTCTTTCTTTTCTTCTCCTCTGCTTCAGTTTCTGCACAGCTCCACTGGAAAGAGCCGTCTCTGTTAGATCTTTATGTGTTTTGTTTGATTCAGACTGACCTGAAAGAATCCAGAATACGCTCCTATGATTTATTAAATTTTTATTAAATAAAATGATTTTATTATCCTAAAAAATGACTAAATAATGACTGAGATAAGACATTTTAAAGAAGAATAGGATTAAGGAAAAAAAGTATAAGATATATTATATAGATAGATATTATATTTTTGGTTTCACTTTTACGACACGGATTTACCAGACAAATGAGCCAACTCCTCCTGACTCCTTCACGATGACTCCTTCACGATGACTCCTTCACAATGACTCCTTCACGATGACTCCTTCACGATGACTCCTTCACGATGACTCCTTCACGATGACTCCTTCAGGATGACTCCTTCACGATGACTCCTTCTCGATGACTCCTTCACGATGACTCCTTCACGATGACTCCTTCACGATGACTCCTTCACGATGACTCCTTCTCGATGACTCCTTCACGATGACTCCTTCACGATGACTCCTTCTCGATGACTCCTTCACGATGACTCCTTCACGATGACTCCTTCACAATGACTCCTTCACGATGACTCCTTCACGATGACTCCTTCACAATGACTCCTTCACGATGACTCCTTCACGATGACTCCTTCACAATGACTCCTTCTCGATGACTCCTTCACGATGACTCCTTCACGATGACTCCTTCACGATGACTCCTTCAAGATGACTCCTTCACGATGACTCCTTCACAATGACTCCTTCACGATGACTCCTTCACAGTGACTCCTTCACGATGACTCCTTCACGATGACTCCTTCACGATGACTCCTTCACGATGACTCCTTCACAATGACTCCTTCACGATGACTCCTTCACAATGACTCCTTCACGATGACTCCTTCACGATGACTCCTTCACGATGACTCCTTCACAATGACTCCTTCACAATGACTCCTTCACGATGACTCCTTCACGATGACTCCTTCACAATGACTCCTTCACGATGACTCCTTCACGATGACTCCTTCACAATGACTCCTTCACGATGACTCCTTCACGATGACTCCTTCACAATGACTCCTTCACGATGACTCCTTCACAATGACTCCTTCACGATGACTCCTTCACAATGACTCCTTCACAATGACTCCTAACACGATGACTCCTTCACAATGACTCCTTCACAATGACTCCTTCACGATGACTCCTTCACGATGACTCCTTCACGATGACTCCTTCACAATGACTCCTTCACAATGACTCCTTCACAATGACTCCTTCACGATGACTCCTTCACGATGACTCCTTCACGATGACTCCTTCACGATGACTCCTTCACGATGACTCCTTCACGATGACTCCTTCTCGATGACTCCTTCACGATGACTCCTTCACGATGACTCCTTCACGATGACTCCTTCACGATGACTCCTTCTCGATGACTCCTTCACGATGACTCCTTCACGATGACTCCTTCTCGATGACTCCTTCACGATGCCTTCACGATGACTCCTTCACAATGACTCCTTCACGATGACTCCTTCACGATGACTCCTTCACAATGACTCCTTCACGATGACTCCTTCACGATGACTCCTTCACAATGACTCCTTCTCGATGACTCCTTCACGATGACTCCTTCACGATGACTCCTTCACGATGACTCCTTCAAGATGACTCCTTCACGATGACTCCTTCACAATGACTCCTTCACGATGACTCCTTCACAGTGACTCCTTCACGATGACTCCTTCACGATGACTCCTTCACGATGACTCCTTCACGATGACTCCTTCACAATGACTCCTTCGATGACTCCTTCACAATGACTCCTTCACGATGACTCCTTCACGATGACTCCTTCACGATGACTCCTTCACAATGACTCCTTCACAATGACTCCTTCACGATGACTCCTTCACGATGACTCCTTCACAATGACTCCTTCACGATGACTCCTTCACGATGACTCCTTCACAATGACTCCTTCACGATGACTCCTTCACGATGACTCCTTCACAATGACTCCTTCACGATGACTCCTTCACAATGACTCCTTCACGATGACTCCTTCACAATGACTCCTTCACAATGACTCCTAACACGATGACTCCTTCACAATGACTCCTTCACAATGACTCCTTCACGATGACTCCTTCACGATGACTCCTTCACGATGACTCCTTCACAATGACTCCTTCACGATGACTCCTTCACGATGACTCCTTCACGATGACTCCTTCACGATGACTCCTTCACAATGACTCCTAACACGATGACTCCTTCACAATGACTCCTTCACGATGACTCCTTCACAGTGACTCCTTCACGATGACTCCTTCACGATGACTCCTTCACAATGACTCCTTCACAGTGACTCCTTCACGATGACTCCTTCACGATGACTCCTTCACGATGACCGGCTTTGTACAGGGCCCGGGTTTAAGTTGTCTGTTCTTTTGTCCCGTCTTTGCCCAGGGTGGGAGTGGTCCAGGCCGTGTCGTTCCAGAGGAGAGCCCTGTCCTACGTCCTCCTGCAGAACCCGGGGAACCTCTTCAGCATGAACCAGGAGACTGGAGCGCTGAGTCTGACCCGGAACGTGGACTTCGAGAGCGGACACACTGTGTACGCTCTGCAGGTGCGAGCGTCGGAGCAGGACACGGGCCTCAGCTCCGTGGCAGAGGTGAGGAATGTTCATTTATAAACCAGACCGGAGATAGTCCAGGTTTAGTCAGAGTTTAGTCCTGTCTAATCCTTGGTTCATTGTTGCTTAGATCTAGGTTTAGTCTTGGTTTAGCCCTGGTCTCGACACAGTTTGGTTCTGAAGTAATTAGGTTTAGTACTGGCTTAGTTTTGTTTTGAAGCTGGTAGAGATCTTTTAGTTTTTTATTGAAGGCTGATTTAAATCGGAATCAGGTCATTTTTTGGTTTAGTTCTGGTTTAGTCCTGACCTGCCTGTAATTTTCAAATGTAGATGTTTTTGTTCTTAAACCTTTATTATCCAGGGGTTTGCAGATGTGTTAAATGTACTGGGAGTTAAACATCACTGAAGACCGATACAGATGGTGTTAAAAGTAGACTTGAAGCAGCTCTCAGACCTCAGATCTGTCAGACATGAGCCGACACAGAGTCAGAGCATTATCAGCCGCTGCCAGAGTCCGGGTGACGCTGCAACATTAAAACCACAGCTAAACCTGCTCCGGAGCTGTTCCCAAAGCTCCCCACAGGCTTTAGTCGCTCCATAAACCCGGCTCAGTGCTCGCTCTGAACACTGGCCTCAGCACTTTCCTCTGACGCCTTCAGCTGCAGCAGACATTTTACATTTTCAACAAAATCATTCTCTGTGAGTATTTTCAAATGAGATCTATGACGTAGGTTTTTGAAAAAGGTTGGGACAAAACCTTCTGTGCACTTTTAATACAGTTGTCTGGATCTGACACTAAAAACTAGAAGAGAGGACTTAAATAAAAGTCTAATTTAC
Organism: Perccottus glenii; assembly: GCA_024416835.2. Classification (NCBI taxonomy): domain Eukaryota; kingdom Metazoa; phylum Chordata; class Actinopteri; order Gobiiformes; family Odontobutidae; genus Perccottus; species Perccottus glenii. Next base: position 1,750,272 of record CM044551.2, read on the forward strand.
CAAGGTTTTTGTCTTGCTACATTTTTTATCATTGTCTGGCTTCAATGACGTCAGGTTCAAGAGGAAATCGAACTATTGAGCCTGATCTTATTCCCTCTGATCTTGTTCTCCAGGTGCTGGTGCACATCACGGATGAGAACGACTGCACTCCTGAGTTCCTCCAGTCCATTTACACCAGAGACAACATCCCAGAGACCGTCGCTCCAGGGACCTCGCTGCTGCAGGGTACATCCACTCAGAAGACTCCTGGCTTAGATTTAGACTTGTTTATTGTCAGACACTGGGACTCCTGACTCGACTCTAAGGTTTGAACAGACTTGAACCTGGACCCGGGCACTCAGGAACCCAAAGGATTTGGTCACAGGCCCCTGTCGATCAGAGTTATAGAAGGTGGGGTAGACTGGCTCGCAATGCAGATTAGATTATAATATATTTTATTAACTTTAGTGACTCGCATCGGACTTAGACTCGACTAAAATAGACTTGGATTTGACTTGGACTTGACTTGGACTGGTCTTGGACTTGGACTGGACTTGGACTTGGACTGGACTTGGACTGGACTTGGACTTGACTTGGACTGGACTTGGACTCGACTTGGACTCGACTACAGGACTCTACACTTGGACCTGTTTAAGGGTTTATATCGTACGCTGTCAACATATTTCATCAGATTCTCAGTCAATATTAGGAACATGTTTGTTTATGGAATAGTGCCTGGAATGAAAGGACCCACTAGTGTTTAGGCCTGATGATGTTTAGACAGTTTGAATGAGATGTCGGAGCTGCTGCTGGAGGAGACGCGTGTGGCTCGGGTGAGCTCATACTGCTCTCTCAGACAGATTGATGGCAGGACGTTAGAAAATGTGATATGTCGTCTCAATTTGACCAAAACCAGACGTTTAGAAATAAGCTGCACGTCTGAGAGAAACTGAAACACACATATATTTGTGGTTCCAGGAGAATCCAGACTGAGGTCTCTGTGATTGTTTTTATTTGTTATTGCCTTTTATAAAAGTAATCTCAGGTTGATTTTCACCTTATTCAAGTCATTTTAAAGAATTTATTTAAGTCTTACAGTTTTAGAAACCAAAAAATACATCTGACGTTATACATTTTTCTACAATGCACATGAAAAGTACATTTGAGTTTAGACCTGGTTTAGTCCTGGTCTATTCCTGGTTCAGTCTTGGTTTAGACCTGGTCTAGTCCTGGTTCAGTCCTGGTCTAGTCCTGGTCTAGTCCTGGTTCAGTCTTGGTTTATTCCTGGTTTAGACCTGGTCTAGTCCTGGTTAAACCCTGTCTCTTTCTTCAGTTGTGGCCCGTGACTGTGACTCAGGCCTGAACTCGGAGCTGTCGTATCGTCTCCACGGCGAAGACTTTGACATCACGGCGGGGGGCGTGGTCAGTCCGGCCCGTCGCCTTGACTACGAGAGGCCCAATCATGCGTACGACTTTGTGGTGGTCGCCGTGGATGCGGGAACGCCCCCTCGAACTGGCACCGCCTCTGTGCGGATCCGAGTCGCCAATAGCAACGACGAGCCGCCAGTCTTCTCCCAGAACATGTACGTAGACCAGGACTGGACCAGGACTGGACCAGGACTGGACCAGGACTGGACCAGGACTAGACCAGGACTTAACCAGGACTAGACCAGGACTAGACCAGGACTTAACCAGGACTGGACCAGGACTAGACCAGGACTAGACCAGGACTGGACCAGGACTGGACCAGGACTGGACCAGGACAAGACCAGGACTAGACCAGGACTAGACCAGGACTAGACCAGGACTTAACCAGGACTAGACCTGGACTAGACCAGGACAAGGCCAGGACTAGACCAGGACTTAACCAGGACTAGACCAGGACTAGAACAGGACTATACCAGGACTTAACCAGGACTAGACCAGGACTAGACCAGGACTTAACCAGGACTGGACCAGGACTAGACCAGGACTAGACCAGGACTAGACCAGGACTTAACCAGGACTAGACCAGGACTTAACCAGGACTAGACCAGGACTAGACCAGGACTTAACCAGGACTAGACCAGGACTTAACCAGGACTGGACCAGGACTAGACCAGGACTAGACCAGGACTTAACCAGGACTAGACCAGGACTAGACCAGGACTAGACCAGGACTAGACCAGGACTTAACCAGGACTAGACCAGGACTAGACCAGGACTAGACCAGGACTTAACCAGGACTAGACCAGGACTAGACCAGGACAAGGCCAGGACTAGACCAGGACTTAACCAGGACTAGACCAGGACTAGAACAGGTTTTAAATACACTACATTGACAATGACTTACTTGTCACACTTAAATCTCTTTTTTCTGGTTTGTTCCTAATTTAATCTCAGTCTGTCGCCTCTGAGTCACAACGAAACCTGTTTCATTCACAAGTTATTTATAAAACTGTTCACTTTGTTTTCTCCACTTCCTCCGCTTCATCCTCCTAGTCCTCATCCTCTTCTTCCTCGTCCTCCTCTTCCTCAGTCTGTCAGCTGTCGTACTGTTTGTCCTGTTCCAGGGGTCAGGGGTCACTCACACAGGGTCAGGCTGAGGTCACTGACACTGGTTTCTTTCAGGTACAAGACGTTCCTGAGTGAAGACGCTGGTCCTGAGACTCTGGTGGCCATCGTTCACGCTCACGATCCTGACGGAGATGCCGTGTCCTACGCCATCACCGGAGGAAACGAGGACAGTAACTTCCTGTTGGACAACCAGAAAGGTACAGGAAACACGACTGGACTAAACATATCCATATGTTAGAGCTCATGAAGTGGATATGACCAGTTTTAAGTTTGTTTTAATTGGTTTTAATCAGACTATATTTTTATTGTTTCGATTTGAAGTGGTTAAAACTGGATTTACACTTGGTTTGACTGGTTTATCTTGGACTTTAACTGGATTTAGACTGGTTTATCTCATTTTTAACTGGTTTTAAATGGGTTTAGAGTGAGTATTCCTAGATTTTTAATGGTTTTGAGTGGTTTATCTCAGATTCTAAACAGTGTTAAATGGGTTTAGCCTGGTTACAACCAAATTTAGTTTTAGCTTTGAAGCTGGCCTATATTTTCTCACCCACGGTTGTCTGATTGGCTGTAGGTGTGATAAAGCTGCGCCGGAGCCCCCCTCCCAGACTCCGGGGTCCACAGTACGTCCTAAACATCACAGCAACAGACGATAACGCCTCCGGGGGTCCGTACCCTCTCAGCAGCTCGGCTCAGGTCATCGTCGGGATCAACGACATCAACAACAACAAGCCCATCTTCTCCGAGGTCAGTCTCTGGACAGTGTCAGTATTAGTGCATGTGTTTTTGAGCTGACCGTATTTTCTGTGGGCTTCAGTGTCAGGACTACAGCGCGAGGGCGTCCGTGTTGGAGAACCAGCCTCCGGGGGCCTTCGTCCTGAGAGTCCAGGCTCACGACGCTGACATGGGGCTGAACGGAGAGGTCAAGTACGGCATCATGCACCGGGACGGAGTGTCGTCTGGGTTCGACATCGAGCCCGACACCGGTAATGCTTCACTTTCACACAACAATTTAAAGTGTTTTTTCTATTAGGCACAAGATACACACAGAGATAATTTTTATGTTTATTTTAGTTAGAAATATTCTTGCATTTAACTAAATTCTATTCGAATTATGAGGTTCTGAGCAGTTTCCAGATACTGAGGTTTTAAGGTTGTAGCTGGATTTGAACAGGTTTGAGTTGGATTTGAACAGGTTTTATTTGGATTCAAACAGGTTTCAGGTGGATTTGAACAGGTTTTATTTGGTTTCAAACAGGTTTCAGGTGGATTTGAACAGGTTTTATTTGGATTCAAACAGGTTTCAGTTGGATTTGAACAGGTTTTAGTTGGATTGGAACAGGTTTCAGTTGGATTTGAACAGGTTTGAGTTGGATTTGAACAGGTTTGAGTTGGATTTGAACAGGTTTTAGTTGGATTTGAACAGGTTTCAGTTGGATTTGAACAGGTTTTAGTTGGATTGGAACAGGTTTCAGTTGGATTTGAACAGGTTTTAGTTGGATTTGAACAGGTTTTAGTTGGATTGGAACTGGACATAATTTAATCACAAAGCTTTCAGTTTTATTAACTACTCAGCTAATGCATTTTCCAGCATTATTTTCTGAAAATCATTCGGGGCTGAAACGTTGAACCAGTGCCTGTCGCTCATAAAACAATCCGAAAGTTGTCAGAAATAAATGCGCTGCTCCTGGAAAGTCCTGGAAAGTCCTGGAAAGTCCTGTTTTGGTTTGATTGTGTGAACTTTTGGCCGGTAGAAGCATTTATCTTTGTCTGTGTTCAGGTGTGATCACCACGACGATGACCTTTGACCGGGAGCGTCAGAGGGAGTTCACTCTGTCGGTGACGGCCACAGATCGAGCCGAGGAGCCTCTGATCAGCATTTGTCCCATCACTGTGTCTGTGGCCGACCAGAACGACAACGAGCCCAAGTTTGAGAACAGCCGCTACCAGTGTGAGTGAAACGTGTGTGAAAGCTCCAGCTGGACTTGTATAAACTGTACCAGTAATGAGATATAGATTTAGTAATATTCCATGGACACTGTTAAATATTCATGAATTCTACTTTTACATCTATACTATTTTGTAAAATTTTGTACTTTTTCTAACTTTTAAAATTCTAAAGACAAAAAGTCGAGACTAAACGTTGAACTTTTTATCCTTTACACTACACAGTCACAGAGAGCATGAACAAAGCACAAACCACTCAAAGTTCAAACACGCAGCGACAAACCAGTGTGCACAGGCCACTGCAGTTTGTGAACTTATTAGATTTAACAAACACACTTTTCTCATATCGCATATAATATTAATATTAGCTCTTATTGCCCCCCCACCAGCTACAGCAGACCATGGTTTGGACCAAACTGAACCAAAGACAGAAGGAGTGATAGTTTGAACTCTCGGGCCAAATACAGGAAGTGAAATAAAACAGTCTTAAACAGTGCGGACCTTGTTTAAGGCTTGTTTAGTGCAGTTTAGTGGCTTTAGTTCAGTGACTCTTGTGGTTATTCCTGGGTTCAGACCTGCTTCAGTCCACTGTGTTCCTGATCTACCTCACTCTGTGACACAAGCCAGGCTGAACATCACTAACAGTTTGTTTTGGTCCAGACCTGGCACTTTGTCGAGATTTAACCTTTGTGTAAAACATGACAGTGACTTAATCTCATCAGTAATCCCATGTTCTCGTTCTGTAATCTGATCTAACTCTGACACGGTCTCCGCCCTGAGCGCTGTTTGTTTACATCGCCATGTGCTGGAGATCCTCATTAACTTTTAAAGAGGCACATGTTTCTAGGACGTGCCTCCGTTTAGGCCCAGAGAGACTTTTCTACAAACAATACAAGTCAACTTTATTCAGATACAACAGGGTTTTATTCATTTAGATGGATTTGAACAGGCTGTAGTTGGATTTGAACAGGTTTTAGTCAGACTTGAACAGGTTTAGATGGATTTGAACAAGTTTTAGTTGGATTTGAACAGGTTTTAGTTGAACTTGAACAGGTTTTAGTTGGATTTGAACAGGTTTTAGTTGGATTTGAACAGGTTTTAGTTGGATTTGAACAGGTTTTAGATGGATTTGAACAGGTTTAGTCAGACTTGAACAGGTTTAGATGGATTTGAACAAGTTTTAGTTGGATTTGAACAGGTTTTAGTTGGATTTGAACAGGTTTTAGTTGGGTTTAAACAGGTTTTTGTCGGATTTGAACAGGTTTTAGATGGATTTGAACAGGTTTTAGTCGGACTTGAACAGCTTTTAGATGGATTTGAACAGGTTTTAGTCAGACTTGAACAGGTTTTAGATGGATTTGAACAGGTTTTAGTCGGGTTTTAACAGGTTTTAGATCTATTTGAACAGGTTTTAGTTGAAATTAAACAGGTTTTATTCGGATTTGAACAGGTTTTAGTTGGATTTGAGAAGGACCTGAATCCGTATAAATCTAGATTTCCTGTTGGAAGAAGGAGCCTGCTCTGGGTCCTTTGCTGCCGTCAGTGACACATGGAGGGAGCAGCGTCTGCAGAGATTACACTTGACTCGACCCACAAACGTCAGCGCCGCCTCACGTTCCTGACATAATGCTGGAAATGCAGTCTTACAGATGGAAACGCTGCTCCTGTCGCCGCTCATTTGTCGAGGGATCAGCAGAATCTCACGACAGATTCATAAATTGAACCCAGCTGTAGTTTACAGAGAGAGAGAGTGTGCTGACGCTGGGCTCTGCTCTGGACTCATTTCAATAATATTTGGACAAAATCACTGCAGAAATAAACCAGAGTCAGACGTTTTGAATCAACCTCAGCAAAGACACAAAGAGAAGGTTTTATAGAGATTATCAAAAACACAGGTTTTATTTGGATTTGAACAGGTTTTAGTTGGATTTAAACATGTTTTATTTGGATTTGAACAGGTTTTAGTTGGATTTGAACAGGTTGATGTTGTGTATAGTTTTAAATAGAGGAAGTGTTTATGAACCTATAATTGTCCTGAGTTTAATGCAGTACTAAGTAGTAATAATAATAAAAATAGTAAAAATAATAATAGTAATAGTAATAATAGCAATAATAGTAATAATAGTAATAAAAGTAATAGTAATAAAAGTAATAGTAATAAAAGTAATAATAGCAATAGTAATAATAGTAATAATAGTAATAATAGTAGTAATAGCAATAGTAGTAGTAATATCAATAATAGTAATATTAGCAATAATAGTAAAAGTACGTTTAAAATATTTTCCAGATAAATGGCCATTGTTTCTTTTGTTTTTACATATTACTATTGATGTGGCGTGACTTATTATGGTCTGTTCGGTGTCTCTTACAGATTTCCTGAGAGAGGACACTCCAGTCGGCACTAGTTTCCTCCGAGCGGCGGCTCACGATGACGACCAGGGCAGTAACGCAGCCATCACCTACTCTCTGTCCAATCACAGGCCGGCGTATTTAGGAGTCAACCCTAGTACGGGCTGGGTCTACGTCAACCATCCCATCTCCCAGGTCCGACTCAGACCTCCTCAGAAAACACACACTTTATTTATTTATTCGTCCCTCAGATGTCAAGGGGACGGACAACACGCCTCATTTTCTTTATTGAAGCTAATCTAGTAATTTAGTAAGCTCTTACTCTTTCTGCCCTTTTATTCAGAAAAGTTACAGATATACTGGAACATAGCGCCGCTTACTGGATGGAGGAAACACTACAATTTGGCTTATTTAGAAATTGTGCTTTTTTTTAACTGAACGAGCTCAATGCTTTTCTACACATTAGTTTCATTACTATAGATTAATGAATTTCTACAGCCAACCATGTGGAGAGAGCAGACCATAACCCTGGAAAAGATCCCATCCCAGGGACTTTAGAGGGCAAGAGAGGAAGTCTGGTCAGTTTGGTCACAATGGCCCTTGCATGATGTTAAAAGTGAAAGTCCCCAGCACTGCCTCAACAGCAGCCTATGTTTGTGAAAGCTCCACTTAATTTCTTGTTTAAAACTCTCTGACCCTCTCCTCATTCAGACAAATGTAAGTCCCATGTAACAGCAGCTGGTGTCCGTCGCCTGGTTTTCTGTGATTTTCCCTGATTTCATCCCAGAGAAACCCTGTGCGTATGAATATTAACAAGGCACAGACTGCGTTCATGAATCTTTAACGTGATCCATGTTTACTGTGCGTCCACCGAGAAAACAATCATTGGTTCAGCCGGGACTCTCGCTGTAAACAGGACAAATACAAATCAGATCAAAAACTGAGCATCAGTAAAGAGAGGATAGTAACAAAGACTAGGGTTCTTTTGATGGATTAGAACTGGTTTAGTTGGATCTGAACAGGTTTTAGTTGGATCTGAACAGGTTTTAGTTGGATCTGAACAAGTTTTAGTTGGATCTGAACAGGTTTTAGTTGGATCTGAACAAGTTTTAGTTGGATCTGAACAGGTTTTAGTTGGATCTGAACAGGTTTAGTTGGATCTGAACAGGTTTTAGTTGGATCTGAACAGGTTTTAGTTGGATCTGCACAGGTTTAGTTGGATCTGAACAGGTTTTAGTTGGATCTGCACAGGTTTAGTTGGATCTGAACAGGTTTAGTTGGATCTGAACAGGTTTTAGTTGGATCTGAACAGGTTTTAGTTGGATCTGCACAGGTTTAGTTGGATCTGAACAGGTTTTAGTTGGATCTGCACAGGTTTTAGTTGGATCTGCACAGGTTTTAGTTGGATCTGCACAGGTTTAGTTGGATCTGAACAGGTTTAGTTGGATCTGAACAGGTTTAGTTGGATCTGAACAGGTTTTAGTTGGATCTGAACAGGTTTAGTTGGATCTGAACAGGTTTTAGTTGGATCTGAACAGGTTTTAGTTGGATCTGCACAGGTTTAGTTGGATCTGAACAGGTTTTAGTTGGATCTGCACAGGTTTTAGTTGGATCTGAACAGGTTTTAGTTGGATCTGCACAGGTTTTAGTTGGATCTGCACAGGTTTAGTTGGATCTGAACAGGTTTTAGTTGGATCTGAACAGGTTTTAGTTGGATCTGCACAGGTTTTAGTTGGATCTGAACAGGTTTAGTTGGATCTGAACAGGTTTAGTTGGATCTGCACAGGTTTAGTTGGATCTGCACAGGTTTTAGTTGGATCTGAACAGGTTTAGTTGGATCTGAACAGGTTTTAGTTGGATCTGAACAGGTTTAGTTGGATCTGAACAGGTTTTAGTTGGATCTGAACAGGTTTTAGTTGGATCTGAACAGGTTTAGTTGGATCTGAACAGGTTTTAGTTGGATCTGCACAGGTTTAGTTGGATCTGAACAGTGAGTAAATGTGTGAGAGAGCACTGGGACAGAGTCTGTGTCTGTTTTATTTCTGACACAAAGAGACTGGTTAAATATTTGATAAATGTGTCGTTTCACTGAAGCCATTGTTCTGACTCTGTTTTTTCTCACAAACCAGTCCTCGTTCAGACCACACACTCATCTATTATTCACAAACTTCATTTACATTCACTACAAATTAGCATCTGAAACAAAAAAACTGTGTAAAATTAATGCTTCAGAGTTCAGGGTTATCAAGTGATCGAGGCAAATCTAGGACTTACTATGGTCTAAACCTGAACTTAACCAAGACAAAGACAAGATTAAAATAAGAACAATACCAGGCTTAACCCAGGACTAAACCTGTTTTATTACATCAGGATCCTAAATGATTAACAGAGCCATTCTCCAAAAACACACTAGAGGGCACTGTTGGCCCAAACAACCTAGGTTTTAGTTTAGTTTGAGGGGAACAGGTTTTAGTTGGATTTGAGCAGATTTAAGTTGGACATCAGCAGGTTTTAAGTGATTTTAAACAGGTTTTTGTTGGATTTGAACAGGTTTAGTTGGATCTGAACAGGTTTTAGTTGGATCTGAACAGGTTTTAGTTGGATCTGAACAGGTTTTAGTTGGATCTGAACAGGTTTTTGTTGGATTTGAACAGGTTTTAGTTGGATATAACCAGGTTTTAGCTGGATTTTAACAGGTCTCGGGCAGATTTGAACAGATTTAAGTTGGATTTTACGACCCCTTATGTAAATTCCTCTTGTCCCGTTGCCAGACGTCGAAGATCACACAGCAGGTCGTGGCCACAGACGGAGGGAACCGCAGCAGCTCCGTGGACCTGACCGTCACCATCACTAACGTCCACAACCAGCCCCCGCAGTGGGACCAGAGCGAGTACTGGGTCACCGTCCCAGAGAACACGGCCCGGGACACCAAGATTGTGGTGAGTGAAACTAAAACCTTAGATGTGTTATAAGAACGAGCTAAACGATTATAGAGAATAAGATTTAATAGAGCTTTACAGTTTCTGAAACAAAACACAAAAAGTTATTAAGTTGTTTTGTCAGAGCCTCAGTGAGACAAATGTAAGAACACATTTTTATAAAATAGTCACAGATCAAATCACATCCAGGTAAAAAATCTTTATAAAACTCTAAATGATTCCTTTAACATTAGGGACCACAGAATAGGCACTGAGCTCACAGACATCATTGAGAAATGTTCACACAGTAAACGGCAAATTTACTGAAAACATAGTAAACGTTTTTTTACTGAAAAATGTATTCATTCAAAGGATTCAAAGGCGTCTGATCTCATTCCTTCCATCCTTTTCACCTGCAGGAGATTTGAGCTTATAGTGTTTGTGCAGTATTTGTTCTCATTATGTCTTTTATATTATTTTTTATAAATTTGTATGATAAATGTGTGTATAGTGAGATGTAAGTGTGTTTTTTGTATTGTTGGGTTCAGCATTTCTTTTGAGTCTTAGGGTGCTTCTCCTCCAGTGATCAGTTTGTCCGCTCTGTGCTCAGTTTGTTTATTATCTTAAAAAAAAAACAAGATAGCTTTGACTGATGAGTTCTATTTATTTTAACTGTGAACTATATTTTTTCACAGAGCATCTATAAAAAACTTTTTCTTTGGTTTCTACAAGATTTAATATTATATGTGAACATTAAATATTCAGCAATTTGAGAAAACATTTAATAATTTCTTCACAGCCTTCCTCCTCTTTTAGCCTCTTTCCTTCCTCCCTTCTTCCTGATGTCAGCACATATTCCTGGTGTAATCTGTGACGTGTGCTGAGGTTTACCTGAGGTGCTTCTACTGCGTTTGATCCTTTCCTCACAGTCTTTTCTGCAGTCGGCCATTTTTAATCAGCTTTAGGCTCATCACAAGAAGACTTCAGCAAGAACAGAGAGTCTGAGTCTGAACCAGGTCTAAACCAGGTCTAAACCAGGTTTAAACCAGGTCTAAACCAGGACTAAACCAGGTCTAAATCAGGTCTAAACCAGGTCTAAACCAGGACTAAACCAGGTCTAAACTAGGTCTAAACCAGGACTAAACCAGGTCTAAACCAGGTCTAAACTAAGTCTAAACCAGGACTAAACCAGGTCTAAACCAGGTCTAAACCAGGACTAAACCAGGTCTAAACCAGGTCTAAACCAGGACTAAACCAGGACTAAACAGTGTTTTTAATGAGGTGTGGTTGATGTTTGTGGATATTTAGAGGAAACATGTTTATTGGAAAAAAGCTGTTTAAAGCTCAAACACTGAAACACTCTCAGTTTTAATGACCACAGCTGCTCTTGCCTCGGCTCTGACCACTCTCATGTCCTTCTCTTCTCATGTCCTTCTCTTCTCATGTCCTTCTCTTCTCATGTCCTTCTCTTCTCATGTCCTTCTCTTCTCATGTCCTTCTCTTCTCATGTCCTTCTCTTCTCGCGTCCTTCTCTTCTCATATCCTTCTCTTCTCGCGTCCTTCTCTTCTCATATTCTTCTCTTCTCGTGTCCTTCTCTACTCGTGTCCTTCACTTCTCGCGTCCTTCTCTTCTCGCGTCCTTCTCTTCTCGCGTCCTTCGCTTCTCGCGTCCTTCGCTTCTCGCGTCCTTCTCTTCTCGTGTCCTTCACTTCTCGCGTCCTTCACTTCTCGCGTCCTTCTCTTCTCGCGTCCTTCTCTTCTCGCGTCCTTCGCTTCTCGCGTCCTTCACTTCTCGTGTCCTTCTCTACTCGTGTCCTTCACTTCTCGCGTCCTTCGCTTCTCGCGTCCTTCACTTCTCGTGTCCTTCTCTACTCGTGTCCTTCACTTCTCGCGTCCTTCGCTTCTCGCGTCCTTCACTTCTCGTGTCCTTCTCTACTCGTGTCCTTCTCTTCTCGCGTCCTTCTCTTCTCGCGTCCTTCGCTTCTCGCGTCCTTCGCTTCTCGCGTCCTTCTCTTCTCGCGTCCTTCTCTTCTCGCGTCCTTCGCTCCTCGCGTCCTTCTCTTCTCGCGTCCTTTTCTTCTCACGTCCTTTTCTTCTTGCGTCCTCCTTGTGTCGTCCTCTTCTCACGTCCTTCTCTTCGCGCGTCCTTCTCTTCTCGCGTCCTTAGCTTCTCGCGTCCTTCGCTTCTTGCGTCCTTCTCTTCTCGCGTCCTTAGCTTCTCGTGTTCTTCTCTTCTCGCGTCCTACGCTTCTCACGACCTTCTCTCTTCTCGCATCCTTTTCTTCTCGTGTCCTTTGCTTCTCGCGTCCTTTTCTTCTCGCGTCCTTCTCTTCTCGTGTTCTTCTCTTCTCGCGTCCTTCTCTCTTCTTGCATCCTTCGCTTCTCGTGTCCTTCTCTCTTCTTGTGTCCTTTCCTTCTCGTGTCCTTTGCTTCTCGCGTCCTTTTCTTCTTGCGTCCTTTTCTTCTCACGTCCTTTGCTTCTCGCGTCCTTCTCTTCTCGCGTCCTTCTTTTCTCGCGTCCTTCTTTTCTCACGTCCTTCTCTTCTCGCGTCCTTCTCTTCTCACGTCCTTCTCTTCTCGTGTCCTTCTCTCTTCTTGTGTCCTCTTCTCGTGTCCTTCTCTCTTCTTGTGTCGTCCTCTTCTCACGTCCTTCGCTTCTCGCGTCCTTCTCTCTTCTTGTGTCCTTCGCTTCTCGCGCCCTTCTCTCTTCTTGTGTCCTTCGCTTCTCACGTCCTTGTCTTTGGTAAATGTCTCACAGACCCAGGGTAGGACCATGTGACGACAACAGAAAAGAATAGATTCATTGCTACAGTACATTTTCTCGTTCAGCGGGACTAAGTTTAGACTTAGACAGACTTAAATATAAAACGTACATAAAATGCTGTTGATTCGTCTCAGTAAAGTATAAAAATCTCCTACTGCAGCAAACTAAACTAACTTTAAGAACATGGACAGCTAAGAGTGTTTCAGTGTTTGAGCTTCCTACAGCACTTTTCACTCAGTGTCTCCGTAAACACACTCCCTCAGGTGGAAACAGCTCAAAGACGATAGAAATGACCAGAAACAAAAAACATGTCTCACTAAAAGCAGCAACACCTGGTCATTTAACTGTGCTATTGATTTATCAGTTCAAGATCACCTCAGTCTTGTCCTGGTTTAATTCAAGCTTTTTAAAGAAATTAAATCTAAATCTAATATTAAACTGCTCCAAGTATCGTTTCTGGTCTAAACCCTGGCCGTTGTGTCCTGGGATGGTTCAGCTCTGACAGGTCTGGGTCTGTTTTAGGTTTGAAGATGTAGAGACAACGTAAACAACATGGACTGCTCTGATTGGATCAAACTGAGGTTAAATAAATCCAATCAGCTCCAGGTTTCATTTAAAGAACCTGCTCTTTTACAAACACTAACCTATCCATTCAGAAGTGTGGATCTGAAGTGAGAACTGGCCGTCTGGGGTCGGGACACATGTTAACTCTGAACAACACAAGACGAGCTGGACACATAATAATCCAGAACACTGAGATTTCTAAAACCACAGTGGCATTAGAAGGACATGTTAACTTTTTTGAACTTTACATGGCTTTGTTGAGATCTTTGTCCCTTTTCTAAAATAAGAAGTTTTATATTAAGCCCCTGAGAGAGTCCACAGAGGAGTGTTAGCTCTGGAGGCGAGCAGAACCCAGTGGAGCGACGCTAACCTGCTTTAATGAGACTGTTCTCATTAAAAACCACACTGTGCTCCTGCTCCGGGCCACAGCTGGTCCTCTCCAACAGTGACTCATCAACCACCAGCTAACAGCGCTAACAGCTAATGACGCTAACCACAGAGAACACCAGGAGCTAATGAGGCTAACCGCTAATGAGGCTAACATCAAACATGGGACACTTACTGTAAAAATAAAAATCTAATATTTTTCAACTCAATTAGGAATAAACCAAGTCTAAAACAAAATTAAATAGAACAACACAGAGAAGCCAATAAAAAAACAGAGCTACAAGACTAAATCAGAATAAACCAGGACTAAAGAGGATCTGGTCTAAGACTGGACTAACTCTGTCTCAGAACCTAGGCTCTTTTTAGGGTTAGATTTCTGTTTCCATAAATAGTATTGTGTTTAGTCTTGGGCCTTTAGCTGTGTTTTGTGAAATGAAAATGTGTCATCGCCACAGTCTTTTCTCTGTCTTTTTGGCTCTGTTTCTCAATTATTAAACTCCAGATATTGTTAGATTGTTTGGGATGAATCTGTGAGTGTGACAGACGTTTACAGAGACGAGTCATCTCCGTTTACATTCCTCAGAACGAGACACTTCTGCTGCTGCTGTTAAAACTAAAATATGATCGAAAACAAGGTAATTTAGCTCAGATCAGTGAGCAGCAGAGTGGAGTTATCTCTGTTATATGACCTTTAAAGGACACGTTCGAGACGTCTGTTTGTGGCTGTGACTGAATCAACACAGCAATTCCTCACAGAGCTACTTTTACAAAAGAAAAATGTTGGGTTTGGAACATTTGTTCTCAAAGCTTATTTTAACACAAACAAAATTAATAATGTTTTGTCAGAACTTTAACCCTGAACTTTTTCAAAATGCTGGTGCCCACAGCTCACATTGTAATAAAACATAACAAAAATATTTGGTTCATCTGCTCTCTGTCTGAGTCTGTTTCTGACACTGTTTCTTTGAGTAAGTCCTTAAACCCCAGCTTTGGTTGATTATAAAAAGAAAATGAATAAATAAAACATACCTTTTAGACACAGGGAGTAGTGTTTGTACTTATTTTGTTTGTGGTAAAAGAAACTTGTGTTTTCCAGACGGTTAAAGCCACCTCTTCACTTGGTGACCCCCGTGTGACCTATAACCTGGAGGAGGGGCAGGTCCCGGAGACCAACATGCCCGTCAGGTTCTACGTCAAACCCAACCGCGGCGACGGCTCGGCCTCGGTGCTGGTGGCCGAGAACCTGGACTACGAGACCACGCGGTTCTTCACCCTCAGAGTCCGGGTCCAGAACGTGGCCGCGGTGCCTCTGGCGTCTTTCACCACCGTCTACGTCAACGTCACAGGTGAGACACGGTTGAAGCGGTTTATTTTGAAATCACAGGAGGTCACTTCTGTCAGACGTTATCCCTCAGAACACAACTATCTATGATAATTTATTCTTTTTACACCGCGGCCTGTTTTTGTTCTCCTCAGACGTGAACGATAACGTGCCGTTCTTCCAGTCGTCCACCTACGAGGCCACGGTGGCAGAGGGAGCAATCATCGGGACCACAGTGGTCCAGGTCTCAGCCTCAGACCTGGACTCGGGGCTCCACGGCTCGGTGAGTTCCACAGACCTGAGTTTAATCCTGTTGGGTCTTCACTGAGAAAGAAGGAGTACACAGGACTAAACCAGGTCTAAACCAGGACTAAACCAGGACTAAACCAGGTCTAAACCAGGACTAAAGCAGGACTGAACCAGGTCTTGACCAGGTCTAAACCATGTCTAAACCAGGACTAAACCATGTCTAAACCATGTCTAAACCAGGTCTAAACCATGTCTAAACCATGTCTAAACCAGGTCTAAACCAGGACTAAACCAGGACTAAACCAGGACTAAACCATGTCTAAACCAGGTCTAAACCAGGACTAAACCAGGACTAAACCAGGACTAAACCATGTCTAAACCATGTCTAAACCATGTCTAAACCATGTCTAAACCAGGTCTAAACCAGGTCTAAACCAGGACTAAACCAGGTCTAAACCAGGACTAAACCAGGACTAAACAAAGTCTAAACCAGGACTTGTTCTCTCGTCCTGCTCAGATCCGTTTCTCCATCCTCAAAGACGAAAGCGGCGACTCTCAGTTTTTCGGGATTGATTCTGTCTCTGGAGCCATCGTGACCCGGGCCTCGTTCGACCGAGAGCAGAAGGCCTCGTACCTCATCGAAGTCCAGTCTCAGGACGGGACTGAGTCGTCTCGACCCGGACAACAAGGACAACCCAACACCGGTGAGACACTATCAGCCATAAAATAATGACAAGTATACTGTTCTTTTTATCAGGTCAGTGTTTGAAGGAGACAGAGTTAGTCCAGTCTTAGACCAGGTCCAGACTCACGGAGGTCAGTGTTTGAAGGAGACAGAGTTAGTCCAGACTTAGACCAGGTCCAGACTCACGGAGGTCAGTGTTTGAAGGAGACAGAGTTAGTCCAGTCTTAGACCAGGTCCAGACTCACGGAGGTCAGTGTTTGAAGGAGACAGAGTTAGTCCAGGTCTTAGACCAGGTCCAGACTCACGGAGGTCAGTGTTTGAAGGAGACAGAGTTAGTCCAGTCTTAGACCAGGTCCAGACTCACGGAGGTCAGTGTTTGAAGGAGACAGAGTTAGTCCGGTCTTAGACCAGGTCCAGACTCACGGAGGTCAGTGTTTGAAGGAGACAGAGTTAGTCCAGACTTAGACCAGGTCCAGACTCACGGAGGTCAGTGTTTGAAGGAGACAGAGTTAGTCCAGACTTAGACCAGGTCCAGACTCACGGAGGTCAGTGTTTGAAGGAGACAGAGTTAGTCCAGACTTAGACCAGGTCCAGACTCACGGAGGTCAGTGTTTGAAGGAGACAGAGTTAGTCCAGTCTTAGACCAGGTCCAGACTCACGGAGGTCAGTGTTTGAAGGAGACAGAGTTAGTCCAGACTTAGACCAGGTCCAGACTCACGGAGGTCAGTGTTTGAAGGAGACAGAGTTAGTCCAGACTTAGACCAGGTCCAGACTCACGGAGGTCAGTGATAGCAGAGACTAAACTGTCCTGTGTTTGGCTCCAGATACGGCGTACGTGCGGATCTTTGTGGCGGACGTGAACGACAACGCTCCGAGCTTCGAGAAGTCTCTGTACGAAGTGAGCGTGGAGGAAGACAAAGAGGTCGGCTTCGTCATCATCACAGTCACTGCCACCGACCAGGACGAAGGTCAGAGCTCATACAAACTAACACAAAAAACTTACATCTTTTTATTTTTTGCAGATGTCCTTTTAGGGACTCCATAGTCTTGTCCTGGCTTTATTCTTAAATTTAATAAACTTAGTTTGTTCTTTGTTTCAGTCCAATCTTCACTTTCTGATAAAATGTACCATTTCTATTCATTTTCTCTTTGCATTAGTTTTGATTAGTCATTTCTTTTTAAAACAAACTAAATTGTGATTACACAGCCTAAATATGAAAACAATCAAAGCTGTTCAGTTTTCCTCCTTCAGTGACTTAAATTGAAATTCTGCTCCGTCCACACTTTTCCTCGTTGTTTTGTTTGTTGTCGTCTGGTTTGAGTCTAATCCCTGTAGAACCTGAGCAGGGATCAGACTTTCTGCTGATTCCACCCCGGTTTGTGTCTCTGTGGTAATTAATAAAGCCCCATTTGAACGGCGGGGGTCTGAGCGCCGACCCTCTTTTACCCACAGCCCCAGAGTCTGTGCTGAGTCAGCGCTCCGTCTGCGTTTTTAATCCTCTCTAATACATGTTTAAGTGTCTCATTGAAGCCTCAGAGAAATGACAATTTGGGGAAATGTGTTCAACAGCAGTAAATCAAAGCAGTTAAATCGATCGGGTCTATTCCCACTGCCCGACAAATGAATTATCTAAAGAAATATAGACTCTGCTGCTGCTTTTTTTTACCTACGCATAGATTTTTATTAATTTATTTTTTGTTTGTGCTTTATTTTTCCAGCATAGTGGTGGAAATTATGTAGTATTTATGTTCAGCTATGAGGTCATTTCTAATCAGTTCTATAGCTTTTTAAACCAAATAACCTCTAGAAACTTAGGGCTGGGAACTACTCAATAATTAACAATATTTAATATAGTGCTAATACTGAGCTGGAATATAAAGTTAATGTATTAAACATGCTGGCTCTACAAACCACAGAGGAACGTTTAGACTTGATCCTGGGCAGTGACTTTTGTTTTAGCACAAATCCTCCTGAAAGCGCTGGAAGAAAGCTTTGTGTCACAGATGACGAGGGGGTCTGGTGTGTTTCTTAAAAAATGCATGTTTTTCTGTTTGGTGTAGTTTAAAATGCAGAACGCACAGCAGACCGGGTTTTTTTGCTGATGAACCAAACTAAATCGATTGTTTTCTGTTTTTGTGAACTAATGAAGCGAGACAAATGTGAACACGTCCTAAAAAAAAGACTTTAAATGAGGGGATTGTTTTTCTGCACTTTTTTGCCAACGAAGATCAGATTAAATGTATGTTTCTGTATTTTCTATATGTTCAGGCAGACTGAGGTAAAGGACTAAACCAGCTCTAAACTCAAGACAGACTTAGTTTTTCCTGATTTCATGTTGGAGCTCTAATCCCAGCAGCAGCTGATCTCGCCTCGGTTCGGTTTGGGTTTATCGGAGTCTGTGGAGTCTGTGGAGTCTGTGGAGTCTGTGGAGTCTGTGGAGTCTGTGGAGTGTGAAATGTGCCAGAGTCCGTCTCTTTAATGAGCTCAGATGTCTGTTTATTTGCTGAGTGTGCGGGGGTTTGGAGTCAGAGCAGTGATAATGAGCACAGACACAGAGACCCTCCTTTGACCCAGAGCCACTACGTGACGTTCAGGAAATATTCAGGATTTTGTGCCACATCTGTGCCACTCATTTATTTTTCACAGAGGACTGACTTTTAATAATTACCAAAACATTCATGATTTAGCCTTTGATGTCACTTTATTTCTGCCAGTCTGTATTTTCAGAAGTTAATCATCTTGTTGCCGTTTTATTTATTTATCAATTTGTTTTACTTTTAGGTTAAAAAAAAATGTATATATTATTTTATTGTTTTATTTATTTGTCTTTATTTTACTTTTTTATTAATTATTTAATTGTATTAAATATTTATTTATTTATTTTAAACTGATGAGAGACCAAACAAGTTTATACTTGAACTCTAAGCCCTGCTGTAGTTTTTATTTGCTCAACATGAAAAATAAACTCAGTGGTGAAGGTCGTTCTTTTTGAATAAAAGTTGAAATTCACTTTAACCAAATGGATGTTTATGGCGCTGAGTCTTTGTCGTTCAACACAGTTCAGTATTAGACCGAGGACTAAAAGAAGAACGAAGAAATGTATAAAGAAGGGAGGAATTAAGAAAGCAAACGGACAGATGAAGGGTGTTCAGAGCCACAGGGAAGTCCGGTTTTCTGGAAGCTCAGTGCCATCTGGGCCGAGGAGGGTCATCAGACAAACAGCCTGTGGCAAGAACATCAGGAAGTCTGTCTTTATGGAACACAACTAATTTAGTTTTCTATTGGTCACCGACGAAAGGTTTTAGATGAATTTGAACAAGTTTTAGTTGGATTTGATCAGGTTTAAGTTGGATTAGAACAGGTTTTAATTGGATTTGAACAGGTTTTAGTTGGATTAGAACAGGTTTTAGTTGGATTAGAACAGGTTTTAGTTGGAATTGAACAGGTTTTATTTGGGAACATTGGTGAAGTCTGTGTTTAGGAACTCATTTAGCTTTTCTTTTGGTCGCTGATGGAAATGTGCCCAGACCAGGTCTGAGTCCAGACCAGGTCTGAGTCCAGACCAGGTCTCAGTCCAGACCAGGTCTCAGTCCAGACCAGGTCTGAGTCCAGACCAGGTCTCAGTCCAGACCAGGTCTGAGTCCAGACCAGGCCTAAGTCCAGACCAGGTCTGAGTCCAGACCAGGTCTCAGTCCAGACCAGGTCTCAGCAGCTCTGAGCACTGACACAGAAAAGATTAACTTGGAGAATCATTTATTGCACATTCCTTGATTTTAATAAAAGCTAATAAACCCTGCTCTGTTTTTTTTTCTCCAGGGGCTAACGCTAAGCTCCGGTACCAGCTGGCCTCGGGTCCGGGTCTGGGCTGGTTCGACGTGGACCCGGAGGTGGGCAGAGTCTTCGTGGCCCAGCGGCTGGACTTTGAGACCCAGCGTCGCTTCGAGATGCGTTTGGTGGCGTCGGACGGAAAGTGGGAGAACGAGACGCTGCTGGTGGTGAACGTCCTGAACCGAAACGACGAGGCGCCGGTTTTCAGCAGGACTCTGTACCAGACCACGGTCCTGGAGGAGAGCTCCACACTGCCCCTGCTGGTGCTGCAGGTGGGTGCAGGTCCTGGTTTTTACCTGAATTTAACCTGGGTTTTTCTCCTGGTTTAGTCCAGGGTTAGTCTGGGCTGCAGTCATTTGTTAGTTTATGTTTTCTTTTGAAAACATAAACCATTTTCAAAACCATCTAAAGCCTGTTCAAAACCATCTAAATTCTGTTCAAATCCAACTAAAACTTGTCTTGGACCAGTTTAATCCTCGGTTTGGTGCTTGTTACAATAGATTTTGTCCTGGTTTTGTCCTAAATGTAGCTTTGTCAGTTTAATCCTAGTCTCGACCAATCAGAACAGTATTTTTGAAAATAAGGTGAGTTTGCAGCTTTTACCCTTTCTTTTCCGTCACATATTCAGTCTGTTTGGAGTTAAATATATTTTAACAAAGCAATTAAAAGTCATTGAACCATGACTAAAGCTTGATTTCTGACTGTGGGCCGTGTTTACTGCCGTCTTTGAAGTGGTTCAGGTTCAGTTTTTATTTGAGCTGCAGTCACACCGTATCCGTCTCAAACCTCATTTTCTCCCTGACTTTATTTCCCGTCCATTGCTCGCATCAGCTCACGGTGCATTCAGGGCCCGTCAGAGAGAAACAGAACGAATCGGTTCAGGGCAGAGAGAGGAACTGGAGTCGGGTCAGAGCTCTCTGTGTCAGATCTGTAATGAGATTTAACTCTGTGGAGAAGACAGAGAGGAGTTCAGAGAAGGTTAGTGCTGTGTCAAACAGAGTCACAATATGTCTTAGTTTAGTCCTAATTTAGTTTTATCTTCAGTAATTGTTTAATAAGAGGTTCAATCCTTCATTTATACTGGTCTGGTCTATAGTTTTGTCTTTTTTTTCTAGGATTCTGTTAACCTGGTTTAGATAAGTCCTAGTTTAGTCTCTTTTAAACTAATTGTTTAGACCTGGTTTAGGCTTAGGTCCTGGTTCATGGTTGCTTTAGTCCAGGTTTAGTGTTGATAAGGGGCGCGGCAGTAGCTCAGTGGGTAGAGCGGTCGTCTTTCAACCTGAAGGTAGGCGGTTCGATTCCCGCTCTCCCCACAGTTCATTCTGTTCTTGTGTCCTTGGGCAAGACACTTAACCCACCTTGCCTCCAGTGGCTGTAACACTGGTAATTGCATTGTTCTAATGTAATTACCAATGTTACAGCCACTGGTAATTACATTAGAACAATGTAAGTCGCTTTGGATAAAAGCGTCAGCTAAATGAATAAATGTAAAATGTAATAACATCATGTCTCGTGTTTTAAATTTGGGTTTTGTCCCTGATTTTGTCTTAATGTAGTCCTGGTTTAGTCCTGATTTTTTGCTTAATTCCCAATATATACCTGGTTTAATCCTGCAATTGTCCAATTTTGAGCCGAGATATCAAGGTTACATCAAAACAGGTTTGAGTTTTTTGCACAGATTTTGTACCATGCCCTTTGTAAAATCTCAGGTCATTTCTCACTTTCTATTTTGCTTTTGTAGTAGTTTTGATGCAGCTTTACTCAAACACATCCTCTTTTAGTCTCGCCTGTTTCTCGACACGTGTGACCTGTTAAACGTGGCCTCCAGCTCTGGTCACACATTTAGATTGAATGAGTGAAAGTTAAACGTGATCTCTGTCACATATTGTTGTGATGAACTCGTGTGTTTTTATCTGAAGTGTCCCTGAAGGCTCTGTTTCTGACACAACTCACAAATCAATTATAAACTCTGGAGACACGCTGAGCCTGAACAGAAAACAGGATTTTCATTTCTTTTGATGTAAAATAATAATAAAAAGATAAATTTTGCAGAATAGAAAATAGAGACTTTTTTCAATTGAATCACAGAGAAACGACAAGTTTAATTTAAAACAGTGTTTTGATCTTTAAAAGCAATTATTTTGTGAAAAAACTGATATAAACAGAATTTGTGTGTTTCTGGACCTGGTTTAGTCCTGGTTTAGACCTTGTTCAGACCTGGTTTAGACTTGGTTTAGTCCTGGTTTAGGCCTGGTTTAGACCTGGTTCAGACCTGGTTCAGACCTGGTTTAGACCTGGTTTAGACCTTTCCTCTGTGGTTCCTCCAGGTCTCAGCGGTCGACCCGGACTCTGACTCTGACCAGGCCGCAGTCCGGTACTCGCTCCACGGTCAAGGCGCCGGTGGAGAGTTCACCATCGACGAACGCAGCGGTGAGATCCTCGCTCGACGCCGTTTGGACCGCGAGGACCGTCCCGTCTGGAGGTTCCTGGTCCTGGCCACAGACGAAGGTGGCTTGGGTCTGACTGGATTCGCCGACGTGGTCCTCGAGGTCAAGGACGTCAACGACAACACTCCGTTCTTCCCGTGTCCCGCTCTGGAAATGGACGGCTGCTTCGTGGGCCACGTTCCGGAGAACTCCCCGGCCGATACCTCTGTGATGGAGATGAGAGCGATGGACCTGGACGATCCGAACGAAGGAACAAACGCCGTGTTGACCTACAGCATCGTCAAAAACGTAAAGAACGAGATCAACCTGAATCTGTTCTCCATAAACGCCAGCACGGGGACCATCTACACGATGCTGCGTTCGCTGGACCGGGAGCAGGAGCAGAAGTATCTGGTTGTGGTGGAGGCTCGAGACGGAGGAGGACTAACGGGGACCGGGACCGCCACCATCTTGGTCTCAGACGTCAACGACCATCCTCCGGCGTTCACTCAGAGTGTCTACAGCGCTCAGGTCAGTTCAAGCAGAGCTGGAAACCATTATCACTATCAAGTGTCCTTCCATTGAGAATTAGGTAGGCCTCAAGGAGCTGCTCGGTGTCTCCTGTTGAACAGGGACCGATACAGACTCACTTCCACTGGAGGTGAACAGTACCCTCTTCTCATGAAGTTAACACCTCATAAAGGGATTGTTTTGTAAAGAAACATCCAAATTTCATGAACTTTTAAAGTCACTGGAGAGTATGAGTTTAATGGGTGGGCTTTAATTTTGTCTGAAGTGAAAATAATTAAATAATAAATTAAAAACAAAAAGACGTAATGTGAGATCAGTTAATAGTAGATTCTAAATGTAATAAGTTATTCGTCTCTGGTTGTCCACAGGTGAGCGAGGACCTGGAGGTCAACAGTGAAGTCCTGGTTGTTTCAGCGACAGACGGAGATTTGGGCGAAAACGCGGCCGTGACCTTCAGCATTGTTGGCGGAGACGAGGACAGGAAGTTCTTCATCGAAACGGACAAAGTGAACCATCGCGGCGTCATCAAACTCAAGAAGAAGATTGACTTTGAAAAACCCCGGGAGCGGACGTTTAACCTGACGCTAAAAGCAGAGGACGCTGATTTTTACACTTTGTCCCAGTGTCTCGTTCAAGTGGACGACGCCAACGATAACGCTCCGGTTTTCCTGCCACAGTTTTATGAAGCGTCGCCGATGTCTGAAGATACTCCTGTCGGGACGATTATCACTCAAGTCACTGCTTCAGATCTTGACTCGGGACAAAACGGACGCTTTTCTTACGGTATTTCCAAAGAGTCCGATCCATACGGACAGTTTTTGGTGGACCAGTCTGGTTGGGTTGTTTTAGCCGAGCCTTTGGACCGAGAGAAGATTTGGCAACATCGAATCATGGTTTTAGCGACAGATTTGGGAAAACCAACGCTAACTGGCAGCGCCATCGTGATGCTAACTGTTCTGGACGTTAACGATAATGGTCCTGAGTTTGAAATGGATTACAGGCCGATTATTTGGGAGAACACCGCAGCGCCACAAGTCGTGAAGATGAACGAGACGTCGGTTTTACTTTACGTCAAAGATCGGGACACGAGCGTAAACGGAGCGCCCTTCTCGATCCGGATGTTGATGCTAACGTTGGATGCAGCTAACTTTAACCTGACGGATTTGAACAATGGGAGCGCGACGCTGACGGCGCTGAGGTCCTTCGACAGAGAGAGGCAGAAGGAGTACCGTCTGCCGGTTCTGATGACGGACAGTGGGTCGCCTCAGATGAGCTCCACTCAGACGCTGACGGTCGTAATCGGAGACAGAAACGATCATCCTCACAAACCTGGACATAACACCTTTATTGTCTACAGCTATGAAGGTGAGTTTATTTTTGCTTTGATCCTGACTTTATACAAAGTCAGTTTGCAGAGATGGGCAGAAGTTTCATTATAATAACAACATATTGTTATTTGAGTAGGCCCACTTTACATAGTGTACATGATTTTAGCTCATGCTTAGCTAGCATACGGTTTATTTGTCACATGCACAGAGCTCAGAGGACCCGGACCAAATGGAGCAGTGCCTGCGCTCGTCCATAGGTGGCAGTGATGAGGCAATGTCAGAACTTTTTAATGAGGGACTGTGAGAGTTGGTCAGAAGTGTACAACGTGATGCTTCTTTTGTAAATATATACTTTATTAAAAACTTCCCCCATGTTTTTTTCTTGTTTTTAGGATTTGCTAAACTCCTTTGCTTCATAAACAGGTCGTCTAACATAGATGTTCTATGGAGACAGAGAAGGGTCAAACAAAGGAGTATCTAACCTTTAACTGCTTTGCTTTCACTCTGAGGTTAACGTTTACTGCTGCTGCTGCTTTGCTGATGTAAATCAATAATCAAATAAAAAGATACTTTTGATTTTACGTTTTGGGTCCGTCACAAGGAAATGTTTTACTCCTGCTGCTGTTTTATTTTTAGCCTCATGTATTTGGGGCTTAAACAACTTAAAAGTCTAATTAAAACCAATTCACATTTATTTCGACGTGAAGCGAACAATCACCCTCAGTCTAAATCCAGACCGTGGCTGATTTCACGGCTAAACGGATTACAGAGTCTTTTTTTAGGAGAAAGAGAGGAAATAGACCACGTTTGTAAAGGTTTAACTCTGGGGAAAAGACAAATAAACACTTCAGAAAAACACAATAATCACCAGTGAACGCTTCAAAACCAGGCTCAAGGGAAAAGACAAGGGTTTGAGGCCTTTGTTCAAAAAGGTTTAGAGAATATGTGAGGATTTAGAAACGTTTTGAAGTAGTTTTGTGTCTCGAAAGATTGGATTTGGAAAAAGTAATGACGGGCCACTTTAGTAAATAACACTCTTTTCAGGGAAACTTGTTCAAATCCAACTAAAACCTGTTTAAATCCAAGCAAAACCTGTTCTAATCCAAATATAAACAGTTGAAGTCCATAAAGAAATTGTGTTCTGGAGTTTGACTTGTGTGGTCTAAGGTAACTCACAGTTAGATCCATCCTTTGGAGGAAGAAGGTGGTTTTAAATTCATAATATTTTCACAGATTTCACCTAAACTTAAGTAAAAAAAAAAAAAAAAGAGGACATTAAGGGAGTCAACATAAAAATGAAACCAAGAGTAAACTACATTAAAATATATATTTTTTAAAGTTATATTAAAACAGGATGAAACAAGCCTACCCTTTATTAATCCAGGACTAAATTAAACCATGAATAAACTGAGACTTAAGTCTGCTCCCAGGAGCCTCTCAGATCATTTCTCTCAAACACACACAGACTTATTCATCTTCTTGTTTCTGCTTTTGACAGGACTCCTCCCGACGATGGTCCTGGGGCAGATCCAAGCCCCCGACCCGGACGACTGGGGCCAGAAGCAGTACTCCTTCGAGGGAACACCTCCCAGGCACCGATCTGGAACTGGGTTAGTCCTGGTTTAGAGCTGGAAGATGATGGTTGAGTCACATGATAGATTAGTGGCTCTGCCCTTTAATGTACAGACGGACCCCTGCCTGCTTCTCTTTTCTGTTCAGATAAGCTCAGAGGCAAATGCAAAGAAAAACAGTTACACAGACGAGCCAAGAGGGAGATTTAGGCAAAGACTGAATCCAAAAACCAATGAAAAAAAACTCACAAGGACAAATGGATGACCAGTACAAAAGACAAAGACTCAAAGGCAAGGTCTTTAATCCAGAAACAGGTCTCAGTCCAAGTCCAGGGGAACAAGGTAAATTAAGGTCTAAAGCAGGTCGTACATTACACGGGAAGAACCCCAGCAAAGCTCAGCACAAAGCAACAAGACAGAGTGTGTAGTGGAGACGACGAGGCACAGATGAGACACATTCGGGACAGAGCCCAGTGGAGGAAAAACACACAAGGACAGGAAGTCCATTTAAAAAGACAGGAAGTGATGTAACAAGAGAACTTAACCTAGGCTGTGTCCCTAACCCCTCTGTGTTGTTCCTTCAGAATGTTCAGTGTGAACCAGAGCTCGGGTCAGCTGACCGTCTCCGAGGCCACGCCCCCAGGATCTTACCTGCTGCAGGTGAGAGTCTCAGACCAGACCTGGCCCGACGTCACCTCCAGCGCTCAGGTGGACCTCAGGGAGCTGCCCCAGGACGCTCTGAGGAACACAGGCTCCATCAGGATCCACAGTGAGTCCAGCTCAGAGGAGACCGGGTTAGACCAGGTTTAGACCTGAGTTAGACCTGAGTTAGACCGGGTTAGACCGGGTTAGACCAGGTTTAGACCTGAGTTAGACCGGGTTAGACCGGGTTAGGCCAGGTTTAGACCTGAGTTAGACCGGGTTAGACCGGGTTAGACCAGGTTTAGACCTGAGTTAGACCTGAGTTAGACCTGAGTTAGACCGGGTTAAGACCTGAGTTAGACCTGAGTTAGACCTGAGTTAGACCTGAGTTAGACCGGGTTAAGACCTGAGTTAGACCTGAGTTAGACTGGGTTAGACCAGGTTTAGACCTGAGTTCGAATGGTTAGACCTGAATTAGACTGGGTTAGACCAGAATAGACCAGGTTAGACTGGGTTTAGACCAAGTTAGACCTGGTGAGTTAGAACTGAGTTAGACTTGAACTGGACCGGGATAGACCTGAGTTAGACCAGATAAGATCTGGTTCTGGCCTGGTTCAGACCTGGTTCTGGCCTGGTTCAGACCTGGTTCTGGCCTGGTTTAGACACGGTTCAGACCTCTGACCTCTGACCCCCCCTCAGACCTGACGGTGGAGCAGTTCTTCGGTTCAGGAGTTGAAGACAGTGTTTATTCTGGTTTGGTTCGAGTCGTGGCTGAGCTGCTCCAGGTTCCTGCTGAGAACGTGCAGGTCTTCTCTGTGTCTGAGTCCGGACTCCGAGGACAGGCAGACCTCAGCGTGTGGCTGGCAGCTCATGGTTCTCCGTATTTCAGACCCGAGAAAATCCACGGATACATCTCGGCGAACAAAGACAAGGTAAAGAACCACTGCTTCCACACATTTGAGTTTCAGTTTGCTTTAGAAAGTGAACTTCTGTACGAACCAAACCTGGTCTTCTTCTAAAACCTAAAGGTCTCAGTCTGCTTCCAAGTCGAGCCGAAGGATTTGGTTAACGTTTTTATTTAATTTTAAAAAAATATTTAAACAAGCTGTATTTTCTTTGAAGCTTATGGAATAAGTTGAATCCCCTAAACTCATATGTAACAGGCTTCAGGCTTATCACCAATCACAGCTCACTTCTGAAAAAGGAGCGCTCCCATTGGTCGACACTGATGTCAATAAGGAAGTAATGTCTGCCGTTAAAACAAAAAAAGTGTTTTTTCTGCTCTGGATACGACTTTTTACAGAGAAACAAGACAAAACAAGGTTAAATATAGGCTTCAATCACATCATGTTCAACGAGAACGTGATACTGTTCTGAGGCTAAAGTCTGACGCTAAATGTTCAGGATCAGTTTACAATTAGTAGTTCAGTACAATTTACATCACTAAGAGCTGTTTCTGTCACAGCGAACAATGGAGGTCAGTTTGGTTGATTTTTGTTTGTGTGTGTTTGTGTGTGTTTATGTGTTCTGCTGAAGGTCTTGACGTCTAAATCAAAGACCAGGACAAAACCAAACTATTTTATATAGTCTACAGACCACACAAAAACTAATCTAAAGATGGTGAAATGTGTGAGAAAACCCAGAGTAACTCTTCTCTTTACGTTTGATAAATTAAACAAGATCTTTACAGAGTGCCATGTGTTCAGTCGACAGCACTTTCCTCTAACCCTGACTCTCACAGAGGTTAAACTCAGAAACACTCTTCCACACTTAACCCTAAAGGCAAAACCTGCTCAGGCAGAAAACGCCAGATTGATCCTAAAGGCCAACTCACGCCGGGTAATGCCGGGCCACACCAGGCCACGCCG
Organism: Perccottus glenii; assembly: GCA_024416835.2. Taxonomy (NCBI): domain Eukaryota; kingdom Metazoa; phylum Chordata; class Actinopteri; order Gobiiformes; family Odontobutidae; genus Perccottus; species Perccottus glenii. The sequence continues at coordinate 1,778,186 of CM044551.2, forward strand.
GGTCTGAACGATCGTCAGATATAAACGCAGCAGTGAAGCATGAGAAAAGACAGCCTTGGTCTTAATTAAAACACCAGTTACTTTTCTCTTAAGGTCTCTATATCTCCAGTTTTTCATTTTAACACAACCTTAAGTATCATTGTGTTAAGAATATCACTGATTCCATTTGTTGTTGTGGTGTCAACACTTGTCATTTCTACCTCTTTGTTCAGTTTCTTCTTTCTCCCACAAAGCCCTTTGACTCCTGACAGACTGACACCGTAAACAAGAGTCTGTCGTGAACATGTGACTCCCAAAATAAAGGTTCAAATACAACGACAGACTTCAGAAGGATTGTGGAGACAGGTCGACAAGGCCTGCTGTTGTGTATTATAAACACCACCTGAACAATGAAGGGGTGGCTTTGGGCTCAAATTAATATCACGATTAATTCCATATTATAACTATATTTTCCAACAAAATTGTTTTTTTTTATTTCATATTTGACACAACAGTTTTTTTCATTTAAAGTATCACTCATTGAAGATGTGTCGGCCTGGTTTGTGTTGCCAGAACGTGTTCTCAGCTCTGATCTGAGCGGCTCAGGTTCTGCAGCTGTGATTAATCAGAAGCTATAAAAAGCTCTGATTAAAATGAACTTCAAACACTGGAGTCAAAACCTGGGAGTTTAATGAAGTCAGGTCAGGGATGATTCTGGAGCAGGATGAGAGGAAGAGTTATCGTCTTAAAAACAACAGAAATCAGGTCTAAACCAGGTCTAAACCAGGTCTAAACCAGGTCTAAACCAGGTCTAAACCAGGATTAAACCAGGTCTAAACCAGGTCTGAACCAGGATTAAACCAGGTCTGAACCAGGTCTAAACCAGGTCTGAACCAGGATTAAACCAGGTCTAAACCAGGACTAAACCAGGCCTAAACCAGGACTAAACCAGGTCTGAACCAGGTCTGAACCAGGTCTGAACCAGGATTAAACCAGGACTAAACCAGGACTAAACCAGGCCTAAACCAGGACTAAACCAGGTCTAAACCAGGTCTAAACCAGGATTAAACCAGGACTAAACAAGGACTAAACCAGGACTAAACCAGGATTTAACCGGGATTAAACCAGGTCTAAACCAGGATTAAACTGGGATTAAACCAGGACTAAACCAGATCTAAACCAGGACTAAACCAGGATTTAACCGGGATTAAACCAGGTCTAAACCAGATCTAAACCAGGACTAAACCAGGATTTAACCAGGTCTAAACAAACCAGGTCTAAACCAGGTCTAAACCAACCAAAAATGCCTCTCCTCTGGCCTCAGGTGGTAAAATTCAGGCAGGATTTGACTGGACCCCCAGGTGACCTACAGGTTTTCTTCCTCTATTTATCAGGTCAGTAGGCCCGTGCACTATATCCTAAACTAGGATTTTTTTCAAATAGAGCCCTAATCTCCAACAGGACTAAACCAGGTCTGAACCAGGTCTAAACCAGGTCTGAACCAGGACTAAACCAGGACTAAACCAGGACTAAACCAGAATTAAACCAGGTCTAAACCAGGACTAAACCCAGGACTACATCAAGAACAACAAGACAAAAACCACTATCAAACCTGAAACTAAACATTTCTGTCTGTTTGATCTTTATGTCTGGGTAAGTCCTGATCTAATCCTGGTTTGATCCTGGTTTAGACTTGTTCTAGACTTAGTTTAGTCTATGTTTAGGCCTGATTTTATTGTGGTTCAGTCCTGGTTAATGCCCTGTTTAGTCCTGTTTTTAAAGGCTTTAATAGCTTAACCATTCCAGAACTCCTAAATACACTTGTGACAAACACTTTAATGAGAAAATTAGAATAAACTGAATGTAAATGTGGACAGGATTGAAGAGATTTGATAATAATTCACTATTGGATACATCTGAAACAAATACATGTAAAATAAATAATTGTATAACCATAAACTAGGTCTTTATGTAAAAGAAGAAAATGTAAAATGAAGGTAAGTGTTTGAGAGGTTAGACCCAGGGGAAAGACACACTGACGTTTTGACAAAAACAGAACAAAGAGAAGAGAGGCTTTGACAAGCGTCGGGTTGAAACGCAGACGTCAGGGGAATTTCAGGAGAAACAAACGGAGCAGGATCAGAGTCACCTGAGAAATCATGAGAAAAACAGGTGGATGCCTCAGAGTCAGATCAGAGCCAGAGCTGTCACTGTCAGAGCAGCTTTAACGTCAGCGAGGCTTTAGGCCTTTATCTTCTTTAACTTTAGTGACACTGAGGTCTAAACCTGGACTAAACCAGGTATAAACTAGTCCTGGTTCAGACCTGGTTTAGTCCTGGTTTAGTCCTGGTTTAGTCCTGGTTTAGACCTGGTTTAGACCTGGTTTAGACCGGGTTTAGACCTGGTTTAGTCCTGGTTTAGACCTGGTTTAGTCCTGGTTTAGTCCTGGTTTTGTCCTGGTTTAGACCTGGTTTAGTCCTGGTTTAGTCCTGGTTTAGTCCTGGTTTAGTCTTTGTTTAGTCCTGGTTTAGTCCTGGTTTAGACCTAGTTTTGTCCTGGTTTAGTCCTGGTTTAGACCTGGTTTAGACCTGGTTTAGACCTGGTTTAGTCCTGGTTTAGACCTGGTTTAGTCCTGGTTTAGACCTGGTTTAGTCCCGGTTTAGTCCTGGTTTAGTCCTGGTTTAGTCCTGGTTTAGACCTGGTTCAGTCCTGTTTTAGGCCTGGTTTAGTCCTGGTTTAGTCCTGGTTTAGTCCCGGTTTAGTCCTGGTTTAGTCCTTGTTTAGTCCTGGTTTAGTCCTGGTTTAGACCTAGTTTTGTCCTGGTTTAGTCCTGGTTTAGACCTGGTTTAGACCTGGTTTAGTCCTGGTTTAGACCTGGTTTAGTCCTGGTTTAGTCCTGGTTTAGTCCTGGTTTAGACCTGGTTTAGTCCTGGTTTAGTCCTGGTTTAGTCCTGGTTTAGTCCTTGTTTAGTCCTGGTTTAGTCCTGGTTTAGACCTAGTTTTGTCCTGGTTTAGTCCTGGTTTAGACCTGGTTTAGACCTGGTTTAGTCCTGGTTTAGACCTGGTTTAGTCCTGGTTTAGACCTGGTTTAGTCCCGGTTTAGTCCTGGTTTAGTCCTGGTTTAGTCCTGGTTTAGTCCTGGTTTAGACCTGGTTTAGACCTGGTTCAGAACTAGTTCAGTCCTGGTTTAGTCCTGGTTTAGACCTGGTTTAGACCTGGTTTAGACCTGGTTTAGTCCTTGTTTAGTCCTGGTTTAGTCCTGGTTTAGTCCTGGTTTAGACATGGTTTAGTCCTGGTTTAGTCCTGGTTTAGACCTGGTTTAGTCCTGGTTTAGTCCTGGTTTAGTCCTGGTTTAGTCCTGGTTTAGACCTGGTTTAGACCTGGTTTAGACCGGGTTTAGACCTGGTTTAGACCTGGTTTAGTCCTGGTTTAGTCCTGGTTTAGACCTGGTTTAGTCCTGGTTTAGTCCTTGTTTAGTCCTGGTTTAGACCTGGTTTAGTCCTGGTTTAGTCCTGGTTTAGTCCTGGTTTAGACCTGGTTTAGTCCTGGTTTAGTCCTGGTTTAGTCCTTGTTTAGTCCTGGTTTAGACCTGGTTCAGTCCTGTTTTAGGCCTGGTTTAGACCTGGTTTAGACCTGGTTTAGAGTCCTGGTTTCAGCACTAGTTCAGTCCTGGTTTAGTCCTGGTTTAGACCTGGTTCAGAACTAGTTCAGTCCTGGTTTAGACCTGGTTTAGTCCTGGTTTAGACCTGGTTCAGTCCTGTTTTAGGCCTGGTTTAGACCTGGTTTAGACCTGGTTTAGACCTGGTTCAGCACTAGTTCAGTCCTGGTTTAGACCTGGTTTAGACCTGGTTCAGAACTAGTTCAGTCCTGGTTTAGGCCTGGTTCAGACCTGGTTTAGTCCTGGTTTAGTCCTGGTTTAGTTCTGGTTCAGAACTAGTTCAGTCCTGGTTTAGTCCTGGTTTAGTCTTGTTTTAGACCTGGTTTAGTCCTGGTTTAGTCCTGGTTCAGAACTAGTTTAGTCCTGGTTTAGTCCTGGTTTAGTCCTGGTTTAGTCTTGGTTTAGACCTGGTTTAGACCTGGTTTAGTCCTGTTTTAGACCTGGTTTAGTCCTGGTTTAGTCCTGGTTCAGAACTAGTTTAGTCCTGGTTTAGGCCTGGTTCAGACCTGGTTTAGTCCTATTTTAGACCTGGTTTAGTCCTGGTTTAGTCTTGGTTTAGTCCTGGTTTAGTCCTGGTTTAGACCTGGTTTAGACCTGGTTCAGACCTGGTTCAGACCTGGTTCAGTCCTGGTTTAGTCCTAGTCCTGATTCTTTTTCCTCTGTCTGTTCCAGCTGGAGTCCCGTCTCGGCGTCTCGGTCTCGCAGGTCTCGGTGGATGACTGTGGGCTCTTGGACTGCGGCGGGTCTGGGGGGTGCAGTACGGAGGTAAATTTCGGTCTGGACCCGGTCCCGCTCAGCTCAGGTCTGGTCTCCCTGGTCTCGATGAAGGCCTCGGTGAAGGCTCGCTGCGGCTGTGGCTCCAGAGAGACCCCCCACAGACGCTGCTCCTCGTATCCCACCAACCCTGCCTCAACGGGGGCCGCTGCTCCGACGGGCCCCTAGGCTTCAGGTCTGTTCTGGGGTTAGGTCTGGGTTAGTCCAGGTTTAGTCATGGTTTAATATTCAACTCAGAAATATAAACTTCTGGAGCCAAACACTTTATTTTCCCATCCACCGCCCCAACCTCCTGTCTGTCCATTTTATATTTACACCCCTCTCTCCTGTGTGTCCCAGGTGTGTGTGCCCCCCTCTGTTCGACGGCCCCCGCTGCCAACAGACCAGACACACCTTCGGGGGTCAGGGATACGCCTGGTTCAATCCCATCAGGCTTTGCTTCAGGAGCCACATCTCTGTGGAGTTTCTCACCGAGTCGACCGACGGACTGCTGCTGTACGACGGACCCCTAAGCCCCGCCCACTCTGAGCCGGAGGACTTCATTGCTATCGGTCAGTCTCTCCCAAACAAACGGCCATTTTGTTCCTGAAGCAGCAGGATGTCTAGTGCTGACACCTCAAAGTTTATCAGATTCACTTTTGAATATTTAACTTCAGCTCAGTCCAGGTTTGGAGAAGCAGACAGGAGCAAGGACTTTGTGTTGTCTCGGTCCACATTTAGAACAGATGGACAGGTTCAGAAGTTTCTCTAAAAGACAGTGTGTGTTGGCGGTGGGCTTGGACTCGGACTTATTCTCAGACTGAAGTGTTTGATGAAGGATATGATAAAACTGACTAAGCAAATAGCAAAGGTCATAAAATAAATTGACATGTCACCATCTGAATCATATTCTTTGTGTGTCGTCGTCAGAGCTGAAAAACTCTGTCCCAGTCCTGAGCATTAACCACGGATCAGGAACTCTCACTCTGCAGCTGCCGTCCAGGTCCACCGTCAACGACCGACGCTGGCACCGGCTGGACGTCCTGAGCGACGGCAAGGTGAGATCAACACGGGCTAAACTAGGACTAAACCAGGTCTAAACCAGGTCTAAACCAGGACTAAACCAAGACTAAACCGAGACTAAACCAAGACTAAACCAGGTCTAAACCAGGACTAAACCAGGTCTAAACCAGGTCTAAACCAGGACTAAACCAGGTCTAAACCAGGTCTAAACCAGGACTAAACCAAGACTAAACCGAGACTAAACCAGGACTAAACCAGGTCTAAACCAGGTCTAAACCAGGACTAAACCGAGACTAAACCAGGTCTAAACCAGGACTAAACCGAGACTAAACCAAGACTAAACCAGGTCTAAACCAGGACTAAACCAGGTCTAAACCAGGTCTAAACCAGGACTAAACCGAGACTAAACCGAGACTAAACCAGGTCTAAACCAAAACTAAACCAGGTCTAAACCAGGACTAAACCAAGACTAAACCGAGACTAAACCAGGACTAAACCAGGTCTAAACCAGGTCTAAACCAGGTCTAAACCAGGACTAAACCGAGACTAAACCAAGACTAAACCAGGTCTAAACCAGGACTAAACCAGGTCTAAACCAGGTCTAAACCAGGACTAAACCAAGACTAAACCGAGACTAAACCAAGACTAAACCAGGACTAAACCGAGACTAAACCGAGACTAAACCGAGACTAAACCAGGACTAAACCGAGACTAAACCGAGACTAAACCAGGACTAAACCAGGTCTACACCAGGTCTAAACCAGGTCTAAACCAAGACTAAACCGAGACTAAACCAGGTCTAAACCAGGACTAAACCAGGTCTAAACCAGGTCTAAACCAGGTCTAAACCAGGACTAAACCAAGACTAAACCGAGACTAAACCAAGACTAAACCAGGACTAAACCAAGACTAAACCGAGACTAAACCGAGACTAAACCAGGACTAAACCGAGACTAAACCGAGACTAAACCGAGACTAAACCAAGACTAAACCAGGTCTAAACCAGGACTAAACCAGGTCTAAACCAGGACTAAACCAGGTCTAAACCGAGACTAAACCGAGACTAAACCAGGACTAAACCAGGTCTACACCAGGTCTAAACCAGGACTAAACCAAGACTAAACCGAGACTAAACCGAGACTAAACCAGGTCTAAACCAGGTCTAAACCAGGTCTAAACCAGGTCTAAACCAAGACTAAACCGAGACTAAACCAGGTCTAAACCAGGACTAAACCAGGTCTAAACCAGGTCTAAACCAAGACTAAACCAAGACTAAACCGAGACTAAACCAGGACTAAACCAGGACTAAACCAGGACTAAACCAAGACTAAACCAGGACTAAACCAGGTCTAAACCAGGTCTAAACCAAGACTAAACCAGGACTAAACCGAGACTAAACCAGGACTAAACCAGGTCTAAACCAAGACTAAACCGAGACTAAACCAGGACTAAACCAGGACTAAACCAGGACTAAACCAAGACTAAACCAGGTCTAAACCAGGACTAAACCAAGACTAAACCGAGACTAAACCAGGACTAAACCAGGACTAAACCGAGACTAAACCAGGACTAAACCAGGTCTAAACCAAGACTAAACCGAGACTAAACCAGGACTAAACCAGGACTAAACCAGGACTAAACCAGGACTAAACCAAGACTAAACCGAGACTAAACCAGGACTAAACCAAGACTAAACCGAGACTAAACCAGGACTAAACCAGGACTAAACCAAGCCTAAACCAGGACTAAACCAGGACTAAACCAAGACTAAACCAGGACTAAACCAGGACTAAACCAAGCCTAAACCAGGACTAAACCAGGACTAAACCAAGACTAAACCAGGACTAAACCAGGACTAAACCAAGACTAAACCGAGACTAAACCAGGAAAAATATTGGATTAAAGAAGGACTTGACCAAGAACAAAAACTAAATAATGACTATAATGTCCAAGTCAGGACTAGTGTTCCTTATAAAACCAGGACTTATTTGAGAAAACCCTGTGCTCTCAGTCTGTGGAGCTGATCCTGGACCAGTGCAGTGGACCTGTGGTCAGTGAGACGGACACAGACGAGTCCAACTGCAGAGCCAAGGGAGAGACTCCAGGAGACTCCAGGTACAAACACTCCTCTGTCGTTATTCTACCTTTCTATACGTTCACATCTCCAGATGGAAAACAATAACAGCCTAAATGGTCTTAATTTACCTTTTTTTATAAAAACAAATCATTTATAAAAAATAATATGAATTGTAAAAAGCTCATTATCAGCCAATATTCTGCATTTTTTATGTTTTAGTATCAACCAGAAGAGAAGGTTTGTCAGATTCTAAAGCTCTCCACAGTTCTATACAGTTGTGAGCAGCTCATTTGAACATACAATAAATATATATTTGCCTTTTAACGCCGCATCTCCTTTAGCCTGTGACCTGTGAGCTGAGTTAGTCACTGACCTGTGAGCTGAGTTAGTCACTGACCTGTGAGCTGAGTTAGTCACTGACCTGTGAGCTGAGTTAGTCTCTGACCTGTGAGCTGAGTTAGTCACTGACCTGTGAGCTGAGTTAGTCACTGACCTGTGAGCTGAGTTAGCCCCTGACCTGTGAGCTGAGTTAGCCCCTGACCTGTGAGCTGAGTTAGTAACTGACCTGTGAGCTGAGTTAGCCCTTGGCCTGTGAGCTGAGTTAGCCCCTGACCTGTGAGCTGAGTTAGCCCCTGACCTGTGAGCTGAGTTAGCCCCTGACCTGTGAGCTGAGTTAGTAACTGACCTGTGAGCTGAGTTAGCCCCTGACCTGTGAGCTGAGTTAGCCCCTGACCTGTGAGCTGAGTTAGTCACTGACCTGTGAGCTGAGTTAGCCCCTGACCTGTGAGCTGAGTTAGTCACTGACCTGTGAGCTGAGTTAGTCACTGACCTGTGAGCTGAGTTAGTCACTGACCTGTGAGCTGAGTTAGCCCCTGACCTGTGAGCTGAGTTAGCCCCTGACCTGTGAGCTGAGTTAGTAACTGACCTGTGAGCTGAGTTAGCCCGTGACCTGTGAGCTGAGTTGGTCACTGACCTGTGAGCTGAGTTAGCCCCTGACCTGTGAGCGGAGTTAGTCACTGACCTGTGAGCTGAGTTAGCCCGTGACCTGTGAGCTGAGTTAGCCCCTGACCTGTGAGCTGAGTTAGCCCCTGACCTGTGAGCTGAGTTAGTCACTGACCTGTGAGCTGAGTTAGTAACTGACCTGTGAGCGGAGTTAGCCCGTGACCTGTGAGCTGAGTTAGTCACTGACCTGTGAGCTGAGTTAGTAACTGACCTGTGAGCGGAGTTAGCCCGTGACCTGTGAGCTGAGTTAGCCCCTGACCTGTGAGCTGAGTTAGTCACTGACCTGTGAGCTGAGTTAGCCCCTGACCTGTGAGCTGAGTTAGTCACTGACCTGTGAGCTGAGTTAGCCCCTGACCTGTGAGCTGAGTTAGCCCCTGACCTGTGAGCTGAGTTAGTAACTGACCTGTGAGCTGAGTTAGCCCGTGACCTGTGAGCTGAGTTGGTCACTGACCTGTGAGCTGAGTTAGCCCCTGACCTGTGAGCTGAGTTAGTCACTGACCTGTGAGCTGAGTTAGCCCGTGACCTGTGAGCTGAGTTAGCCCCTGACCTGTGAGCTGAGTTAGCCCCTGACCTGTGAGCTGAGTTAGTCACTGACCTGTGAGCTGAGTTAGTAACTGACCTGTGAGCGGAGTTAGCCCGTGACCTGTGAGCTGAGTTGGTCACTGACCTGTGAGCTGAGTTGGCCCCTGACCTGTGAGCTGAGTTAGCCCCTGACCTGTGAGCGGAGTTAGTCACTGACCTGTGAGCTGAGTTAGCCCGTGACCTGTGAGCTGAGTTAGCCCCTGACCTGTGAGCTGAGTTAGTCACTGACCTGTGAGCTGGGTTAGCCCCTGACCTGTGAGCTGAGTTAGTCACTGACCTGTGAGCTGAGTTAGTCACTGACCTGTGAGCGGAGTTAGCCCCTGACCTGTGAGCTGAGTTAGTAACTGACCTGTGAGCTGAGTTAGTAACTGACCTGTGAGCTGAGTTAGCCCCTGACCTGTGAGCTGAGTTAGTAACTGACCTGTGAGCTGAGTTAGTAACTGACCTGTGAGCTGAGTTAGCCCCTGACCTGTGAGCTGAGTTAGTAACTGACCTGTGAGCTGAGTTAGCCCCTGACCTGTGAGCTGAGTTAGTAACTGACCTGTGAGCTGAGTTAGTAACTGACCTGTGAGCTGAGTTAGTAACTGACCTGTGAGCTGAGTTAGTAACTGACCTGTGAGCTGAGTTAGCCCCTGACCTGTGAGCTGAGTTGGCCCCTGACCTGTGAGCTGAGTTAGCCCCTGACCTGTGAGCTGAGTTAGTCACTGACCTGTGAGCTGAGTTAGTCACTGACCTGTGAGCTGAGTTAGTCACTGACCTGTGAGTTAGTGGATGTACAGTATATAACTCACATCCACAAAACAGCAATGTCACGTACCATTATCTGCCCCAAACATTTTATATCGTTTCATCATACTGACTATAAAAAATAATTAAACTGACCTTTGGTCTCGCCTGTTGCAGGTTTCTCGACGTGTTCCAGCCGCTGCAGCTCGGTGGGGTGAAGGACACGTCTCCTCTTCGTCAATATCAGAGCTTTAGCGGCTGCATCAGGAACCTGGTGGTGGACAGTCAGGTATCACGTCACAGTCTGGACTTTGGTTTAGTTTTCATTCTATCTAGCATTTCGGAAATTCACCATTGCCCAGATACTCGGAGATACTTAATCTGGTCTGTCTGTGTCAGGTTAGTCTGACCTGGCTGAGTTAGCCCCGGAGACCTGTGAGCTGGCTCCCGGCTGAGCAGACCTGTGAGCTGAGTGTGTTTGGCGGCCGTCCTGTGGAGAACACGCCTACTGTCTGTCCGAGTGGGGCTCCTTCAGCTGCAAGTGTCACCCGGGGTTTACAGGACACAAGTGTGACAAAGGTGAGGGGAACTGGGCTATGTACCTTACAAATCCAGGACTAAACCAGGACAAACTCAGACTTACACAGAACCAGGACTTGTCACAGACTACGGTTTGGACTAAACACAGAATGTCCAAGTAGAAAACTAAAAACTAAATCTTGACTAAATCTGTGACTGAAACGAGGAGCAAGGACTGGATTAGTATTCCTGGTCTTATCAAGGTTTTGGCCGACAGCGCCCTCTACTGCGTTTCTGGAGAAAAGGCCTCCGTTAATCTTTTTTGTGCAGTTTAAAATGTGAACGCTGGGTGGACAGGGGTTTTTTTGAACTGAACTAAATGGATCAGTTTCTAAATAAAGAAACTATGAGTCTAAACCAGAACTAAAATCTAGACTTAACTAGGACCAAAGGTAAAGCAGCTCTAAAGGTCAAAAAAATGATTAAAAAAACACTTATCACACACAAGAAAGGAGAAATTTCTTTATTTATTAATTACAGGCAATATAGTTTTAACGGTAATAAACTATTTATCTCTCATCATTGCAGGTGTTTTGAGTTTTAGAAAGACATATGGGCAGATGATATTCTAAACCTTTCCTGTCCTTCTGTCTCTCCTGCAGCGGCGCCAGAGTTCTCCTTCGATGTGGACAGTGTGGTTCGGTTCCAGCTCAAAGGAGGCAGTAACCCTCGAAGAACCACGGTCCAACTCCTGCTGAGGACACGATCCCCGTCCGGGATTCTCCTCTCTGTGACGTCCAGAGAATCAGCCCAGTTCATCTCACTGGAGGTCAGCACGCCAGGTAGACTGGGATGTGTTTAAAGCTGCAGCCACTGTGGAGGACTCTTCCATCAGTGTACAGGATTATGCTGAGTATGTGTCTGGGTACATCAGCACTTGTGTTGATAACATCGTGCCCACCATACAAATCAGGAAGTTTCCCAACCAGAAGCCCTGGATAAACAGTCAGGCACGTCACATGCTGCGTGCTCGCTCTCTTGCATTTAGATCAGGCAATGAGAACGAGTACAAAGCTGCAGTATGGACTGAGAAAAGCCATCACAGCGGCCAGAGGCAGTACAGAAAGCTGGACAGCTTCTACTCTACTCTGCTGATTCAGAGCGGATGTGGCAAGGCCTGCAGCACATCACAGACTACAGGACCACCACCAACAACATCGCATCAACAGACAGCCTGCCGGATGACCTCAACAATTTCTACGCCCGCTTTGAGGCTCCCAGCAACACTGCAGAGAGGAGCTCACACACACCTGGATCACCCAACCCCCTCCCTCCACCAACCATCTCAACAACACAGGTACACAGAGCTCTGAGGAAGATCAACCCCATAAAGCAGCAGGACCAGACAACATTCCTGGGCGGGCCCTCAGAGCATGTGCCAACGAGCTGGTTGATGTTTTCACCTCCATCTTCAACCTCTCCCTCAGCCAGCGCATTGTACCACCATGCTTCAAGACCACGACCATCGTCCCCTGCCCAAGAAGAACCCACCCACCTGCCTGAATGACTACAGGCCAGTGGCACTCACTCCAATCATTATGAAGTGTTTGAGAGAGTGGTGCTGGCCCACATTCAGAGCAGCATACCGACACCATTGACCCCCTGCAGTATGCCTACCGACCCAACAGGTCCACCTCGGATGCTATCGCTGCTGTCCACTACTCCCTGTCACACCTGGAGAACAAGGACTCATACATACGGATACTTTTTATAGATTACAGCTCCGCCTTCAACACGGTCATCCCACACAAACTCACCCACAAACTGTCCACACTTGGTTTGCACCCCACCCTCTGTGACTGGCTCCTAGATTTCCTGACTGGCAGGCCTCAGTCTGTCAGGATTGGTAATAGGACTTCAGCCAGCACCATCACAAACATTGGTACTCCACAGGGCTGTGTACTCAGCCCCATCCTCTACACCCTGTACACCTACGACTGTGTCGCCTCTCACAAGGACAACATCATCCTGAAGTTTGCTGGCGACACCGCAGTGATAGGGCCGCATCGCTGGCGGTGACGAGGCAGCTTACAGGAGGGAGGTGGCCAGTCTGGTGTCATGGTGTGAAGACAACAACCTCACCCTCAACACGGACAAGACAAAGGAGATGATAGTGGACATGAGGAGGGAGAGGAGAACGCCTCAGCCACTGTTCATCCGGGAGCTTGAAGTGGAGAGGGTGAGCAACTTCAAATACTTGGGTGTCCACATCAATGAGGACCTCACTTGGACACCTCACATCACGCAGCTGGTCAAGAAGGCTCAACAGCGGCTGTATTTTCTGAGGAGGCTGAGGAAGTTTGGCATGTCGCCCAAGATCCTCAGCAACTTCTACAGCTGCACCATTGAGAGTGTCCTGACCAGCTGCATCACTGTGTGGACGGCAGCACTTCTGTCATGGACCGCATAAGCGCCTGCAGAGAGTGGTGAAGACTGCGCAGAAGATCACCAGGACTCCACTGCCCTCTCTGCAGAGCATCTACCACCGCAGAGTCCACAGAAGAGCTGCTTCCATCCTCAAAGACCCTCCCACCCCAACATGGTCTGTTCACACTTCTACCCTCAGGACGGAGGTACAGAAGTGTGAAATGCAGGACTTCAGAATGAAGAACTCATTCTTTCCCTCTGCCATAAGACTCCTAAACAGCAGATAGGAGTCTACAATCACAATCACAACATTACATGAACAATTGTTTACCTACTGCACTACCTCACTTTACTTTACACCGTCACTTTACTTTACATGTCACTTTACACCATCACAACTGCACTACCTCACTTTACTACTTTACTCCTTTTGCCCTCTTGTATTTTTTTTTTGTATATTTGTATTTTTTTTTTGTACTGCATTATTATCACTTGTATATTTGTCTTATTTTTTATTTTTACTTACTTGTGTGACATTTTACTGTGGACGGCAAAGTAAGAATTTCATTGTACAGGGAAACATGCTTTCTGTCTGTACACATGACAATAAACACTTTGAATCTTTGAATCTTGAATCTTGAATCTAACCTAGGTCTAAACCAGGTCTACCTAGGTCTAACCCAGGTTTAACCCAGGTCTAACCCAGGTCTAAACAAGGTCTAACCTAGGTCTAAACCAGGTCTAACCTAGGTCTAAACCAGGTCTAACCTGGGTCTAACCCGGGTCTAAACAAGGTCTAACCTAGGTCTAAACCAGGTCTAACCCAGGTCTAACCCAGGTCTAAACTAGGTCTAACCCAGGGTTAAACCAGGTCTAAACCAGGACTAAACCAGGTCTAAACCAGGTCTAAACCATGTCTAAACCAGGTCTAAACCAGGTCTTATTCTGTCCTTGTTGCAGGTGAAAGACGGTCTACTCTTGGTCCGTTCCGACCTTGGAGACGGGCCCCAGTCTCTGCTAATCCCGGACCTAAGGGTGGACGTCGGGGACTGGGTTCAGGCTGGACTCAATCGCCATGACAATGAGTTTACTCTGAGTCTGGAACAGGGCGAAGGGTCCAGAGAAGTCCGGGCTGAACTGGGGACGGGCCGAGACCTGGTGGTGCATCAGGCCACGGTCTCAGTCGGGAATCTAGCCCAGAAGAAGAACAGAGAGACAGACTTTCAGGGTGAGGACCAGAACTTGAACAGGACTAAACCAGAACTAGACCAGGACTAAACCAGGACTAGACCAAGACTAGACCAGGACTAGACCAGGACTGGAACAGAACTAAACCAGGACTGGAACAGGACTAAACCAGGACTAGAACAAGACTAAACAAGGACTAAACCAGGACTAAACTAGGACTAGAACAGGACTAAAGCAGAATTAATCCATTCTAAACCAGGTTATAGTTTGACCCCTGACCTCTCGTCTGCAGGCTGCCTGAAGGACGTTCGTTTTAACGGCCTGCCCCTGCCTCTGGACGGCCGGAGTCAGGACACGGTGTCGGTTCTGGAGAGACAGGCCGTGACCTCGGGGTGTTCCAGCGACGCCTGCAGCTCTCAGCCCTGCTCTGTCCCAATGCGCTGCGTCGATCTGTGGAGGAAACACGAGTGCAGGTGGGACCCTGGCCCGACTCCACCAGACATCCCTCAAACCAGCCATGGGACTGAGGACTAAGACCAGGACTGGAACTGGAAACTGGACTAGAACTTGTCTAGAACTGAACTAGAACTGGGCTAGATCTAGGCTAGATCTGGACTAGATCTGGACTAGAACTGGACTAAAACTGGACTAAAACTGGACTAAAACTGGACTAGAACTGGACTAGAACTGGACAACAGATGGACTAGAACTGAACTAAAACTGGACTAGAACTGGACTACAGATGGACTAGAACTGGACTAAAACTGGACTACAGATGGACTAGAACTGGACTAAAGCTGGACTAGAACCTTTCTTTTTCTCATTTAATAAGATTTTAAATCTTTAAGATCCACTTTGAGGACCCACCCCAGTGTTTGGTGTAAACTGTAGAGCCTCTGTTAGTCCTGTAGTCTAAACCTGTCCTGTCCTGTGTCTACATTTCCCAGGTGCCCCGGCGCTCAGCTCACTCTCACAGACTCGTCGGGTCGTGAGCGCTGCGTCCCGTCGCCGTGCCGACCCTCGTCCTGTCGCCACGGTGCCGTGTGCGAGCCGCTGTCAGCCGACAGCTTCCTGTGCCGCTGTCCGGATGGGGTCAGAGGTCACCACTGCGAACTGGGGCAGATCAAAGGTCACCGCACGGCAACCCTCAGCCCCAGCTCCATCCTGGCCATCAGCATGTGTCTGCTGGTCTTCTTCGGTGAGAGAACTGGACTAAGACCGGGACTAAAACTGGGACTAAAGCAGGACTAAGGCTAGGACTGAACCAGGAACAAGACTGAAAACAGGACTAAACCATATCTAAACCCAGGCAAAACCAAGACTAATTAATGACTGAAAGACGAATAGAACCAGGTCTAAAACATGATAAAACCAGAGCTTACCCCCAACTGAACCTAGACTAAACCTGGACTAAACCAGATCTAGTTGTCAAATAAGTTTTATTGTTTTTCTGAGCTGAGCTGTTTGATTCTATCTTTATTGTATTTGGTAAAACGTATCTTGAAAGTGAACAGTTACAGAGGACAGTCCAAAGAGCTGATGACCTAAGTGGTCCTGGACTGTCCTCTGTAACTGTTCTGATCGATGTGTCCCATTAACATCGATCACAGCTGACGCACACGACAGTTACATAAAAACAACAATAACAAAATAATTCAATACATTCACAGAAGAAGCCTGTGTCACAGATCAGTCCAGTGTATGAGTCATGTACTGTATATTCAGTTTTTCACAATTAGATGAAGTTTTAGTTTCATTTAGTCCTTATTTTGTCCTGGTTTCTAAAATGTATTCAAATCCAACTAAACCTAATTTTTATCCAATCAAACCGGTTTAAAACCTACTAAAACTGGTTTGAGCCAAAGCTAATGAGGAAAAACTGTAATAAAACATCCATAGTAGACCTTTTTTCTTACTGTAGGTTTAAGTTCTAGTTTAATTTTTGGTTTTGCCCTGATTTAGTCCTGTTTATTCCAAAGGTTTAGTTCTCTGCAAGTCCTGGTTTAATCTTCAGTTCAGGGATAGTCCGTGTTTAGCATCGTCTGTTAAAGGCCAGACCGGGACTCGACTGGGACTCGACCGGGACTCGACCGGGACTCGACTGGGACTCGACTGGGACTCGACCGGGGCTCCACCGGGCTCCACCGGGACTCGACCGGGACTCCACTGGGTTTCCACTGGGTCTCCACTGGGACTCCACTGGGTCTCCACTGGGTCTCCACTGGGACTCGACTGGGTCTCCACTGGGACTCGACTGGGTCTCCACTGGGACTCCACTGGGACTCCACTGGGTCTCCACTGGGACTCGACTGGGTCTCCACTGGGACTCGACCGGGACTCCACTGGGTTTCCACTGGGTCTCCACTGGGGCTCCACTGGGGCTCGACCGGGGCTCCACTGGGTTTCCACTGGGTCTCCACTGGGACTCGACCGGGACTCGACCGGGACTCCACTGGGACTCCACTGGGTCTCCACTGGGACTCGACTGGGTCTCCACTGGGTTTCCACTGGGTCTCCACTAGGACTCGACCGGGACTCGACCGGGACTCCACTGGGACTCCACTGGGTTTCCACTGGGTCTCCACTGGGACTTGACTGGGTCTCCACTGGGACTCCACTGGGTCTCCACTGGGTTTCCACTGGGGCTCCACTGGGGCTCCACTGAGACTCGACCGGGACTCGACCGGGACTCCACTGGGACTCCACTGGGACTCCACTGGGTTTCCACTGGGTCTCCACTGGGACTTGACTGGGTCTCCACTGGGACTCCACTGGGTCTCCACTGGGGCTCCACTGGGACTCGACCGGGACTCGACCGGGACTCCACTGGGTTTCCACTGGGTCTCCACTGGGACTCCACTGGGGCTCCACTGGGACTCGGCCGGGACTCGACTGGGACTCCACTGGGTTTCCACTGGGTCTCCACTGGGACTCCACTGGGTCTCCACTGGGACTCGACTGGGTCTCCACTGGGACTCGACCGGGACTCCACTGGGTTTCCACTGGGGCTCCACTGGGACTCGACCGGGACTCGACCGGGACTCCACTGGGTATCCACTGGGTCTCCACTGGGACTCCACTGGGTTTCCACTGGGGCTCCACTGGGACTCGACCGGGACTCGACCGGGACTCCACTGGGTTTCCACTGGGACTCCACTGGGTTTCCACTGGGACTCGACTGGGTCTCCACTGGGACTCCACTGGGACTCCACTGGGTCTCCACTGGGACTCGACCGGGACTCCACTGGGTTTCCACTGGGGCTCCACTAGGTCTCCACTGGGACTCGACCGGGACTCCACTGGGTTTCCACTGGGACTCGACTGGGTCTCCACTGGGACTCCACTGGGTCTCCACTGGGACTCGACTGGGTCTCCACTGGGACTCCACTGGGACTCCACTGGGTCTCCACTGGGACTCCACTGGGTCTCCACTGGGACTCGACCGGGACTCCACTGGGTTTCCACTGGGGCTCCACTGGGACTCGACCGGGACTCGACCGGGACTCCACTGGGTTTCCACTGGGTCTCCACTGGGACTCGACTGGGTCTCCACTGGGACTCCACTGGGTCTCCACTGGGACTCCACTGGGACTCGACCGGGACTCGACCGGGACTCCACTGGGTTTCCACTGGGTCTCCACTGGGACTCGACTGGGTCTCCACTGGTACTCCGATGGGTCTCCACTGGGTCTCCACTGGGTCTCCACTGGGTCTCCACTGGGTCTCCACTGGGTCTCCACTGGGACTCCGATGGGACTCCACTGGGACTCGACTGGGACTCGATCGGGACTCCACTGTGACTGAATGTTTCTGTCGTAGCGGTGCTGGTGGCGGTGACCGTGTGGAACCAGAAAGGAAGTCGTAATAAATTCAGGAAACGAGGAGTGTACCACGTCCCGACTGAGCACGAGAGCTGGGAGGACATCAGAGAGAACATCCTGAACTACAACGAGGAGGGGGGCGGCGAGCAGGACCAGGTACTCAAATCCATCTAAAACCTGTTTAAATCCATCTAATACCTGTTCAAATCCATCTAAAACCTGTTCAAATCCATCTAAAACCTGTTCAAATCCATCTAAAACCTGTTCAAATCCATCTAAAACCTGTTCAAATCCATCTAAAACCTGTTCAAATCCATCTAAAGTCTATTCAAATCCATCTAAAACCTGTTCAAATCCATCTAAAACCTGTTCAAATCCATCGAAAACCTGTTCAAATCCATCTAAAGTCTGTTCAAATCCATCTTGGGCGGCAGTAGCTCAGTGGGAGAGCGGCCGTCCTTCAACCGGAAGGTAGTAGGTTCGATTTCCGCTTGCCCCACAGTTCATACTGTCGTTGTGTCCTTGGGCAAGACACTTAACCCACCTTGCCTCCAGTGTCTGTAGCACTGGTGTATGAATGTGTGTGACTGTAGAGGTGTGTTTGGTGGTGGTCGGAGAAGGTTGAGCGCCGTGTGTATGGCAGCCCCCATCTCTGTCTGCCCCAGGTGTGAATGTGTGTGAATGTGTGTGAATGGGGTGAGTGGAAGCACGATGCAAAGCGCTTTGGGTGCCTGAGAAGGGTGCAAAAAAGCGCTATATAAATGCTTACCATTTACCATTTACCATCTAAAGTCTGTTCAAATCCATCTAAAACCTGTTCAAATCCATCTAAAACCTGTTCAAATACAACTTAAACCTGTTCAAATCCATCTAAAACCTGTTCAAATCCATCTAAAACCTGTTCAAATCCAACTAAAACCTGTTCAAATACAACTTAAACCAGTTCAAATACAATTTAAACCTGTTCAAATCCAATTAAACCTGTTTATGAGCCAAACCAAATGGAGAAAAACTGTAACTGTAATGAAGACCAGCTTGCTACTCATTGTATTCATTCCTTTTGTTTTTTTTCAGAACGGTTACGACATCTCGGAGCTGAAGCGTCCCCTTTGCTCCAGTTTGTCCCAGTCTTCGTCCTGCACCACGGCTCCTCTCCTCAAATCCTCTGTGGGCTCTCAGGAGGAGGTGCACCTGAATGGCCCGTACTTCAGACTCCTCCCCAACAGCAGCAGCAGCCTCTACGCCAACTTCTCGAGCGAACTCTGCAACTCGGACCCACGGCTCAGGGCCCACGTGGACTTCAGGAGCTACGTGTCCAGGATCATCTGGGAGGCGGACCACGACTCAGCGGTCTTTTCTCCGGATGGGCTTCACGTCTGGAGCGTGGAGGGGTCAGGGTCCAGAGCAGGGAGTTTGAGCTCGCTCGAGTCCTCCGGGACAAGGGCAGTGACGAGAAAAGGACAAGAAGAAGAAGAGTTTGAGAAGCTGTCGCAGTGGGGCCCAAAATTTAAAAACCTGAGTGATCTGTATGAGAAAACACAACTGTAATAAAACAGGCTCAGAACAGGACTAAACCAGGACTAAACCAGGACTAAACTAGGACTAAACCAGGTCTAAACCAGGTCTGAACCAGGACTAAACCAAGTCTAAACCAGGACTAAACCAGGACTAAACCAGGACTAAACCAGGTCTAAACCAGGACTAAACCAGGTCTAAACCAGGTCTGAACCAGGACTAAACCAAGTCTAAACCAGGACTAAACCAGGACTAAACCAGGACTAAACCAGGTCTAAACCAGGACTAAACCAGGTCTAAACCAGGTCTGAACCAGGACTAAACCAGGACTAAACCAGGTCTAAACCAGGACTAAACCAAGTCTAAACCAGGACTAAACCAGGACTAAACCAGGTCTAAACCAGGACTAAACCAGGTCTAAACCAGGTCTGAACCAGGACTAAACCAGGACTAAACCAGGTCTAAACCAGGACTAAACCAGGACTAAACCAGGACTAAACCAGGTCTAAACCAGGACTAAACCAAGTCTAAACCAGGACTAAACCAGGACTAAACCAGGTCTAAACCAGGACTAAACCAGGTCTAAACCAGGTCTGAACCAGGACTAAACCAGGACTAAACCAGGTCTAAACCAGGACTAAACCAGGTCTAAACCAGGTCTGAACCAGGACTAAACCAGGACTAAACAAGGTCTAAACCAGGACTAAACCAGGACTAAACCAGGACTAAACCAGGACTAAACCAGGTCTAAACCAGGACTAAACCAGGTCTAAACCAGGTCTGAACCAGGACTAAACCAGGACTAAACCAGGACTAAACCAGGTCTGAACCAGGACTAAACCAGGTCTAAACCAGGTCTGAACCAGGACTAAACCAGGACTAAACCAGGTCTAGGTCTAAACCAGGACTAAACCAGGACTAAACCAGGACTAAACCAGGACTAAACCAGGTCTAAACCAGGACTAAACCAGGACTAAACCAGGTCTAAACCAGGACTAAACCAGGACTAAACCAGGACTAAACCAGGTCTAAACCAGGTCTGAACCAGGACTAAACCAGGTCTAAACCAGGTCTGAACCAGGACTAAACCAGGACTAAACCAGGACTAAACCAGGACTAAACCAGGTCTAAACCAGGTCTGAACCAGGACTAAACCAGGTCTAAACCAGGTCTGAACCAGGACTAAACCAGGACTAAACCAGGTCTAGGTCTAAACCAGGACTAAACCAGGTCTAAACCAGGACTAAACCAGGACTAAACCAGGACTAAACCAGGTCTAAACCAGGACTAAACCAGGACTAAACCAGGACTAAACCAGGTCTAAGCCAGGACTAAACCAGGACTAAACCAGGACTAAACCAGGTCTAAACCAGGTCTGAACCAGGACTAAACCAGGACTAAACCAGGACTAAACCATTTGTTCAAATCTAAAACCAGAACGGCTCAAACTAAAAAAGACAATGCATTAGATTTATATTTTCTCCCGAGACTCAACACGCTCACATTATTCACTCCACAGTCACTCACTGGAGGTGGAGGCGTGGCCTCTCCGACCTCCTCCAAACACACTCACATTCATTCAGGCAAGACAGGGTCAGTGTCTTGCTCAAGGACAATAAGAATATGACCTGGGGAGAGCAGGAATCAAACCACCAACCTTCCAGTCATAGAACTACCACTGAGCCACTGAGCCACAACAAAACAACTTAATGAATTAGACTTAACCTTTCTGTTCTAAATTCACTTGTTTTCTTGCGTGACACCAAAAGCTCAATCAGGATAAAACGATGGCCTTGACGTTAAAACATTTTTACGTTTGAACAATGGGTTCGATCACAAACAATACAAATGACTTTTTATAACTAACTCTGAATCCCTGGTTCCTGTTGCACTAAGAAAAGGCTTCACACAAAACCAGAAGTTTGTAAATGAATCTTTATAAATGTACAGATTATTTTTGTACTCCTTTTTAGAACGGTCCCAGAGCTGTGTTCCTCTTTCTGACGACTGTGGGCTGCATTTCTAAAGACTTTTTATGTTAAATGTTTGTTTCCAGGTTAAAGAAGGCAGCCACCTGAGCTCCGTCACTGAAGCCTGTTCAATAATCAGAGTTTTCTGTCATTTTCAGTCAGATAGCATTGAGTTGAAAGCATAAATTAAAATCTTGAGACTTTGCAGAGAACACAAGGATGAGACTATAATGTCCCAGTCCCAGAGCGGCCGGCTGTCCCACCAACAGGGGGCGTGTCTGGTCACACAGATGTTCATCACAAGTTACACAGAGCGGCCCTAAGTCTGTTTGGAAACGGGAGGTTTGCAGCTAAGTGTGAATGAAATGGGTCAATTATAAAAATCATCTGCTGTTTCTTTGTTTAAATATTATATTCATGAAGCTGAAGAGAAGTGTCCCAAAGCTGTGATTTTTTTCAAAGTCAAACTTCACTTGAAGATGGAACAGTGAACCGAGTCAGAGCCGAGACTGAGATATAAACAGAAACATCACAGAAAAGACAGATGGCCAGGGCTCAGGAGGATAATTACAGTAAAGCTCAGATTCAGCAAAATGACAATCAATTAAACCAGCACATTCATTTGAACTATTTTCAAATCTGAACAGGGTCCATAAATACACATGAGTGACTGTTTGTGCATAAATATACGTCGGTGGCTGCCTGCTTTACTTCTAACTGTGACTAAAGCCTGACGAATGTATTTCCTGAAGCAGAGACACAATCAAACCTTTTCTCAGACTCTTTTTAACGGGTTTATAAAAGCACTTCAGGTTCAAACCCTCCACAAA
Organism: Perccottus glenii; assembly: GCA_024416835.2. Lineage (NCBI taxonomy): Eukaryota > Metazoa > Chordata > Actinopteri > Gobiiformes > Odontobutidae > Perccottus > Perccottus glenii. Next base: position 1,800,256 of record CM044551.2, read on the forward strand.
ATCCTAAAAATATGAATCCTCTTTTTCCTGTTTTCTGTTTGGAGTCTGTCTGATCTATGCATCGAACTGAAAACAGTCACTCCTCTGACGCTGTCTTTTATTGTGATGTAATGTGTTGAAAATGTCAAAGACTGAAGTGTACAGAAGTGTTTTATAACAGCCGAACGTGGAATATTCCTTTTGTATAAGACTTTTAATAAAATACATTTTCCCCAAACGTTAAGGTCTGATGTTTGTTTTTCAGAAATATATGAAAAACTAAGACAGAACTGCATTAAAGACAAATGTCCACATATTATATGTTTAATAATGTCACAAGAAGATGGCATATGTAGCGGCTGGAGCTTCTTCTGATGAAAGGAAAAATGAAAATAGCCTTTTGAACTAATATTTCACATGTAACAAGGGTTTTTGTTTCTGTTTGTTTGTGGTGCAACACTGTCACCCTGTGGTCAAGGCTGAAACTGCAGCGTGAAACAGAAATAGAGCCATAGACTTACTTTTTCTCAGTTGCTTTGGCTCTATTCTTGAGTGACAAGACCATTCTCTAAAAAAATGTTATATCCAATTATGAAAACTGTCTGAAAATTTTCCCACTGACAAATATTGCTTTTGTAAACTAAATGTTTTGGTGAATAACTTTTGCAAATGTTCAAAAGTATCTTCTTTTACATCAACAAAAGAATAAAACCACTAGTACAAAGTCTGCACATAAAGAGTATGTGCGCGTGATTTTGATTCTATAGCACCTGGTCAGCTGCCTGTCACTTTCATCACGCCCTCTGCAGCACAGGCCTTTCCCACTTGTTGTTTCATGGAGCCAGTGCATTGCTTGTTATTCTGTGGTTTTAAACTGCGGACGCGTTGCGTTCATCAACGTATAAACAACAATGAATCCCAAACATCGGCGCAAGTGAAAGCATCAGACTTACTGTGCATGCTCCTGCTATTGTGTGGAGACATCCAACAGAATCCGGGCCTTGTGAGCTGTTGGCAAACTGCGGAACACAGCGCTTACTCTCCGCCAGGGCTGGACTGGGACAAAAAAAAGGCCCTGGCATTTTTGCTCAGACCGGCCCACCACAATCGGTCATGTGGATATGACTGAAAAAGACTCAATTTACAAAGATATTTTTGGAAATGAATGCGTTGTAATGTTTTTAAACTAAAACTGGGTCAGCAGCAAATTCTGTTTGAGCTCTCAAATGTCACACATAGTATGGATGCATAATAAATAAAACACAAGTTAAAACATTTCAATGTTAATCTTTCAAAAAAAAAAAAAAAACATTATTGTTGCTTTCAAATCATCTCTCTAACTTCTAAAAAAAATTAATAGGATTACAAACATAACATATATACATATATTATTTATAGATTTTATTATTTAAGATATTAACTGTTTTTTCCTCAGTATTTCATTTCTATTACTGTAGAATTCTGCTACAGGGATTGTGTCGTTATGGCGATATTTGTAACGATGTCACACATTCTAATTCTAAAGTGACATCACATGAGAGCTGTAGAATGGAGGTGAGGACAGACAATTGTTCATTTCTTATCAGACTCTTGAAGAGACCAGCAGTAACACGTCGAACAGACTCTACATTAGCTACAAGCCACAGACACAGTCGATACCTACAGAAGGAAGACTTTCTTACTGGTTAAACACTCCACCAGTTCAACAGCAGCAGATTCTCGACAAAATCCAACATGTCAGATCACTGCAACCCGTTCACAGTGCGCGACCTGTACAACTTGGCAGCGAGGTACTGCCTGCCTGTGAACTTTGAGATGATGCCGGATGGACCCTGCCACAACAGGGTTTTCACTAGCCGAGTCACTGTCGGAACTTAACTGCAGAGGCCAAAGGACCCTCTATAAAGGCAGCTAAGACCCTGGCCTCAGCCGTGGTGCTGGAACAGCTCCAGAGGCTGTCCGCACTTGCTGCCCTTCCTGAAATAAAGAGGACGAAGAAGACCACAGTGGACGCTGAAGCTCACATCCGCCCTGACTTCGGTCTGGGAAAGGATCCCAGCAGCCGCCTGAATGAGCTGCAGCTGGCCCGAAGGGAGGAGCCTGCTGTGTACCGAGTGGTGGAGGACAAAATGGATGGAAACAACTGGGTTTTCTCCATTGAGGTCTCCTGGACCAGTGCACTGCCACTGGGACCGGCTCCACCAAGAAAGAGGCCAAGAGAAGAGCTTCCACAGCACTGCTCCTAATGATGGGCTATCAAGTCCCTGAGCAAGACCGGTCTGATCTGCCCAGTCCACTACAGACCACCAGAGGACTGTGGCCCCTGAGTTCAGATGAAGACACCAACCATCTAAACAACCAAAGTCCTCAGGACACTATTGAGAATACTAAGAGTCCACAGGACAACCAGAGTCCACAGGACACTACAGAAAATACCCAGAGTCCACGTGACAACCAAAGTCCACAGGACACTACAGAGAATACTCAGAAAATACCAAGAGCCTCAGCCGTAGTGCTGGAACAGCTGTCCATGCTTGCTGCCACAAATGTAGTGAAGAAGAGGAAGAAGAAGACCACAGCGGACATTGAAGCCCACATCCGCCCTGACTTCGGTCTGGGGAAGGATCCCAGCAGCCGCCTGAATGAGCTGCAGCTGGCCCGAAGGGAGGAGCCTGCTGTGTACCGTGTGGTGGAGGCCAGACTGGATGGGAACAACTGTGTTTTCTCCATTGAGGTCTCCCTGGACCAGTGCACTGCCACTGGGACCGGCTCCACCAAGAAAGAGGCCAAGAGAAGAGCTTCCACAGCACTGCTCCTAATGATGGGCTATCAAGTCCCTGAGCAAGACCGGTCTGATCTGCCCAGTCTAATACAGATCACCAGAGGACTGCAGTTCTTGAGTTCAGATGAGACCACCAACCATCTGACCAACCAAAGACCTCAGGACACTACAGAGAATACCCAGAGTCCACAAGACACTACAGAGAATACCCAGAGTCCACAGGACACTACAGAGAATACCCAGAGTCCACAGGACAACCAAAGTCCACAGGACATTACAGAGAATACCCAGAGTCCACAGGACACTACAGAGAATACCCAGAGTCCACAAGACACTACAGAGAATAGCCAGAGTGCACAGGACAACCAAAGTCCACAGGACACTACGGAGAATAGCCAGAGTCCACAGGACAACCAAAGTCCACAGGACAACCAAAGTCCACAGGACACTACAGAAAATAGCCAGAGTGCACAGGACAACCAAAGTCCACAGGACGCTACAGAGAATAGCCAGAGTCCACAGGACCACCAACGTCCACAGGACACCACAGAAAATAACCAGAGTCCACAGAACAACCAAAGTCCACAGGACGCTACAGAGAATAGCCAGAGTCCACAGGACCACCAACGTCCACAGGACACTACAGAGAATAGCCAGAGTCCACAGGACAACCAAAGTCCACAGGACACTACAGAAAATAGCCAGAGTGCACAGGACAACCAAAGTCCACAGGACACTACAGAAAATAGCCAGAGTGCACAGGACAACCAAAGTCCACAGGACACTACAGAAAATAGCCAGAGTCCACAGGACAACCAAAGTCCACAGGACAACCAAAGTCCACAGGACACTACAGAAAATAGCCAGAGTGCACAGGACAACCAAAGTCCACAGGACACTACAGAGAATACCCAGAGTCCACAGGACAACCAAAGTCCACAGGACACTACAGAAAATAGCCAGAGTGCACAGGACAACCAACGTCCACAGGACACCACAGAGAATAGCCAGAGTCCAGAGGACAACCAAAGTCCACAGGACATTACAGAAAATAGCCAGAGTCCACAGGACAACCAAAGTCCACAGGACACTACAGAAAATAGCCAGAGTGCACAGGACAACCAACGTCCACAGGACACCACAGAGAATAGCCAGAGTCCAGAGGACAACCAAAGTCCACAGGACACTACAGAGAATACCCAGAGTCCACAGGACAACCAAAGTCCACAGGACACTACAGAAAATAGCCAGAGTGCACAGGACAACCAACGTCCACAGGACACCACAGAGAATAGCCAGAGTCCAGAGGACAACCAAAGTCCACAGGACATTACAGAAAATAGCCAGAGTCCACAGGACAACCAAAGTCCACAGGACACTACAGAAAATAGCCAGAGTGCACAGGACAACCAACGTCCACAGGACACCACAGAGAATAGCCAGAGTCCAGAGGACAACCAAAGTCCACAGGACACTACAGAGAATACCCAGAGTCCAGAGGACAACCAAAGTCCACAGGACACTACAGAAAATAGCCAGAGTGCACAGGACAACCAACGTCCACAGGACACCACAGAGAATAGCCAGAGTCCAGAGGACAACCAAAGTCCACAGGACATTACAGAGAATACCCAGAGTCCACAGGACAACCAAAGTCCACAGGACATTACAGAGAATACCCAGAGTCCAGAGGACAACCAAAGTCCACAGGACATTACAGAAAATAGCCAGAGTCCACAGGACCACCAGAGTCCACAGGACACCACAGAGAATACCCAGAGTCCACAGGACAACCAAAGTCCACAGGACACCACAGAAAATACCCAGAGTCCACAGGACAACCAAAGTCCACAGGACACCACAGAAAATAGCCAGAGTCCACAGGACCACCAAAGTCCACAGGACATTACAGAAAATAGCCAGAGTCCACAGGACAACCAAAGTCCACAGGACACTACAGAGAATACCCAGAGTCCAGAGGACAACCAAAGTCTACAGGACATTACAGAAAATAGCCAGAGTCCAGAGGACAACCAAAGTCCACAGGACACTACAGAGAATACCCAGAGTCCACGGGACAACCAAAGTCCACAGGACACCACAGAAAATAGCCAGAGTCCACAGGACAACCAGAGTCCACAGGACACCACAGAAAATAGCCAGAGTCCACAGGACAACCAGAGTCCACAGGACACCACAGAAAATAGCCAGAGTCCACAGGACAACCAGAGTCCACAGGACACCACAGAAAATAGCCAGAGTCCACAGGACAACCAAAGTCCACAGGACACCACAGAAAATAGCCAGAGTCCACAGGACAACCAAAGTCCACAGGACACCACAGAAAATAGCCAGAGTCCACAGGACCACCAAAGTCCACAGGACATTACAGAAAATAGCCAGAGTCCAGAGGACAACCAAAGTCTACAGGACACTACAGAGAATAGCCAGAGTCCACAGGACAACCAAAGTCTACAGGACACTACAGAGAATAGCCAGAGTCCACAGGACAACCAAAGTCTACAGGACACTACAGAGATTAGCCAGAGTCCACAGGACAACCAAAGTCTACAGGACACTACAGAAAATACCCAGAGTCCACAAGACAGCCAAAGTCCATCTGTGAGTCCAGAGGAACACCTTTTGATTAGTGTTCTTGTCAAGAAAATGCTTCAGAAAGGTCCACTTCTTCCAAACACATGCACATATTCATCCACGTACAAATTCATTGTTTGGGGGCTGGAAAAGGCAGTCCAAGACCAGTTTAAGGTCCCTGATGGAGTGTTCCTCAATCCCAAAATCATCAAGAGAATAGGCAAAGTTGCTGCTAAAGATTTGATCTACGTCGAACCGCATCTAAGCTTCTGGGAAAAGCTATGAGAAAAGATTCTCGCGCAGAGTTTGAAGAGGCCGCTGTGAAACACATAAACATCCGTCTGAATGCGTGAACCTGAACCCAAAGACCGGACTGGCACGATTCTTCTCAAGGTGGGACAAGCCCATGAGACCGCCCTTCTAGACCAGCACCAAGGACCACCACTCTTCCATCCAGTTCATCTGGACTAGTCAATGAGCTGATATTTTTTGCCACCAGCAACTAACAACTAAATATGTTGTATTTGATTTTGAAGTGCTTAAACAGATTCTTAATTTCTTTAAGTTCCTTACGGAATGCTTTTTGAAATATTTTCAAAAAGCATTCATTTAACCTTAGGAATTTAGATTTATTTTAAGCACTTAAAATACAACATATAGTTTAAGTTTCTAGTTGCACAAATATCAGCCCATACAGTCCATACCACCGAATGGATCAGTCAACATTCTTCTTAAAAACAACTCTTGTTTACTTTTTAAATAAAACTTATGTCAATATGTTTTGTTTGAAGAAAACAAGAGTTAAGAAATATTAATAAAAATATTAAAAAATATTTTAAAAAATAAATACAAAAAACTTATTCTGGCTGTGTTGTTCTACTGTACCTTTTTATCTTTTAATTCTAAATATATCCTTATACTCATTATAATATTTCAAGAAATGTAATTAAATAATATGACCGTATCCATGGTAACAACATAAACGGTAATAGTGGCTGTAGCACAGGGTTTCTGAACTAATTACATTTAGTCATTTAGCAGACGTTACAAGTTTATGTTTAGCCAGAGGTAATACTAAACAAACCTTTTTAGTCTGTCTACACACATTTAAAGTGTTTTTGTTCTCTGGAGTGTTGATAAGCGCCACCTACAGGAGTTGGTAGGAAGTGTTTTGAGTGTCTGTAGTGAATAAGTTTATAAAAGTATGTTTGTATGGCCCCGCTTGCTGCTTGTCTACAACTTTCAAAACGGTGAGTTCTGCTCCTAGTGAGATATTGAAGAAATGTGACAATAAGGAAACCATTATGTTTGGTGATTTTAATATCAATTGGGTTGACAAAGGCAATAGGAAAAATTTAAAACAAGTTTCAGATGGAAGAAATGATAAAAAAAACAACACGTAACAAAATCGTCTCAAACACTAATAGATTAGATGTTTACAAATTGAGCAGAACGAACTTCAAAAACCTATCATTTGATTTGATTTGAACAGGTTTGTCTGACCATAATCTTACTTTAGTAGTTAAGAAATTATCAAAAATGTATTCAGTTGACCTAAATTCAGAAGCCTCTTAAATTTCCAATAAAGATATGGAACTGTTTCATAAAGAAATACAAAAAATGAAATGGAATCAATTAACATCTAGTAAAAAAAAAAACTGTCAATCAGCAAGTAATGATTTAAAAAAAAAAAAAACATTCCATAAACTCAATTATCACTGTACTAATTATCACTACAATTCTAAAAAAACATAAAGAGATTTTTATAACTCCTATTACTTATATGACAAATAAATCTATTGATGAGAACATGTTCCCCGCTGCTTTTAAAAACATGAAGTAAACATGCAATTATAGAGCTATCAGCATACTTCCTGTTATCTCAAAGGTCATTGAGAAAGTAGGCTAATAACAGAACAGCTATCAGAACACCTAAACAATAATAATCTGCTGCATCCAATGCAATTTGGCTTTAAAAAAATTATTCTACTGAAACTGCATAATGCTATTTTATTGAAGTGGTAAAAGCTAAACAGGGGAGGGGTCGTGGGCACTGTGTTTTTGGACCTTCGTGAGGCTTTGGACACGGTCAACCACGCAGTGCTGCTTGAGAAGCTGAGCAATTACAATCTGTCTCAAAATGCACTGCAGTGGATCAGATCATATCTTAGCGATTGTGTACAGTGCGTGCGAGTCAACAGTAAGCTGTCTACAGCAAAAGTTTGTGAAAAAGGTGTTCCTCGGGGTTCTGTTCTTGGGCCACTGCTGTTTACTTGCTGTTTCATATTAACAATCTCTATTCAGTGTGTGGCGAGGTAGATGTTCAAATGTATGGGGATGATACAATTATTTATGTGCATGGCTAATAAATTTATTTTCTTTGTTAGATTAGATGTGTTGGCACATGGTCCCTGTCAAATAAATAATAAACTAAACTAAACTGTTGAATAGACTGTGTGTTTAGAAAGTGGTTATTTGATGACACTCCTTTTTAAATTTCCACTGCAGATTTATTTGTCAAACGTGGGAAGTTATATTTCCGCAGTCTTGTTTCACAAAGTAGTTCCTCTTCATTTGCTCTGAGACAGTTGACAGGCCACGTGTTGCTCGGAGTCATGTGATCGGGTTGCGTCAAGTTTCGGTGTTACAACAGGATGTTGTTAATTGTACTTCAAAATAAAGTTGAACAGTTTCAGTGATCATGAAACTTGCGTCTCAACTACTGTGAGCAACAAATTCAGCAAAAACTGGTAAATGTTGGTGAGCATATTACCAGGAAAATGACTAACTCAGATGAATTTAGCAGATACAAATACTGCCAGGGGTCTCCAAAGCCTCTTCAGCAGCTCATAACACGTCTAGATGCATATAGAAGGTATATTAATAAATATACGCCAATTATTGGTTAAGTTTGGAGTCTCACTGTTCACTTTTTTAAAAGTCAAATATAGACACATCTATTATTAATTAAAAACATTGGAAGAAATACTGAGGTCCGGACATTAGTTACCTCAATGTTGTGCCATGACTTTGTCCATTTTCGATTTTTCATCACCATATTAATTCCTGAATTATGCATCACATAGCATATATATGTCCCATTTAAAGATTAGTCTTCAGCAATATTTTCTGCATTTTGTTGCCAAAAGCAAGTATTAATTTAATTTTTACACTTAACTTTTATTTTAAACGTTTAATTAACCGTTTTTTTCTTTAGCTTATTCTTAAGCTCTGTTAAACCTGAACTTTTATTTTTAAATGGCGGACCGGAAGTCGAGTCTTTTTCCGCGCGGACTTCACCGCTCGTGCCTCGTCGCTGGAGGCTGTGGGCTCCAGCCGGAGAAGAGAGCACCGTTCCTTGTTACGTTTTACTCCGCATATGGCTGCAGGTTGGCTCCGGTTCGTGTGGCCGCTGCTGGGGCTCTTTGTCCGGCTTTACGTCTGCAAAAACCTGCGGTAAGTCTCCGGAAGGTTCGACCGTTAGAGCTAACTGACGGCTAACGGCTAACTACTTCACCAAAAAGATTTAACACATTCTGGTTCTTAAACTAAAATAAACTTTAATTACTATACTGTACTATAATTATTTTTCAGCATTTTAAGCTAGTCTTATGTTATTAGATCTGAGGACACTGAAACTATAAAAGTACATAAAATGCTTAAAAAAAATAAAAATAAGCGTTATGTGAGCTATTATTATATGTTTTCGTTGAGCAAAGTTCTCAAAGGTGACTGAACTTATAAACATCAGGTTTTAGGTCGTAAATCTAGCTTACAAATGTCTACTTTTCTCATATTCTTACTTACGGTCAATTCTCAATTTAATTTTAATATGTGGTTGACTTTCTGTTGTATTTTATCGTTTATGCTAATGAGTGGCACTTTTATCTTTGGAGAAGATTATTATCTCAATAAGAGGACTTTGGGCTAAATAAATGTAAGACTTATCCCTACTTTAAAGGCATTTATCACACAGACAAGTTTTAATAAATATAATGTTTGTTGGCGGCACTTTCGACAGTAATTGGTCAAACGACTTCTGTTTTTGCTAAGTTTAGTTTCATTTTGAGGAAAACAGTCATGTTTTTAAAGTTCAGCTGCAGAGATAAAATGAAGCCAGAAGATGGCACTGTCTTTTTGCTAAAATACAGCAGTCTTTAGCTTGCTCAAACAGGTTACAGAACTCAAATAATTTCCAAAGTGGTCTAGGTTTCTTTGCATTTTTTTTCCCAAAATATTGTGTTTTGCTGTATTATTAAAAGTAATCCCTTTTTTTCATTGTATTTCTATTGGCAGTAATTTTAATGACTTGTAATGTGTTTTGTTTACATGGGGTAAACAAATTCATGTTTGTCAAAGGCATTTTCTTAAGACTTAAAGTGGCTTGTCCTGGTTTTCCACAATTATAGCAACAGAGCAACAAATAAATATTGCCAAATAAACATGTCCTATCTGGCAAATTTACAGCTCAGAATGAGAACGACGAGCAACGAGTAAAGAAAAAATAATGCTTTGGAACAAAAAAGCCTGAGACGAGTAGAGACGGTAACCAGTTGAAATTTTTATTAAATTTACAGATGTTTAAATGGCATTCAAGGCTAATCAGAGTTATTTATTCACACTCCTGAAGCCTTTAATATTTTACTAGTAATACATTTGTCACATACCTTTTACTCAGTAGCTTTTGTTCACTCACTGATAATACTAAAGTTAATACTAAAGTCCCAGCATACGTTAGACTTTAGTACTATGTTAAAATAATGGGACTTGTAAAATACATATACCATTTTAATTCATTACTGTTGGACCACAATGTTTGGAAAAACCTCCCCGACCATGAAGCCAGCATCATCAAAAGTTAAAATCATTGACTTTTCCAAAGGCTCAGAACTGAAGTCTGTGCAGTGAAGGTTGAAATCTGTCACTGTTTCAAAGTGTATTGTCTGTAAGCTCCAGGTTGAAGGAGCAGGCTGCTATAAACAGTATTCTAAACCACTCTGGCCACATTCTCAATCAAGAACCTTCTGGGTGGTACTATCCTCTACTATGAAAACAAACATATATGCAAACTCTTTTATTCCTTCTGCCAACAGCTGCAGGTCTTATCTTTTCTCATATAATTTATTATTATTGCACAATACTCACTTGCTGCTGTTCTTTATGACTTGTGTATTGTCCTGGAGCTGCTGCACTGCTGCTGCTGCTGACTGATGATTGTTAATGAATGCTGTTGTGTCTTGTTTTACTAAAACTAAAGTGACTTCCTGGGATTTATTGAGTTTTCTGAATCTTTCCCCTGTACTCAGAGAGTCCGGCCGTGACTTACTGCTGCCTTACACTAACGGCCATGGCCCGTCTCACTCCCATCGTCACGTCAGGGACTGTCAGCCCGTCGCCCACGGCAACACCACCCACGAAACATGCTCGTCCAACATTCAGAGAGGACCTGAGGCTGAGTCCACTGTGTTTGTGACCAACGTCAAAGGAAGCTCCCGCTGGGTTTACGGTCAGTCAAGTGCTCTATTTCCTATGAGTGCAACAAAACCTGTTCAGCTATTCCAATCCTAAATCTTTGTTCGATACCACATGTCAAACTCAAGGCACCGGGGCCAAATGCGGCCCCTTTGCTCTGTTTTATTTGGCTCCAGTACATTTGGTGATATACACGGCTCTGCTCGCAGTCTGAGGTCTGTGGGGTAGAATCTGTTGATGGTCCCTCGTACTTGTTTCAAGAACCGCAGAGACAGATCTTTTTCAAGCTGTTGCTCCCAGACTCTGGAACCAACTCCCTTTTTTCTTACGCTTGTTGGACATTGTTTTTTAAACAGGCAAATAGATTTTACTTACTACTTATTTTTGACTCTAGGTTTTAGTTAGATTTGATCAGGTTTTAGCAGGTTTTAGTGGGATCTGAGCAGGTTTTAGTTGGATTTGAACAGGATTTAGGTGGATTTGAGCAGGTTTTACTTGGATTTGAGCAGGTTTTAGTTGGATTTGAGCAGGTTTTAGTTGGATTTGAGCAGGTTTCAGGTGGATTTGAGCAGGTTTTATCTGGATTTGAACATGTTTTAGGTAGATTTGAGCAGTTTTTAGATGGATTTTAGATGCTTTATGTTTCTGTGTTCTCTCTCAGGTCACATGACGGTGGTGAACGACCCCCTCCGGACTCTCTCGGTGCAGGAGCCTGGAGGTCCTGGAGGCTGTGGGATGAACCATATGACCCCAGTGGAGCTGACAGCTCAATCAGCCGGCTGTATCTACGCTCAGAACGGAGGCTTCTTCAACACTCGGTCTGGCCGCTGCCTCGGGAACGTGGTGAGCGACGGGCGCCTGGTGCAGGACAGCGGCGGGGTCCAGAACGCTCAGTTTGGGATCAGGAGAAACGGCAGCCTGGTGTTCGGGTGAGAGAGAGCTCTATTGTTGCAGTTTGTCTTTGAGAAATCTAGGAGGTTGGTTGAGGTAGGAGACTGTACATTTACAATAGAGCCAGGAGTGCTAACCACTCTGGAACGTGTACCCACTGTGTTAAAAGCCTGTGCAAACAAATAATAAAGATGATTCTTTAAAATATTGAGGGTCTGCGTTAATATAAAGAGGCAGGCTGTTCCAGAGTCAGGGAGCAGCAAAGGCCCTCTCACCTCTGTTTTATTTTAAACGTGTTCTTGGTACGTCTAAAATCTGATATTTTGTTGACCTCCATGTTCTGTTGGGAACATCAATGGACAACAGTTTTGACACGTAAGTAAGGACAAGAAGCCAGTGCAAAGATGCAAGCACAGGAGTTATGTTACCAACGACTTGTACCTGTTAGTAGACATGCAGCCGGATTTTGGACTAACTGCAGGCGATGCAAAGATGACTGGTCCAACCCACAGCACAAGGAGTTGCAGTAGACCGACCTAGAAGTTATGAATGCATTAATGGGGCAGGTATGCCTTAACTTTGCTGAGGACGCGCTGCTGAAAAAAGAAGCGACTCATAGGACAGGCTTGGTTTCTTTCTTTTGTGTTTAGAACTGTTGGCTTTGGCTCTCAGTTGGAAGAAGGGTGGCTTGTCCTCTCCAGGCTGGAGGAGAATTCCTGCCTCAAGTAGAGGAGGATCTCTGGTCTTGTTCACGAGGGAAGGATGGAGACTGACAGATGAATCAGTGACGGCCAAAATAAGTTTCCTCCGAAGGGTGGCTTAGAGACAGAGAGGAGTCAGCTAAGGCTCATAAATTCAAAGCCTCCTAGACGCCTTCCTGGAGGAAGATCCAGGACACGCTCGAGGGACTCCCTCATTATTCTCCCAGAGTTTTACTGCTGCCTCGGATCATAGGAAAAAGATGGATGGAAATGTGGCCATCTCTTCTCCCTCTCATGTTGATGGTACAATGTTTATCATGTTTATTTCTCTGACACAGTCCGTCAGCTGGACAGAACCCTCTTGTAACTGTCCTGTCCCGGGACGTGTTCTTTCTGAGGAACGTGCTGAATAGCCACAAACATCCTTAAAACTCTTCAAGACTCTTTCTGACTCTGTAACAGACGACATAATCCGGTTGAGTTTATTTTGACACAGCTTTTATTCAGACACGTTTATTCCTTCTTTATCCACTGAGTCTAAAGACAAACATTTGACACAATCCAAACCTGAGTGTGTCTCTGAGCTGACCTCACGTTTCAGACTTTTCCTTCAACCGACTGTCTGACCTTAGTTTAATGAACAACTCCACAACAACAGTGGTGAGTCCAGGTCCAAGTGACACACCTCAGCGACAGCCAAAGTCATAAAACAGACCTCGCATAACAGCTGTAAACAATCCAGCCCCCATTTGTAATAAAGAAGCCTGTAGTTGTTTTGATTTTTCATGGAAAGAGTGAGTAATATTCAGCTCGGGTTGCTAGGGAACACCATTTGGAGGTCCCTAAAACTGAACTTCTGTATTTTTATCCAAGTGATTATAAGAAAGTGGACTTTGTTGTCAAACTGTTTCTTTAAACAATATTTATTCTGTTCCAAACTGGGGAAATGACTCTGGATTATAATGGTTTTTGGCTTGTTTACTCGTTTTCTTCAGACTTCTCAACAGTTGTTTTAATGTTGAAATGCATATACTGTCATAATACCCAAAAACATATGGCTTTCATGTGGGACTGCAGTCAGATTATAATCCTTTAATCAGACTTACTTGTATCTTGTCATGGGTTATTGAAAAACATAAGTTACAGTGGAGTTATTTTAGGTACCAACAATAGGCATGTCCTCGTATGAACCTCATCAGCGTACAGTAGATTATAGACGGTAGGGGCTCATACGCTGATGCAGGGCTTAGGTTAACCTTTTTATTGAGGTGGATCTCTGTGGAAACGTACACTGTACCTGCCCTGGAGCAGTTTAAGATCCAGATACAGGACAGGGTTATATACATTATTAAAAGTTAGTGTGAGCGCTGACATGTGTCTAAAGCAGCTCAGTGCAGGGTTGGTGTAAACATCTAACTTAAAACTAGTGTCAAACAAATAACAAAGTGACAGCATTATGTTTTTTCTGGTGGAGGCACGAGTGAGCAGCAAGAGGATGTAGAAACAGGCCGGCCAATCACAGAAGGACTGACACAGCAAAACATCAGCACAAACACACTGGACACACTCTACGTCTGACGTCTCCATTTTGCTTGGACATTTAGAAGTGTCACAAAAGTTAAATGATGAGCTGTGTACATTAGTGAACAGAAAGCATTTAACAGCAAAACCTGTGCGTATAGTTTACAACACTGTAGATATCTCTGTCATCATTCAACCGATAAGTTAGAAAGTGAATCCAGCAGTTTCGGCTGTTATTGTAAAGGTGTGACCAAGGTATTTAATTTCTTTGCATCTCTTGTTCCTTGTTAAAGACTTGTTGAAGACATTTTACATGGTCGGTAAAATGTCTGGCAGTGAAGCTTGTCCTATTTTATCCTACTGTAGTATTAACACAAAGCATAGTTTCAGAATGTATTTTAGCTCTAAACTTCCTTAAACTCATTATAACCTTATCTTTCTCACAGATGGAACATAAACAGTGAACACAGCTCATAGTACTCTCTCGTTGTTGACACTTAAGAGACATATTTGAGATGCCACACGAAGGTAAACACACAGGAGTCGCACAAAGGCAGCTCTGAGACGTTATCAGTGAGCCACAGTTCACAGCTGAGGTGAGCCACGCCAGGAATGTGTGTGTGACACTGACCGGAGACAGAAAAATGAGATAAACAAACCGATAAATGCCACAAAACCAACAGGAACCGAGCCAAATCCAACACTTTAGACTGTTATTCAGAGGGTGACATTAACAAGTGTTGCACAAGAGGACTATATCTAACTCAACAGTGGGTTAGAAAAGTGTTTTCTTATAGCTCCTGTTGCTCTCAATATGTCACAAAGAGCCTTAAGCAGTCTGTTTATTCCTGTTTTTATTTATAACTGGATTGGAGCAGCTTTATCAGATGCAAGACAATATAAATCATGGACCATGGGATCTTTTGCTAAAGTCGAAACTCATTCAGAAGTGAGGGCTGGCTCCAAGGCTGCCTTCTGTTGAACCCAAGTCAATTTATTGCAAATGTACATAGTTTTAGTTTCACTTGCTTTATCTTAACACTTTTTCTTGAGATTTTAAGGTTCTTTCCTGAACTTCCACTGATTTATGACACTTGAAAGTTTTATACTACTTCACTGGATATTAGCATTGCTATCTACACATACTTGCTCTATAAACAAACAAATGGATAATTTCATATGTGGAACTATGGATACTACTGTCTATGAATCCATGTAATTTATCAGTACAGCTGTACATCTGTTCAAAGACCTCTGTCTGTGTCGGCTGCAGGTATCTGTCTCAGGAGGAGGTTCTGGACCAGTCCAACCCGTTTGTGCAGCTGGTTAGTGGAGTGGTGTGGCTCCTGAGAAAAGGAGAGGTCTACATCAACGAGAGTCTGACGGCCGAGTGCAACAAAACACAAGAGACTGGTACAGTTCACTGCAACACTCTCCTCACAAGGCTTTTTACCAAATGCATGTAAACCAAATTTTGGATTATGGCTTGGCAGAAGTTGAGTGGGTGTTGGGTCTAAAGGGAGCTTGAGCAAGTTTACAGTAACAACTAAATACAAATCTGAACAAGAAAACTCTATAATTGACATGTACTGTATTTCCTGCACAGAACGTCCCAGTTTGGTTACTTTGTTTCAGACAAAGGTCCAAAGAGCTTTCAGTTCAGACTGTGTTGTGACCAAAAAGTCTTGTCTTGGACCCAGTTTAGACCTGGTTTAGTTTGAATCTAGGTATAGTATAGTTTGGTTTAGTTTAGCTCTAGTTTTGACCAGTGGACATCCAAAGCCTTGTGTTTCTCTTTATCAGAGATATTTATTTCTACAGCACAATCCATACACAAGGTCATTCAAAGGGCTTCACAGGAATAAAAGACCAATTCAAAATACACAGACGAGATCCAGAAGAAGAAACACAAGAAAAACTAAAATTAAGCTTTTTGAGCATTGTTAAAGTTGAGGCAGTTCCAGGTTTTTGCTTAAACTTAAAGATGCTTCACCAGGTTTAGTTCTAACTCTGGGCTCGAGCAGAAGCCTGTTCCAGAACTATCAATAATGTTGAAACATTTTACAAAAAGTTGGATTTGAACAGGTTTTAGTTGGATGTGAACAGGTTTTAGTTGGATTTGAACAGGTTTTAGTTGGATGTGAACAGGTTTTAGTTGGATTTGAACAGGTTTTAGTTGGATTTGAACAGGTTTTAGTTGGATGTGAACAGGTTTTAGTTGGATGTGAACAGGTTTTAGTTGGATTTGAACAGGTTTTAGTTGGATTTGAACAGGTTTTAGTTGGATTTGAACAGGTTTTAGTTGGATTTGAACAGGTTTTAGTTGGATTTGAACAGGTTTTAGTTGGATTTGAACAGGTTTTAGTTGGATTTGAACGAGAATGTTTTGGATTTAATTGAACGTTTTAATGTTTAATGAAGCATTTGAATATCACAGCTCTTATTGTTCACAATTCATAATATCTTTATGGCATATGTTTGAAATGTTGTGCGGCAGATTTTAGCCTCAACCAATCAACCCTTTTATTATTTGTTTAGGACTCGGTTAACTTTATTGTTTCTAAATCTTCTATTTAAATAAAAATGTGGTTTCCCCCTCCATGAACATAAAATAATTCATTTTTTTTTTCGTCCTTCTAACTTGAATTGAATTGTTTGTGTTTCAGGATCGCTTCGTCGCTTTGTGGACGTGATTTCTGCTCGAACAGCTGTGGGACACGACGCTGAGGGCAGACTGATCCTGGCTCAGATCGACGGACAAACGGGAATCAGAGGGTGAGGAATAACATCGAGAGCTTAGAACAAAACGTGACATTGCAGCAACTTTACAGGAAACAAAACAATGACCATATTTGGATCAGACTTTGTGCAATGAATTTAGTCTTAAATAGTTAAACGTAAACAAACACTTATGTATGTCTTATGTCTTTTTGTATTAAAGGTTTTATGCTGTTTTCAGAAGCTTTTATTTAATATATAAATTACAATCTTATATCATTTTCCTGCTGTGTTTACATGTTTAGTTTAATTGTGTAGCTCTCAGCCAATCACAGCTCACTTTTCAGTCGCAGCAGGTCAGTCTTACCAAATGAATCCAAAAACACACAAAGGATAAAAGAAAGGACCTGGCAACCAAAAGGAGATGTAAATAAGAAAACTATTTATTCCATTAACACAAACTAAACCTGTATTATGTGTTCAATTAATAAACAAAAACCCTTTATAGTCTCTGTGTTTGGGAATGTTCTCTCTGTGCTGTTTAAACTACTCAATACACCTGACCATACTATCTAAATATTGACATATTGTTAAAGAACAGGCAGGTTACAACACGAGTAAATAAATAAAGCAGCTGTGGGTTGGAAATAAGCTTCTCTCGTGACATGACACACAAACACAGCTGATTAATATTACTCTGGGTAAAGGTCCAGGCTGAACAATACAAGGGCTGTATACCAGGCTAAATTTAAGACAAACAATATAAACATTAATGATGAATTCTTGCTGAAGTATTGTATTATACTATACATTATAATCCAGCCACACGTTTACCACATGATAAATAAATGGATTAGACTAAAAGACCTTCACCCAATCCATTTAAAGATGTATTGGAGCTTAATGTAGTGTCTGAGATTAATG
The DNA here is from genome assembly GCA_024416835.2 of Perccottus glenii. Classification (NCBI taxonomy): domain Eukaryota; kingdom Metazoa; phylum Chordata; class Actinopteri; order Gobiiformes; family Odontobutidae; genus Perccottus; species Perccottus glenii. The sequence continues at coordinate 1,817,839 of CM044551.2, forward strand.
TGCGACTCTATATACCTTTTATAAATCTAGGCCCCGGCTGCACTTGCTTTTTCTTTCTTGCTTTTGTTAAAAATAAATAAATAAATACACAACACTTTTCAATCAATCCATCTCTATTTATATCGCACTTTTCAAGTCAATGTCCAAATCCAGACCCACTTTGTACAATATTTAAATACATTTTTAAAAATGGACCCATGGCTCAAAGACTCTGGTCTGACTCAGTGTCCTGTGCTTTTCTGCAGAATGAATCTGTGGGAAATGGCTGAGTTCCTGAAACAGAACGGAGTCATCAATGCCATAAATCTGGACGGAGGCGGCTCGTCTACTTTTGTGAAGAACGGGACTCTGGCCAGTTACCCGTCGGATCACTGGTGAGTCCTGGTTTAGTCCTGGTTTAGTCCTGGTTTAGACCCGGTTTAGACCTGGTTTAGACCAATTTAGACACGGTTTAGACCAATTTAGACACGGTTTAGACCTGGTTTAGACACGGTTTAGACCAATTTAGACACGGTTAAGAAAAATTTAGACACGGTTTAGACCAATTTAGACACGGTTTAGACCAATTTAGACACGGTTTAGACACGGTTTAGACCTGGTTTAGACACGGTTTAGACCTGGTTTAGATCAATTTAGACACGGTTTAGACCAATTTAGACACGGTTTAGACACGGTTTAGACCTGGTTTAGACACGGTTTAGACCTGGTTTAGACACGGTTTAGACCTGGTTTAGACACGGTTTAGACCAATTTAGACACGGTTTAGACCAATTTAGACACGGTTTAGACCAATTTAGACACGGTTTAGACCAATTTAGACACGGTTTAGACACGGTTTAGACCAATTTAGACATGGTTTAGAAAAATTTAGACACGGTTTAGACCAATTTAGACACGGTTTAGACCTGGTTTAGACACGGTTTAGACCAATTTAGACACGGTTAAGAAAAATTTAGACACGGTTTAGACACGGTTTAGACACGGTTTAGAAAAATTTAGACACGGTTTAGACCAATTTAGACACGGTTTAGACCTGGTTTAGACACGGTTTAGACCTGGTTTAGACACGGTTTAGACCTGGTTTAGACACGGTTTAGACCTGGTTTAGACACGGTTTAGACCAATTTAGACACGGTTTAGACCAATTTAGACACGGTTTAGACCAATTTAGACACGGTTTAGACCAATTTAGACACGGTTTAGACACGGTTTAGACACGGTTTAGACCAATTTAGACACGGTTTAGAAAAATTTAGACACGGTTTAGACCAATTTAGACACGGTTTAGACACGGTTTAGACCTGGTTTAGACACGGTTTAGACCAATTTAGACACGGTTTAGACACGGTTTAGACCTGGTTTAGACACGGTTTAGAAAAATTTAGACACGGTTTAGACCTGGTTTAGACACGGTTTAGACCAATTTAGACACGGTTTAGACCAATTTAGACACGGTTTAGACCAATTTAGACACGGTTTAGACACGGTTTAGACACGGTTTAGACCTGGTTTAGACCTGGTTTAGACACGGTTTAGAAAAATTTAGACACGGTTTAGACCAATTTAGACACGGTTTAGAAAAATTTAGACACGGTTTAGACCAATTTAGACACGGTTTAGACCAATTTAGACACGGTTTAGACACGGTTTAGACCAATTTAGACACGGTTTAGACCTGGTTTAGACACGGTTTAGACCTGGTTTAGACACGGTTTAGAAAAATTTAGACACGGTTTAGACCAATTTAGACACGGTTTAGACACGGTTTAGACACGGTTTAGACCTGGTTTAGACACGGTTTAGACCAATTTAGACACGGTTTAGACCAATTTAGACACGGTTTAGACCAATTTAGACACGGTTTAGACACGGTTTAGACACGGTTTAGACGCGGTTTAGACCTGGTTTAGACACGGTTTAGAAAAATTTAGACACGGTTTAGACCAATTTAGACACGGTTTAGACCTGGTTTAGACACGGTTTAGACCAATTTAGACACGGTTTAGACCTGGTTTAGACACGGTTTAGACCTGGTTTAGACACGGTTTAGACCTGGTTTAGACACGGTTTAGACCTGGTTTAGACACGGTTTAGACCTGGTTTAGACACGGTTTAGACCAATTTAGACACGGTTTAGAAAAATTTAGACACGGTTTAGACACGGTTTAGACCTGGGTTAGACACGGTTTAGACCAATTTAGACACGGTTTAGAAAAATTTAGACACGGTTTAGACCAATTTAGACACGGTTTAGACACGGTTTAGACCTGGTTTAGACCAATTTAGACCTGGTTTAGACCAATTTAGACACGGTTTAGAAAAATTTAGACACGGTTTAGACCAATTTAGACACGGTTTAGACACGGTTTAGACCTGGTTTAGACACGGTTTAGACCAATTTAGACACGGTTTAGACAAATTTAGACACGGTTTAGAAAAATTTAGACACGGTTTAGACCTGGTTTAGACACGGTTTAGACCAATTTAGACACGGTTTAGACCTGGTTTAGACACGGTTTAGACCTGGTTTAGACCAATTTAGACCTGGTTTAGACCAATTTAGACATGGTTTAGACACGGTTTAGAAAAATTTAGACACGGTTTAGACCAATTTAGACACGGTTTAGACCAATTTAGACACGGTTTAGACAAATTTAGACCTGGTTTAGACACGGTTTAGACCTGGTTTAGACCAATTTAGACATGGTTTAGACACGGTTTAGACAAATTTAGACATGGTTTAGACACGGTTTAGAAAAATTTAGACACGGTTTAGACCAATTTAGACACGGTTTAGAAAAATTTAGACACGGTTTAGACCAATTTAAACACGGTTTAGACCCGGTTTAGACTGGGTTTAGACCTGGTTTAGACCCGGTTTAGACTGGGTTTAGACCTGGTTTAGACCCGGTTTAGACCCGGTTTAGACCGGGTTTAGACACGGTTTAGACCCGGTTTATTCAAATAGTCAATAAAGTGTCTGTGTGTAATTTTAAATGTGTGTATTACAGTGTTGCTGACAGCAGGTGGCGCTGTGCCCGGCCCGTCTCCACTGTGCTGTGTGTCGGCTCCAGACGCTGTGAGTCCGACTGCAGTGGACACGGTCTCTGTGAGGACGGCCTGTGTGTCTGTAAGGACGGCTGGACCGGATCTGCGTGTGAGGCTCTGAAGTGTGCCTCAGTCTGTGGTCCTCATGGAGTGTGTACTCACAGTGAGTCCCACTAAAACCTGTTCAGATCCAAATAAAACTTGATGGATGTATGTGTCGGAGTCATGTGAAAAAATGAAAAGTGCGGCCAGGCTATCTGCCAAAACTATAATTTCTGTCCTGACTTTGAGATGTAGTTTTGGAACAGTAGGAGGTGATGATAGTTAGTTTGTTGAAGAATAGAACTTGTAAATGTTGGTGGTGGATGTTAAAACATTACATTAAGAACACTTTTCTCTCTGATCTGTTGCAGAGGGCTGTGTTTGTGACGCTGGATGGACAGGAAACAACTGCAGTCAAGGTACCCGCAGGAGTCATTATCACCACATTTTCATTCGGGACATATTATACAGTAAACGTTTAACGTGATATTAATGTATGTAATTTATACGTTATTTTCTTTCCCAGAGTGCCTCCCTGGTTTCTTCGGTGACGGCTGTAATCAGACCTGCTTGTGCGTTAACGGTGGCTCCTGTGATCCTGTTCACGGACGATGCACGTGTCCCCCTGGTTTCCACGGCAACAGCTGTGAAAACGGTAGTATTTTAACACTACTCCGTATTGTTCTCAGCTGTGTTTGTGGCAGTGACATTAGTGAATATTCTATATTCTGTTTCCTCTCCTTCAGTGTGTCCTCTGGGGTTTTTCGGAAGGTCCTGCTCCGAGAAGTGTCGCTGTGATGACTTTAGTCCATGTGACCCTCAGACAGGAAGCTGTAACGCCTCAGTGACAGAAGAGACCAACCACACTCTCCACACAGGTCTGGACTCACACAGTGGAGGGTTTATCACAAATACTGAAACCACATTCCTAATCAGCATCTGAACTTTTGTATTGGTGAGAAAGAAAGAGAACTGCTTCCTTCCATGGTTTTGGTAGAAATCTGTTACCAGCCTTTTGTCCCATTTATGCTCCAGTAGCCGCTCAGCAAAAAGACGAGACTGTCAGGAAGAAGAGAAAATTATTACCATAGTCCGCTTTATAACCAAAGTTTTATTTTGAGTAACGCAACTGGATAATAGTGTTGTCACGATACAAAACCTTTGAGTTTGGTTTGATACCTGGCTTGATTATCACAATACCGATACTAGAGCGATACCGTCACATCAGCCTGAAACATAATCATGGGGAAAAAAATGCTTAAGTTCTCTCTTTGTCCTGCTCCAGCTCTGACTGTATAATTCTGTAACATGCAGCCTTTTACTTCAGTCAGGGATAACAACAGTCATGGTTCAAATATAAAAATATAGAAGTCTTCTTTCCCAAAGGGCACTCTGCTCTAGTGACTGTCTAAATGAGGGACAAAGATTAAAAACTACATAAAAATGCATATTTTAATGACACATCTAAACTCTTTAACTAACATCTTTGTTAGTTTGTGACTTCACTGTTGCTCGTTAATTATGTAAATTAAAATAAATATGTGCACTTAGACAAGCCTAAAGAAGAGTCTCAGGATGCACAAACACACCTGAGACAAACTATTATTTATCATCTGTACACTGTCAACACTAGAATAAAACCAACAAGACCTCCTGTGTTGCATTACCGTGTTTAGAGAAGAGTGTTTTCTTTCACTCTCCCATTACTTGAACTATATTTACATTTTTGTCTTTTTCTGAACACACCATGTATTTGCTGTAAAGTTGCGTATGTAATGAACCTCTCCTGAGGCTGAGGCGGTCGGTATGGCTCAACCGGAAGGTATGCGGTTCGATTCCCGCTCGCCCCACAGTTTATACTGTTGTTGTGTCCTTGGGCAAGACACTTAACCCACCTCCAGTGGTGTTCCAGCTGTAACACTGGTGAATGAAACCTTAATGTAAGTCGCTTTAAAATGAAAGCATCAACTAAATATAAAAAAACAAATGTAAAAATAACACTGGTGAATGTAAGTTGCTTTGGATAAAAGCGTCTGCTAAATGACTAAATGTAAATGCATACGTCCAGCTTCCCTGTCGCTCACTCTTTTCACTCAGCAGCTTCAGTAAAACATGACACAACAGAAGCTAAATGTGAAGTAATATGGAAGAGCAGCTGTTTGCACCTTTTGATTTCTTTAAGGATGTTTAAATAAAGACATTTAGAGCAGATGTGTCTGTGGTTGGCCCTGTCTGTGTTCAGGGTGAGCTGGCTGCAGTGCAGCAGCAGAACAGTGCTCTACTCAGTAACACGGCACACGTCAGGTATTTAAATATTTAAAAAGTATTGATACCTAAAAAAACTTTATCGTATCGATTGAAGCACTATGGTATCGCAATACTTTGAAGTATCGATACACTGTGCAACACAACTGGATAATATTGCAGACTATTGCTATGCTAATGCTATAGTTTTCAGTTTTTGCTGATTAAAGGACAAAACAGCCCCACAGCCAAACTAATGCTGCTTTCAAGGGCTGTCGGGTTTATCGTTTATACAAGTTTCCAACACAAGGTTGTTTGATCGAGTTGGGCACATCAGAAATCTAGAAGCAACACATACTGTCCGAGTTCTGAAGTGAATATATATATATATATATATATAAAAAAATTATTATAACAGGACTAATTTAACAGAGAGTTTGTTGTTTCAGACATTATTGACAAATATATTATTTATGCTGTCAAAAAGTTAGCATCATTAGCATGGTTTTCTACTCCTGTTAACATAGGGTTTAAAAACAGTTGCCAAAATAAAATGTTTATTAATCTTCTGATGTTTTTCCTCCTCTCTTCAACATTGGCACTGGAAACAACTTTGAAACTTGAACTCCATTATAATATTTCTGAACAAGAAGGATGTGAGTCACACAAATCACAAAAGAGTTTATTGTTTAAATAGTCCGACATGCACTTGAAAGCAGCATGAGTAACACACAGAAACAGAAAGATGTACTCTTTTGGTTTTATTTAAATTTTTTATTTTTTGTCCGATTAAAACATGCAGTGCTGGGTAAAGATAAATGCAGCGTTAGTCTAAGTCAGAGACGCTGTGGACTTTCTCCTTTTCATGTAAACTCGGACAAAGACAGAACAGAGTTAAACACAAGCTCTTTATATAATGGCTTCAAGAATTTAACAATGCGTGAGAAGAGCTAAGTTAACAAAAACCTAAAAAGCATGACACTTATTGGCACTAATACACTTCTGGCTCACTGAGCTGTCCCTGTGACACCTCCTGTAGTGCTGTAGACGAAGGACAGAGGCTCAAGATTAGTTTGACAGACGAAGAAAAAGATGCTCAATATGATCACGGGTAAACTGTTGTCAGACTAATGACACTGTATTCAGGACAAACAAACCGTGGCCATTTGGAAATTTAAATTACATCTGTATTTCTCTTCAGTTGGACTGGCCAAACAGATGTTTAAATCCTGGAGACGAGACGAAGAGCAGCGTTATCTGACGGAGTAAGTCTTACCTCTGACCTTTCTGACCTTTCTCTGGAGACAGCAGCAAATACCAACGTCTTAAATAATTTCAAATAAGTTATGTTAGTTCAGATAAATGAATGATGTAGTGACTTCAGCTGTATTTCCTGTTCGAACCATGACTTTGACCTAAAAATACCACTTGAGAGAGAATCAGGGAAAGTGCCATGAGCTGCTCAGACTGCTGTATACAGGCTCATGTTCAGTGTAAAGGACTTTGAAACTTTAACTTTGATGAAATCCAGTGAAAAAGCAACTGTACTTTTGCTTCTGGCTCTGTCGACAGGATTTCAAAACCTTGTCTGATATTGATATTTCAAGAGAATCTTTAACATACAGTAGATTCTAAAGTCACTGTTGTCTGAGGAGGTTTTCAGTCATCCAGGACATATACTGACCAGATCCATGGGTTCAAACTGTGTGTGACCTCTCTAAATCCTGTTCCTGTGTGTCTCTGCAGGCGTTTGTGGCTCATCTTCTCCGTCGCTCTGCTCCTGCTCTTACTCTGCGTCAGTTTATCCTTGCACTGCCGCGACTCCTGCAGAACTTCAGCCATGTCTCACTTCCACCAAAACAGAGACTACTCCTACGTCCCGCTCAACGACATCAACGAAGCCATGTCCTCTTCTTCTGCTTCAGGTAAAACCAGGACGGGACAGTTTCAGACGGACAACTCGGACTCTGAGAACGAGTTGTGGACACCGTCGCTCTCGGGGAGATAACCCAGATAAAAAGAAGGAAATAAACGGAATCTTTTTTATTTTATTTTATTTTATTTGAAGCTGCTTGACTTGTTTCTTGCAACACTTTCTTCTTCAACCCAAACTTACAATATATTCAGGACTGGGACCTTGGAGCGGTGAGTTTAAATATACTATAAAGAGATCTTTGAAGGAATAGGTGCTTTTTATTGACTGCAGAAAGAGAACACACTCCTAAGGTTTTTAATGGATTATGTTCAAAAAGCGGAAAAGGAGAGATAGTTAAAGCTCTTTGGGGAGATATAATAGGATTTTTTTTTTTAACGGTGATATGCTACAGTCACACATCATGATTTTGAAATCCATGACTAACCCATTTATCAGAGGGATCATGTTGTCTTTTTGTTTCTATTTCACTTTGGGGATGAATTATTTTTCAAAGTCAATAAAAGAAGCTCTCATTGTGCCTCATTTATGCTTCACAGTAAAAAGACAAAAGAATGAGACACTGCTCTGTTCATTTGGACACATCTGTCGACAGAAGCTCTTGTCTCATCAGCTCATATCCTGGTCTGAACTGTGTCAAAGAAAGCTACTATTCATTCCACTCCAGATTCTTCAGCCCTTTTCACACTTTAAGGATAAGCCGTAAATATAATATAACCTTGAGATGTTGGATTTTGCGACGGTGAATTACTTATTAGGTTCATATTTAGGAGTGTGCTGCATTAAATTGTGCTCCCTCTCGGTTCTGTGCTGACTTTGTAACAGCAGGAGAAGAGACGGCTTCTCTTTACGCTTTAGCGGTTATTCTCCAGAGAAAGTGGAGAGACGTTGGTCTCTTCAGTGTCTCTGCAGAGACACGAGCAGCAAGCGGTGGAGACAGACGGAGACAGAGGAGAAGGATTAACAAACTAACAACAGGTTTAGAGACTCTGGTGGGAGCCGTGCAGCAACAGACACACAACAGGACGTATGCTGCACTGAACAACATGGACCATCCCCTGCATTAAGCTTTCAAACAACAGAGAGCAGCCAGTGTTTGTCTGAGATCAGCTGCAGGACAGAACCACTCAAGACTCTACAACCACCCTGTATAAGGCAGATTTGAAGAGTCCTAACAACTGAACTTCCCCTTTATACATTTATTTATTTAAAATATTCTCCGCATATTCCAAAAGAATTCTCCGCAGCAGCTGCAGCTTTTCTCTGATCCAGCTCCAGATGAACCTCTGTTTAATGACACCAGCCTCTGTTTCTGCTGTAATCCTGTTGCACTGAGCTAAAGCAGCGCTACACGTGTGTTTAAATCTAAACTACTCACGGGTCATTTGCATAAATCTAGGTCACGTGGGCAGGAACAGGCTCCAGCCCGGAGCTCAGTAAATGTGTGAAAAGGGCTTTAGTGATTCCCTCAAGACTTTTCAACTTTCAGAAGAATAGGAAAGTATCTTTTTAACTTTGAATTAATCTGCTGTTCTCCCTCGTTCCTGTCGTCTGCACTGATCTGTGAAGTAAAAGTAAAACTGATAAAGAGTTATAATGACTTCCCGCTTGTCGAGATGCCACAGATACATACCTTCTCTCACTTTGGAAATAATAAACCAGTGTGTAATGTTAAACAGATCTTTATAAAGCTGTATAAATCATGTGTTTTCACTGTGAGAAAGGACTTTTAATAAAATAAACTGTCAGGGACATGACAGACAATGCTTTTACTCAGTGTTACTGTATTCTGGTTCTCTTCTTGTGTTTCTATGGGTTTTCTTGTCAACTGTGTTTTTCGACTCAGAGTTCAGGCCAAAAAACCTTATGAGCCTTGACTTTAACTCCGACCTTTTTAGAAAAAAGGAGCTGTACGTTTTTGCTTTGACAGGTCGACAAGAAACTTAGGTGTACATTTTCTCTGAGTTTTAGTCCTGGGTCAAAACTGGTTTAGAACTAGTTTTGTCTTAAATTTCTGATGAGATTTAGTTCCGGGTTTTGTTTATACCTGGTATTAGTCCTGAGTCTAGTTTCCTTTGAGTTTCTCCTGAAAAGGCCTGTGGTTCCTTTGAGCTGTGTCCAGAGTTTTTCTCCAACATCAGTCTCCAGTTGGTAACATGAGCGATCACTGGCTCAGATCTGGAGAGGCTGGAAAAGAGACTGGACAAAACATTTGGGCCAGGGGCCAAAGTGTCCCCGAAGAAATACAATTCACTTTTTGGAGAAAGTTCAGTAACCTGACTCTGACAGAACTTTTCCACAGACCATCTGGAGGCTCTTGTTAAGTGTTTGAAAAAGAGCTCGGTTTTATCCAATCAGAGCAGTCCATGTTGTTTACCATGGTAACAGTAAAAACAGTCTCTACATCTTCAAACCAGAAACAGGCCCAGACCTGTCAGAGCTGAACCATTATGACCTAAACCAGGTCTAAACCAGGACTTAACCAGGACTAAAAACCAGGACTGAACCAGGTCTAAACCAGGTCTAAAAACCAGGACTAAAAACCAGGACTGAACCAGGACTAAACCAGGTCTGAACCAGGTCTAAAGCAGGACTGTACCAGATCTAAACCAGATCTAAACCAGGTCTAAACCAGGTCTAAACCAGGACTAAAAACCAAGACTCTGAACCAGGTCTAAACCAGGACTAAACCAGGACTAAACAGGACTAAACCAGGACTGAACCAGGACTGAACCAGATCTAAACCAGGTCTAAAAACCAGGACTAAACCAGGTCTGTACCAGGACTAAACCAGGTCTGTACCAGGACTAAACCAGGTCTGAACCAGATCTAAACCAGGTCTAAACCAGGACTGAACCAGGACTAAACCAGGTCTAAACCAGGACTGAACCAGGTCTAAACCAGGTCTAAACCAGGACTGAGCCAGGTCTAAACCAGGACTGAACCAGGTCTAAACCAGGTCTAAACCAGGACTGAACCAGGTCTAAACCAGGACTGAACCAGGACTAAACCAGGTCTAAACCAGGACTGAACCAGGTCTAAACCAGGTCTAAACCAGGACTGAACCAGGACTAAACCAGGTCTGAACCAGGACTGAGCCAGGTCTAAACCAGGTCTAAACCAGGTCTAAACCAGGTCTGAACCAGGACTGAACCAGGACTAAACCAGGTCTAAACCAGATCTAAACCAGGACTGAACCAGGTCTAAACCAGATCTAAACCAGGACTGAACCAGGACTGAACCAGGACTAAACCAGGTCTAAACCAGGTCTAAACCAGGACTGAGCCAGGACTAAACCAGGTCTAAACCAGGTCTAAACCAGGTCTAAACCAGGTCTAAACCAGGACTGAGCCAGGTCTAAACCAGGTCTAAACCAGGTCTAAACCAGATCTAAACCAGATCTAAACCAGGACTGAACCAGGACTGAACCAGGTCTAAACCAGGTCTAAACCAGGTCTAAACCAGGACTGAGCCAGGTCTAAACCAGGTCTAAACCAGGACTGAGCCAGGTCTAAACCAGGTCTAAACCAAGACTGAACCAGGTCTAAACCAGGTCTAAACCAAGACTGAACCAGGACTAAACCAGGTCTAAACCAGGTCTAAACCAGGACTGAGCCAGGTCTAAACCAGGTCTAAACCAAGACTAAACCAGGACTAAACCAGGACTGAACCAGGACTGAACCAGGACTGAACCAGGTCTAAACCAGATCTAAACCAGGACTGAGCCAGGTCTAAACCAGGTCTAAACCAGATCTAAACCAGGTCTAAACCAGGACTGAACCAGGTCTAAACCAGGACTGAACCAGGACTAAACCAGGACTGAACCAGGTCTAAACCAGGTCTGAACCAGGTCTAAACCAGGTCTGAACCAGGTCTGAACCAGGAAAAAGTATTTACTTCTTGTTATTTCTGTTTTTTTTTTTTTTTTTTCAGTCTTTAGTTCCACTTCTCTGTTCAGCGTCTGTTTTTCTTTCTTCTTTTTTTGAAAACAGGAAAGGCGTCTGTGTTTTCTTGAACTGTTTATTATTAACCGTCTTCACTAATGAGCCTCAAAACTTGAAACAGAGCCAGGACTAAACAGGTTCATAGCTCTCGACCAATCAGCTGCAGGCTCTGAGCTCCAGGCCCCGCCCACCTTTACCTTTTTTTTTTTTTCAGCTGATGCAACTCACTGTCAGGATGTCACTTACTCCACTTTAAGAGAAGTTTAGGGACAACAAATAATCTTTTACATTAGAGCAAAAACAGAAAAGAGTGGCAACATGAAACAGAGATTTTTATTATGTATATATTTATTAATTTATTTGATTGGGCAGTGCACGTTCATAAACATACACGAGACAAAGCCACATAAATGTAAACATGCCAGATTGTAGCCTGGAAGTCATTTTCTGCAAATTTCTGCGAATATTCCGATTTTATCGCAATAACGTTAAATTTGCAGCATATTGTGCAGCTTTATTCAAAACCATGACATAACTAAGACCTAAGATGCAAACCAGGACTAAACTTCTGTAGTATTTGTGTCTGTTTGGGTGAAAACAGGTCTGTGGCTGTGAACTCTGACCTGTCACATTCCTTTAACTTCAATGATGGCTGAATTTATTAATGAAAAATACACTTTTCATTGCATTTAATCCCAAAAGCCCCAGACAAGGGTAACATCAGCTGTTGTTTCTGCAGCGTCAGGCCCCGCCCCCGAACAACACCAGGTCAACGACCAGAAGCATTGAGCAACTCTCTGTAAACATTAGCATGTTATGTAAAAACACAGAAGTGCATCATGGGAAACTGATTGTCACTGCTGTTGTTGTGGAGGACAGTTTGTTCAAGACGCTGAATTATTATTCGTCATTTTGAGTGAGTCAAGGCTGTCATTGAAACTGAACGGAAATGTTTCACTTAGTCTTTAAATGTCTCTAACAAAAAAAGCTGCTAAATGTAAAGAAATACAGCAGTTTGTCTTGAGATAACATTTATACATTCTAATCAGCAACAATGACATTTCTTTGAGATTAAATGTCTAATAATACATATGACCTTGAATTAAACCTTATTTAATGTGAAAAGGTTATCCAAGAAATTTCTCACTGACTTAATTTTTATAGAATTTTGTCATTTCTTTTCTGCTTAGTCCTGTTCATGTGACTGGAGACTATCCCAGCAGCTTTGGGCCTGAGGTGGGTACAGTTTACATTTATTCATTTAACAGATTATTTTATCCAAAGCTTCTATTCACCAGTGTTACAGCTGGAACACCGCTAGAGGCAAGGTGGGCTAAGTGTCTTGCCCAAGGACCCACAACAATGAACTGTGAGGAGAGCGGGAATCGAACCACCAGCCTTCCAGTTATCGTGCCACTGAGCCACTGCGGGTGTGTTCTCTCCCAGGGCTAGTCTGGGAGTTCTCACAGTTTGTTCTCAACACATTGTCTGGGCAGAACCTTCTTCTCGTGTGATGTTCAACCGCTATTGTGCGATGGGTTAGAAATTTGAAGTGGATTTGGTTAATGCAGAAAAGCAAGGAGTTCTGGACTTGAGTTTTAGCTGAAGTATGAAATGTCCTGGCCTAAACTCTCATGTTCACCAGCACCCGCAGGTGTTTGGAAGGTCATGCAGACTCCTCACAGAAAGAGTGAGTGTTGGCCAGTTCGGGGGTCGAGCCAAAGACCTTCTTGTTGTGAGGCAGGATCAATGGTTGTCAAAGTCAATGATATAATATTGTGGTTGTTCTGATTTGCGGTTCCTATAGAGAAGTGTGAAAGCATCAAACATGTGCCAAACCCCTGAGATCGATGGCTCTGTGTCCATTTGTAACTAAACTCTGGCACAGTTTGACTGAAATGTGAGGAGGCTTCCCTAGAGCACAAAAAAGCCACCGTCACGTTTTCTTTGTTCAGATGTTGTTTTAGTTTGTCTCTGAAGGAAAAACACACTCTGCTTTGACCCTGACCTGTGCGTTTCCTCAGGTGTGTTCCAGCTCAAGGTTCCACCTGTAGAGTTTCTGATAGGGACTGATTTCATCGCTTTTCCATTCACACCTTGTTCTGTCGACACGAGGAAAAACAGAAGATGAGTTTTGTTTTCTTTCCACAGAGTTTCTCAAAGCATTTGACAATCTTTAATGTGTTTTTCAGAAGGATTGATCTTAAATGAGGTTTGTAACACCATATAAAACCTGTTCAAATCCATCTAAAACCTACTAAAGTCCACCTAAAACCTACTAAAATCCACCTAAAACCTACTAAAGTCCATCTAGAACATGAATGTGTTTTGTCATAAGTACAGTATATTAATGTGTATCTTAGTTTATTTGTGTTTTTTTTTTTTTTTTTTTTTTTTGCAAACACTTGTGGAAACTAGTCTAAAATGACTAAACCTGACTTTATTATTCAACTCTAGGGCCTTGGTTAAATATTTTCTGCCTCAATTAAAAGACTGTAAACTCCAGGAGCCGAACTTTAACAAAGAATCTCTGAGTCTTTGACACAGTGACAACAGTGAAAACAAAGGGATTCCAGCTGTTAACTAGCTACAGTTATTCTGGCATTCATCCAGTTTTAAAAATGTGTCAGTGTCAAAGAATCTGATGAATTTAAGGAATCAACAACAAACAAATTGGAGCTGATTTAATAAGACTGAGATGGATGAATATTCAGCATTAACCTTTTCAAATCCAACTATATCCTGTTCAAATCCAACTAAAACCTGCTCAAATCCAAATAAAACATTTTCGAATCCAACTAAAACCTGTTCAAATCCAACTAAAACCTGTTCAAATCCTATCCAATCTAGTTCAGTCCAGGTTTAGGTCATGTTTAACCCTGTGTTATGTTGCTATTTTTTCAGACATTAGTTCTGTTGTCATCAGTTTAGTTGTAGGTTGTTCTTCTGTTTTTATTTTGGTTTCAATACCAGACATGTTCACGGTCTAACCTAAAACCAGCCTCTTAACCCGGCTCTCTCTGTTTTATGTAACACAGACCCTTAGAGCAGATGTTGTCCGGTCATGTCCTCCTCAGACCCAGTCGGGAGATACGGTCACGTGGGTCGGAGATGCGCCTCTGATTGGCTGCTACCCGAGACGTCACCGCGATCAGCTGTTAGTCCTCCATAACAACAACAAAAGCCTGGTCAGTGGAGCCGAGGACACAGAGGGAGCCAAAAGACATCACTGCTTTTTATTTTCCTCCAAAAGTAACAACGGAAAACCACCCTTTTTATACTTTATTTCTTCCGGGAAGAAAACACAAGCCTTTAAAACTTCCGAAAGGGAACGACTCTACCTCATTTGGAAAGATTTGAAGCAGAATTTGGGCTCTCTTTTTGACTTCCTCTCGTCCTCAGCAGGTGAGCCCTTTGTTTTCAGGCTTTGACGGATTTGAAAAAAAAATCTGTTTTTGGCTTGTTTTTGTCACTCCTTCGCTTTTACCAACCCTCTAAACAACATCTTTAATCTTTAAGGCACCCTTTAATGTTATGAAAAGACGAAAACTATAAATGTTTAGCGTGTTTTAAGCCGAAATTTGAGCTATTTAATCGCCTTTATTCTCTTAGTCGCTTCCCTTCTCGCTTTCCGTACAACAGTTAAGCTAGTTTTCAATGATATCGGGTTTTTTTACGTTGTGTAAAATTTATGTTAACGTGAAAAAAAAAACAACGAATATTGTTGTTTCAAAGCTTGTGATGTTATTTTCCTTGGTTTTAAAGTCTCAGCTTTGTTTTTGTTTAGTGTCAGTCTTGTTCCGGGTGTAGCCGCGGTTTAGTCGCAGTTTCACGTTGGTCCAAATTGTGTCCTTGGCCTTAAAAACAATAGCGCAAATATTTATTTTTTGGTTTGAGTGTGTTTTTGCGCTAAAATGGTCGAATATTGTATGTTGTTGATGCATCTTAAAGCGCGAATTTAAGCCCAACTGAAATGTAACGGTTTTAAATTGTGTAATTTTAAATTAATTTGAAATTTTGCTGCGTAAAGCGGTTAAACTGTCAACGGTCCAAACCAGCGTCGTATTACATTTGGCTTTCTTTTTCTCTTCTTTTAAGCGTCTAACATTTAACCTTTTGGTCTCACTTACTTGTTAAAACGTAACTAGAACAAAAATAACCAAGCCGAATTCTTCGTGACGCATTTAATGTTATAAACAAATGAAAATAATAGCAATTGTTTGATGTTTTTTTGTAAGAAATGTCAAATGTTTTCAAATTTTGGCGTTTTCAAAGTGGGGTTTCTGCTTCTACCATTTTGTTTAGCGTCGAACATTGTCCACTTCAAATTCAGCAGTCTCACATACTTGTTTTAAATTTTTATTGGGACTAAAAAAACAGGGCGAATTCTTTATAACACTTATCTCCGATATTAATCAAAATATTCGTAAATATTTATTGTTTTTAGGGATAAATAGGTTTTTGTCACTCATTTCATACTCATTTTAAAATTTGATTAAAACCAGAATACCAAGCCGAATTCCCAATGTTCCTTTTTTCTTTAGTGCAGTTTACTTAAGTAAAAAGTTTTTTTGTCGGTTCTCTGATAAAAGTTTGACATTTTATCAGAATTTCGAGGTTTTGCCATTTAAGACAAGACTTTAGTGTAATTTTCCGAGTGAGGTTCAAAAGTTTGGACTTCAAAGATAAAAGTAAACCTGGGCCATAGTAACATAATTTAGAGTTTGAGTTAAATGCTCTGGAGCTGGTTACAACCATCAGCCTCAGATAAAGCTTCTCTAAACCCTCTGATGTGGTGTTGGGTCTTTATTACTGCTCTGTCCGATCACAGCTGTCTTACTCCTGACCAAGTGTCATCTCATTATTATTAATGGAGAGTATATAATTATATTCAGGCCGATCAAGGCTGTGCCCCATTTTTAGCTGATCCCAGTGGATTCCTGTTTGTGATTTTGATAAAGAGCAGAAACAGGTGGCTGCAGATTATCACCATCCTTCTGTCGACAAACACAACCCCCAACAGTCAGAGCCACTACAGAGCAGCAGCAGCAGCAGCAGTCTCCATCAGTGTGTTTAAGATTCTTAGTTTGTCAGAGTTGAGTCTTGTTTTAGCTAAGGAGCCAAACCCAGTGCAGGGGGGGGTCCATGTTGTTCAGTGCTTCAGTCCATGAATTTACAAAACTGTTTGTACAATATTTTTTTGTCATTTAAAGGTATATATTGCATAAATAATATGCATTCTAATGAACTATTTTCATTCTAATTTTAGCTTCAGCCACAAGTGTTGTTATTATCCAGGGGGGTTGTTTAAGTGAAAGAATACCTAAAGACTTTTTCTTTAGTTCAAGCCTTTTTGCATTTTTCAGTGTTTTTGATAAGAACTGTCAACAAGTCTCTATAATGAAATAAAGATGAGTTTTGGTTCTATGAAACAATAAATCCATTTTTTTATTTAATATCTGACATCACCAAATGTATATATGAAATAAAAATCAGCCTCACAAAGGCAACTTACAAACGGAGTGGAATGGAAAAGACATAAGTACAAATACAATGAACATCAAATTTCTCATCGGACATCTGTTCATAGATATGGTAAGGGCACTATGTAGAAACACCAAAAATGATCATCAAAAACCCATAAGTGTGGACAGATTTTTGCTGCTTCTGAAGCATCTGTGTTTTTTCTTTTGTAAAACGTCAGTCTTGAGCTGCCTTTGTCGACTATTGCACTTTAACACCACCTCTAAACATGAATACAAGTATAATTGGGAGCCTTGGCATCACATTTGCATCAGAAAGCCTTTTTGTTAATGTCATTCTTTTCAAATCTGATCCCCACCTCGTTTTTCCACAACAAAAAGAACGCACTTTTATTCAATTTTATCATAATGCATCTGCGTCAGACAGCTGTTATATAAATCCACGCCTTTGTGTCAGGATTAGGTTCAGTCTGTGTTTGTTTGTGCTCAGACTGGTTTGACTGCAGTGACTGTTTAACCTTTGCTCTGTCCCACATTTAAAAACCACCAACTCGAGCTGGAGGCATCAGATCAGCTCTTGTATCATTTCAAACCATGCTCACCTCGCACAGTTTATTTATAACCTGACCAACCAGTCCACTTAATGACCTGGGTCTAATTTCAGTCTGCTAGAGAAAACCAAAGAAGGATATAAAAAAAAAAAAATAACTCCAGTCTTTAGAAGAAAAGCCCATGACTTTGAGGGTAAGTTCAGGTAAATATAAAGGTCAAGCAGTTCAAGCTTTTCAGTTGTGTAGCAAAAACAAGGGCTCACCACTTCATCTAGTGGCACACAGTGGTATAACACAACTAACAGTTATAGGACTGGCTTCCAAGTCAGTGAAATATATTCATAATGTGTTGTCGTTGCAGTTGTACATCTGGATTTGTTCTAGCTTTGTCCTGGTTTTAGTAAAAAATAGATTAAGTGTGGTTTTCTCCGGTTTAAACCTGGATTTTTGTTTTGAATTAGTCCTTAGGTTAGTCAAGGTTTAGTCTTGGCTCATTTGAGTTCTGATCTAGCCCTGGTGTTGCATTTACTCAAGAAAAATATTTTTCATATACTCAAACAAACAGTTATAACAATAAACTCCCTTTAGTCATGTAAATGAACTGTTTTTGTCCTTCTAGGGCTCCCATCCACCATTTGCACTGCCGCCGAACCATGAGCCTCCGATGAACCGCTCGTGTCTGATGCACTTTAGCTCCGCCTCTTCTCCATACACGGCGCCACGCCCCACCTCCTGCAGCAGCTCATGACCAAAGCCAGGTCGCCCGAGCAGCAGCAGCGCCTCCTCTTCTAGCTCCTCTGCCTTAAACCCCGCCCCCTTGTCCTTGTCGGGACGCGGCAGCATGTTCCAGAGGTTCACCAGCGCTCTGTTCAGGGCCGACGTGGACGAGCTGAGGCCAGAGCAGACACACTCTCAGCCCGAGGAAGAGGAGGAGGAAGACTGGATACTGCTCAATTACCTGAGTGAGTATAGGACCATGCTGCGGCAGGAAGTCTGTCAAATAAAACATTTAAACGTCTAAATAATAACCACTTCTATGGCTGAACAGTTTTTGTAAAAATATAATAAAAAATGCAAAGTATAAGTAGCAGACATAATGAGGCTCAAAGAAGTCAAGAGACTGAGGGCCCTCAGACCTCCCCAAAGGGGGCCCTAAATATGGATGTAGCCTATAGGCCCCCACAAGGCACATCTGCTTTGCTAATGTTTTTCTCTAGTCTACATCCCCTGTCCTCTGTCGGGACACAGTGTGGAGCAACAACATGACTAGTCTTACGCCTGAACAGACCTGTCTTTGGCTCAGAACTCTGTTAATGCCTTCCTTAGCTCCTCTGTGTAACATCTCTCAGGTTATCATCCACTTTGATTTGTTGCAGCACATGTCACATGACCAATAACTGAGCAGTTTAATTGTTCAGACATAGTCACTTTACAACTGAACGTTACCAGCATCAAGTTTGGTTTCAGTCAAGTAGTTCAGTGGTGCACTGAGGTAAGCCTGGACTTGATTGTGGAATTAGTCCTGGTTTAGCTCTGCTTGTTCAGACCTGTTTTAGTTCTAGTTCTGTTAGGGATTATTTTTTGGCTGAGTTTAGACCTGGTTTAGACCTGGTTAGTCCTGTTTATCAGAACAGTCGGTAACTCTGGTGTAAATTGTAGCTTACACATTTCATCGGTTCTATCATAAACCCCTTAAACAAACTGAATAAAAACTGAATGAAAAGTGGACAAAAAGCCTCAGATCCATAAATACCCCCTCCTGCCCCTCTTCTGCCCCCTCTCTCCTATTGGGTACTTACAGTGGCCTGGTTCAGCGCGAGCCGCCGTAAACGAAGAGGACATATTAAAATACAGTCGGGGTCAGTCTGCGAGGCCATGGGAACGATCGGGGCCATATCTGTGTCGGCTCAGAGTCAAGTTTCCAGAGTCTGGGATTTAAAAAGACCTCAGACGTAAACAGAGGCAGATGTTTGAGTTAGAAACACATTATAGTCAGACCACAGAACCATTTAATCCTGGTCTAGGCCATGTTTTTAGTCCCAGTTTAGTTCTTATCCTGTCATGGGTTAGTTGTAGCTCTGTTTTTGTTCTTGGGTCTAGTCCAGATTCATTGCTAGTTTAGCCTTTTTTATTCCTGTTTAATTCGATGGATTTGGTTCTAGCCTTGGTTTAATCTGAATTGATGCTTGTTTTTGGTTTGGTTTTAGTCTCAGTTAAAGTCCAGGTTTATTTGCGATCTAGTCCAAGTTGTTAGTCCTGAGTTTGGACCTGGTTTAGTCCTGGTTCTCTGTGTGTCTGCCAGTTTAAAAAAACACTGGATCAAAGCTGAGCAGGAGGAAGTTAAATTTAGTCCGGACTTGTTTGGACTGGGACTGTAACCCCGGTGAACTTCTCTCATGAGCCACAGTCATCACATTATTATCAGGAGGTCATAAAGGCCCATAAATCCTCATGAAACACATGCCTAGTTCCACCTTTTGTTAAATATTACACTTTCATTGCTATATTTTTTATGTTAATGTTAGTTTTATTTTAGTCCAGTTCTTGTCTTGGTTTGAGTCTGAGTTTGTTTGGTTTTAATGTAGGAGGAGGTCTTAGCAGGGGCTCTAACACCTGTAGCTGGTGTGGGACGTCCCGTTCAGAGAGGATCAGTCCTGACTTTAAACACTGATGGAACCTGTTTCAGTCACCTGTGGAGACAGGTGTACACACGTTTTAAAGTTTAAAGAGTAAACCCAGCTCTGAACAGTTACTCAGTAATGGCCTAAAGTACAGAATAATACAAGGAAGTGATCATATTAAAGGCCTGTATCACTTTACACTTTGACCGCTTTTATTCTATAGGACACAGTGCCCCCTGGTGTTGGTATGGTTTAGTCCTGGTTCAGTCCCATTATAGTCTGTGTGGACTTTAGACCTGCTCAGTGGTGGAGCGGTTGTCCTATAACCGGAAGGTTGGCAGTTCAATTCCCGCTCTCTGAGCGACGATGATGAAGCAATGTGATTATTATGAAACCCAAGTGACTGTTTCTTGACAGATTATTGGAATTTATGAGCTCAAGTAAACAAAGGGATTAAAAGTAGTTCTACTTTTAAACCATATCCAGATGCTTTCTTTTTATTGGAGTTTGACAAAAATGACCCAAAACTTAGACCGTGATCCAAATATACAGTAATAAGTTCTGTGTTATTTCACTCATTGTTTATTACTAGCACTATACTACACTACACTAATAGACTAACTAGGTACCTGAGAATTATTGGGTCTTCGATATCCTTCAGAACATTTCCAGTAAGACTCCTCTTTGTTTCAGCTGAGGGCTGCTCTGGTTCTGCTGCGGCAGTGGATTCTGACGAAGATGAAGACCTGGTCATGATCCCATCTTCGATGTCAACCCCCGTTGTGCGCTGTTCCTCGTGCACGTCCCTGAACTCCACTGAACCTGACGACCTGGACCCCACCAGGACCGACCCAGACCTGGACGTTGTGGCGGCGGAGGACAAGGAAGACTGTGACGATGATGACGATGAAGACTTCCTGAGACTGGACGCTGCGTCTCTGGAGGAGTCCTGGTTTGTGACGCCCCCGGCCTGCTTCACCCGCTCACAGCCCCTGCCCCTGGAGCCCAGCCCTCTGGAGAACCTGCTCATTGAACACCCCTCCATGTCTGTCTACCTGTTACCTAGCAATGGGAGCAACAAGCCCCGCCCACACCTGCAGCGGTTACCAGGCAACGGGGCCAAACCAACGCCCACCGCCGCCAAGAAGGAGAAGAGACGCTCGATGGACGCAAGACACAGGTAATGCCAAAGTCCAAATTAAACCACCAAAAACCCTTTCCAAATCCCTCTAGAACCAGTCTGAAACCAGCCAAAACCAGTTACAGTCAGTTTCCACTGACCAGCTTTTGCAAATGGTGGTTCCACTTCAGACATAAAAAAAAAAGAATCCCAAATGAGTCATGCCCTGTCACAAGTGCTATCCTTCTGCTGAAACAGAACTGATGGCATTAGGCTAGAACAAGGTTATACCATGGTTTAAAATGATCATCACATCTCGATATAAGTCCGACGACAGGATGTTCTTGTAATTAAAGCAGACAAGACCAGGCGCTTCTATTTGTCATAACATTTGTTTGCGTTTTCAATCAAAATATTCAGACAAATTGCATTATGTTGTAATATTTTTTGACGTTTTGGTGCAAAACTTGTCCAAATCCATCTAGAACCCGTTTAAAGCCACTAAAAAAACAGTTGCGGTCTAAGTCAAACCTCTATTAATGCAGTCTGAGGCTTGAGGTTGACTCCATTTTAAAAGGTTAATGTTTAGGTTTCCTGACTCTCCTGTGCTCTTCAGGCCTGAGGGGATCCAGCGTCGCTCCGGTCTGCACTCGTCCTGTCTGTCGGCCTCTTTCTCCGCTCGAGTCGACCTTCTCCAGCCTCACTCAGGTCCCGTAACCCAGCGTCACGCCCAGCCTCTGTCTCGCAACGCCCTGCGCCGCCTGAACGCCCAGCGCCCCCCGAAGACTGTGGCCCTGCAGCTCCACCAGCCGTGCCACCGCCACCTCAACTTCTGAACGACAGAATCCACCAACGAGGGCTTGTCTTCTTCAGCTGAGGCGACACAAAACTCAACTGGTTTCTTTCAGGCATCACATATTCTTCTTCAGCCTTCTTTTAGGTCTTAAACAAAATGGCCGTTGTCTTCTTGGCCACTTCTTTTCTCTCATATTTCCAATCACAAAGAGGGAAATTTTGTTATTAACCTTATCTCTTCACTCTTTTACTTGCTGGAATGGATAATATTCTTCTTCTTCTCTCTATCCAATCTTATTCTTCACAGACACCATTTTGTGTAGAATCAATGCTGTAGGTCACTTTATTCAGAGGCAGGTTTGTAAAGCCTACGATGGGATGGATTTGAGTTGCTTAAGGTAGATGTTTAAAGTAGAAAATGTCCTTTTTAAAAAAAAAAAAAGCAGACTTGAATTACATTAAGAGATACTACGTTTCCCAGAATGCCGTGCAAAAACAGCAGTTTATGTTTTGGAGACAAAACATTCAAGCCACGTCTTTAAAAAAATGAGGGAAATGTGTCAGGTTTTAAAAATGTATGACAGAAAGAAACTTTAGACAAAACATTGCATCATGGGAAATGTAGGATTGAGGGACTTTGGGCAAAATCCATAACTTTGTTTTATATTTTTTTACATAAGACTAAACAATGACAACCGATCTAAAGAAAGAAGACGAGGGAAAACTAAGACTGAACCTTAGGACTGAAGTAACAGCACCTCAAGTACGAAAATATAAAAGGTAGCCTACTTTTTATTTGCTAGCTCTCAATGTAAACGAGCTTAAGTTTGATTAAAAAATGAGCTACAACACTTGAACAACTGAACCACAACACAAATTCCTATTCCGTTATCTTTCTCTGTTATTCTGAAGATGTCTTAGCATTAGCTGAGAGAAATGTAAAAATGCTCCAGTGTATTTAGTGATATATGTTAGGCTAACGTTACACTGGAAGCTGAATAGTTACATACATTTGTTTATATATACTGTATATACATAAAAATCACACGTTAAACACTTTAACACTGTGATAATGGCGCATTGACACAAGAAGTTTAAGAAGCCTTCTGAAGCTACTTTGTACGTCCGTAATAAGATTCCCCTGGGAACCAAGACCACTTACCTCTGTTTTAAAGACATTTCAGTTGTGCAAATTATTTTTTTTATTTGTGTTGTGGCTCGTTTTATTTGGATTTTCTGTCTCTGTGTTGTGAGCCCTCTGGGCCACCGTAAAATTTACGCTTTTCTACCAAGGGACTCAAAGCGCTTAAAGGCCATCTATTATTAATTCACTCCACAGTCACACGCTGGTGGTGGTAAGCTACGTCTGTAGCCACAGCTGTCCCGGGGCAGACTGACGGAGACATGGCAGTCATTTTGCGCCTGCAGCTTTTCTGACCATCACCGAACATTCATACACCAGTGGCACTGGAGGCAAGGGGGGTTAAGTGTCTTGCCCAAGGACACAACAACAGCGTGAACTGGGGAGAGCGGGATTTGAACTGCCAACCTTCCGGTTATAGGACAGAACTAAACTTTTAAGTCAAGTCTAGCCAGAGTTTGTTTGCAAACGTCTTGATTTTCATTTCAAAAAGTAACATCTTCATCTAAAAGGAGTTTACCTTTAAATCCCTGCCTTTTATAAAAAATAAAAAATAAAAAAAATTATTTCGCTGTCAAACTCGTATAATTCATCTTGTTGTGAGCAAAACCTGCCTCTGACTTTAATAATTCAGTACTTTTCACTATATTTTTTTCTAAAACTAAAAAAGAAAAAATGTTATAAATACTGGGTTGAATATCACTAAACTTTGCCTTGTTTTAACGGTAGCTTTGAAACAAATAGAAAAAATGTATTGTACATTCAACAAAAAAAAAAAAAACTTCCAAAATATTTTTGTTAAAAAGACAAAAACAGTTATTACATATCAGTATGAAGTTATGCGTGTTGTGACATTAGTCTGTTGCATGGTTGTTGTATGTAGACAACTGTTTGGGGAAAAAATGTCAAATGTTTTTTTTTCTCGTTTAAATGTGTCGAAGAATCTGCACTGTCCACTTCTCAGGGTCAAAACCAATCACAAACTTTAGGAAAATGCAGATTTACTCGACGGTGAATGGACAGGCTTCCCTCATGAATAATTTTTAAACAAGAATCCAACCTGGAGAGAAATTTATTAGTGGAATTAGCTTAGTTTTTTTATGCTTCTTTTAGTTGCATTATGTTAAATATATATTTATAAACCAAAAACATAGCGGCGAATGTTCACTTTTTTGTTTAGCTGTACATTGATATGACTGTTGTAATGGTTCATATAATTGGCGTTTGTGCTTTGAAAATGATGGACTAACGATGATGATGTCAAATACTGTGGGAGACGCTGTGGAAATCTGGGATTTGTCATCAAACCAGGACAGAAAAATTTTTTATTCAGATTTTATCTGTTATTCAAAAATAGTCAAAGGCAAAGAGTGTTATTTTACTAAACACTATTAAAAACATACCATTGACTTTTTAGTTTATTTATTTGGAAAATTTGTTAAATTAATTTCCAAAACCAAACCTAAATTTAATGTGCTTAAATAAAGCATAAAAGTAATATTTAATAATTGGTTTCCCATTGGTTAATGGAGCTGGTGTTGGGTTTGTCTGACCTAGCAACAGTAACTATGGGAGGCTGAACAAACCTAGCAACAGAAACCAGGGAGGGCGTGGCCGTGGGCGGGGTTTAACAAAAAGACCGTTAACCGTTTTAAAAATGGACTGAATAGCACTGACATTACAAAGTGAAAGTACCAGTGGGAATCTCAACTTTTGGCTTGTTTTGGTGACTTTTTCCTTGTTTTTCCTCCAGTGTCTCATAGCATTAACTTTAAACACACTAACAAATGTATAGTATGTTAGTTTTAGCTTTGTTTTGCTGTAATTAATCAGTAGCCGAGTGGTGTATTTAAGCTTACTTTGGATATTTTTTCTTTGCAATAATGTTTTTAATGTCTGTTTTTACAAAAGGGATTATTTCTCTCCAATATCTTCACATCACAGGGATTTGTAATGT
The DNA here is from genome assembly GCA_024416835.2 of Perccottus glenii. Lineage (NCBI taxonomy): Eukaryota > Metazoa > Chordata > Actinopteri > Gobiiformes > Odontobutidae > Perccottus > Perccottus glenii. Next base: position 1,842,718 of record CM044551.2, read on the forward strand.
TTATTATTTTGTGTTTTTTACAATGCCTTGGAAAAAAAATAAAACAATTGTGGATCACGTGCCTTCCAGGTTTTGGACAATGCATCAATGAAGAACTTGAAATCTCACTTTTTTTTGTTGGACTTCAAAAACTATGCACCACTTTGCTCAATTTCTCGTCAAAAAACCAGCGTTCGTACTTTTCGTTAACAAGACAGTACAATGTAGCAAAAACTCAGATTTTTTTTTTGTTTTATTTGACAAAAGTGTGTAAATTTGTGGCATTTTTATTGTTTCTCACCAAGTGTTTATTGTTTAGTTTTTTTTTTTTTCTTGTGTAGTTTACTTGGAATAATACTCAGCACTTTGCCAAAAAATTACTAAATATAAAGGAACTTAGGGATGGTAGTGGTTAATTTATCGCCGTCTAACTCATACTGTTGTTATTCTCTACATATGTCGACTGAGTGAATATAGCAGGGTTGTTGTTTTTTGACTGGTAATAAGTGAGCTCTCAATTAGTGCAGAATAAATGTTTAAATGCACACAGTTCATTGTCTTTTGTCTTTTATTGTCTGTATCAAAGTACAAAGTTTAAACCAAAGACTAATCGAGGACTAAACTAGGTTTAAGTAATATACAACTGTAAGTTGAGCCAAAACATGACTAAACCATGATTGATCCTCCACAGTTTGCCTACAACAAACCTAGTGGTGTTGAGGACGCGATACTCCATCTGTTCCATAGGGTCTACTCTCAAAACTTAAGAGTCCGTGGATGGACTTCTCCTTTATCCCGTGGATCACTGGATACCTGAAAGGTAGACCACAGTGTGTCGGGGACTGTGTTTCAGAGACTGTCATTAGCAGCACAGGGGCTCCTCAAGGCACTGTTCTTGCTCTATTCCTCTTCACATTATACACGACAGATTTAAATTATAACTCCTGCCACATTCAGAAATACTCTGACAATAGTGGCTTGGTTTAAAGATGGACAAGAAGAGGTACAGGAGCCTCAGAGAGTTTTTATAGATGGAGCCAAGACTAAAGAGATGGTCATTAACCATCTTTTGGGAGGAAAAAGAGATTGTAGACTACTAGAAAAACAAATAGAGAGAGCTGGTTCAACTATAGGAGTTGGTATAGAAACTCTGGTGGGAGCTGTGGAGCAACTGACACACAACAGGACGAATGCTATACTGAACAACATGGACCATCCCCTGTATTGGGCTTTTGAACAACAGAGAGCAGCCAGTGTTTGTCTGAGGTCAGTGAGCTGCAGAACGACACAAGAACTCCTTGAAGATGAAGTCTGAGTCAGCTTATTTGAAGAGACCTAACAACTGTATTTCTTCTTGAGGATTAATAAAGTTTTTACTTTTGAATTTGAATTAAATTTACAAAACTAAATAAAAAAGACTAAGACTTAGTTCAGTCACTTCAATTATTATAAATAATCAACCAAAACAACTGATAAAACATGTTTTAAATAACCTTTTAGTATTAATTTTATCCCTGCAAACATCTACAAATCGGTTTTAAGTCAATATTTATGCCATAAAACCTTAATAGTTGTAGTATTCCTCTGTTTGACACATCAGCTGATCGAGCCACAACACGTGACTCTTTTGTTGACATTCTGAGCTGAACCACGCTGTTTTCCCACGGCGCGTTCTCATTGGCTGTACGTCACCACGTCTCCTCCCACAGGCGGCGCGTGCACCCGGAAGGGCATTCAACACCGCTAAAATATCCCAAATAGATCAATCAATACAAATTTCTGACCGGAGTTTTAAACAAAGCCCGGTTGTTTAAAGTTGTACGCGCGGTTACATTTCAACCGGAACGTACGTAAAGCCGTCATTACGTAAAAAACTTCCTTCGTCCGTTAGAACTGAACGGGAGCGTCGATCAAACTCGCTAAAAATAAAATTTACCTTTAACACGCAGGTATAGATTCACGTCGTAAGAAGGAATAACGCTGTATTTCCCTAAAGTGACCGCTCGAGTGACGAAATGACTTTTCACATTTGAACATTTTAGCGCTTTTGTGTGAACCGGGAAGGCGCATGCGCAGTGGCAGGCAGATGAACGCGGATATAAGGATTGGCGCCGGCGCCACAGCTGATCATTTCATTCATTCTTCACTGAAAAGGTAAGACCACGGACCCGCCGAGCACGTTTTTAACCTATTTCTTATTTTTAATAACCATTTTAGACTTTAAATCTTAGGTTAAGGTTTATATATTGCAGGAAAAGTTTGATTAAAGAGACGTTTTTGCACAGTTTTGTTGTTGAAGCTTGGGATGTACTATGTAGCAATGATACAGTTTGTCTTGTGCTTGGAGGGAATATAAAAGCTACAGCAAACCAAGACTTAACAAGGACAAGTGAAGAACTAAAATAACTCTAAATACAGGATTTACCTTAGACGAAACTAGAACCAAACCAAGACATTTGCGCTCCATTTTCGACGCGTTTTGTGCTTTTCAATTGTCTGCAGCCATTATACAGAGCTTAACTTGTATATAACTTATTGGAGGGAATTCCTAAAGCTACTACAAACCAGCCTTATAGCCAACACTTAACTTCAACAAAACTATAACTACATTTGTACTAAACCAGAGCTTAACCCAGGACTAAACAAACCATTTATTACACCATTATGCTTTATTTCTTGTAATGCTGGAGTCATATACAGTGCTTAATGTTGTTTTAACTTGCCTGAAACGAACTATCAAAGCAACACCAACCCATTTTAACCCCTTTCGACCTTCTATTTTATTGCAATCATACATTTTTAAGCCTTTAATTCAACTTAAAGCCTTAAAGTAGGTCGTACTTGCACGTACTCACTTTATAACGCTCCTAGTGGGTTTCTAAGCGTGTGCTATTAACTTTTATCCATTTCCCCAGCTGGATCAAGTGTTTTAATGAGAACACGTCCTTTAGCATCTTCTCTTTATGCCTCTGTATCAATAGCCCTCAGTTATTGTTGACCTAGTAACCGCTGACCAGGCATTAGCTGCTAGTTTCAGTAGCCACCTCTTATCAACTTTAGCCTCGCTGCTCTCCCGCTTTTCGAGCTTTTGTTTATCTTTGTTCAGCTCGAATCTCTTATATCTGATTCTCAAGACTTTAATCTAATTGACAGATGTGTGATTAAGGCGTTATAGAGGGTTTTAAGCGGTCATTTTTAGTTGTTTCCCCGCTTTGGGCGAAGAGGAGGAGGGCTCCAATCCTCCCGCTTTAGCGCTACGTGAATTGGCGCGTCTTTGAGTTTCCAACCTCCAAAAAACTCAATTTTAACAACATTTCTTCAAACTAAACTCCACGAAACAACTATAGAGACGTTTATTATAGTGTATAGCTTTGAAAATTTGAGATAATCTTTGTATTTTTGGTGTTTTGAGGGCATAAATCGAGCGCTCATCTGCCCCCTCCTTTTTGGCTCCACATTCGAAACCTAGCTTTAGTCTTTAGCTAATTTAGCTCTTTTATTTTTATAACGGTTAAAGCTTTTTTACTTAACTTTTAGCACTTTTAAAACCTCTATCCCCGCTTTATCACATTGTCTTAACCAAAAAACATTAGTCTATCTTATCCATGTATTTTACCCGTTTCTATCCGCCTTATCTAATCACAGATGAACGTTTATTAAGCGCTTATAACGTATTTTCTTTTCAATATAACGCGAGATATACATTAGTAACCCCTTTATATCGCTTTAAATCTATGTATTTTCTCTTTCAGCCTTTATATGTTGAAGTTTAAGGAGGTTTTTGTGGTTTGAAGCTGCTTAGTTATTTCTCAAAATGGCTCCCAGTGACTTAATTTGCATTTTATTTGTTTATTTTAACCATTTTGGCTAAAGAAATATGACTTATTTGTTTTAAGGAAAAGGGTATTTGTAAAAATCTAATTCTTTTTTTTTTGTCTTTTGTAGAGCAGCCTGAAATCCAGCCAACATCATGTTTCGACGCAGGTAAGAGTTCAGTCAGGACTAAACAAGGACTTTGGGAGACCCAAGACTAAGACCTGAAACTACTTTGAGACCAGGACTTTCAGAGACCAAGACTACTTTTAGTGACGGAGAAGGAGACCAAGAGTTTGAGGGACTGAGGCCGAGACTAAGAACAATGCTTAATAAAAAAAAAAAAAAAAAGAGCTAAACTCATTGGACATTCTTGTAATAATTAGCTTTTATAGTTGCACAAATCCACTTTTACTATTTTGAAAGAGCAGCTGTGTTAAACTAAAATCCCTAACTCAGCTTTTCAGGCCAAAATGAGAAGTAGTTGTTTGTTTATCAGAGACTATTTCCCTTTTGTCAGGAACTGTTTTTATTGTTTACTGGTCTTTGTCACAAAGTGTTTAAACAGTTTAAAGCACGAGGAAATGAACATTTAAAGGTCATCGAACATAAACTACATTTAATTAGGTAAAGTTGTAAATATGGTCACTTAAAGTTAAGATTTACTTGAGTTTAACCATTTAATATCATCATAATAATAATGATGTATATTTATGTGGTTTTGTGTGTTTTCAGCGGCCGGCTCACTTTGCAAGCCCGAGACTCAAACGCACCAGAGCCGACCGTCAGAGCAGCGCTGAAGAAAAGGAAATCTGAGGTACTTTACAGAACATCTACTCACCTTTTATTTATAAATGGACAGCAGTGGCTCAGTGGTAGAGCGGTCGTCATTCAACCGGAAGGTTGGTGGTTCGAATCCCGCTCTCCCCACAGTTCATACTGTCGTTGTGTCCTTGGGCAAGACACTTAACCCACCTTGCCTCCAGTGGTGTTCCAGCTGTAACACTGGTGAATTGAAGCTTAATGTAAGTCGCTTTAAATGAAAGCGTCATCTGTAAATGTAACACTGTTGAATGTAAGTCGCTTTGGATAAATGTTATAAACTAATTCTAATCCTATACATTTGTTTGAATGTACAGCACAGTTTACAACAAAACATAAAAGTAAAACCACTCTTGTTGGAAAATTTGGAAAATAAAGAGCTTAGATTTAAAAAAAAAAAAAAAGGTCTTCTAAGGTTAATATTATGGTGCAGGAAAGTAAAATTAAGCTGCAATAGTAACAGTTGTACGTGTTCTAAGAGACTAATTGAGAAGAAAAAATAGGGTTGAGCCTGAACATTTATCAATATTTGTTCATAAAGTCTATTTATTCTCTTTCAGCCGTTAAAAAAGAAGCTCCAACCCGCCGAGAAGAAACAGAGCTATGAAATCCAGGTCAGTGAACTCATCTTTTGAACTGTGACTGTGATAAGACTCCACTCCTTTTTCTCAAATTAGGCTTATTTTAAAATTCAAACTTTACCATTTTAACTTTTATTTATGATCTAAAATATTAACTGAAGCTCTGTCGTGTTAAAGTTAAACTGAACCGTTTTAGCTGCAGTACCTCTGTCTTAACACCAGATGTCCTCCTTCACAGTGGGAAAATGTAACTATAAATAATAAACAGAATAATAAAAAATACTAAAGCACAAATATTAAATAAATAAAAATGTTGGAAATAAACAAAATTATATATAAAAATAAAATAAATAAAGAAGAACTGGTTGAATACCAAGGTAAGTTTATTTATATATGTTTCTAAAGTAATGAATAAGAGAATTACGATGGTGGACTGAAAACCTGAGTAATACTGTTTGTATTAACTCTAAGCTCTAAACATTCTTAGGTTTGGAAATATATGAACACGTTGCACAGTGTTGTTTTCTCGACTGTTAGCCTCTGGGCACTGCTTAAAACAAAGACTATTGAATATAAACGGTTCACTCTGAATATATTAGGTCTGTGATTGTTTTTGTGTTCATTTGTCTCAAAAGGTTTACAAAGGCAGGTAGGCAGTTCTTAATGACCTAACGTTGAGTCTTGTATTTATTTGTTTTTACAGAAGTGCTGGAGGTCCGAGGACGGAGCCAGCCCCTGTGTCCTCATCGAGACGCCCCATAAAGAGCTGCAGCCGAGCAACACGTCCAACTTCAGACAGTACACCTTTAAAAACCTGTTCATCCAGTCGTCGCCCATCCCTCAGCTCAGGTCAGACATAAGTCCCAGACTGACTAAACTAAGGTGTAACTAAAGAGTTCTTACTCGTTTAATCGACTAAAAACAGAGCTGAAAGTTCTGCTGTTGCATATTAAGACTAGAAATCATTTGAAAATGGCTTGAGTGTAAATATTTGATGTGATAACCAAATAAACTAAAAAGTTATAAGCTTTAAATTTGCAACAATGTTTTATTTTTTTGTTTGTTTTTGTTTTTTTTTTTACATGGAGAAGAAAAGTGGAAAAGAGAAAGAAAATTTAAAAACTTGAAACTGACCAAACCTGCAGTAACTTTTTTAGGCAGGCATTTATCAGAGAGCGACCTTTTAAATTTGAAAGTTAAATGAACTCTTTAGATATCATCTTCTGAAACATGTTTTTGTGTCTTCAGTTGTGAAATAAAACCAGTAAATGGACAATAAAACGAGGGAGAGTTGTCTTGTACAGCTCTGACTCGTCCTGCTGTGTCTGTGAGGGTTACGTTCAGTATCTGAGTGTTTTCCATTTGAGTAAAGCTCTTAAGTCTCTTCACTTTCTTCTCATTATTGTGAACATCTGCAGCCGGGACATGTTTGCAAAGTGTTTAATGACTATCATGGTGTAGATTTCTGTTTCATGGTTAAAAATACGTCTTTATTCTGCCATTTTCCTTCTTGAGTCACGTTGCAGAATGTGACGTTTTTGTCCGAGTGGCTCTGTGGAAAGTTTAAAAGTGTGTGTTTTTCGTTCACAGTTGGGCGAGTTCGGACGACGTTTGGATCAAAATGTTGAACAAAGAGCTGAAGTACGTCCACGACAAGAGCTACCTCCAGCGTCATCCCAAACTTCAGCCCAAGATGAGGGCCATCCTGCTCGACTGGCTCCTGGAGGTAAGGCTCTTTTTTCTAAAAACCAAAGTGGTTTTAGGTTAAATGAATGAAAGGCTAACGTGTCTGTCTCCTTCAGGTGAGTGAGGTGTACAGTCTCCACAGACAGACGGCGTATCTGGCTCAGGATTTCTTCGACCGCTTCATGTTGACGCAGGAGAACGTGAACAAAGACTATCTGCAGCTCATCGGCATCACAGCGCTGTTCGTCGCCTCCAAGATCGAGGTCAGGCTCAGCTCACAAAGAACCACACCAGACACTACTTTTGACATTTTGTCTTTTAGAGAACAGTTAGAAATGACGAAAAGAGGACCAACTTTGCAAAATCCTTAGAATTTACTTGTGTTTATTTTACTTTAATTGTACAAAAGTTTGACAAATATTACATTTTCTATCTTCCCCAAAGTATTTAGTGTCAGTTTGTCTCATAAGAGTCGTATTCTAACTTTATGATTTATTTGTCGCAGGAGATCTATCCTCCGAAGATCTTTGAGTTTGCCTACGTCACGGACGGAGCCTGCGACACGTGGGACATTCAGAGAACAGAGCTGCACCTCCTCAAGGTAACCACTTCTCCTGTTTGTACCGAGCTGCTGAGTGGATTTAAATCACTTGTAGTGGGATCACACACAAAAACATGCTATTTTTAGCAGCCAACATTTTACTGAAACTCCAGCGCACTCTGGGGAAGGTTCAGATTGAACTTAAACCTGAATTTTTTTCGGCAGGCTCTGGAGTGGAACCTGTGTCCTGAGACTCCGATCTCGTGGTTGAAGCTGTACTGTCAGGTGGAGGCTCAGAAAGACGGACAGAACTTCCTGGTGCCACAGTTTTCACAAGAGACATACCTCCACATCACACAGGTAACTCCTCGCACCTGGAGACACCACACATTGTTTTTCTGGTCCTTGGTCCTAACCCTGAACTGTGTCCAGCTGTTGGACCTGTGTGTGATGGACATCAGCGCTCTGGGTTTCAGCTACAGTGTCCTCGCAGCAGCCGCCTTCTGTCACTTCTCCTCCTTCGACGTGGTCCAGCGAGTCTCAGGTTTGTCCTGTAACAGCCCTGATTGGTTTTATATTTTCAGTAAAGGTCTATCACATGGAACATTATCACAGGTAATGAGGTGTTGACTCGTGTGCTCTGCTCAGGTCTGACGTGGGACAGTGTGGCCCCCTGTGTTCGGTGGATGACCCCTTCATGGAGACCCTCCGCTCAGAGCCCCCTCCACAGCTCAAGGCCTTCCCCAAAGTCAAGCCCGACGACCGGCACAACATCCAGACACACACGGCCTACCTCGACCTCCTGGTGGGTTTATACAGACAGATCCCACTAAAACCTGTTCAGATCCCACTAAAACCTGTTCAGATCCCTCTAAAACCTGTTCAGATCCCACTAAAACCTGTTCAGATCCTGACTAAAACCTGTTCAGATCCCACTAAAACCTGTTCAGATCCCACTAAAACCTGTTCAGATCCCACTAAAACCTGCCACATCTCCCAGTCCTAGCTACAATATGTTTTTTTTTTTTTTTTTATTTATTAAAAGACTAATCAGTTTTGTTTTTTGTCACAGAGGAAAGCCCAGGAGCGACAGGTGGACAGTTTGGACGGACAGCTGTCACCTCTTCCTCTCAGAACCATTGCATTAACGTTAACGCCTCCGAACAGCGCCGAGAAACCAGCCAATCCCTGAAGAGCAGAAAAGACATCAGGACATGTCTCGTGGTTTTGTTTAACACTACGTTTGGACTCATTTCTTCAGACTTTGAATCTGTGTTTTGGAGACTGTTGAGGACTAAGTACAGGAAGTATTTTATTTCATTACCAAAAAAAAAAAATGCAGCATTATTTTTACTTTTATTTCCATGTTGCTTTTCTTTAATTAGTTTCTTCTTCAGTCTGGCTTCTGTTTCACAAACAGTCTGAACTGGGACTAAAGCAGGACTTTTTCAATTGTACCTTTTGTACCTTGTACTTTTTTGTTTTTTTTACTTTTTTAAACTTTTTTTTTACTTTTTTTGTGAAAAGAACATGTTTCACTTTCGTTGGGCCGTAGGACCCACTCATTCGCTCGAGTTCAAGCTCATTTCCTGGAAAACTTGACTTGTGTAGATAAACTAACTTATCTACCGCTGTGTAAAGTTTTTTGTTTATGAATCTTCGTTTGTATTTATTTAGTGTAAAAGCCTGTTCATATGTAAAAAGACGTGTTCAATCACTGCCAAAGGCTATTTATGCTGAGTTCAGATTTTAGTGCCTTGATCAAATGAACTGTTATCAAATAAAAAACCATGTAAACTGTTTGCAGACAATGGGGGAACGATGTATTTTTGTAAATATAGCAATTCACAAATGTGTATTTTCTTTATCAATGAATTGTTTTAAATAAATGACGTCAAACCAGACACTACTGTCTTTATCCTCGTTTCCACTGGAGTTCAATCCTGGTGCGTTTCCACAAAAGAAGTGTTCCGGAGTGTTCAAGAAAACTAGAGAAAGTAAATACATTAAACAGAATTTTTTTATTTCCTCCTTGTTTTTGTGATAAAGGTCATATTCAAACAGAAAAAAAGTTCTCAGCAGCTGTTTGTGGTTTTAAACAGAGTCAGTGTGGTTCATGAATTTAAACCTTGTTTATCGTCTCCACTGCATTAAACACAACCTGAGAGTCTCTAAATGACCTGCTGCAGCTCTGAAGGTTCAGAAACATGGAAATAAACAGAGACAGGTGAATGTTCCTCTAGCCTCTCGCTGCTACAACAGGACTTACTCTGATTCAATATTAACAATGAGCCACGTTTCTAAAAGGGCCTCGTTTTCACACGAGCTGCAGAAACATCACTAAACCCACTGTCTGCTGTAGTGTTAAAATCAACACTAAAGACTTTGTTTAATCATCCTCAGAACCAGTAAGAGTCGACCACATTTACACGTGTCCAGTCCAGACTCAAGAGGGTTTTCTAGAGCAGCCTTTCTCAAAAAAAAAACGTGTGTCACTGAAGATTTAAACTGGGTTTCGAAAATGACAAATATTAGAACCCCCCAAAAAGTCTGTGCTCGTCTGGGGGGCATTAAATATAAAAGATGTGCTTGAGAAGTGTCAGGAGCGATAAAGTGTGGCACAAATATGGAGGAAACCTGACTAAAATTAGACGTTGGTGCATTTGAAGAGAAGGCTGAGGACTAATCAAGGCCAGACTGTTTAAACTCCAGACGCTTAAAAACGAAACTGTTTTTGAAAAAAAGAACAGAAATGATGCAACAATAGGAGCTGCACTGGAGCATAAACGTCTTTGTGACAGAGCATATGTTTTGTGTTGGTTTATTGTTGTAAGAGAGAATGTATGGGGTCAGAGGTCACAAATGCGAGACGCAGCTTTGGGGTCAAAGGGTCAGAACTAGAAGAACACAGCGTGGTTTGGAAACAGTTCAAACCTGAAAAATAGTGGTTGAAATATCTCTCTTCTTTGATAAATTAAGCTAAACTATAAATAATTATCTATTTATTAGAAATATTTGCATCAGTTTATTTCTGATACATTTGTCTGTTTCTTAATTTGTGAGTCTTTCTGTCTTAAAAAATACTGGAAAAAGACAATTTATGGACAATTTCAAAAATAAACCAGATCTAAACCAGGACTAGTCCAGGTCTAAACCAGGTCTAAACCAGGACTAGTCCAGGTCTAAACCAGGACTAGTCCAGGTCTAAACCAGGTCTAAACCAGGACTAGTCCAGGTCTAAACCAGATCTAAACCAGGACTAGTCCAGGTCTAAACCAGGTCTAAACCAGACCACTGTACTCGCCGACACCATGAAGTCTGTGAACACCTCGACTACAACAGAAACAGTTCAGACACGTTCAGTCTCAGTACAAATCCATTAAGTTATTGAAGCTTTCCTCCTCTACAGCCTGAACACCAGCCTGGGCCCTTATCCAGCCTCTGACAGCGCCACCTAGTGTCTTTGGAGAAGAGTAGAAAACTTCAGTCATTTGGTCCAGAGCTAAATGAATCATTGGAATCTGCTTCTGTTTGTACATTAAATAAGTACATTACACATTTCAAAAACAATAAATAAGTTGAATTAATTGAATGATAGCCCTGAACTGTTCTGTCTCCATTTATATCGCTGTAGCTGTGAGTGCATTAGCAGCAGATATTATATATATATATATATATATTAGATTATGTAAATACTGGACTGGTTCTCTCCGTTTCTCAGGAGCCATTCCACTGACGAGCTGCACAAACGGGTTAGACTGGTCCAGGACGTCCTCCTGAGACAGATACCTGCAGCCGACTGTGAGACTGTGTGTCTGCTGCTAAACATCAAGACCCCAGACTCTGATGCACGTACCACAGACAGGAAAACAGGAAAAGTACAATTAAACATTAAAGGTGGAGGAATCCTTTCAGTTTCACTTTGTCACTTTCTTAGGACAACTTCAGAATGTTGCGTTGACATTATATTAATTGGTCTTGTTAGTCTATGACCTACAAGTGAACTTATGCTGCACCACTGCTGTTATTGTGTCTCCGTAAGGCTTTCCTTGAAGAACTGTTAAAGCCCATTACTTTTGCAGCAGCTGTATGCTACTTGACCAGGAGAGTCCAGAGTGGTATCTACTGACCAGCTATTGTTGAACCATTTTATAAAAGGGTTTTTCTATAAATTTATAAGACATGTTTGACTTCTAATCTTTAGAGTAAATCATAATTAAACCTGTGGCACTCGTTCAGGAGATATATGTTCACCCGAACACCAGGCTCCAGCACCGAGAGAGCGTCGTTCACCGTCATGTGACCTGTGAGGAAAACAGGGCTTAACGTAGTCCAGGACAAAATCTAAAGCCAGAGCCTAACCAAAGACTTTGCCCAGGTCTAAAGCATAGATTTATTCTTAAGAAGGATATCTTTAGCCGTGTTTCCTCTGAGTTCAGGTAAATGTACCCGCACTGCCTGCTTCAGTGGAAATTTGTTTTAAACGGATTAAACCAGGATTAAAACAAGAACTAGGTCAAAGCTAGACTCAGATAAAAACAGAAGTAATCAAGGCCTAAACCAAGACTAAATCAGATCTAAACTAGAACTAAACCAGAGACAAAATTTAGGACTAAACAAAGGCTAGTAGTACACAAGACTAAAGCAGGATCAAACTTGGACTAAAATATTTCTTCCCCACAAAAGAATAATAAAGACAGATACACAACGCCTTTTGATGTAACATTTTCACCTTTACTTGGTACTTTTTTATTATTAAATTTAAATAAGATCTTAAAATGGTCGTTCTATGAAAAACAAAAACAGTAGCTAACGTTAGACGTTAGTTGATTAGCATAAATAACTAGCTAGCTCACCAGTTGGCTTTCAATCTAAAGATACTCATTTCAACCGAAAAAAATGTTGCTGAAACTAACATTTTTAAAGCTATTTAACATTTAATTAACACTTTAAAACATTTCATTAGCCGGTTGTGTAGTTTAAGGTGTGGGTTTGTGACCGTAATTATTAATAGGCCTAGCATACGCGTATTAATGCGGTTAGCCTATTGTGTCTTATTTTCTGAAGTTGTTAGGGTAAATTAAATGAGCGTTGCATTAACCAAAATATTAAATTATCTTGCTTAAGTTCATCTTAGGTCAAATAATAAAAATAATCTAATAACATTTGCTAGCCTAGCCTTGTAGCCTTATGACTGAACGAATTGCTGTTAAAACTATTATGTTTTCTTTTTAATTAAGTTAACTGGCTAACGTTAGGTTAATGAAATAAATATAGTTGCTTATTTCTTTTAATTAAAGCACTTAAACGTGTAAATAGCTTGCTAGGGTTAATTTTAAGATATTTATATCCGTGAAATAGTCTTGATCGTTTTAGCCGTGCTTCTAATTGGGGCTATTAAACATTTAATTATTGTTCTGAAGTGTATCTCGGGGCAAATAGTATCAGTGTATAACATAGATTGTATAAGTAATACTCCAACATAAAATTGGTCCACCTTTGCTTGAATCCTAAACTTGAGTCTCTGATGAAAAGGCGGTTATTATCATTATTCCAGCTTTGTTTCGTCTTGTCCCTGGACACGACAGGTTAGACCGGTCTAAAGCCTGAGTTCTTTTACATGATATAAAACTGTTTTACGACTTTAAACAGAGGCGTTTCTGTAAACTGACGGTATTCCAGGCAGTAGACTATAAGATCAACTCTATTGTATTTAAACGTGGGTTTTTGTTTGATTAAAACTGTATGAGGTCAAAACTGAAAAATACATACCCCCTGAATTGTAAATGATATTTTTTGTATATTTAACTCTTGGTAATTTGTATCATAACATTACAATTACACATTTAAAATCTAAAGGCCTTCCTCAATAGAGTAAATGTACATTTATGAAACAAGTGCAATAGTACTTTAATTAGGCTACTCACGCATCATGGAAAAATCAACAACACCGTTTTTCTTAAGGTGTGTGAGTAAAATCCCCTAAATTTAATTGCCACGCCTATGCTTGCGACCATACATAAACAAATAATCTCAGAAATGAATTTACAAAAAGCTATAACACTGTTTTAAATTGACCAAGAACATATGGTTTAGCAATTTATCAAATGTGTAAATATTCTAATGTATCTAAACTTTGCATAAACTACGAGGAAAAATAAATGAGCTTTGAACCTATGTTCTTTTTATAGTGTTGAATTTTATGTCAGTTCATTTTAATTACCTAATTCTCAAAAAGGATAAATACAACAAAAACTAAAACAGACCTTTGTGTCGTGCGCCTCCAGTCCAGAAGATGGCGCTAACTACACATGACACTCTGGGGAGGGTAAAGTTGAAGGCGAATATGGCAGCTGGTATCAGTGGCAAACACGGGGTTTGGGGGAATAAAACCTCGCTTTATTACGCCCTGCAAAGAAAAACATCAACCAAAGATGGGTTTATTCAAAGACTGACCGAGAAAACGAGTTTTAGACTCGCGAGCAACGCCACAGACTCACAACAGCACAATGAGAAGTACTGTCTGGAGCTGGTCAGGTTAGTGTTCACTGTGAATAAACACAGACTGCTGCTGAAAGAGAGCGTTTGGAGGAGATTTAATGACGAAAATGTGACATACCAGGTCTGAATTATTATAAAAAATGGCGCACAACGTCGATATAGTGAGACTGAACCAGGATAACAGTGATTAAAATAGAACAGTAAGTTGGCTGGGCTACTTGGACTAAACTTATACAAAGCTAGAAGATTAAAACTGATAGAAACTAGTCATAACCCAAGAAAAAAATCAGAGCTTGAACCAGCATTAAACTTGGGACCATACAGATGCTTATAATGGGCTATACCTGGGACTAGACCAGGACTAGATCACGATTAAACCCGGTCTAAACCAGGTCTAAACCAGAACTAGACCAGGTCTAAATCATTTCTAAACCAGGACTAGACCGTAATTTACTGATAAATTACCGATACAACATTGTAAGTCTGTATCTGAAGAGATTAAATACTGGCTCATTAGCGTTATGTTTTTATCCACACCAGGGACCCTCAGCCTTTTTAAAAAGTGTAAACGCTGACTTATTTTTTAAGTAACTCTGGAGACTAATGTCTGTGGAGGTTCTCAGTCATCAAGGTATGTTTGAAGATTTGCTTAAACATTTTCTTCTAGAGACTAATATGTTCTGAGGTGGTTCTTGTGTGGAAAGTTTAAGAATGATTGTTTTAACATATGTCATGGTTTTGTCATAGTATAAATAAATATGGGTTGTTTTTGTTAATCCTCCAGATCCAGAGACTACGCCGGCTTCGTCTGCTCGCTGCTGTTACCTGAAGAGGCTCGGCGCTCGTCTTTAGCCCTGAGAGCCTTTAATGTAGAGCTGGCACAGGCAGGTATCCCACAGTACCACAGGGAACATACTAAATAACCTACCCGTAAGAGTTGTAACATCTAAGGTCCCTCTAAAGCTGTCGTAGTGTGAGTTCTGACCCTCTAAAGCTGCTGTAGTTTGTGTTCTGACCCTCTAAAGCTGCTGTAGTTTGAGTTCTGACCCTCTAAAGCTGCTGTAGTTTGAGTTCTGACCCTCTAAAGCTGCTGTAGTTTGTGTTCTGACCCTCTAAAGCTACTGTAGTTTGAGTTCTGACCCTCTAAAGCTGCCGTAGTGTGAGTTCTGACCCTCTAAAGCTGCTGTAGTTTGAGTTCTGACCCTCTAAAGCTGCTGTAGTTTGAGTTCTGACCCTCTAAAGCTGCTGTAGTTTGTGTTCTGACCCTCTAAAGCTGCTGTAGTTTGTGTTCTGACCCTCTAGAGCTGCTGTAGTTTGTGTTCTGACCCTCTAAAGCTGCTGTAGTTTGTGTTCTGACCCTCTAAAGCTGCTGTAGTTTGTGTTCTGACCCTCTAAAGCTGCTGTAGTTTGTGTTCTGACCCTCTAAAGCTGCTGTAGTTTGTGTTCTGACCCTCTAGAGCTGCTGTAGTTTGTGTTCTGACCCTCTAAAGCTGCTGTAGTTTGTGTTCTGACCCTCTAAAGCTGCTGTAGTTTGAGTTCTGACCCTCTAGAGCTGCTTTAGTTTGAGTTCTGACCCTCTAAAGCTGCCGTAGTGTGAGTTCTGACCCTCTAAAGCTGCTGTAGTTTGTGTTCTGACCCTCTAAAGCTGCCGTAGTGTGAGTTCTGACCCTCTAGAGCTGCTGTAGTTTGTGTTCTGACCCTCTAGAGCTGCTGTAGTTTGAGTTCTGACCCTCTAGAGCTGCTGTAGTTTGAGTTCTGTCTTTTTGTGAGTAATTCTTTTATGCACACAATTTTTGGTCTCATTGCCTCTGCCATTTGCTGATGTAAAGATCTTTGTTAAACAGTTGTCCATCTGTTGTTTTTCCAAAAGGTGAAGGACTCCGTTTCCCAGAAGACCATTGGTTTGATGCGGATGCAGTTTTGGAAAACAGCGATAGAGGAGATCTACAGAGACGAGCCCCCGAACCAACCGGTCAGCTCCGAGCTCTGGAGGGTAACGCTCACATTTACTCTCTCTGTTTTTAAATCTAGTCACTGTCGTTTAGTCTCAGACTCTCAAATGTGGTTCATACATGAGTTAACCCTCAGTCAGTTTCTCTCATCTTTATCTTATTGGATTTGAGCAGGTTTTAGGTGGATTTGAACAGGTTTAGGTGGATTTGAGCAGGTTTTAGGTGGATTTGAGCAGGTTTTATGTGGATTTGAACAGGTTTTATGTGGATTTGAACAGGTTTAGGTGGATTTGAACAGGTTTAGGTGGATTTGAACAGGTTTTAGGTGGATTTGAGCAGGTTTTATGTGGATTTGAACAGGTTTTAGTTGGATTTTAGCAGGTTTTAGGTGGATTTGAGCAGGTTTTAGGTGGATTTGAGCAGGTTTTATGTGGATTTGAACAGGTTTTAGTTGGATTTGAACAGGTTTAGGTGGATTTGAGCAGGTTGTAGTTGGATTTGAACAAGGGCGCAGTGGCTCAGTGGTAGAGCGGTTGTCCTTCAACCAGAAGGTAGGCGGTTCGATTCCCGTTCTCCCCACAGTTCATACTGTCGTTGTGTCCTTGGGCAAGACACGTAACCCACCTCGTCTACAGTGGTGTTCCAGCTGTAACACTGTTGAATGGAACCTTAATGTAAGTCGCACTCTCGATCGACACTTGTGCATTTCTTTTGTTGTTTGTTTATTTTATTTTTTTGTAGTTGCATTGACTTCCGAGAGCAGTTTTCAAAACTTACACAGATTCATCTGTGACTTTCCTTCAAATCTCTGAGGTTTTTGGAGGGATTTTGTTAGTTTCCCGTCCTGCTTCGACATTAAACCTCCAGTTAATTAAGGCGTTAATGTAATATATGTTATATAATCTAATTCAGCTTTTAATCTGAAGATAAAGGTTCAACAGAGCTATTAGAGATAATGTCTGATATTGCTCTAAGTTCCTGCTTCACTGGAAAAACAACTTGCTCTCTCTTGTCTTGGCTTGTCGAGTGACACGTGTGAGCTTTTGCTGTTCTCTCTGACATTAATGGACTTTCTAATCTTTGTTATCGAGCTAGTTCCCACCAAACACAGCAAGAGGAGAGAGGCGGGACTTAAAAAGCTGAAAAGCCAATCTTCAGCCGGTCACACTCGGAGCTGGGGTTCCAGAGAGGACGTGAGAAAGGAGGCAGCTGCAGAAACACAGAGGGCTCGATGAAACTGAGCGACTGTAGTGAGGCGTTTGAGCAGAACTGCAGAGAAAGTGTTGCTATTGAACGTCTCATGTCTGTGGTTTATTCTCTCGGCTGACACTTGAACATGAAGGAGCTTCAGCCAGAGGTGAGTGTACGAGTTATTAATAGTTCTTCTAAACATTGACACAACTAACCATACTGTTGTTGTCAATCACAATTTATCTTTATGTTGTATTAGAGCTTGTATTACCTTAGACAGAAGACTATTATTATGGTCTACTGCATGCAGCTCCGTCTGCAACAGAACACATTGGTTCACTTTACAATCACACAATAAAACATTCTCAAGAAATATACTTTATTAAGCTTTGAAAGTTTCAGTAATTTATGATTTCTTAAATGAGTGTATTCATAATTTAGCAGGAGAAGCTTTGCACAGACAGCCTTTTCTTTTAATGAGTTCCAGAGCTTACAGCTTTTAACATCTGACTTAAAAGACAAACCTGTGATCATTTTTAAATATTGTAGTTTTTCTGTGTGAGTGAATGTTTTATTCTTGTATGTGTTTTATAATCTCTCTGCTGCTCATCAGTTACAGGACTTGTATTGTTATTGTTTGACCACATTGTCCCTGTCAAATGAAAATAATTGGTCAAGAGCAAACTATAAATGACATAATCGTCAAAGAAAAATGTACGCACACAGCCTTTCCCCTTGATTCGTGATTCCAGTAGACTGTGTACTATTTCGCGCTATACACTGCATTAAACAGAGAATAACACTAAGATATATAGAAAGGTTTTTAACCTGGAACCCAGTGTTCGTCATTGAGATTTTATTTTATGTTATGTGATGGTTTTATTCCTAAACAACACATGCACAAGGGCAACGTTAATATTAATAAATTCATTTAGTAAATATAGGATTTGTTGCCCAACACCTCTGTGTTTGATTTAGTAAAAAGTACACTTTATTCAAGAAACATTTTAACTTCAATGGGCTTAATGAGGATTTAACCATTATAATAAAGGCTTTTAAGATGAAAAGCCTGAAAGCTTTTTGAATCTGTAATAGGCAATAATACAAAATCAACAAAACATGTTACTAAATGTTTTGTCTAAAAAAATCAGAAGATGCAAAAATGTAATCTTTAAATCCTTATAAATATTCCGACTCTAACTTTTTTGTTTCAGGAGGAAATGCAACAGGAACAAACGCTTGTGTTAATGCAGTGTGTGAGATGTGGGATGTTACCAAAGAACGGACGGACACTGGTCTTTAACGACAACCGATACTTCTGCATGCAGTGTTTAGTTTATCCACAACGAGTCCGAGGAGTTAAAAGAAAGATCCCCAGAGACTTTAAATTCTACCAAGAGAGAGCTAAAAGGCCTCCGGTAAAAGCTGGAAAGATTCTGGTGGATGTGTGGCACTCCACGGACGACTTTGTGATCTGGGAAACGAGCAACGGCGAAGGCGACCGGCAGATCTGGTGCAACAGAACTGACGGCAATCACAGCTGTTTCCTCGAAACAATGAGACCTTTTAGTCGTGACAAATACCAACTTCCAAGATCGACGCTAACTTTAGAAGAAAAGCAGCAGTTCCAGTCTTCAAAATCAAAGTCGACTGAGAGTAATTTGACCAAAATAGGAGCGGACATGTATACGTATGTGCAACCTTCCACTGGGGCTGAACTGGTCGTCGTTAACGGCCAGGCTTACGTTAACGAGAAGGGAGCGGCGTTAACGTTTGATTTGCGTGAATGGAAGGATTCAAAAGGTGAATGGGAGATTTGGAAAAGCCTCTCGCGTGTCCCCAACCCTCCGACGAACCTGGATACTGGGTCACATGAGGGAAGTCGACTCTCTAGACCTAACCAGAAAGCTATGAACCCAAAGCCGACAGATATAAAACTGGCTGACTCCCAATTTGAGGAGTCTCTGGCATCTAAAAGTCCAAACTCAAAAGATATAAACAATAGAAAGTCGACAGAACCTAGTAACCTTTCTCAACCAAACCTTGACTCGATGTATGTTAATATGAGCAATGAACAATTTGAAGAAGTCAGTTCATCATTTGGACAGATATTACATCCGACAGAAACTACAGTGGCTTTATCTGAAGACAAACTCCACTCTGACTCAGAGACTTCAGACTTCAGTCAAGTTGAAGAAGCAAGTATATGTTTTGTCCAGGAGAGAGTAGAAGAGAGACGTGTGTCCTCTGGTCTAAACACTCAATCTAAAACAACTAAAAGAGCCTACTTTCAGTCCGAAAAGGCCACAAAACCATTCCCTTTAAACCTTAACGTGGAAGAAACTCGAGTAAAAGAAACTATAGATGCTAAAAGGGCTCAATTCAAAGACACCAGCGCAACTAATCCACAGCAAATGGATAATGACAATACCTACTTTAAAGCTAGTACATCTAATGCCCCAAAAACAGAAACAATAGATGCTAATATCATCTTTTCTCAAGTTGAAAAGGCCAGTTCAATAAGGAATCCTACGGACATAAAAGTGAAACCTTTTGAATTTGAAGATGCCTGTAAATCCTCTGTCAACAACTCTAAAGTATTAAATACTATCAAGCTGAACTCTGTACACACTAGTACTCAGACGTACGCCACAATGGCCCGCTCTCAATTCAAAAACCTACAGCCTATGGACATAAAGTTTGAAGTGGAAGAACAAAACGCATTCTCTCATCTAAATGACCGGTCTATGGACAAGAACAAAGCAGACTGTCAGATAAAAGAAGGCAATGCATCAAGGGACTCGAAAGCACAAGCAATGGACAAAAATAAAGAAATCTATGAATCAGGAAAGTCACTCATTTATTTGACGTCAATCCTGGAAACTTTCACGGCTGACTTTGAGTTGAAAGAGGGCACTGCATTGTCTGGTTTGTATACTTCCAGTAAAGACCACTCGGAAATCAAAGAAGCTATTGACTCTTCAGATGGAGTTTCAAATGGCCCAGAAATACAGGCTAAGATGGCCAACTCTTGTTTCAAAAATACAAGTTCATTCTTTCGCCCAAAGTCCTGTTCTGATCTCGATGAAGCCAGTGCGTCCTCTGATGAAAAACAACAAGCTATAGACTTTAAGGTGGTCGACTCACAGCAACCTTTGTGCATTCAGATGGGCTTCTCTAATCCTGAAAAAGTCTTAAGGGATAAGTTTCATTTCATAAAAGCCACACAAACAAAGAATCCTCAAACGATGGACAGTAAGACGGTCGAGACCCCGTTCGTAGAAGTCAGCACATTAAAAAGTCTGAATACAGAAGCTCAGTTGGTCGGTTCTCATTCCAAAAGTGCACTCTCTCACTCACACCAGCAGCCAACACGCATCAGGAGGCCATCTTCTGAATCCACGGAGGCCTCTAGAATCTCTGGCTCAAACCCAGAAGCTATGGGCGTCGAAAAGTTCACAGAAAACGGCGCATCAAAAGTCCCAAAAACCGAAACTAAAATGGTGGACCAACAAACAGTGACCACTTTAAAGCCAAAGTTGAATGTCCAAAAGCCTGCTCCTGTGCTGCAGCTTAAGTTCTTTGACAGATTTGGGTCATACATATTTCCTGATAAACTTTTGACCACTCACACCAACTGGACTGACATCGCCTACTGCAGCGAGGGGGCGATACCGAGCCGTAACGGTCTCGCCGGGATCCTCACCACTCGGGACATATCGCTCATTCGGAAGTGGAAAAGTAAATGTAATATAAAAAAAGCTGATTACAGAATGTTACAGCACCGGCCTGGTAAAAAACGGTGCCATGTGCTGTCTGTGCAGAGTTCTCAAGCAGATACTCCCACTCACTGGTGTATCATTTCATGTTATAACGAGAACGAGAGCTTGGATAACGCCTACTTTATTTATTACAATGATGGGGTTGACAAACCTGAGATGTTTAAGTAAGAATGGTCAATGCACTCTCTGGACGCAGCTTCGACAGATAAATGTAATAATCATCCAGTTACATGGCAGCACTCTGTGCTTTTAGGTTGAAGATACCAAAATGTAAAAGAACATATTCTTCTGTATTAGAGGTCTATACCTCCAGCCTCTCACACTGTTTCCTTCTAATTAATGGCTACGCAGCCGAGAGCGCGCTTGCACTGGGCCGACCTACATTAATGCTGTTGCTTTGTTTCCTAAAAACGCAGAGTACAATGGAGCGCTCAACTGTTTAACACAAAGAACAATGCCCAATGTCTACAATGCCTATTTTAAATCGATTATTGGGGTCAGAGTTAAAAAAAAAACCATGTCATTCACTGTTGGTTTCGTCAGTGTGAGCAGCTCAGATGTTTTCACAGTTTAAATGTAGAGTTTTGTGCTTTGTAAATGGTAGCATTAACCTGAACTAAACCTAGAATAGAAACATAAGTCTGTGTGAACCCAAAACACTATTTTGTGGCGTAATATTTCTCTCAAAATCCACTTAAATGTTAGTTTTGAACTTTAGCGTCTTGTTTTTACCAAAACTTAAATGCATTGAGTTGCTGCCATAATTTGTGCCATAATTTGCCATAAAGTGTCTAAAGTGTATTTTTCAAGTTGATCTAAAAAAAAAAAACACATACCACTAGATATTCACTCTTTTACAAGATAATAAGAGTCTGTGTTTCCTTCTGTAAAAGGTCAGAGTCTGAGGCTGTCTACAGAGTGAGAGACAAAGGGAAAAGGTTAAAGGTTGTGTTTTAATGTCAAAGTGAGAAATCTAGACTTTCTTTATTAATTTTGTATCAACTATAATTGGTAACTACTATTATACTTTCTTCAACACTTGTTCACTTTATGGAGACTAAAAAACTGACCAGGCACCATTCTGAACCATGGTGTTACTGTGGACTCCAAGGATTACCTCCAGAGAATTACACGGGACGGGTTGTTGAAACACGTCCAGATATCTTCATCTTAACCATTTTAATAAAATGTAGAGGACAAGATGTAAAGACTGAGATGGAAGAACTGCCGGTGCTGAGCAGGACTCAAGTTAAAGAAGCTCAACAAAGCTAACTGTAGCGGCTAACACGGCTAATGCCCTGTTTTCATCTGAAGTGGAGACTTCTTTATGGACCAAAGGAAGACCTACTGGATCCTTTCTTTTCAGCTGTTACGATACTGTGGAATGAACTGAACCAAACCCTGATGATGATGATGATGATGATGATGATGATGATGGAGATGGACTCTCGGTGAAGAGGCTGAGGTGAGTGAGAATGTGGATGAAGAGACTAGTGTTCATGGAAGGCTCTCGCCTCCTTCAGACCTGTCACTTAAAATGTATTTAACCTGCTCATGTCATGAATAAAGGCATTATTTGAGCTTCTGTTTTCAGCACCAACAGCTCCAAAGTTATATGTTCTTGCTGGATCTATTGGTTTGCACTGGAAACATGATCAACAAACACATTTGTGGAAATATCTGACTCAGAGGATAAGGTGGTTTAAGGAATGTTTCTTTTAACTCTTCTGTTTCTGCTTTTATTTTTCTCTGTGTTTTAACACAGGCTCCATGAACCACATTTGAGAGAAACTGAGCTTTTTTTTTGGCTTTGATTATAATCTGGACTGTAGTATGCTATGTTTAAATGTCCCCTGCTTTGATCTAACTTGATGTTTTGTTATTGATTTAATTTTCCAGGCCGTGAGGAAACATTACCTGACGAAGAGATGGCTGCTGAGGATCGTCAAAGAGAGAGTAAGACTCTGGACGTTTAAAGTCACCCTTTCCACTTTTTGTCTTGGCTTTAAAACATGCTTTTGAAATGCCTTTTAGGTCAGTCAAAATAATAAATTAAAAACATAAATTATTGGAAATTTAACAAAAAATTTGATTTAAAAAAATCACTCAAAATAAAAAAAATAATAAAAAAACGATTTTGTGGCTAAAATAAAAGGTTTTCAAGGTGAAGATGTTTCTTCTTTTATTCAGCCAACCCTGGAGTCCACCTCAAAGAGAAAGGACATTCCTTTGAGGACAGCAATGTCCAAGTTTTGTCCAGAGAGGACAGATGGTTTGAGAGAGGAGTGAAGGAAGACATTTTTGTTCAAATTTATGGAGTGACTTCTCTAACTTTAAATGTTGTACAAGTATTATTAAGTTTAAGAGAATGTACAAAGATAAAATATTGCTTTGTGAAAAAAGATGAGTAGAATTAAGTTAATGTAAGACAGGAGAATATGATTTATTTTTAAATAATGTGGCTGAAAAAAGGGCGGGTCATACATCATCTTCTTCCTGTCCCTTTTTCTTGTTTTTTGTTTATGATTTTAATTTGTGGCATGAATGAAATAAAAGAATGCTGTGCTGTTTCAGGAGACGGACCTGGACGACCGAGCGTACAGAACCCTGCAGGAGCTGGAGTCGTACTCAGAAAACACACAGTCCTCTCTGTTGTACCTGCTGCTGGAGGCTTTAGGTGAGACGTTCAGGTGTGCTCTACTTTCATCAGCTTCATTTACAGTCACATATTTCCAAACAGAGCTGTGCCGCAGTCAATAAAGAACTCATGTGGCAGCTTCTGAGGCTGTGAAACAAGTTCAAACAAGTGAGATTAGTTTTTCTCTAAATTCATGCACAAACAGAGGCTTTATTAAATACGCTGACGATAAAGGCCAGAGCTCAACACCACAAAGACAAAAGAAAAGGTCAATATACTTAAAAACATTCTCAGCCACTTTTATCAACAAATACAGTCAGGTCCAAGTAAGTACCTTGGGTTTTCATTTCACTGTGACATAAAACTGTATCAGCATATTTAACCTGTGTCTTTAACATAATTAACAATGCTTTTAATGTTTGACCTGCGTTTGTTGAGAGTATTTATTGGTTTGACAATGTCACAGAGGCTAAAGAAAAGTGTCTCAGGAGAAAAGTGAGTTTAGTAAAGTCTTGTCCCGAGCCTGGGACAAGACGTGGTCAAAAAGGCAAAGATACTGTCCTCCTCTTGTTTCGAGAAATAGGATCATGTTTTTATTTGTACCATGGCTGTGTTAGTGTTTATGAACAAATAAAGCTCAACTACAAAAGTACACACTTTACAAGAACAATAAAATAATATAAAAGTAACCAGTCCATTTGAAACAGGAACATTTACAGTAGTTGCATTTATTCTAATTTACAGTGTCTTGGTAAATGGTGTTGTAGCAGCGAGAGGCTGGAGGAACACTACAAACACAGCTGCTGCAGGTTCCTCTCATTTAGGGACAGGTTTATAATAAAACAACAAATCGAATAAAAGGTGTAAAAAGTGAAGGTTAAATGAAACTCCATTTGGCAAATTAGCATAAACCTATTTTAATGAGCACAATATTTATTCCTAATCCCTCAGATGTTTTTGTGTTCTTTTTTCCATGAAACCAAAGCGACACCATCTGGACCGGTTTGTGGCGTTAAACCTGAGCAGAATGTTAAAGGCACATTTCTGTGTTTGTAGGTTTGAAGGACGTCCACGCCGACCACGCTGCGAGTCACATCGGAAAAGCCCAGGGCATCGTGACCTGCCTCAGAGCCACGCCGTACCACAGCAGCCGCCGCAGAGTCTACCTCCCCATGGACGTCTGCCTACAGGTGAGAACAAACACAGGTGACACTCTGAGCGACTAATGCCTCCAAACACAGCAGGAAAAAGAGCTGTGATTAACCTCCAGCGTTTATATCAACTGTGAACACCCTTTATAACGTCAGTACAAGGAGCCATAAAGCTGAGGACCATGTGTTCACTGGTGTCTCCTGGTCACTGCATTTACTGTGGTCAATGTAATAATTACTTCACTGAAAGTGCTGCTACAGATTTAAAAAATCATGGTTCAGATCAGTAAAAAGGGAGGGACTTCTTACACTTTTAGCCAGAAACATATTGAACAAGATTATCTTTCCTGAAACGAGTTGGTTTGAGCCTTTTTCTAGGCCTTTTCCACTCAGACTTATCACTGTCTGTCTTGTATGAAGCTGCTTTATCAAATCAGAAAAACACTGGACAAGCCCGTCTCATTACAGCTTTAAATTCTGAAGTTAACCAGTCACGTGAACGCAGGACTGCTCACTAAGAAAAGAAGTGCTCCCTAACACAGATTCTGACAGATTTATGAGCAATATGTGAGAGAAATAGGGCTTTTGTGTTCATAGAAAAAGTCTTAGAGCTTTGAGTGTTGTGTTTAGATTTTTGTTGAGTGTAGAAGCCTGTTGACAGAAGCTGCAGGTGGTATTTAATGATGCCAGTGTTATTGAGGAGAGCAGAAGGAACCAGTGCAAGTGATCAGTCTTCTGGATCCTCGTGTTATCTGCAGGTTTAAAGAATCTGGGTTGTTTTACAGTCCTTTTTTAAATCTCTGTAATGCTCTTTAGGAAACGCCTTCACAGGAGGCAGCTGTGTTTAATCCCTGACTTCATTCGGTTCAGTTCGGTTCAGACTGAGACCAAAGAGCAACAGAGTTTATTAAGACTAGATTAATACTGAGCAAAGTGTAGCTGTCATGGTCAGGTTAGAAAAGGACAAATCTAATGGGAACGGTTTCTATTGAAGAAATCATTTTTGAAAATCCAGGAATAGACAGCTCTGTCCAGATTCCTTCAGGTCTGACTCATGGATCAGTGACAGATAATGTTTTTTGATGAAAACGTCCCACATTCATCAAAGACAATAAGAAGAGGACGTGACAGAGCTCTGTATGACTTCAGTCAGAACTAAACTCACAGGAAGTGGAGCAGATATCGTCACAAACTGCAAAAATGTGTTCTGTGTAAATGTCATTCAGAAGAAACATTATTGTGAGAAGAAGAAGAAAACAGGGACAATATAAAGAGCAGTAGCTTCGTGTAAAGGACAAAACACCATTAGAGACATGTCCATCCTGTTCAAATCCATCTAAAACCTGTTCAAATCCATCTAAAACCTGTTCAAATCCATCTAAAACCTGTTCAAATCCATCTAAAACCTGTTCAAATCCATCTAAAACCTGTTCAAATCCATCTTAAACCTGTTCAAATCCAACTAAAACCTGTTCAAATCCATTCGTTTTGGATGGCGGCAGTGGCTCAGTGGTAGCGCGGTCGCCCTTCAACCAGAAGGTAGGAGGTTCGAATCCCGCTCTTCCCACAGTTCATACTGTCGTTGTGTCCTTGGGCAAGACACTTAACCCTCCAGTGGTGTTCCAGCTGTGACACTGGTGAATGGAACCTTAATGTAAGTCGCTTTAAATGAAAGCGTCATCTGTAAAATGTAACACTGGTGAATGTAAGTCACTTTGGATAAAAGCTAAATGACTAAATGTAAATGTAAATTTTATTTGGCTTAGTGACTCTGTGAAAAACCTCAACAAATCAATTTCAAATCACGTGACACGAGAGTTTTCCAGATCTCAGTCCTGGTTCTGCCCTTTAGCCGTTGTTTTGTTCGTTCACGAAACAAAGGGCTGTTAACATTAATCGTTCACAAAAGGAAGGAATTGGAATCGTAAACGGAAGCAAAGAAGCAACCACAGCCTGACTTTATTTAATCTTTGTGTGACTCGTTCTTTGTTTTGTCTCTAAAATACGCTCGGACTGTTCTAGTCTCGACCACAGCAGCACAATCCTCCGCTGCAGCTGTTCACTCACGGAGCAGTAACAGAGTCGATGGAAGCCTGGAACTAATCTGAGTCACACTGTTTTCTTTTGGCAGCACGGCGCGTCTCAGGAGGACTTCATCCGCGGCAGCAGAGAGCGCGTGGTCAGAGACGTGGTGTACGACATCGCCAGCCAGGCCCACGCTCACCTGCAGCACGTACGTATCACTCGGAGGGACGGACAGAAGCTCACTTTAACGCTTTGTCTGAACACATATTCAGGCTAATGTCAGCTGTTTTTAAAAGTCTGTGGTCCTAATGTTTTCTCTGACGACTCTCTCTGATGTACACCTCTGCACATGTACCTCTGCACATGTACCTCTGCACATGCTCAGAATGCTCCTGTGGGCTTTACACTGTGGAGGGGGATAATTGGCAGGCTCAGGATATTTTTCTGAAAGGTTCTTTGAAACACGTTCACTGCTGTGGGTCTCACTCAGACCTGAAAACATTCGGACTCAGAAATACTCCAGTAATGAGCTTCTTTTATTTTGATTGACAGTAAAACGCCTGGCTCCCATTGACTCCCATTCAAAACTACACTCACAGAATACGAGTCATTACTTTTCTCTCAATTATTTGTTCTTTAAAATTGCTCACCGTGTGATTCACAGCAGGAAACATGCCACTGACGTCAAAGAATAACAGCAACTTTCTCCTTCTCTATCGTCGCTTCAGAGAGCTGCAAATGATACGTTTATTCATTTTCAAAAGCACACAAATAAAACAGAAGAGCTCCAGGTCTGTGGAACAGTTCAGAGTTCGTCCTGGAGAACAAACCTGTGAGAATCACTGGCTTTAGTTTCAAAAAAGAAATCCATGTTGTAATCTGTAACAACATGGAAGTCCACAACAAATCAAAAAAGAAAATCAAATGTATAAAAATAACCTTTTTTAAGCCAGTCTCAAGACAACACATTGATTTAAAAAGTGTAAATTGAAAATGTTTGTAGAAAAAGCCGGAGTGTGGCAGTGACAGTAAAGAGCAGGACAGAGATAATAGTTCTTCTCTGTTTCTCTCACGATGTCTCGCTTCAGTCAGTTACACGCAGCTCTTCGAGGGAGTAATGTCCGTAATGCTTTTAAATTAGACTCGATTAAAAGTGAACAACTTGTCTTTTATATTTGTCTCTTCGTTGTGTTCTTTTGCAGCTTTTAAACTTTGAAATTACGGAAAATTGACATCGAGATGGATTCAACGTCCGACGCACTTATCCTTTTGTTGCACTTAACCAGCGTCGCTGTCGTCGGAGGAAATAAGTGTCTCTTTTTGTCCAAATGAAACTGAGAACGTTTATGAGAAGCATATATGAGCTTTTTGACCAGAAAACCCTTTATCTGTCTTCAGTCAGTTCAAATCCAACTAAAACCTGTTCAAATCCAACTAAAACCTGGTCAAATCCAACTAAAACCTGGTCAAATCCAACTAAAACCTGTTCCATTGCAGTGACGTAGTAGCTTTGTTAAACGTGCAGCTGTAATAGGTTTGCAAACAGGGATTTAATTAAAAGCTCCCACTTTATCTTCCCACTGCTTTCCTCTTTCATTTGAGTCAATTAAGAAGTCTTAATAAGGCCATCTGTGAGGGGAAACATCAGAAAACAAGTCAACAGTTTAAAAATACACATCCGGTCTGCATTATTGTGTTTCTGTTCTAGGAAAAAGTATAAGGTTTTAAAGAACATCCTAAACAGACAGAGGTGAGAATATTGCATAACAGCAGCGACGTTAATAGGATTTAAGTTTATAGTCATTTCACAGCAATCTGTGAATCAGTTTTATCAGAGACTGTGTTCATAAAGACACACGGGAGTTCAAAAAAGTCTCAATCTTGGAAAAAGAGAATATTTGTCTGTTTTTTTTCCAATGAAAGCCTCAATCATTACATTTTTTTATTAAAATCTTCTCTGTCTCCTTCAAACACTGACCTCCGTGAGTCTGGACCTGGTCTAAGTCTGGACTAACTCTGTCTCCTTCAAACACTGACCAGTCCTGGTCTCAGGTTAAGCCCCTCCCTCTGAAGGATACAGACTCTTACCAGTTAAACTTAGAAAGTCCCACAACACCAGCTGAATGTCTTCTTCTTCGTTTGTTCAGGGCAGAGGCTTTTCAGATTTTTTTTCTAATAGAAGTCAATAGGAGCCATGTTCGAGACACGAGTTTCCAATCCTCTGTTTCTTACGCTCTTCTTTTCCGTCAGAGTTTCACGTTTAAATCCCTGTAAGTGTTGACTCCTGATGAGTCGACGACGTCTCCAAGAGGTTAACAGCAGTAATGTGTGACTGAAGACACAAACATGAATGAACAATGATTGGTTTCTGTAATATTACCAAGAATCAAGAAAAACCTGTTAATGTCTCAGAGATTAAAACTGTTATTTTTAGTGCAACTGTTTGAAACACATGCATTACTCGTCTACAAGGATTAAATATTGATTTCCTCTGTTTTTCCTCAGGCTCGATCGTTCAGTCACAGCGTCCCTCCACCTGCTGCTCCGGCCTTTTTACACACGGTCAGTCTCAGAAACCTTTCTCAAATACAGAATATACACTTATAAGACCAGGTTTAGACCAGGCCTGAACCAGGTCTGAACCTGGTCTAAACCAGGACTGAACCAGGACTGAACCAGGTCTGAACCAGGTCTAAACCAGGACTGAACCAGGACTGAACTAGGTCTGAACCAGGTCTGAACCAGGTCTGAACCAAGTCTAAACCAGGTCTGAACCAGGACTTAACCAGGACTTAACCAGGACTTAACCAGGTCTGAACCAGGACTTAACCAGGTCTGAACCAGGTCTGAACCAGGTCTGAACCAGGACTTAACCAGGACTTAACCAGGTCTGAACCAGGTCTGAACCAAGTCTAAACCAGGTCTAAACCAGGACTGAACCAGGTATAAACCAGGTCTGAACCAGGACTTAACCAGGTCTGAACCAGGTCTGAACCAGGTCTGAACCAGGACTTAACCAGGACTTAACCAGGTCTGAACCAGGTCTGAACCAAGTCTAAACCAGGTCTAAACCAGGACTGAACCAGGACTGAACCAGGTATAAACCAGGTCTGAACCAGGTCTAAACCAGGTCTGAACCATGTCTGAACCAGGACTGAACCAGGACTGAACCAGGACTGAACCAGGTCTAAACCAGGTCTGAACCAGGTCTAAACCAGGTCTGAACCAGGACTGAACCAGGTCTGAACCAGGTCTAAACCAGGTCTAAACCAGGACTGAACCAGGTCTAAACCAGGATTAAACCAGGTCTGAACCAGGTCTAAACCAGGTCTAAACCAGGATTAAACCTAATGATCCGTTACATTAGAACTTTGCGATGGTTAAACTCACATTAGATTCATATTTAAGTCTGTCTTTGTCGTCTCACTTTTTGATCAGAACTAAAGAATTCCTTTGACAGTGTGTGTCGCAGGCTCAGGTTTATTGATTCAAAAGAAAAGAACGTGAGTAAAGATAAATTAACAATGCAACAGCAACAATAACTTTGATACATTCTCATTGTTTGAGAAAGAGTCACTTATACTTTTTCACAAAAACATCACTCGCTGTTTTTTTATTTATTTATTTTTTTTAGACAAACACATCAATTTATTTAAGTGTTTTTTCATCAGAAGTTTTTTCTTTATTTTTTCAGTGAAATGTTTGAAAATAGTTTTTGGGAGAAATGATGTAAGCTCAGTGCAATAAATGAAAAACATGCAGCTGTCAGAACAAACCTGGAGCCGAGGCAGAGTTTAAGACAGAGACAAGTGCAACATCACTCAACAACATCACTCAAGGTTGAAACTGTCCTGTCTTTCTGTCGCTGAAGTAAAGCTGTAGATGAAACTGTTCTGTCTTTCTGTCGCTGAAGTAAAGCTGTAGATGAAACTGTGTTCTGTCTTTCTGTCGCTGAAGTAAAGCTGTAGATGAAACTGTGTTCTGTCTTTCTGTCGCTGAAGTAAAGCTGTAGATGAAACTGTGTCCTGTCTTTCTGTCGCTGAAGTAAAGCTGTAGATGAAACTGTTCTGTCTTTCTGTCGCTGAAGTAAAGCTGTAGATGAAACTGTTCTGTCTTTCTGTCGCTGAAGTAAAGCTGTAGATAAAACTGTGTCCTGTCTTTCTGTCGCTGAAGTAAAGCTGTAGTTGAAACTGTTCTGTCTTTCTGTCGCTGAAGTAAAGCTGTAGATGAAACTGTTCTGTCTTTCTGTCGCTGAAGTAAAGCTGTAGATGAAACTGTTCTGTCTTTCTGTCGCTGAAGTAAAGCTGTAGATGAAACTGTTGCAGGTGGTGTTGGAAGATTACCTGCAGAGACTGAGGAGAGCAGACTTTGACGTGTTCCACTCGAGTTTACAAAAAAGAAACCCTCTGTTACCGATCCAGCTGTACCTGCGCTCCTGGAGGACGTCCTACTGAACACACTCCGGATAATAATCATGTGTTGGTTTCTGAGCCACAGAGACTCTAAGACCTCATTGTAGCAGGTCTATAATGAAAAACATCTGCCTTAAGATTGAATTCTGTAAATAAACAAGGATTTGTTTAAATTTGTGTTTCTGCTTTATTCCCGTTCCCACTGGTGAACCCAGACCCAAAGCTGCTGGGATAGGCTCCGGTCACATGACACATAGTTCAGAGAAATCAGAGCAAATATCAGAAGGTATTGTATTCAACAGTCATACACACACATGTATTATTCTGATCCCTGCTCCTCACTCTTGTGCTTCAGGTGGAAGATTACCCACAGTGCACTTGCTCTGGTGTTCGATGTTTAGGTGGTGCTTTTAGAACCGTAGGAATTATGGATGATGATGCTGGCACTATTGTTCTTACGGTTGGGTCATTGCCCAGAGCTGTGTCCTAAAACTTAAATGTGGGTCATCACTTTGAAACATGTCTGAGGGAACTGTCCTCTCGGGGTCAACAGCTTCAAACGTCCCCTAGGCTCTATGCACTTTGACCTGGTCAATGTATAAATATGGACGTCTTCCTCTCATTGGTCTTCTATACTCTGCCATTTTACTTTGTCGTAATGACAGTATCGGTTACATCCAGGTTTTTCAGCTTTTACTGCAGAGTAACCCCCCCCTCTAGAGACTGGAGCCATCTTTTGTACCAGGCTGTAAACATAGGTTTTACACTTGTAAAGTTGCTATTTGAAATAAATGTACTTTTATTCGTATTTAGTGTTGTTTTTTTGTTGAAGGTCAGTGGGTTTCCAGGAGCTTACAGTCAAGTCTTTTCAGAAGTGGACAATAACAGAAAAGTGTTTTTAAAGAGTTAAAAATATGCAGATGTATTCTGAACGAGCACCGTGCTGTTCTTAAACCAGACTTGAGCTGAAAAGAGCCTGATTACTGATTTGTCTTTAAAATATAGTTCGTGACTTGTTCTTTTTTCTCCAGAAGTGAGCCATTGTTTGGGTTTTCCTTCAGAGGTGGCATTTGTGGTAGAATATGTTTTTAATAATAGTCTTGAAAGTGAGAAATGAGACCCAAACATGAGGCAGATGTAAGGTTCTGTGTTGGTTCCTGTCATGAACACACTCACGTGTAAACCCACCTCTTCAAGACTCACCTCAAATAATTCCTCTTTACCTTTTCGGTGTATTTTGTGTAAATGTAAAGTGCTTTATATAAATCTAATGTGTTATTATATTTTACTATCATCCGGCTGCACATACACATTTGTCTTAGATACTTTGTCAATTTGGAGTTCAACTAGAATTTGATTGGGAACAAACATGTTTTCCTTCAAACCTCCAGGTGTGTTCTGTGAAACCTTTTCTTTAATATGTCCTGGATGAAGGAAAACCTCCACCGGCTCCACTACAGACTCTCAAAACTCAACCCACAGACGAACATCTGACACTGCCTCCTCTTTTGTCCTGGAGTCAGTCTTGGTTTGGTCCTGATCTGGACTCGAGGGGTTTTCAATGAAGCAAACCAAACCCAATAATTCTGGAGGATTTTATTGTGATTTCTGTTCAGGTTCTTTATGACTCTAACTGAATAAACTTTAGTCTGGTCCTGGTTCAGACCTCTCTTTTCTCTGAGGGAGGCGAGTAGCAGCATTTAAATCTCACTGAGCTCTGTCTGAAGATATTCCCAGACTTCGTGACAGAAAGCGTCTTAACGCTGCACGAATGCCTCTGAGATCGTCTGAAGCCAGTGTCAGAGCCGTTACACCTGCATATTCCTCCTTAATGAAGCCTCGTAAACAGACACAGAGCTGAAATAACCGAGCGAGCGCTGGCTGTGAACACCTCATTAGAACAGCTCTGCCTCGAACTGGAGCTTCTGCATAAACTCTGAGAGGATTAGACAGATGTAAATGTGAGAATAATCTGAAAGTAGATGTGTTTTGTTATAATGTCAGCGAGCTTTAATCCTGAGAAAGTGTTGCCTATTGAGGAGTTTAAATGAATCCTGGTTTTATTACGTTTGTGTAATAGACACTGTTTTATTTGCACAACACTGCACCAAGTCACAAGCCAAGTTCAACGCACTGTCCTCACTGTTTCCTCGGACCAACCCCAGAAATACCTCAGTGCACTTACTCTTTCCACAAACATCTTTAAGGAACCTCAGCACAAGCTAAAATAACCCTCTACTCCAGCGCAAGACTAAACTCTGGACAACAGCTCCATCTCGGGGCTCCTCGGTCCCTGGAATCATTTAAAAAGGGACTTAAAACAAATCCAGTACTGAGCTTTTATTGTTTATCATGACCGAAAAAAACAAACCTTCAACTGTATGTTTTCATAAACTCACTATATGGCTTTGGTGCTAATGCTATTTTGCTGCATTAACGTTAGCTAACCTTCAGAGCTGCATCACTGAGCTCTGAGCTACAGGTGTTTCCTCAGACCTACAGGTCATTTACCTTCTCAGTTGTTCTTCTGCAGGACGTACTGATCTGTTTTTATTTACGTTCTGATCCCCCGGGGGTTTCTTTTGTTTTAGTCATTTTTAGTTTTTTTTTTTAATTAATGGATTTGTTTAGTTATTATTTGGTACTATATCAACTTTGATATGTGCATTCGATTTTTACATTTGACATTTTAGACATGTCGATAAAAAAAGAAAAAACTAATAAAATTGTAAATTGTTAAAAAATTAAAAATAAAATTAGTTTTAAAATGCAAATTTGTCAGAGCCTCAAACCCAAAGTGGAGCTTAAAAAATCAAATTAAGTTTATTTGTTCAGTACAGTCCCTAATTCTCCCTAAGTCTCCCTTTACTGTAGGAAAAGTATTATTAAGATTTTGAAATCTTATTTTAACTTTATTTTTAAATTTATTTTTTGTTTGTTTTATGTAAAATAATCTAAACGTCTCTTCAGTATAGTATACTTTTCTTATTGTTTGACTAATAGTCTTCAGAAACCCCCCCCTAAATACACCTCTGTGAGAGTGTTATCTCTTCTGTGTGAGTGTTATCTCTTCTGTGTGAGTGTTATCTCTTCTGTGTGAGTGTTATCTCGTCTGTGTGTGAGTTTTATCTCTTCTGTGTGAGTGTTATCTCTTCTGTGTGAGTGTTATCTCTTCTGTGAGAGTGTTATCTCTTCTGTGTGAGTGTTATCTCTTCTGTGTGAGTGTTATCTCTTCTGTGAGAGTGTTATCTCTTCTGTGTGAGTGTTATCTCTTCTGTGTGAGTGTTATCTCTTCTGTGAGAGTGTTATCTCTTCTGTGTGAGTGTTATCTCTTCTGTGTGAGAGTGTTATCTCTTCTGTGAGAGTGTTATCTCTTCTGTGTGAGTGTTATCTCTTCTGTGTGAGTGTTATCTCTTCTGTGTGAGTGTTATCTCTTCTGTGTGAGAGTGTTATCTCTTCTGTGAGAGTGTTATCTCTTCTGTGTGAGTGTTATCTCTTCTGTGTGAGTGTTATCTCTTCTGTGTGAGTGTTATCTCTTCTGTGTGTGAGTGTTATCTCTTCTGTGTGTGAGTGTTATCTCTTCTGTGAGAGTGTTATCTCTTCTGTGAGAGTGTTATCTCTTCTGTGTGAGTGTTATCTCTTCAGTGTGAGTGTTATCTCTTCTGTGTGAGTGTTATCTCTTCTGTGTGTGAGTGTTATCTCTTCAGTGTGAGAGTGTTATCTCTTCTGTGTGAGTGTTATCTCTTCTGTGAGAGTGTTATCTCTTCTGTGAGAGTGTTATCTCTTCTGTGTGAGTGTTATCTCTTCTGTGAGAGTGTTATCTCTTCTGTGTGAGTGTTATTTCTTCTGTGAGAGTGTTATCTCTTCTCTGTGTGAGTGTTATCTCTTCTGTGTGAGTGTTATCTCTTCTGTGTGAGAGTGTTATCTCTTCTGTGTGAGAGTGTTATCTCTTCTGTGTGAGTGTTATCTCTTCTGTGTGAGTGTTATCTCTTCTGTGTGAGTGTTATCTCTTCAGTGTGAGAGTGTTATCTCTTCTGTGTGAGTGTTATCTCTTCTGTGTGTGAGTGTTATCTCTTCAGTGTGAGAGTGTTATCTCTTCTGTGTGTGAGTGTTATCTCTTCAGTGTGAGAGTGTTATCTCTTCAGTGTGAGAGTGTTATCTCTTCAGTGTGAGAGTGTTATCTCTTCTGTGTGTGAGTGTTATCTCTTCAGTGTGAGAGTGTTATCTCTTCTGTGTGAGTGTTATCTCTTCTGTGTGAGAGTGTTATCTCTTCTGTGAGAGTGTTATCTCTTCTGTGTGAGTGTTATCTCTTCTGTGAGAGTGTTATCTCTTCTGTGTGAGTGTTATCTCTTCTGTGAGAGTGTTATCTCTTCTGTGAGAGTGTTATCTCTTCTGTGAGAGTGTTATCTCTTCTGTGAGAGTGTTATCTCTTCTGTGTGAGTGTTATCTCTTCTGTGTGAGTGTTATCTCTTCTGTGTGAGTGTTATCTCTTCTGTGTGAGTGTTATCTCTTCTGTGTGTGAGTGTTATCTCTTCAGTGTGAGAGTGTTATCTCTTCTGTGTGAGTGTTATCTCTTCTGTGTGAGTGTTATCTCTTCTGTGTGAGTGTTATCTCTTCTGTGTGTGAGTGTTATCTCTTCAGTGTGAGAGTGTTATCTCTTCTGTGTGTGAGTGTTATCTCTTCAGTGTGAGAGTGTTATCTCTTCTGTGAGAGTGTTATCTCTTCTGTGAGAGTGTTATCTCTTCTGTGTGAGTGTTATCTCTTCTGTGTGAGTGTTATCTCTTCTGTGTGAGTGTTATCTCTTCAGTGTGTGAGTGTTATCTCTTCAGTGTGAGAGTGTTATCTCTTCTGTGTGTGAGTGTTATCTCTTCTGTGTGAGTGTTATCTCTTCTGTGAGAGTGTTATCTCTTCTGTGTGAGTGTTATCTCTTCAGTGTGTGAGTGTTATCTCTTCAGTGTGAGAGTGTTATCTCTTCTGTGTGAGTGTTATCTCTTCTGTGAGAGTGTTATCTCTTCTGTGTGAGAGTGTTATCTCTTCTGTGTGAGTGTTATCTCTTCTGTGTGAGTGTTATCTCTTCTGTGTGAGTGTGATCTCTTCAGTGTGAGAGTGTTATCTCTTCAGTGTGAGAGTGTTATCTCTTCAGTGTGAGAGTGTTATCTCTTCTGTGAGAGTGTTATCTCTTCTGTGTGAGTGTTATCTCTTCTGTGTGAGTGTTATCTCTTCTGTGTGAGTGTTATCTCTTCTGTGTGAGTGTTATCTCTTCTGTGTAAGTGTTATCTCTTCTGTGTGAGTGTTATCTCTTCTGTGTGTGAGTGTTATCTCTTCAGTGTGAGAGTGTTATCTCTTCTGTGTGTGAGTGTTATCTCTTCAGTGTGAGAGTGTTATCTCTTCAGTGTGAGAGTGTTATCTCTTCAGTGTGAGAGTGTTATCTCTTCTGTGTGTGAGTGTTATCTCTTCAGTGTGAGAGTGTTATCTCTTCTGTGTGAGAGTGTTATCTCTTCTGTGAGAGTGTTATCTCTTCTGTGTGAGTGTTATCTCTTCTGTGAGAGTGTTATCTCTTCTGTGTGAGTGTTATCTCTTCAGTGTGAGTGTTATCTCTTCTGTGAGAGTGTTATCTCTTCTGTGTGAGTGTTATCTCTTCAGTGTGAGAGTGTTATCTCTTCTGTGTGAGAGTGTTATCTCTTCTGTGTGAGTGTTATCTCTTCTGTGTGAGTGTTATCTCTTCTGTGTGAGTGTTATCTCTTCTGTGTGAGAGTGTTATCTCTTCTGTGAGAGTGTTATCTCTTCTGTGAGAGTGTTATCTCTTCTGTGTGAGTGTTATCTCTTCTGTGTGAGTGTTATCTCTTCTGTGTGAGTGTTATCTCTTCTGTGAGAGTGTTATCTCTTCTGTGAGAGTGTTATCTCTTCTGTGTGAGTGTTATCTCTTCTGTGTGAGTGTTATCTCTTCTGTGTGAGAGTGTTATCTCTTCTGTGAGAGTGTTATCTCTTCTGTGAGAGTGTTATCTCCTCTGTGTGAGTGTTATCTCTTCTGTGTGAGTGTTATCTCTTCTGTGTGAGTGTTATCTCTTCTGTGTGAGAGTGTTATCTCTTCTGTGAGAGTGTTATCTCTTCTGTGTGAGTGTTATCTCTTCTGTGTGTGAGTGTTATCTCTTCTGTGTGAGTGTTATTTCTTCTGTGAGAGTGTTATCTCTTCTCTGTGTGAGTGTTATCTCTTCTGTGAGAGTGTTATCTCTTCTGTGAGAGTGTTATCTCTTCTGTGTGAGTGTTATCTCTTCTGTGATAGTGTTATCTCTTCTGTGTGTGAGTGTTATCTCTTCTGTGTGAGTGTTATCTCTTCTGTGTGAGTGTTATCTCTTCTGTGAGAGTGTTATCTCTTTGTCCCGCACAGACACTGAGCAGAGCTAAAAGCCTGTTGTCGGTGTCGGGAGTGACCGCCGTGTCACTAATGTTTACTAATGCAGCTATTATCTTACACAGTTCATTTATGACAAACAGAACATGCTCCTTTAGTCTGTTCGCTCCATTACTCATGCCCTTGTGTTATTGTGCTTCTCTGTAAATGTCTGTCCTGTACTTTACAGATGGACTGGGTCGAGTCCAGAGCATGAGGCATGTTCCCTTTGAAATGTTTTTAAAAGTACAGTGGAAATAAATGAGATGCACTTTGACTTCTTTTATGTCTCTGGAGGTTTTCCGACTCCAGGATTTACACCTGTGCTCAGTTTTTGGACATTTTTCAGAGAATATGAATGAAAACACAAACAAATTCTTTTATTCATGGTTAATGTTTGTGTGAAACTATTTATTGTTTACTCTTTTTAAATCATAATGAAAACAGAAACTACCCGAATGACCCTGATCAAAGGTTCTTAATACTGTGAACTTTTAACATCTATAACAGCTTGAAGTCTTTTGTGGTAGTTTATTTTCTCAGATGGTAACGTCGTTGTCATGTTGAAACATTTGGAGTATTGTAAGTGTGATGCTTTGTTTAGTAATGGCTTTCTTCTGGCGACTCGACTATGCACCAATTTTCTTTTATTGTGCATCTTGAAACAGCCACACCATCTTTAATATTGTATTTCAGCAGAAGTTATTTGTGTTTTTTTCTTTGTATTCTGAACAGTTTTTCTGGCAGTTGTGGTGGATATTTTTGTTGGTCTAACTGACATTTTCATTTCCTTTTTCTTTATTAGAGTTTGAACACTGCTGATTGGAATTCTCAATTCCTTGGATATCTTTTTATATCCTTCCCTTTTTTATAAAGTTCAATTACCTTTTCTCGCAGATCTTTTGACAATTCTTTTGCTTCTTTTGCAAAGATCTGACCTTTTACAAACACAAACAGCTCACAGGTGAGGATAGTTACCTTTAGTAGTCATTCAAACCTGTTTGTGTCACATGTGTTCATGTTTTTAGGTCAAAATGACCAGGATATGAACTTCATTCTGTCATTATGATTTAAAAAAGAGTAAACACAGTTGTTTAAATGATAAATGGCTTCACCACTAACTATGAGTGAAAGAAAAGTTTGTGTTATCAGATTGTGCCGGGGTTTGTAAACTTATGAGCACAAGTGTACATCCGGCTTTAAACCTACGTCCAGAGGCCTTTTTATTTTTTAATTTCATTTATTTTTTCTGCTCAAGACCATACGCACAAACGCAACAGAAAAATACAAAGCAAAAACATAATAAATCTTAATTTATTTAAACAGAGGAAGAACATGCCTCAATCACGTTACATTAACATAATTAATCTAGACATGGCCTTTTCAAATAAAACTGTTTGAGTTTTGTTACCTCAATATTAATTTACATTAAAATAATAAATGATATTCATCTCCAATTTATGAACACAAAACAAATCTTCTGTCATCCTTGCCCTGAAACCTCCCAACAGCCCCTGGAGTCCTTGAGTCATTAGTTCTTAAACACGCTCCTGTTTCCGGCTCACACTGTGTTCTCACAGTATTTCATTTTGTGAGTGACTCATTTTGGTTTACACAAAAGATATTCGAACGAATAAAGCTTTGTGCCTCATCAGCGTCTTAGAAACGCTGGTGTTCGTATTTATTTGTTCTTCACAGTTCATACTGTCGTTGTGTCCTTGGACACTTAACCCACCTTGGCTCCAGTGGTGTTCCAACTTCTGTTTGTTTGTAAAACGATGTATCCAGAGCAGCCATTACTTCCTAAACATCCTAAACTCATCCAAGCATTCAAGTCTTCAGTTCTGTGCTCGTTTGAAGATAACTGTGACAAATTATTCTTTGTGGCTCCAGTTTGTCGAGCGTGGTCTGTAAGAAGCTTAATATTTTAATGGTTCCTTTAAAAAGCAGTTTTATGAAAGGTTTCCTTTGATTCACGTTATTCGGATTATTCTGGGTCTTTTATATATTTATAACTATAATAATCACACAGAGCTCAGAGAAGGCGCTGATGTAAGAGTCGGAGGTGTTTAATGGAGGAGGAAAGAAAGTGAAGTGTTTTGAGGAATCGTTTCCACAAGCTTTTTAACTCGGCTCAATTTAAATGGATTTTGGGAGAAATGGAGTTTGAGAAGCTGCTCCAATTGATTTTCTGTTCAACTGTGTGTCATTAATGGTCAGTCTTTTTTCATTCAACGTAAAGAAGTGTATAAATCCTGGAGCGTCGTGATGTGAGACTGCGACAGGAAACAAGAACAAACAAATGGTCCCTGTCCTCTCTAGTCACAGGTTTTAGATGGATTTGAACAGGTTTTAGTTGGATTTGAACAGGTTTTAGTTGGATTTGAACAGGTTTTAGTTTGATTTATACAAGTTCTAGATGGATTTGAACAGGTTTTAGTTGGATTTATACAAGTTCTAGATGGATTTGAACAGGTTTTAGTTGGATTTATACAAGTTCTAGATGGATTTGAACAGGTTTTAGTTTGATTTATACAAGTTCTAGATGGATTTGAACAGGTTTTAGTTGGATTTGAACAGGTTTTAGTTGGATTTATACAAGTTCTAGTTGGATTTGAACAGGTTTTAGTTGGATTTATACAAGTTCTAGTTGGATTTGAACAGGTTTTAGTTTGATTTATACAAGTTCTAGATGGATTTGAACAGGTTTTAGTTTGATTTATACAAGTTCTAGATGGATTTGAACAGGTTTTAGTTAGATTTATACAAGTTCTAGATGGATTTGAACAGGTTTTAGTTGGATTTGAACAGGTTTTAGTTGGATTTATACAAGTTTTAGATGGATTTGAACAGGTTTTAGATGGATTTATACAAGTTCTAGTTGGATTTGAACAGGTTTTAGTTGGATTTATACAAGTTCTAGTTGGATTTGAACAGGTTTTAGTTTGATTTATACAAGTTCTAGATGGATTTGAACAGGTTTTAGTTTGATTTATACAAGTTCTAGATGGATTTGAACAGGTTTTAGTTTGATTTATACAAGTTCTAGATGGATTTGAACAGGTTTTAGTTGGATTTGAACAGGTTTTAGTTTGATTTATACAAGTTCTAGATGGATTTGAACAGGTTTTAGTTTGATTTATACAAGTTCTAGATGGATTTGAACAGGGTTTTGATTGATTTGAACAGGTTTTAGATGGATTTGAACAGGTTTTGATGGATTTGAACAGGTTTTAGATGGATTTGAACAGGTTTTGGATGGATTTGAACAGGTTTTAGATGGATTTGAACAGGTTTTAGATGGATTTGAACAGGTTTTGGATGGATTTGAACAGGTTTTAGATGGATTTGAACAGGGTTTTGATGGATTTGAACAGGTTTTAGATGGATTTGAACAGGGTTTTGATGGATTTGAACAGGTTTTAGATGGATTTGAACAGGGTTTTGATGGATTTGAACAGGTTTTAGATGGATTTGAACAGGTTTTGGATGGATTTGAACAGGTTTTAGATGGATTTGAACAGGGTTTTGATGGATTTGAACAGGTTTTAGATGGATTTGAACAGGTTTTAGATGGATTTGAACAGGTTTTAGATGGATTTGAACAGGGTTTTGTTGGATTTGAACAGGGTTTTGATGGATTTGAACAGGTTTTAGATGGATTTGAACAGGTTTTAGGTGGATTTGAACAGGTCCTAGAACAGTTTTCCATTTGGCCTCTGTCCATTAAATGACCTTTGACCCAGAGAACACTTTCAGGACACAGCTTTAACTCTCGTTTGTGGACGACACTTTATTCAGTGACTTCTAGAAGTGACCTGTATCTTTTTAAAAAGCTCTCTTTGTTCTCAGTCTTTAAACATACTTCTGCTGTGAATAAAGGAAAAGCCTTAATGAGATTTAGATTTTATTCACATTTTTCACATTTCATAACTGGCTTTGTACAAAAGACACATAATGAGTCATATTTTAGTTTGAGCTGATCTCTGTGGACGTCCCTCTTTGTAAAAAACAGTCTCTAATTAACTTTCATTAAAAGGAAAAGCCCACATCAGTGTGTGTTAATGTTGGTTCCCTTCGACCGGCGGCGCCTGATGAACACTCTCCTAAATGAATATAAATGAGGCGCTCGACAGCTTCAGGAAGAGGCACCACGTCGCCACGGCAACAGTTTATCAACCACATTAAGGACGCTTTCATGTTTTATTTGCTTTGAGTTTATGAAGGAAGCTTTAGATAACAGGCTGGTATAGGAACAGGTCAGTTTTATAGAAATTATAATAAACTCTTCTCTTTCACTGAAAACAAAACACTCTCCAACAACGAGCCGTCATTAATTTACCAGCATCTCAGCTGTTTGGAGGTTTTAGATGGATTTAAACAGGTTTTAGTTGGATTTAAACTGGTTTTAGTTGGGTTTTAGTTGGATTTAAACTGGTTTTAGTTGGATTTAAACTGGTTTTAGTTGGATTTGAACATGTTTTATTTGGATTTGAACAGGTTTTAGTTGGATTTAAACAGGTTTTAAATGGATTTGAACATATTTTAGTTAGATTTGAACAGGTTTTAGTTGGATTTGAACAGGTTTTAGTTGGATTTGAACAGGTTTTAGTTGGATTTGAACAGGTTTTAGTTGGATTTGAACAGGTTTTAGTTAGATTTGAACAGGTTTTAGTTGGATTTGAACAGGTTTTAGTTGGATTTGAACAGGTTTTAGATGGATTTGAACAGGTTTTAGTTGGATTTGAACAGGTTTTAGTTGGATTTGAACAGGTTTTAGTTGGATTTGAACAGGTTTT
Organism: Perccottus glenii; assembly: GCA_024416835.2. Taxonomy (NCBI): domain Eukaryota; kingdom Metazoa; phylum Chordata; class Actinopteri; order Gobiiformes; family Odontobutidae; genus Perccottus; species Perccottus glenii. The sequence continues at coordinate 1,884,982 of CM044551.2, forward strand.
AGTTAGATTTGAACAGGTTTTAGTTGGATTTGAACAGGTTTTAGTTGGATTTGAACAGGTTTTAGTTGGATTTGAACAGGTTTTAGTTGGATTTAAACAGGTTTTAAATGGATTTGAACAGGTTTTAGTTGGATTTGAACTGGTTTTGTTGAGTTTGAACAGGTTTTAGTTAGATTTGAACAGGTTTTAGTTGGATTTGAACAGGTTTTAGTTGGATTTAAACAGGTTTTAGATGGATTTGAACAGATTTTAGTTAGATTTGAACAGGTTTTAGTTGGATTTGAACAGGTTTTAGTTAGATTTGAACAGGTTTTAGTTGGATTTGAACAGGTTTTAGTTGGATTTGAACAGGTTTTAGTTGGATTTGAACAGGTTTTAAATGGATTTGAACAGGTTTTAGTTGGATTTAAACAGGTTTTAAATGGATTTGAACAGGTTTTAGTTGGATTTAAACAGGTTTTAAATGGATTTGAACAGGTTTTAGTTGGATTTAAACAGGTTTTAAATGGATTTGAACAGGTTTTAGTTGGATTTGAACAGGTTTTAGATGGATTTGAACAGGTTTTAGTTGGATTTGAACAGGTTTTAGTTGGATTTGAACAGGTTTTAGTTAGATTTGAACAGGTTTTAGTTGGATTTGAACAGGTTTTAGTTGGATTTGAACAGGTTTTAGTTGGATTTGAACAGGTTTTAGTTGGATTTAAACAGGTTTTAAAATGGATTTGAACAGGTTTTAGTTGGATTTGAACTGGTTTTGTTGAGTTTGAACAGGTTTTAGTTAGATTTGAACAGGTTTTAGTTGGATTTGAACAGGTTTTAGTTGGATTTAAACAGGTTTTAGATGGATTTGAACAGATTTTAGTTAGATTTGAACAGGTTTTAGTTGGATTTGAACAGGTTTTAGTTGGATTTAAACAGGTTTTAAATGGATTTGAACAGGTTTTAGTTGGATTTAAACAGGTTTTAAATGGATTTGAACAGGTTTTAGTTGGATTTAAACAGGTTTTAAATGGATTTGAACAGGTTTTAGTTAGATTTGAACAGGTTTTAGTTGGATTTGAACAGGTTTTAGTTGGATTTGAACAGGTTTTAGTTGGATTTAAACAGGTTTTAAATGGATTTGAACAGGTTTTAGTTGGATTTGAACTGGTTTTGTTGAGTTTGAACAGGTTTTAGTTGGATTTAAACAGGTTTTAGATGGATTTGAACAGATTTTAGTTAGATTTGAACAGGTTGTAGTTGGATTTGAAAATGTTTTAGTTAGATTTAAACAGGTTTTAGTTGGATTTGAACAGGTTTTTAAAGGATTTGACTGCTCCAGTGTGACTCTTAAGTTGAACAGTTCATGAGTCGAGTACAGTTTCAGAGGAAACACAAGCAGCAGCAGAAACAGTTGAATGTTTCCTGCAGCAGCTGTTCCTCCAGCCTCTCGCTGCTACAACAGCATTTACTCTGATTTAGTTTCAATATTAACAATGAGCCACGTTTATCAAAGTCTGCATCAAATATGTTTTATTTCTCAAATAGAGTTAGATGCTTCTGTTTCTGCAGCAGATGTCTCTCTGGACACGGCTCAGAGGAAACACAGGCCTCTTCAGGAGAAACTCTCAAACACACCTGTACCGTACTCACAGAGGAAACCAGGCCATGAACTGTGAGTGTCTCAATAAAGCTGCCAAAGGTTTCTGCTTTAGGAGGATTAACAGAAGGAAGACTATTGTCCACTGTTCTCTGGTTTTCTTTTGTGGATTTCCCCTCGAGACCATTTTCTTTCATAAAAGGCCTGTAATCATGTGTCATTACCTCGAGTCTTCTCTCTTCTTTTCTTTCAGACTCGGAGCCCGTCCCTGGGGCCGATGAGACCAGAGTAAAGCACTTGAAAGAACAACCTTCAGTGAAATGAACAGTTGGATTCACCCACACTCTGTCTTCGAAGAAAAGACGGACAGCTGCGGTCCAGTCTGTTCATGTCCAGTGCGTTTCTGTGAGTTTTTTCTTTAGAGACATGCACTGACATTTTTTTCTACTGTGTTTACTCTTTTTTAAATCATAATGACAACAGAAACTACCCAAATGATCCTGATCAAAAGTTGACAAAGAGATGGTATTTGTGGTATTCCTAAATGTAGCTTAGCTGCTGTTGTGTTTCTAAATCATTTCAGTATTTCTTCAACACTATATAACATTTTAGAGGACTAACAGGCTTCAATAGACGCCCTCATTAGATTCCATAAATAGAATTAATGGAATATCCCGAGTGGGCGTGGCTGGCGGGGCTCCGTGAGCGCGCTGAGCGAGCAGGTGTTGTCACAGTACGCACACAGTTGTCTTTGGGGCAAAAAAATAAAGAAAGAGGGAAAAGGAGATGGTGTGTCAAGGTATGGGACAGCTGATAAACAGGCAACAGTAGGACTTAAAGTGAGACCTCTGTGCTTGGAGGCTTGTAATATTCATGTTAACAGAGTAGTTAGAGTTTGCTAACACTGGGAATGTAGCAGCCAATAAATACTTATATAAATATTTATATAAATAACAATTTGGAAAACAACTATTCCACAATGGATTGTAAGATGTAAGGTTCTGTCCTTACCAGCTGAGTTATCCAGCCGCTGGTCTTTTGTATTTGTATGCATTAAAACGCGTCGGAGAGTGCATTGTTACTAGTATTGGGCTTTGAGAACTGGCTCCTACTTAGAATTGTTACAAAAATTTAGATTCTTTTCCTTCTTTTCGTTTCTTTATTTGAATCTGATCATAACGTTAATGCTTGTCAATTTGTGACTGTTTTTTTTAATTGTTAACCTTGTTATCAACAACCATACCCCTCATTTAACATCAGCATTTAACATTAATGACAAGTCTTTTGTGGTCGTTGTGGATGAGGCTCTTTATTTTCTCAGATGTAAAGCTGTTCATTCTTTTTGGTAAAAAGCCTCCAGTTCCTGTAAATTATTGGACTGTCTTTCATGAACTGCACGTTTGAGATCTCCAGAGTGGCTCAATGAGGTCAGTCCAGAACCTTCTCTTTATGCTGCTGGCTTTCCCCATGACTCAGAATGAGCCCAGAAACTCACTGACCTTTACACACACTGATCACAAACCGCTCACAGGTGAGGATGGTTACCTTTAGAAACCATTCAAACCTGTTTGTGTCACGTGTGCATGTTTTCAGGCCAAAATCACTAGAGTTTATAAACATTTGATCAGGGTTTATGGTGTCATTATGATTTAAAAAGAGTAAACACAGTTCTTTCACACAACCTCTACAAATGTCCAAAACATCCCAGATTCTTCCAGAGTATGTAACTTATGAGCACAACTGTATTTCTTCTTCGAGAGTCTGATACTGATCTGTGTAAAAACAGAAGCTGATATTTCCAGAATAGCTCCTCAAACATCAGTGAGAACAGCGCTGATATTTGAGTTAATGTCTCATGAGTGTATAGACCAAACGTTATTATCATTCAGTCTGTATTTGACTGTACACACTTTAAAAACACAGCTTTAACTTGTGTGTTTTATTTAGTTTTATCTCAACATTTAACATTTAGTCCATTCACTTTCTTTAAAAAAAAAAACCTTTGTGCTGAAACCTCAGAGGAACACACCCCTTTAGCTCCGCCTACATTCAATAAAGACACCTGTAAATGTTTCTTATTCTAAATCTTGTCTATGTATTTAAAATCAGACTTTTATTTCTGAAAAGCACTTTGAATGACCCAGTGTATGAACTGTGCTGTTTGATTCGAACCAACACCTGTTTCAGATTTGATCAAATAAAAAGAAATGACACAGACGTTGGAGCTCATTTCCATTTAGAGTAGGCTCCACATTTCAATCTAAAGTGGCTTTTTTACAACAACAGCCAGGTGTCTCAAATGGAACGTGACAATTTCTCGGAAAGAGACTCTTTTTCTCCTGGTTTTTAGCCTTGAGTCAGAAACAAAAAGATTACTGTTGTTGGATGCTTTTGTCAGTTTCCCATCATGCCTTGTGAAGAGTTTGTTTCCTGCATTTTAATCGAGAGCTGCAGCCGGCCTTCACTTCAAAACATGTGTTTTTTTGTGTGGAGCTCGTTTTATTATTGTTCTTACGGTGGCCCAGAGAGCTCAACCAAATACAAAAAACAATACACACTTTACAAAAATAAAACTATCAGACGGAATAACAACTTTAACCACACAACATTACATTAATAGGTTTTATATTTTATGTAAACTTATGAAAATGAGATATAAATAAGCATTAACCCTACGTTTTGTACATTTTTTGTTGATTTACAAATTAAGCACAGAGTATGAGCGTTAATAGACTATTTAGATTTTAACATAAAGCAAAAGTGAAATAGAGAGAAGTGCAAACTATTTGTTTACTGATTTTCTGTTGTCGTCCTGTCTCAGACTCTAGTTTGCACCGAAAACAGTCCAGACAGGAACCTCTCCTGCTTCGCTTTTATTAAAATAAAACCGGACCAATTTTTCCTTCACAAAATACTAATAACGTATACCAACCTGAAGTTTAGCGCTTAGCATTAGCTTAGTGTTAGCTTAGCATTAGCTTAACGTTAGCTTAGCATGCAACATTAGCGTTAGGATGGCAATAATCTCTGCCTCTAAACATTACGTGATTAGATTAACAATTTCTCTGCTGATATTTTTATTTTTTGAGGTGTTTCTGTGTTAAAGACATTTTCAGTTTTGAGGATACACTTTATTGGCAGCTATTACACTTCCTGGAACGTCAGAACACAAGCCGCTGTAGACCAATAGGAGCGCTCCTTTTGAGCATGTGGTTTGCTTGCATGTGATTGGACAATTCTTTACGTCCCTGAATAAGTTTTTTAATTCCCTATAATAACCAGTAGATGGCATCATAAAAGAAAAAAAATCAGGTACAGAATCTTTAAACAAATGTGTAAAGCCTGATTATTATTAGGTCTGTAACTGTTTGTGAGAAACATGCTCATATCTCTGTCTGTTCCTCTGGGCCCACTCAGATATCGAGGCTCCGTTCTGTGAAACAGGAGCTGCTCGAGTTTAGGCTGAGTTTTCTAAAGTGAGCCGCTCCGAGGACACTCTGCAGAAGAATACAAACCCCACATGAACAGGTTTCCAGCTGCTCTGATACGACTTTACTGTTCATTATCAAACTGATTAATCAAAGTCACGCAAAGTTCTGCAAATTGCTCAAAAAGTTAAAAAAAATGCACATTTTCACCTATTTTCACGTTAACCTTTTATAAGAGTTAATTTAAAATAGGATGTGCTTTAGTCTATTTTCTTATGTTTTCAAATCTTGTTAGTCCCTAAGAATAATGTACAGCCCTGAATTCAAAGAGAAATGAACAGAGCGACAGTTGCACTGGATGGACACAGACACAGGATCAGGCTCCAGACTCTTGGTTGGCCAAAGGTGGATCAGTGGAGTTAAATGTGTTCTGTGCAGAGTTAAATGTGTTCTGTGCAGAGAGTTTTATCTGCGGCAGACCGGGCTCTTCCTGATACACTGCCAACAAATATTTTAAAAACGGATAAAGTGAGTATTATAGTTGTAACTGTTCATTTGTTATAATGTTATGTAAAAAAAAGAGTTTACTGTCACTGTTCACTAGAGGAAAATAAAAGCACATGTTGTTACTTGTACTATTATATATTTTCAAATTAAAAGATCATTTAGTTTAGGCTCAAACCCATTATTGTAGAAATAGCACTGCTTTTTACTGCTGTTGTATTGACTGTGGCGTCATTATTTTCATTTGTTCTGGTGCTGTCCTTGGATTTGTGAAAAAAAAATTACAAAATACGTCTTGTACACTCTAAAATATGTCCTGTACACTCTAAAATACGTCCTGTACACTCTAAAATATGTCTTGTACACTCTCCCAGAGCCAGTGTTTCAAGTATGTCGTGTGCGATTACAATAATCCACTTCATAAACTTGTTTCATTTTCGTTTTAATTCCACCGTGACACAAACGGGCTTTGTTTCTTACACACAACAAGACCAAAGCCCAAAACGTGAATGTTCCCATGCTTTATTCAGATACAGTCCAACAACAAACACATGCAGCGTTCACTTTTACAGAGTCAGGCTCGAGTCCAGGGCTGGAAATGATCGACTGTGCTCTGGATAATCAACACTGTGGGCTTTTGTGGTGCTTGTAGAAATGTTCTGTGTGAACTGTAGCACTCCTTTTATTAACGAAAAACTGATCAGTCAATTACTTTCAGGCTCTTAGGACAGTCTGTATAACCTCAGAGGACACTGTTGTTGTAATATTGGGCTGTAAATGTTTCAAAAGAATATTATTTCCGTAGGCATTGGTTGGACTTGAAAGATATGTTCTTTCCACAGCAGCTGGAGAGACTCCTGAGACACAGTCTAGTGGGTTTACAATATATCAGACTTTCCAAAACCCTTTCATCTGAGGAAAATAATTCACTGTTAAAAGCCCTATGGAGCACACTTCTAAATTAATTTATCCAACGGGTAAGTTTCCATTAACAAAAGAGACATCACACCAAACTAGTTTAGGTAAAGCTTAGTTCTGTCAGAGAGTTCTGCTGACTGGACAAGAAATAAGATAAGAAAGTGTTTTCTCAAATAAGTTTGTCTGGTTCTTCTGAGAAACTATTCTTAATGTACTTTTTCAAAAACAAAGCTAGTGTTAATTACTGTATCAGCCACTGTTTCTGGTTTTAGACAAAGTCTCACGGCTCTTACTTCATTCTCCTTTCTCTGTCTCCACTGCAAAGTTCAATACCTGGGCCAATTAGTTTTCTTTTTATGTGTTACCCTGACAACGCAAAACTGAGACATGAAAGAGCAAGCCTCCTACATGTAAAAAAAACTGCTGCAGACTCTTAATTTAAAGTGGAGAAAGATGGGTTTACAACACTTTCTTTCATAATATAAGAACAAACAGTGGATTTAAACTGGATTTGGTCAATGCCAAGTGATCATTTCCAGCCCCGGAGACTCAAAAGACCAAATAGTCCAGCCTTAAGTCTTTAATTGTTTCAGTTTGTCTAAGTTTTTGTTGAGTTTCTTCTCTGAAACGGCACAAGCAGCTTGTGAGCGCAGATCCTGAACTTCTGATCCCTGACGCTATAGATGATGACGTTCCAGCAACTGTTTGACGCCAAAATCCAAAAGGCGAAATAGGAGAAGTTACACCATTTATTTCCCAAAACGTTCCCGACGACAAACACCGCAATGGGCATGAACGAAGCCGTGAATGCCACCGTCAACGTCCCGATTGTTTTCGCCGCTTTGATGTCGGAAAACGTCGGCTTTGTTGTGGTCTGGCATTCCGTTTCTGCCAGGTGTTTCCTCCGTTTCGAATACTGTCTGATGCTGGATAAAGAGATGATATTAATGACCACAGTTCCTCCGAGAAGCGTAAAATCAAACGCAGGAAAGAGCAAAAGTACGTTCCAGGCTTGACTCCGAAACTCGCTCAAAGCGTAGTTGCACATTCGGCTGCAGAAATTGTACTCCAGCGCGATTTCGTTGCTGAAAATCATCGGCGAAACAGCGAGGAAAAAACTCCCGAGCCACGAGAAAATTATAAGAATAGTCGTCCGTTTTCTGGTGATGACCGAGTCTTTGTGGAGCGGCCTCAAGACTGCGATGCTGCGTTCGATGGTGAGCAGAAAAATGGTCGTTATAGAGACAAAAGTACATCCTGCAAAGATGGGGCCGATGACGTTACAAGGATGGAAACTGACCAACTGGGAATTATACGTAGTCCACTCCGGAGCCGAATCTGTCGACATTAAAAACACCTCGGCGTAGACGGATAGCGGCACGACAAAGATACCGACGGCCAGATCGGCGACGGCGAGAGAGGCTTTCAGATAACCCTGCGAAGTGTGGAAGTGTTTAGTACCCAGAACCACGGCCAGAGTCACGATATTTCCAAACAAAATGGCGACGATGAGGAGGACCATAAAGACGACCATGAGGATTTTGTTAACTGTTGTGCAGCAGCAAACGGTGCAGTGGGTCTCCTCTGAACGGTCCCACAACGAGGCAGTGTTAGTCTCGATCATTGTCTGGGTTCAGTCCTGGTTTAGGTTGGATTTAGTCCTGGTTTAGGGTTTTGTTGATCGTAAATAACAAGTGTGGAGATTCATATTGGAGCCAAAACAAAAAAGTGTTGTTCTTGATCATTAACAAGTAGTTTGATCACATCACAACCTGAAAAAACACAAAAAAGACATGTTCAGTCACGTTTAGGTCCAATTTAAGTGCTGGGAATCTGGCCTGGTTTAGTCCGAGGTTAGTCATTTTGAATTCTTGGTTCATCTTGGATTTAGTCTAGACTAATCACTTTAACTCTGACGAAACAAAGGCTGAGGAGAAACTGCAGCAGAAACAATTTGACGGCAAAATGGACAGAAGTGAGAATAATTTTTTTCTTGTAAAAAAACAAGACCTCTAATTTACAGTTTTCAACTGTCCCGGACACATTTGAGGTTTCTCTTTTTCCTTACAGCTGGGTTTTTAGTTTTTCTTCAGACCCTGACGGAGACAGGGAGTGTTGTCTGGTACAGTCTGGGAAACCCTTTGAGGACGCTGTTGTGATATTGGGCAGTACATAAATAAATGTCTTGTTTTGTCTTGACTGTAGGGCACTGGTTCTTTAAAATAATCTTTAACTTTATGGGGCATATTTACTCAGGAATTTTAGGAGCAGACATTTGCGCAAGTTTTAACTTCACAAACATTTTCCGTTTGGTCTATAAACACTGAGGAGAATTCACAGATATATTTAGACATATTCTGTTTAGAACTCAGTTTTTCCTAAATCCTGTGATGACTGCAGCAGGAAATCCAACAAGTGTCTATTGCAGTGCTGGTAATGTCTGCTTTTAGAAAGAAACCCCCTAAAAAACAATTTAAGCAGTATTTCATGGACAGGATACTTGTTCTACACAGTGTCCTACAGTATGTGGTTACAGACGTCTCTGCTCTTAAGTAAAGCATTACATCATCAGCTGGAGGTTTAAATCTCGTTCTGATCTTCGCTCACGTGCTCCATGCTCTGACCACGACGCACCCCCTGTCGTGTCATAATCCCACCACAGCTGCAGTAGTAAACAAAGACCGGCTGTAATCCCACTGCTCTAATGACCACCACCACCGCTGAGCTCAGACTCACACACATCAGAGAAACAGAGAAACATATGGACACAAGTTTGACACAAAATAGTGTTGACTTTCTGATGCTCTCTTCTTCTTATTGTGATAGAAAAGTTAAGATGTCCCTTTGATAGCAGGTGGTGCAATAGTGAGGCATTTTGATGTAATGTAAGGACAATGGAAACAATAAACTGGGGCGCTCTCATTCCCGCTCTCACCACAGTTTATACTGTTGTTGTGTCCTTGGGCAAGACACTTGACCCACCTTGCCTCCAGCGGTGTTCAATTCAGCTGTAATAAAGACTAATACAGCTGTAACAAAGACTGATACAGCTGTAATAAAGACTAATACAGCTGTAACAAAGACTGATACAGCTGTAATACAGACTGATACAGCTGTAGTAAAGACTGATACAGCTGTAGTAAAGACCAATACAGCTGTAGTAAAGACCAATACAGCTGTAGTAAAGACCAATACAGCTGTAGTAAAGACTGATACAGCTGTAGTAAAGACCAATACAGCTGTAGTAAAGACCAATACTGCTGTAGTAAAGACTGATACAGCTGTAGTAAAGACTGATACAGCTGTAGTAAAGACTGATACAGCTGTAGTAAAGACCAATACAGCTGTAGTAAAGACTGATACAGCTGTAGTAAAGACCAATACAGCTGTAGTAAAGACCAATACTGCTTTAGTAAAGACCGATACAGCTTTAGTAAAGACTAATACAGCTGTAACAAAGACTGATACAGCTGTAGTAAAGACCAATACAGCTGTAGTAAAGACCAATACTGCTGTAGTAAAGACTGATACAGCTGTGAAGAGCAATAGGCAACTGTCAGTTCTAATTCCACTCTCTCACATGTCTGTAACAGCAGTCAAGCCGAAACACCACCCCCTCCTCCTCTTTTATTCACCACTCATGTCCTGTTTCCCTGACGCTGTTAGACTTCCCCACAGCACTGACCGACAAAACGACACAACAGGGAGACGCCAGCGATTCCAACACGGTCAATATCTGCTGCAGAGTTAGTGATTTCAGGAAGGAATCAGATTCTTATTGTATTTCTGTTTAGAAATACAATAAGTATTTTGTTTAGACCAAGACCATGTCAAGACCAAGACCATGTCAAGACCAAGACCATGTCAGGGCTAGACCAAGTCAAGACCAAGACCATGTCAAGACCAAGTCAAGACTAAGACCATGTCAGGGTTAGACCAAGTCAAGACCAAGACCATGTCAAGACCAAGTCAAGACCAAGACCATGTCAAGACCAAGACCATGTCAAGACCAAGTCAAGACCAAGACCATGTCAAGACCAAGTCAAGACCAAGACCATGTCAGGGCCAGACCAAGTCAAGACTAAGTTTACACTTGCCGTCTGTCTGTTTGGATTTTTAACTCTTACTTTGTCTCTATTGCAGTGTATCGTGCACTGGTTCTGGACTTGACTCAATCTTGATCTCTTTGGTCTCTGTCCATGTCGTCTAGACACTCGTAAAATCAGTCACAGTGCGCCCACTATCCCGGACTCCTTCGAAGGGGCTGCTTGAATGAATACATTAGATTTTTTCTAGCCAGTGTCATGTATGAACTGCTCCACAGATCCTCGAGGAGCAGAGAGAGAAGCCATTTGTTCCATTATCTCATCTGTCACTGGAACAGAAGCCCATACTCTCCAGTTCTGCTGCGTCTGCTTGTTTATTGCTTTTCCATTTTTTCGATTATAAAGCAACAAACATCCGAGTAGTGCTGGGCTTTAAAACTAAATAAACTGCTGTGATAAACAGCAGTGGATGGTTCATAACAAACTGGGATCTAGTGTTCTGTCATGGAGAACTGGAAGCTTACTGTATTGACTTTAACCGTTAAACAAAAGCATAAATCATTGGGCTTCCTCTTACAACAACAGTTATATAACACTTATATTTCTTGCTTTGAGACAAAGAAACTAAAACTAAGAAGACAAAGAGGAAATGAAGTAAAAAAATGTAAACAAGATAAAAAAGTACCCAGAGCTTTCCTTAAACTGTTAAATCCCTTAAAATCATTTTCCTATAAGAATGATTAGGAGGAAAACAAGACCTGCTTGAATAAGGGACACTCCCATTGGCTGTTGGTCTGGGTTTGTTAACACTGAATCAATGATGACTAAAAACAAAATCCAACTGAGAAAGTGTCTAGCTCTGGCTACATCTTCTTACAAAGACCAACAAAACATATCAGAGACAAGGAGAGCAAAGAAAACACAGATAAATATTGGCAATGCTATGTAATTTTTTATCACGTGATGAAGGGAGATTAATTAAATGTGAAAAATAATTACATAAATATACAAAATGTAATGAATTTTGGAGTAAGTAATGGGTTTAATGGTGATGGTGCTGCTCGTGCACAGGACGGTTCTGCCTAAATATTTATCTTATATATCTTTCAGAGTTCTTAAAATGTGGTACAGTGTTATTATATATATTTCCGTTGTCTCTGAGGGTTTTGAAAAGCGCTATAGAAATAAAATGTATTATTATTTTTTATCATGTAAAAAATTTAATAAATAAAGGCTGTATATCAACAAATACAGATGTGTTTGATTAAAAGTCAAGTGCATATTGTGAACATGTTTGCAGTTTAACCTAAACAACCTTTTGTGTCTTTTGTTTTTTATTTTGTTCTTGTCATGTTTTGTGCAGTTTTTCTGTTTCAATGCTTATGTCACTGCAAACCAGTTTCCCCACAGAGACGGAGCTATCTATCTTTAATATGACCTCGGTGCTGTGTGTGGTCATTGAAAAGATTTTTAAAATTAAAATGTGATGGAGGAGTGTCCTCTTTTTAATGGAGCTACGTCTTCTTCCCTCGTTCACTGTGAATTTTGAAGCTCAGGCTGAACACTGACAGCACAGAGACCTATAGTGAAACCTTAGACATGGACTCTGTCAGGGGCCCCTCCACCTCCTGGGCCCTGGAGCAGCTACACCTCTGTGTTTTTAGTTTTTCCTCTAAACAAAGGTCTTGGGGTTTTTCTGCAGCAACATAAAAATAGTGACCCTTTCAGACACATCTACATAAAAGGTGTTTTCTTTGTCATTTCCATTCCACTTCTTGTAATCAGTGTAAACCTCTGCAGTTTGCTTTTGTGTCATAAAAATAAACATCTTACTGTAAAGACAAATTACAAAATGTCTATAGGCTGCAGACACTGACACATTTCTACAATCTGAAAATGGTACTCACTTTTTAAATCCTTTTTAAATCCAGCTCCATTTCGTTCTGTTTCCACTCAGCTCTTGTTTTAAACCCAGACACAGATGTGGAGCTCCTGGTAGGATCTGCTCCGCTCTGGTCCGTTTCACTCTAAAGGCTCAGTTAAGTGTGGCTCTATGCTGCGAGCTGATTGGTCGAGGAGACAATAAACCCTGCCTCCTCTTTCTCTCTCTTTTCCACTTGGAGCTGTTTGAATGTGACAGTGGCCAAATAAATTAAATCCAATTGAATTCTAACACCAAATACACTTGTTGGTGTTAAATTGTGGAATAGATGAGTGATGACAGTTCACACTATCGCAGTTTGGCTGATGAACAGAACTGGCAACGGAGACCATTTAGAACCACAAATAGATATTGGAAGATAAACAAAAGTATATAATATGTTATCATAGATATACTTTATCTCAGATATATATAAAGAAGTAAACCGGGGATAAACCGGGACGGAACCAACTCCTGGGAACAAAAAGAACAGCTAAAGCTAATTGTTTTTGCTAAATGCTTTAAAAGAATGATTCACTTTTGCTAATAAGTTTAATGTCTTTGATTATTCTTTGTTATTTAGCAAGAAATGCTATAATGCCGGAGAATACCAGATGCACCAGGGGAGCGCGGAACTTGGTGAAGTTAGGCAAAACCGTTTTTTGACTTTGCCGTTGCACTATTGTGTGTTATTTATGTTTTGTTTTATGGATTTATTAGTAAAGATATTGAACTGCACTGGATCGCTCTCTGTGGATTTATTGCTTTGGTGTATGGATTATTATAAAGCAGGCATGTCCAAAGTCCGGTCCGGGGGCCAAAAATGGCCCAAAATTAGATTTTTCCTTAGGTTTCAGTGATAAAACATATTGTTTATGGCACCAACAGCACCTCCATCATTCACTGTCATACCAGTTGTACCTGTTCAAATCCAACTAAAACCTGTTCAAATCCAACTAAAACCTGATTATATTTAACTTAAACATAATAAAATCCCACTAAAACCTGTTCAAATATGGCCCTCTTTGCAAAACATTTGGACATCTTGGTTTTAAAGGGTGCGCAAAAATAGTTTAACTGGCTTCACTTTAATATTTAAGCTACACCTTCAGACTTCTAAAGTAAGTAACAGTGAACTGTAGTGTACTTCTGAGAGAGAGGAGAAGAAGTGACAGAAAGAACATAAATTCATTAACTTTGTCAATATTTGTTCCATTTAGGATCATTTAGGATCATTTAGCATTAGTAACTCTCCTGTTTGCAGTCTCTCTTGGTCTTTTGTCGAGTGATAAAACATTGCAGTATTTAGTGAAGGCTATAAAGATATCGTGGATAATTCTGAGGTGTCTGTGTGAAAGAGCTTGATAGATTTGTTGTGTATAGTATAATAACTTCATGTCTCAAATGTGATTGTATTTATTATGTAAACCACTATCACCACCAGGCGCCGCTGGAGATAAGGTTGTCCTTCTGTAGTAGGTGCTTTCCCCACAGCTCAGGAGGTGGGCTCCAGGACACCTCCTCACTGCAGACTCAGAGTGGTTTTATCTGTTCCAGCAGAAGTCCTCAATAATTCTCTTGGTCTTCTTGATGTTCAAACCAATGATGTGTTGCTCCTCAGTCCTGTACGGTGTCTCGTTGTTGTGGTTGAATTGACAATAACGTTTGATGGAGAGGAGGAACCAGAAAAGTCGTGGCCTGGAGCTTTCGTACATGTTTTCAGTGGAAGATGGGCGGCAGTAGCTCAGTGGTAGAGCGGTCGTCCTTCAACCGGAAGGTAGGCGGTTCGATTCCCGCTCTCCCCACAGTTCATACTGTCATTGTGTCCTTGGGCAAGAAACTTAACCCACCTTTCCTCCAGTGGCTGTAACACATTAGAACAATGTAAGTCGCTTTGGATAAAAGCGTCAGCTAAATGAATAAATGTAAATGTAAGATATAATCAAGGCCCTGTTTTAAGACACGTCTCTCCTGCCGGTCACACAAACCCTAACAATCTCTGGATCTTAGGTTAACTAAACCAGCTCCAGCGTGTGGTGTATCATGTCCTGGTTTAGACCTGGTTTAGTCCTGGTTTAGTCCTGGTTTAGACCTGGTTTAGACCTGATTTAGTCCTGGTTTAGACCTGGTTTAGACCTGGTTTAGTCCTGGTTTAGACCTGATTTAGACCCGGTTTAGTCCTGGTTAAGACCTAGTTTAGTCCTTGTTAAGACCTGGTTTAGTCCTGGTTAAGATCTGGTTTAGTTCTGGTTAAGACCTAGTCAAGACCTGGTTTAGTCCTGGTATAGTCCTTGTTAAGACCTGGTTTAGTCCTGGTTCAGTTCTGGTTAAGACCTGGTTTAGACCTGGATTAGAACTGGTTTAGACCTGGTTAAGACCTGGTTTAGTTCTGGTTAAGACCTGGTTTAGTCCTGTTTAAGACCTGGTTTAGTCCTGGTTCAGTTCTGGTTAAGACCTGGTTTAGTCCTGGTTCAGTTCTGGTTAAGACCTGGTTTAGACCTGGATTAGAACTGGTTTAGACCTGGTTAAGACCTGGTTTAGTTCTGGTTAAGACCTGGTTTAGTCCTGTTTAAGACCTGGTTTAGTCCTGGTTCAGTTCTGGTTAAGACCTGGTTTAGTCCTGGTTCAGTTCTGGTTAAGACCTGGTTTAGTCCTGGTTCAGTTCTGGTTAAGACCTGGTTTAGTTCTGGTTAAGACCTGGTTTAGTCCTGTTTAAGACCTGGTTTAGTCCTGGTTCAGTTCTGGTTAAGACCTGGTTTAGACCTGGATTAGAACTGGTTTAGACCTGGTTAAGACCAGGTTTAGTCCTGTGATATTTGTGCTGCAGGTGTCTTCAAACAGGTCCTCATTGCCTTTCATCAACAACCAACAAAGCCCTGTGACTCTTTTCTTCTGTCGACATGTGAGGTCGGCTCAGGTGAGAACATCACCATAGAAACCACAGGAGGCAGGTGTGGTCAGATACAGAGACTTTGTTCAGGCTTAGTCCTAGAGAGGGTTGTGTTGGAGAATATTTGAGCTGTGCTTTAGAGCTGAGACGAGTCACACCAGAGAAAAGTCCTGGAGCCAGGACACAACACTGAGTAGCATTGAACAAGTCTCTGCCATTCTTCAGTAAAACATAAGACTATAGTCTTGAACCGCGTCAAGGATCAGACCCTGGTCTTTACCAGAGTCCAGACTAAACAGGTCTACAGCCTTGCAGCTGACGGCAGGCTTCTCTCTTACAGGGTCTGCTCTCTGAAGAATAGACCGGCCGAATTAAGGTTATGAACTTTAAATCTACAGTTCTCCAACATTTAGTTCAGGATTACTCCAGGATTTAATCCAGGTTTAGTCCAGGTTTTGTTCTGGTCTTGTTCTAAAACATGGTGAGAAGTCTCTAATAAAACATATAACTGAGTTGTTGTCATCTCCTCTTCAATTACTGAGGAGCTGAATTAAGACCTGATTTGGTTTTAATCAAGGTTTTTTTTTAACTCTGCTCCAGAGGCTTTTAAATATTCACACACAGTGTATTCAACTGAAAAAATGACAGACAGATATTTTCTCAACACAAATGTGGAACTGATGTGAGCCAGAAACAGGGCTCGTTTGAATCATTTCATAAAGTCTTTTTTCTGATTCACCATCACATAAAGTTATTATTAATGCAGTTTTCTCACAGTTGTGTAACATGTTGTGACTCAGTGTCCCACTCTGAAAAGGTTTTGGTTAAACAAGGGCCCGGTTTAAGTTTAAGTTCTGTGTTGTTCATGAATTTTCTGGTTAATGGATTTTCATCTTGTAGTGAGAAAAACGAAATCAGAAAATAAACCATTTCCATTCAGGGGACAGAAATTGAAATAGAGATAGAAGAAGATCGCAGGTGGTCTTTGCATCAGTTAAAGACCATACATCATTAAAAACACAGGAACAGACAGAACACAGAATGCATATAAGAGTTCATGTGTTTGATTGTTTACAGATTATGTTGCTTTGGAAGAAACACTGTTTAAACATCTGTTAGTGTTTGTTTTCCAGGATCTGTATGTTCTCCCGGAAAGAGCGAGAGGAAAAGATAATGACCAGAATGGAAAGGGTCTTTAATGATTTACTTTGCTCTGGATAAACACTAGAGCCTTCTGATATGTCACTGAACAACCTGCATAGGTTAAAACGCTTCCTGTTATTCTTCTTCAGGATCCACAGAAGTGCTGCTGTACCTTCTTCAGCCGCAGTAAAAATGTAGAAATGATCAGTAGTGGCCCTGCTCAGCCCGCTCTAACGCTCTGGGGACAGTGGACGGGGTCTACCGCAGACCTACCGCAGACCTACCGCACGTGTCCATGGTTCTTCAGGGCAGAGACAGCAGCAGCTGCCCCAGACTCTCAGATACTCTCCAGAAATGTTGTTTATTACCTTTATTTGAACCCAAACAATGACTGTTTTTTATTTTCCAGTTTTCATTTAAAAAAGGTTGTTACAGTTGAACTATTTGAGTCTACTGCATTTTCACCTTTTCCTTTCTCCAATTTCTTTTCTTCTTCCTGTGTTTTATTCTTCCTTTGAACCTAAAATCCAAATTATCACCAAACTGTTTTTTTTTTCACAAATGAACCGGACCTTGGTTATAGGTTATTGGACCTTGAATATTAGTTCAAAACCAAAGACAAATGTGAAATACATGGAATAGTTATATCCAATAACATATAATGTGAGCTCAGATGTTAATAATAACAGCAGTTTTAACAGCAACATTATGACCATCTTAACTACGTTTGTAAAGCTGGATCTAACATTTTGGAATAATGTAAATTATTAACCCACTGAACCGGACCTGGGTTAAGTTTGGTCCAGACCAAGACCAAACACATTCTTCTGGAGTTTTAAACTGAACGTTGTGTTTGTCCAAAGTCCAGAGCAAATGATTTAGATTTTAATATTCATAACCGTTTTCTTCAGAACTGCTTGTTGAGAGTTTTATAATCCTTTTATAAACAGCTCTCTCTCAGCCATAGAAGAGACCTGACCTCTGAACTTTGAGCTGTTGTTGAGGTAAAAACACTTCATGAATCAGTGACAGAGGAGGATTTTTAATTAAATTTTCTGTTAGAAGTCAGAGTTCGACTGAGGCTGTGTTTGTGACTGAAACAGAAACAGACAAGGCTCAGGTGACGACTGTAACCTTCAGCTTTGAGCGCTTTGATTAATTCAGTATATTTCTGTTTATTGCATGTTTTAGCCCTGCTTTAGTGGTTTTCTGGACTCAGTCTAGTCTTTTTTTAATACCAGTTTTGTTCTAAGTATAGTCTTAGTCTAGTCCAGTCAGTGGATGGGTTTAGGTGGATTTTGTCTTTAGTTCTGGTTTGGTCCTTTTTTATTCAATCCCAAGAACAGACATATAAACCATGTTTTCTTTTGGCCGGTCTTGACGTCTGAGACCTTTACTAAACAGTCCAAGACCAGTCTCAAATACTACGTCACCAATGTCGTCACAATTATTAAGTTACAGGTAAAACCGAGCTGTGGCTGACACTAAAACTCCGAGTCAGAACTGGCCGTCTGCAGTGTTTCTCGTGGCGTCTGTGTCAGGTCACATGATCGTTTCTCTGTCAGTCTCTGAACACTGACTGACAGCTGCACTGATGCATCGTGGGTCGTTAAAAGTGCGAGTCAGCGACGCTGTCTTCCCTGTGAACTCCTGAGTCATGATTTACAGCAGAAAGAGGTCAGAGGTTACAGTGGAAATGGATCTGTTGGAGAAGAGTTTTGTGTGGAGACAACTGAGGAGCCCATCCATTTCTCTTTGTCTCTGGGATAAAAAGAGGTCTAAACTTGGTCTAAACCTGGTCTAACCTTGGTCTAAACCTGATCTAAATTTGGTCTAAACCTGGTCTAACCTTGGTCTAAACCTGGTCTAAACTTGGTCTAAACCTGGTCTAACCTTGGTCTAAACCTGGTCTAAACTTGGTCTAACCCTGGTCTAACCCTGGTCTTTACCTGGTCTAACCTTGGTTTAAAACTGGTCTTTACCTGGTCTAACCTTGGTCTAAACCTGGTCTAAACCTTGTCTAACCTTGGTTTAAAACTGGTCTTTACCTGGTCTTAACCTGGTCTTTGCCTGGTCTTTACCTGGTCTAACCCTGGTCTAACCTTGGTCTAAACCTGGTCTAAACCTTGTCTAACCTTGGTTTAAAACTGGTCTTTACCTGGTCTTAACCTGGTCTTTGCCTGGTCTTTACCTGGTCTAACCCTGGTCTAACCTTGGTCTAAACCTGGTCTAAACCTTGTCTAACCTTGGTTTAAAACTGGTCTTTACCTGGTCTTAACCTGGTCTTTGCCTGGTCTTTACCTGGTCTAACCCTGGTCTTTACCTGGTCTAAACATGGTTTAAAACTGGTCTTTACCTGGTCTTAACTTGGTCTAAACCTGGTCTAAACTTTGTCTAAACTTGGTTTAAACCTGGTCTTTGCCTGGTCTAACCCTGATCTAACCCTGGAAACAGATCTAAATGGAACGGTTCTTTGTCTGTGGGTAAAAAGAGGACCCTGCTCGGCCTCACTCGGCTGTTATTATCTTGTTTTTGTTGGATTATTTTTTCTCCCGAGACACTCTCATCTCGAGGTTCCTTTTGTCCTGATCAAACTGAAGAGAGCCCACAGTACTCACTGAAGAGGGACATCACAGCAACCAATCACAGCCCCCCGTCGCCGGTGACATCATCTGCCGCCAGGAGACTCAGTGGGAGGCCACTCTTTAATCAGGTGAGTAATTACTGCAGTAGAGCGGATTTTACATAAATCTTCCTCAAAATGAGTCCTGAATATTTCTGAAGCAGACACGGATTTCACAGCAGTGTTGATTTTTCTGATATTTATTTTATTTTTAGCAGTGACTTTTGTTTTTGTGCCTCTTAACTTTCACAGTACTTTATTTATAAAAACACCTGGACATCCACTTGTGGTAGCTGCACACATCGACACGTTTTAAAGACAGTTCTTCAGAGAAAATGTACCATGTCAGACACAGCAACACCTGCTTCGTTTTTACAGACTGGAGTGTTTTGACATGGGGCAAACAAAGCAGAGACATGTCTCCCACTTTCACATTTACATTTACATTTACATTTAGTCATTTAGCAGATACTTTTATCCAAAGCGACTTACAAGTGAGGATAACAATGAAAGCAATTTTAACAACACAAGGAACAAAAAGCATAAGTGCACAAAAAACTAGTCAGTTTAAACCCACACAAAGCTAAGGATACAGATTTTTTTTTTTTTTTAATGAGAAGGAGTTGATAAAAGGAAGTAGAACTCAGTGTTTGTCAGTCAGGTGTTGACGGAAGAGATGTGTTTTCAGGCGTTTTTTAAAGATGGCTACAGAATCTGCTGATCTTGTAGCAGCAGTAGATCATTTCACCAATGTGGAACAGATCCAGAGAAGGTACGTGAGAGTGATTTTTTTCCTTTTTGGGACGGTACCACCAGCCGTTGTTCATTTGCAGAGCGCAGGGATCTGGTAGGAACGTAGGTCTGTATTAGTGAGTGAAGATATGAGGGTGCAGAACCAGAGGTGGTCTTGTAGGCCTACAAGACCTAATGAATAGTGCTCTGACTCAGAGACCTCGTTTCTCCAGGATACTCTAAATGACAGATCTGAGAGGTAAGACTTGAACCATGGTAACACCATTCCAGAGACACCCATCGCCCTGAGAGAAGACAGGAGGATGTGATGATTAACAGTGTCAAAAGCAGCAGACAGATCCAGTAAGATGAGTACAGATGACTTGGATGTTGCCTTTGCCAGTCTCAGGGCTTCGATGACTGAGAGCAGGGCAGTTTCAGTGGAATGACCGCTCTTGAACCCAGACTGGTTCTGGTCCAGGAGGTTGTTCCGTGTGAGAACGGAGGAAAGCAGGTTAAACACAACTCGCTCCAGAGCTTTCCCCTTCCCTTGTAGACACGTGGATGTATAATAGGATATACTGTATAGCTGAGTCTCAGCTGCTGTTTCCTCTGGCCCTGACCCACTGGAGGAAACGGATTAGTACATAATGAGTTCAAGATTAAAGGAACATAAAACATGATTGTTGTAATTTAAAATCTTTATTAATGTCAAAATGAGTTACATTTATGCATTTCTTTCTCAGTCATGGAGCTGGTGGAACACACTGCAGGATGGAGATTTCTTGCCTCTTTGTTTCAAGTGTGGTTCCTTAAATCTCCAAGAGTCTGATAATGTGAATTTGTAAACTCACAAATCTCGTGAGAATCCAGCTGCAGCACAAGGTCAGGGGTCTGTGGACCTTCTACTTGATCTAAAAGAGAAGTGGGAAACCCCTTCAGCTCACATAAATGAGCAGAAATTAGGGGAAGCGCTCAGGGGAAGAAATGGGATTATGTAAACCACAAATTTTTTAGATTAGATGAGTCAGTTTTACTGGCTCAATTACTATTGATCCAGTATTTTATTACATTTATTCAAAATGGTTAAAAAATACGGAAATCCAAGACAGGTTACAGCTTGCCATGGGAAGTATTACTGACCAAAAACTCTTGAGCAATTTATGAAACATGTACAGACATACAGAGACTGTAAGATTTGGAGTTAATAATTGTTTTCTGAAAGTCATAAAAATCGTAAAATATTGTATCCTTACCATTACCACAATGAAAACCGTTCTGAGATTTATTTTACTCACAAACCAATTGGATAATCTAATAATTAACAGGGGTCCACAGTTCACGCCCCTCTTCCTGACAGTGCTGTATTTTTCCGACTCTATCCTTTACTCCTGAACTCACCGCTGCCATATTGTGTTGTTATTCTCGAAGCAGCTGAGCGCCCAAACGTGTCTTTTTATTTTTTTCCTTCATTTGCGGACACTTTCCACAGGTGGATACTACTCTTTGGACCCTTTCTGGACTAAAAACACCTTCAGCTCGCCGTAGAAGTCTCAAGACCACGTCAAAACCCCGTTTGGTGAGTACTTTTAACCGAGTAAACGTGTTGAATAAGCGAGCAACGGCTGGACATTACTCACTTCTACTTTTCCCATTCAGGCTAAGTGGTGCTAACGTAGCAAAAAAAGCTCCCAAAACATCTTCTTTTACTAAATGAAAGTTATGACACGTATCGGCGGACAAGTAAACCTTATCTTACCTGCAAGTAGATCTTTTAACTTGCATTTATAGTTACGTTTTCTGACGTAAAACGAGCCGAGCTGAGTTGACAGCTGGCTAACTTTGGAGCTAAGTGGCTAACACTAAAAAGTTGGACTCCAAGCTGAAAACTCAACTAAAACACACAGTAAAACTGGTTTATTATGTAGTTTTCAATGCTTTGTAAATATTAGTCTGGCGTTTGGTTAAGTTTGTCTGTTGTAAATTAATGTAAAAACTCTCAGAAGGGGATTATTTGTGGCATGTTTCTAAAAATTTCCACACTTTTTTTTGGCTGCGTGCTTGAATCACATGTCACACCTGTCTTATTTTTACCTGTCATACCACGTGATTTACGTAGCTTAAGTGGAAGTGAAGGTGGATCCTGAAAGTTGTATTTGCCTGGCTCCACAAGAAAATAAAAAAGGGAAGTTTGCTTGGTTTGTCTGTGGCGGTGAATCAGTGTGAAAAGGGCAGGGACCACAGTGCTTTCTCTAATTACATTCTAACAGTGTTTAGACAAGCCCTAACTTATCATTACAGCCTTTTTAGAGTAACTACAGCTACATCAGACCAACTGCAAAGTCACTGCGCCTGTCCTTTCTACACATTCCTGTCTCTACAGGACAGTATGTGAGAAAAAGAAGGGTCCAATAGTTTAAAACAAGTCTACATCTGGTTTAACCCTGGACTAAACTAACTGGGACCAGTTCAGTTCCAACAAAAAACTGTTCAAATTCATCTAAAATCCGTCCAAGTCCAACTAAAACCTGTCCAAACCAATTAAAATCAGCTTAAAAAGAGGAAATGAATATTAAAAATAATTTTTGAAAGACTTAAATGAAGATGATAGATGGATAAATATGACAGTGGGGGTTAAAATGGTAAAAATAAACTAATGACTAATGATTCTAAAATTGGCAGGAATGGTATTTTCTTTTTTTCTTTTTTGTAAATGTAAATTGTTGTAGTCGTCTTGTGTGTTTTTTTTTTTGTTGAGGGTTAGGAAAAAATTAGTCTCTTGACTTCAGCCTTCACCCTTTTGTTCATGGAAGGCTTTAATATTGCATATTTTTACACCAATAGACCAAATAAACTAAATAAACCGGAACTCACTCTGGTCTTTACCTGGTCTTGATTTGGTCTTGATTTGGTCTTGATTTGGTCTTTTACCTGGTCTTTTACCTGGTCTTTACCTGGTCTTTTACCTGGTCTTTTACCTGGTCTTGATTTGGTCTTGATTTGGTCTTTACCTGGTCTTTTACCTGGTCTTTTACCTGGTCTTGATTTGGTCTTGATTTGGTCTTTACCTGGTCTTTAACCTGGTCTTTAACCTGGTCTTTACCTGGTCTTTTACCTGGTCTTTTACCTGGTCTTTTACCTGGTCTTTACCTGGTTTAAAGCTAGTGTAAGCCTGGTCCAACACAGTATGGGATTCAACCAAATCTATATTGTGACACTTTTATGTTAATATTGTCTGAAAATAAATTGTTGAAAAAAGTAATTTTTGTTGTAAATGATCCTCATATCTTAGTTTTATTCTAAACAGATTTGTGAACAACATTTAGGATGGAGTTACTGAACAGGATGTGACATTTACATGAAGCACCCTCGTGTTTGTCCTGTGAGCTGTGACTGTCGCTGCATGAGTAGTGTTGGACATCATTTCAAAACCAGGACACCTTTCCTAACTGCATTATCGCGCCTAAAGGAAACTAAAGAAAACCTGGGTGTAATGATCATTAAAGCAGATAAAAATGATGCAATAACCAGTTTTATTACAGTCTTGCACAGACTGAAAAAAGCACATTTGACTTTACACAACATAGTTTATCTATTTCATTCCTCTCTCCAGATACTAAAGACACTATTTACCAAAGAAAGGTAAAAAAATTTACTTCTGCATTGCCTTGGTTCAGCGAAGTGGCAGGAAACGGATAAAAGTCCCAGTGTGGCGTCTCATTATTATGCATTTATGTAAATATAATATAGCCATTAGCTTCAATTTAAGGGTGTCCTTACTGTAGCTGTTGTATAAATCATCTTTATAGATTGTGTTGTGTTTCTACATCACTCTGTAACAGAATCCAGGCTGCACACTTCAGACAGAGCTTATGTTTTTCCTTGTTTTTGTGCTAGTTTTGTCACAGTAACCCTAACTCTGGGCCTGTTCACATTCCTGTCGTCTTTGTGTCTGTCTGACTCTTGTTTTAATCCTATTATCCGTCTCCGGGGCTTACACAGGTATTTCTATCCCTTGACTCTAGAGAACATGTTGTTGTGGTGCTGTGCTCAGTGGGACTTTGTAAAGCTCTAGTTTATCCACAAATACTACACAGGATTTGGTCAAAGAAACTCCATATGTCATTTTTTTGAGTAGCATAACCCTTGTGACACTCGTCTCTGGAGGACATCTGCAGGATAATAGTTTAATGTTTCAAATGACGGTCACTACTACAGCCCAAATCTATTTACAACATGAAGCTGAGATAGTCCAGGGTGATAAATTTATTGCTAAATCTATCAAAAAAATTCTTCTAATCTTGCACTGTTCACTGTGTTGTGGCTATTACCGCTGCTAACACCAGAGCAGTTCTAACTATTATGTCTGTCTCTGCAGATGCTAAAAACAATAATAATCGCCAGAGAAAGCAGTAATATTATCTTTTGAAATGCTTTGATTTAGGGAAGTGGCAAGAAACTCTGCAGCATTGTTACTTTGTTGATTTATGCAAATGATTCTTGAGATTTGATGCTTTTACGTCTTTGAACAAGGTTTTGTGTTCTTTATTACACAGGGTCTATGGAGACAGAAAGGGGTCAAACTAAAAACAACCAAATCTAAACTGCTTTATTTTATTGTGTTTCTTGTTTTGAACATTATTATTCCTTGAATTTGAGTAGTTTTGTGGAGTGTTGACTGTAAGTCTTTGTGAATTATATTTATGAAAACATTACAACATGAGCACAAACATAAATGATTTAAAAAAAACCTAAAGACAAAGAGGAGCCAGTTCTTCATATTTTCCTCATCTGCTCTGCGGCTGGTGCTGTCAGCGGCGTGCAAAGAGCTGAAGCCTTGTACTCTCTGCAGCTGTAATTTATTTTCCAGTCTTTGCTATAAATGTTCTCCTTGTTCTTCTTTTACTACTTCTACATCTCTGTTGCTGCATGTTCAAATAAATGTAGGGTCAATAGTATTTACTATTTTGCATTAACTGCGGTCACATGCAAAAGACGTTGAGTCATCTGTCGGGTCGGCTGCACAAGGAGCTTTCTGTTGAAGCGGCGGGATAAAAATAGAGAAGTACAAAACTGAAAATCATTTACTTCTTCATTTTTAAGATTTCTTGTCCGCTGAGAGAAAGCCCTCTGACTCATCTAACATCTCTAAAAGACTCTGAGACATCACAGAATCAGTGCATTAGTCAATAACAAACCCCAAACCGAGCAAGCGGGTTTGAAGAGGTACAAGTGGGAAATTCTGTGACAGTGTGTGGTTTTTTTGAAGTGTTTGACAGTGAAGAAAGTGCTGGCTGTGATTAGACTTGAGGTAACATGTATTTAATCAAAAGCAAATGTTAAGAGTCGATGAGTGATACTCTCAGTAGTTTAGCATTAATGAGTACTGCTATTTCTTTATTTCTTATTTCTTATAAACTTTCTCTTTTTATTCCAATGAAACTGTTGTCCTGTGACATTCGACTCAGAGGAAATCATTATCATCAAACCAAGCTCTTATTTCTATTTCTGGTTGAACTTGTTTTCTTGCAGCAGCAGCAACTCAGGACGTTTTTGTGTTTATTAAAAGTAACACCGCCTTACAGGAAGTCCACGGTGTCTCTTCCTGTTTAATACAGACATTGTGCGAGGTTGTAAACAGACCTCAGATTAGACATGGCTCTTCTCAGGTGAGGATTAGGAAGCTCTGTCGATGGAGAAAGTTATTTAAAGGGAAGCTTTAGCTGTGTCCTTGGTGGTGTTGCTGAGAAACTGTTGCTTCTGTGAAAGTATAAAACTAAAGGGCCAAAGTCTGGGTGTGTGGAAAAAAGGAGAAGTCAGTGTGTGTTTTGTGTTACTATAAACCACTCAGATTTAAACTCACTTTGAGAAACAAAAGTTTGACTAATCATAAAAGCAGAAGCAGTGCAGACATTAGCTGTTTGTTGCTTCAGTCCAATGCCACCAGTTCTCTTTTCTCTCTAAGGGTTTATTGACTCTAATTTCTCTGTTATGGTGCTGATAAAACAATATTATCTTACTGTTTTATTGCTCTTCCTGTGGTTTGTGGCTTCAAATATAAACTGAGTCTTAACATTAGAGCATTAATCTGTGGGAAATGAATGCTGTCTATTTAACAAAAATGAAGGAAATCAATTAGTAATGGGCGATATGAACGATATGCGATATAAATGATAAAAAATTGGCATACGATAGAGATTTTAATTCTATTGCACTACCGCGATAATACATGTTGATGATGCAATTTCCCCGCAAAATTTACAGCCACGAGCTGCAGCTTGAAACATGGCTGAAAGCGAAACGGAGGAGCTGGTGAAAAAGACGCAACATCCATTATTTGGACGTAATTCGGATTTAAGCCGTCTGACGTGCAGCAGCAAATTATACTCTGTAGAGTGTGTGGGGCAACAGTTCCGGCTAAGAGAGTAACACGACTAATCTGTTGTACTACCTCAAAACGAAACATGTTACTGAATACCAGCTTTGCCAGCTCCGTGAAGACCGAGCTGGCAAGCTGGTATTCAGTAACATGTTTCTTTGAGGTAGTACAACAGATTAGTCGTGTTACCTCCGTGAAGACTTCACGGAGCTAGCATAGCCAGGCAATGCAGCCAAAGAGCGAGCGGGAGCGAGAGAGAGAGAGAGAGAGCGGGAAGCGGCGAGAGAGAGAGAGAGAGAGAGATTAAGATTAAATTAACATATAAAATCTTACACGTTTGTCAACAGAAAAAAGTGTGAAAGATCCCCGAATTGACCGTGCTGTTGCTTTATGCAAGAAGATTGTGAGTTCCTTTTCAGGAATACAGGAATAACATTAAAAAATACATTTAGCAGTTTGGCTTTCCTTAGGATCTATGTAACCTGTTCTGAAATGATTCTATTATAATTTATATATCGCAATATATATCGTTATCGCAAGAGGCTGCAATGTATATCGCAATATGGATTTTTGGCCATATCGCCCATCCCTAAAATCAATTTAAGGACAAACAAAGCAATAATTAAGAACAAAAGTTGTTGTTCTAATGCAGGGCTTTCCAAACTCAAGAAGGGACAGATTTGTAAATGTGATAATGTCCAAGGGGAGGGACTTTTATCTGAACCAAAAGTAGGAAACGCACAAATAAATGTTAAAACTGTTTCAGGGTGAAATTATAACTTCTGCTTGTAATCTGAAAATACAAACTGCAAACATCAAAATGTAACAGTCTATTTCATTTTTTTTATTTCACTTTATTTGTTCTTTAAATTAAATAAAAAAAAGTTATTATTTTTAATTGGTTCATTAAAAATAATAACTTTCAAAGTAATGCATTTCTACCTTCAATGTAAGAACAGGAGCAGGATGAAGAACCATTCTTATTTACAACAACCACATCCTTCCTTTTTAATAGTCCTGACTTTAGTCAAAACCAGGTCTAAACCAGGTCGAAACCAGGACTGAACCAGGACTGAACCAGGACTGAACCAGGACTGAACCAGGACTGAACCAGGACTGAACCAGGACTGAACCAGGACTGAACCAGGACTAAACCAGGTCTGAAACAGGACTGAAACAGGTCTGAAACAGGACAAAACCAGGTCTGAAACCAGGTCTGAAACCAGGACTAACACATTTGAACACGTAAAACTGAACCAACAGCTGTGAGAGAAAGGTGCAGATTATTTGAATGTGTGAAAAAGTCCCTATATTTTAACTCTCTCTCTTTCTTTAACCGTTCACCTTTGTATCATCAGTGAGTATCCAGTTCTTTTTATTTTTTATTTTAGCACTTTTGTAACAAGTATAAAAGAGTATCAATGAAAAAGTTCTGGAACAAACTGGCTTTTTTCACTTATTCATGATCCAACACTTATTTGCTGTGGATGTTCTTTCCAAAGAGACACTTAAACTGGGCTCGTAGTTTAGTGTGAAAGTGGGGGGTCGAGAGCAGCTCACTGTGTTAATGCAGAGCTATTGAGTCGAGATTAAAATGGCTGAGTTGCTTTTCGTGGTTTTTAGCTTTGCAGTGTAAGGTCTTGGTTCTCAAACCCAAGTCTCATGTGTTTCCCCAAAACAGAATAACTTTGGAAACAAAAAAGTCTCACTTGTTTAACTCTTTTCAGCCATTACTTACTAATAATACAGGAGCCAGGGTTATAATAACGTCAGCACCAGATGTAAGTTACACCGGACTGGATTTGGTTTAGGTTGGACACCTGTGGACCTGACACACAGGAGGCAGCCACACGATCCACCAGAACACTGACAACATCCAGATAACCTGCACCGTACACCGATCGTACCCACGTGACCTAAATGTGTCAACAAACCCCTACATTTTCACTAGAGATGCTCCGATCAGCATTGTTGGGGCCGATTACCGATCACCGATCACCAAAATCATGATCTGCCGATTGCCGATCACAGAATGGCAGGGGAATGGGAATCTTTTATCTATAATCATGCAGAGTTTGCACCATTTGTAGAAATGAAACTAACTCTAAATTAACTGTATTGAGAAAAAAAAACTGTAGACGGTTGGTTTAGTTTCTCATACTCTGCATATGCAGAGTGTATGGCGTGTTCTAAGATGCCTAATCATGTTAGTGGTGTTAAAATGATGTTGCTTGCTTCCACCTCGAGGGATTTCATCACGACATGCGTTGCAAACGGCTAACTTTACGTCTTTATCGGACACTTTGACAGACATCCCAACCTGCAAAAAGTCATTTCTTGGAGGTAGTTATTTCCTAAATAACTTTCCTGTGTGCATACACAATAAAAGATGTGAAATACATCTCAGCTCTATCTGAATGGAAGAACTGAGATATATTGGAGCAGCCTTCTCTGCTTAGCCTCCCTAACATGTTGTGGTTCCTAAAAGATATAAAAGCATCAAATATTATTTATATAAGCTGTAGGCCTATGCAATTATTCGTTAATTATGTTTAAATATGTAGATTACTTTTACTAAGCTGCTATTTATGTAAACTGCTTTTATTTATTTTCCATTGCAACTTTAAATAGTTCTAAGCAGTTTGGTGTTTTCATGTTGCCTTGGCAACAAGCCTGAATAAAATGCACATGAAATGAAACTTATCAACTCACCTCAACATGCCTTTTGCAATCATTTAGATAGACATAACTTATTAATTTGGTTTGGGAGAAGAGATAAAAGCCCGCCTACACTGACAATTGATGTGTTGATTTGCAGAAACAGGCCAATCTGGATGCTCTCTGTCTTACAAGCACTGCACACACACACACAAGGTCTTGAGCTCTTGTTGCCACTGACAAGCTCCGCTCTGCTGTTGTGTACCTGTGCCGCGCCATGCATGCACGTGTGAAAAAGTTGCATGATTTACGTCACGCGATCGGCTTTTTTGATCGGTGCTTTTGGGGTTCGCCGATCAAGCTATTTTTAGTCAATATCGGCCGATCATGATCGGTGGCCGATCAATCGGAGCATCACTATTTTTCACCCCCAGAGTCGATCCTTCAGGGTCTAGTGACTAGTCCATGGCGCTCTTTTGTGAGAACTTGAAGTGTCTGGTAGCTCCAACTGTTCATGAGATATACCACACAGAACATGTCGGAGAGTCCGGGGGAGATGACCCTGATTACGTCTGAGTAAAATGTGTGAAAAGGGCTTTAGTTTAATACTAATATTGTCACAGACAGAGGTGGTTCAGACTCGGGACGATAGCAGCCTCTGTTTTAAAGAGTTTAGCTTCTAATACATAAGTGCTCACATTCTCTCTCGGCGGTAACGAAACATTTACGGTTCACTTTTGTCTGTTTTGGGGCGAGTAGAGCTCAGCCTGTGCTCGTTAAAGCAGCGCTCCCTGATTTCCTCCTTTTGTCCCAGTCTCAGAGCAACCCTCCTCCAGCAGCAGCTTTCTTTTATAAACAAATTAAAACTAGATCACTTTTTATCTCTAAAGTACTAATACATGACACCAAAGAGTTTGTTCCTATAGATTATTCTTTGATACAAACTGTGATAATGAGGTGCTGTGCTTTGAATGGTGAGTATCTTATCTCCGGATGTAGATATTTTTTGTTTATATTCCACAGATGAGTGGTTGAGATGTAGATACCTGGTTATTTTGTTTCGGCTGTGAGTGGGCGTGAGGACAGACGACAGAGCGTCGGTGGAGCAGACCTTTTAATGTAAGTCCGGAGATTCAGCTGATGGCAGTATTTTTATCAGAGACGGAGACGCCTGTGGTGTTCAGCCCTGAGCCAAACCAAACTCTGTGACGTTTAAAGGCTGTGGATGTGAAGAGAAGGGAGTTTAGCTGCAGTTGGAGCAGGTTTAGACAAATGCTATAAATAATAGGAGTAATTATTTAGACTAATCTAGACCTTATTCAGCGGAACTCAATATAATGCTTCTTTCAAACCATAATGACATTCAGTGTAAATGACAGTTTAGTGTTGCACCTGCAGCTTATTTCTCGTTCTTGATTGGTCAGTGTTTATGTCCTTTTTATCTGAATCTGACGTTACAGGTGAAGAGTCCACAAAGATCTACCTGATGGAAAGTGAACCAGCCTCTAAAAACTGAAAACCCAGGGTTAACTAAACTAGACTTTTATTCTTGTTCTAAAGGATTACAGCTTCTAGAATATATTTTCTTCTAGCCCTTTTAATGACTTTACAGAATAATTTGGCCTCTAGCACAGGTCTGTAAACTGTGGGGCTGCTGATAAACTGTTATGACCAGCTCTGGCCCCTGGGCCTTGTGTTGGACAGATGTTATAATTATTCTGGTAATAACTGCAGCAGATTAAACACAAGTCTGTTATTTTGATCTGATGAGGGCTTTAACACCAGTTGTACATCCTCTTATGGGCTGTATTTAGGTGGAGTTGGTGTTTTAATTATTGTATTAACGCTGTGTGAACGTCTCATGAGCCTCACAGTGATCTATTCTCATTGTGGAGCCATGTGCATGTCTCAACATGAAGCAAGTTCAAAGTATACGCCTGTTACCTAGAAAAGATTAGCTTTAAACAGCTCTGCTCATGTTTCTGTCCAAAGTGTTCTTCAGCAGCACCTCGTCAGGCTCAATCTTCTTTTCAGCGCTCAAAGCTTTTGTCCTCCGCTGAGAGTGGACAGTGTGTGGGTTACAGTAAATCCAGCTAGTTTCTGTGACGAGTCGGGAGTTGACGTTACTGGGAACAGCTGCACACAGACAACAGACATTAAATGTAATTATCGGCCCGATTTAAAAATGAGGTATTTTTTCCCATTATCGAACGATAGTTTATCTCCTGTTTAGAGTCACACAAGCTCTTATGAGTCTTATCAGACCTGCTTTTTGACCGTGTTGAGGGGTTTTCTGTGGGCCTCTTTGAGTTGATTACACAGAGGCAGTCAGACTCATTATGTCTTCACTGTTTGTTTCCTGAGGTTGTTTTTTATTCTCCAGAAGCTCAAGGTTCACCCACAGCTGGGTATCTTTCTGAAAACATAAAAAGCAAAAACCTCACTATTTGCATTATTGTTGTTCCGTTTAACACACTGTAAAGTCAGTGCACACCAGGAGTAGACAGACACGATGAACCAATTTCAAAATAAAAGTGTGGTTTAGTGCATAGTGGTTAATATAATATATGATCGATGTTTACATTCTACAGCAATACAGTTAGAAAGAGGGGCCAGGATTAAATCATGGTCTACAAAAGGACAAAACAGGATCAAAACCAAGACTTCATCTGGTGGTTCATATAATTAGTCTGGTATAGTTTCTTTTTTTACTGACTTTACTTACAGATGCCCGTCCTGATGCAGTCCTGTCCATTTTAAAACTAAACTAAGGAAAAAAACTAAATGAAAGGTGTTTTTGTGCTGTCCACTGTAGTTTCAAACAGCAGTTGAAGTTTGAGGAAGAGGAGTGAGTCCAGAGAGACATCAGTGTTATTAACTGTTTCTGTACTGAGGTCTATCTGCAGCCTGGATCAGAGAGGAGTCCAGATCCCAGTCCAGATCCCAGTCCAGATCCCAGTCCAGATCCCAGTCCAGATCCCAGTCCAGATCCCAGTCCAGTTCCCAGTGGAGTCCTCTGAGACTTGTTGCTCTGCAGAGAAGGAATAATTTGCCCCTACATCTATTTAGACAAACTCTACTATAATAATTTAAATTAGATTTGAACTATCTGAAATAAACCAACTAGAACCTGTTCAAATCCAACTAAAACCTGTTCAAATCCAACTTAAACTTGGCCCTGGTTTATTTCCTGGTTTATTTCTTCAATCATTTCAGATTTGAGTCAATCTCTGCAGCGTTTCCTGGTGTCATTAAAATGTGACACATGCTGATGGAAGGGACTCAGCAGAAACAGGAGCAAATGACAAAGGGCTGTGAGTGAAAGAATCACAGGCTGTGATTAGGTTTCGTTTGTGGGTGTGGTTCACTGTTCACTGAGGACTGGGGCAGAGTTGTGTCCTGACGTGTTTTAGGCTTGAATCAGAAAACTCCAGAGACTCGCAGTTCAGCCGCAGCTCCTGTTCTGAAGATAAGCTGCAAATTGTTCTCAGATCTCCGATCCGGTATTTGTTTCAGGTATCGGCGTCAATTATTGATTCGAATTCTAGGTATCGGTGACAATATGTCGGTCTGACATTAAATTCCTGCTGAGTGATTTAATGACTTTCTTGCCTGTGACATCATGCGCTAGCAGCGTGCTCTGTACTCAAGTAATCTAGCTAACAACATGGAACGAGCCAGAACATCTGCAATTTGGAGATAGTTTGCACAGTCAGTTGAGGAGGTGGATGTCCACATTATTAGCACAACTATAAACCGGTCAATGGAAATAGGGTTTTAAATTCACTTTAGCGAAAGGCATTCACTCACTCACTGTCGGTGTCTCTCCTGCTGCACAGACCGGGACTTAACGAGCGGGACTTAACGAGCGGGACTTAACGAGCGGGACTTAACGAGCGGGACTTAACGAGCGGGACTTAACGAGCGGGACTTAACAAGCACACAATGAAAACAAGTCTGTGTCTGAGCTTCACTCTTTCCAGCACGAAAAAAAGTCATGTAATTGTCCCGTCACGGCCGGTGGAAAACAGAGAATGTGAGCAAAATAAACAAAAAAAGTCAATGAATAAGGACACAAAACAATTAACCAGGTCTAGATTTGAAGTAAACTTGGTTAATATCCACTTATTCAAAGTACTTATCCTTTTATAAGCCAATTACATTGTATTTAAACACATGTAGAATAATATTTGTTCATTTATAAACTTACAAATGGACAAACTTTAGTCTATATTTTAAATAAATATGAGGACGGTTGACCTTTACTTAAGAGTGGTTGGAACTGGGATGGTGATGATAAAGGTTAGTCTTGAGTGCTAAGGCACTTACAGAGATTTCATCCAAAAGAGCATGTCGCGCACGTTCAGAACAAAAGAATTACAAACGGCTGGCTGCTGTTTATCTTGAAAATCTATCAAGCAAGTCAATCAATTTGGTCAATTTTAGCTGCTTTCTATTTATTTGTACATGATTACCAAGCTAGTAAATATGTAGATTTTTTTGTACTGGATGTAAAAGTCCTGTTTGCAATCATTTATTTTGATTTACAAGGTTAGGAAAATATTGTTTATGGAGAGTCTGAGAGATCCACTCCTTCTGTGGTTCTCCCTGAGGTTTCTCTTTTTTTCCGGCTGGTTTTATTTTTGGAGTTTTTCCTCTGACCTGATGGAGGGTCTAAGGACAGGGGATGTTGTCTAGTGCAGTCTGTGAAGCCCTTTGAGGCGACTGTTGTTGTGATAATGGGCTATACAAAAATAAATGTCTTGTCTAAAACTGTATAAATCACAGATTGAGCTGATCCAGTGCAAATACGCCACTGTAAACAGACTTCGGGGGTAATTTGTGAATTACAGAGGTTCATGGGTAATATCCTGTGTGAATGGGGATTAATTGATTTGTGCTTGAGCTGCTTTGGTTGAATGATAAAAGTACAGGGGACAGAGATTAACTGAATCATATGTAGCTTTCTTCCAAACAGATATTCTTTGTTTAGGGACTTTGTATTTAAATAGGCAATTAAAAAGCCTAAAGGCAATACACTATTATTATTATCATTAATAAAACCAGACCTCGCAGCTGCTGCACAGTCTCTCTTAAATACAGTGTGGACAGTTCGCTTGGGGCTAGTTGTAAGTGATTCCATTCATTTGTTCAGAGATGACAGTCCCACTTTGTCATCTGTCCTGTCCTTTTTTTTTTTTTTTTCTTTTATTCCTGTCTTTGTCATTTCCTCTCTGTGTTATGTATCACATTATTGAGAGTAACCCTAGAGCAGTGACCTCAGCCTCTGTTTAAACCATCCTCTTCTGTCTGCGTTCGGGCAGTGACTCATCAGCTCCGTATCTCAGCCGCTGTTCGGGGTGAATACGGTCCACTTCCTAAAAGGTTGTGATTAATGTCCGCGTTTGACGGCTCGTACGTTGTTCGTCAGACAGTTTTCTATTTAAAAAGCTGCCGTCAAGCCACTGAATAGAAATCTTTTAAATATTTTAAATTTTAAATCAAAGTGACAATTAGTGCTTTACACTTAACACTTGGGTCACGTCCTGCTATCGACAATAAAGAATACATTAGTGAATTAAAACCACTTTATGAACTGTTTAAAAAGAGAAAAAGTGTGCAGTGACCTTCTGTGACTCCTCTTCTTGTGTTTACTTTCTTCACAGTCGACTGCTGAATCTTGTTAATACCTTTTTTCCACACACACCATCCTCCTGACTTTAGCTCTGCTTTAATCGTTACGTGCCCTGGGCTGGAAATCATCTGAAGCCGTCCGCTGTGGTGGGGCGAGAAACGAACACGAGCAGTCTCTGGACAGACAGCAGCAGTTTGTACCCACGACAGACCAACCTTTCTTACTTGACCATATTTTCATCGAGCCATTTAAATCGATGGACTGGATCGTCGACTGTGTGGTCTTTGTTCTGTCTTCTCGTGACGTACTTTAAATGATTTGCTAAAGAACTGTTATATTTCCTCACACAACGTGGCTCGTAGTCTAGTCTCTAAACTATTTTTGAGACCTCTGTGATTTTAATTGTTCAGGCCTGGTAAACGGTAAAGAGCACACATTCTACTCAGATGTAATCAGTGTTATCTCCCCCGGACTCTCTTGAACAGTCGGCTTTACTGAGACAGACCGAGCTAACACGGAGCTAACGGACACATGAGCGACTCTTTCACGGTGACGGTGATTATTGCAGTGATATTAAAACTATAGTTATTGGAACATGTGACACTGACCCAAAGAGAAGAACAATGGCTGCAGAAAGACGCTCGGTTCACCTCATCAGCTCACTTCAGTCACTGACAGTGTTCATACATCACAGTGGATTAGCTCCCGGTCGTCTAGTCTGGATATTTGTGTAGTTTACAGAAGAACTAGGGTTGTTCCGATACCATTTTTCTCTTTACAATCCGATACCGATACCTGGGCTCAGGGTAGCTTCTGATACTGAGTACCAGTCCGATACTTGGGTGTGTATAAAAAGCTGTGGTAACACTTTAGAGTAGGGGGCACATTTCATCATGAATTTATGCATTGCATTAAAATCTCATGATTCACCAGGAATGATCATGTTTTCATCTTATTTTCATCCTAACCTTAACTCTGTGCATGAGTCAGGCATGAATTCAGGATAAAATGTGCCCCGTACTCTAGTGTTTAAAGCTGTATACTACTGCTAGCCCTGTATAAGCTGATTATTTTATGATCTGCTTAAGATTGATCCCTTAATAAAACACACAGACAAAGTCCACAAAACGGCTGTGTTAATGTTCAAACATCTCATGAATAGTTCAGTGACTGTCCTGAGAAGCAGGAAAGAACGGGGGGTGACGCTTATTTAGCTTGACACTAGTCCTTCTCGGTGACGGTGATTCTTGCGCTAATATTGAAACGGCAGGAACATGTGAGGACCAAACAGTTTAAAGTAAAGTTCAGGGCGCGTGGCTACAGTCAGTGCACGGTGCCGTGCTCCGTGGGAGTATAAACGAGGCTACAGTCAACTACAGTGACTGAGATGCTAGCAGTAGCTTGTGTTAACTCTCTGTTGTTCAGGAGTGAGAGCAGCAAAGAATACTGTATGGTATCGAATCGCTAAATGGGTAGTAGTAGTACTCGCCAATACCAATACCTGAAATTTCTGATACTAGTATCGGAATTGAAACAATCCTAAAAAGAACTAAGCTGCAACTGAACAAAAGGAACAGAGTGTATATGCAGCATCGACATATTCATTTAAATTATGTGCATTACTTTAGCTTTATTTTCATACACAAAACTAAAAGAGGCATGCACTTGTACAACCCACACTGTCCCAAACTAACGCTGAAACTTTTAGTAAACCCCTGTTGTGTGAAGTGTTGTCTGAACTGTTGCATTAACTTTATCCAGTTTAGTTTATAAAAGCCCACACTCTGTTTTATTGTCCAATATCTCACTCCGCTCTAACCCCTTTTGTGTTTTCCAAAGCAATAAACGGTTTAATGCGTAAACTCCAGTGTGTAGTGGACATCTTAATGAGTTTGTCTTCCCAGAGAACGACGGGGCAGCGCTGTAATGAATTAATCATGTCGTCAATCTGAAGCTGCCTCCCGAGGAACACATTTAGATTCAACACAAGCAGCTCGCTCTCGACCAAAACACAGCAGCCTCTGGGTTTTTCTCCTGCTCACACTGCTGTATCAATTAAACTCTAAAACCTGGAATACATGAATCAATAAGAGGTTGTCTGTCAGAGATTTACATCAGTGGATAGGGTTTGTAGAAACGTCTGCTGTTGAATAATCACAACCAAAACAAACACACATGTGCAGCGAGAGTCGAGAGAAAGAGATAATTTTGGGACATGAATTTGTGGGGTAAAAGCACTGATGAAGCATGGCTAGATGAAATGTCACCTGTCACAATAAACAGTGTTTTCAAACTAATTAGGAGGAAATCTGAAGCTTTGGGATTGTACAGAAGAGCTGTAAAGAGCTCATATTGTGATTTATTTATAATTAGTGTTTGTCTGTGTTCAACAGAGCTGTCTCCTCTCTCTTCACTCTCTTGTTTGTAGCGGTCTCATCTGCTCCAGGTAAAAAAAACAATGTCCAGTCAGTCGCAGAGTCCATTATTGTAAAGTATATTTTTTATATTCTTGTCAAAGACAAAACAAAAATGGAAAGATTCCTAAAAAATGACATATTACGTTCATATTTGAGAGTCTGCTGCATTGAATATTTTGAGTCCTGTTTCTGTGAAAAGCTCA
Organism: Perccottus glenii; assembly: GCA_024416835.2. NCBI lineage: Eukaryota > Metazoa > Chordata > Actinopteri > Gobiiformes > Odontobutidae > Perccottus > Perccottus glenii. The sequence continues at coordinate 1,922,058 of CM044551.2, forward strand.
GTGCAGAGCCTGTAGCAGCTGCTGCAGGAGACTGAAACTTTAGCGGTTATTCTCCAGAGAAAGTGGCAATAGCTCTCTGTCAAACTCTGACTGGAATGTTCTGGGTCAAATGTCTCACTCTGAATGTCATAATATTTTTGCGATTATGGATTTTTTAATATTGTGATAAAGCAGCCGATAAATACAAAGAGCAGAAATATTGATATGTTCTCGTTGCATTGTTTTAAAGAGACACAGGTGTGAAAATAAAGAGTGTGAGGATTAGTCATGTCTTTGTCTCTCTGGCACCGTTCAGAACATAATTAAGGAACTAAAGCTCCTCTGATCTGAGCCTCTGTCTGTGGAGTGTGTTTGTTCAACATAACAGCAGCTGGAGCAGGTCCTGACTCCAAAACCTGGTCCAGTCTAAGGCCCATAGCCACCTGGACCTGAGTCTGTCCCAGAGGCAGCACAGTGAGACAATTATAATCTACTACTGTCTGATTAACCAGGATTCAACCAGGACTCAACCAGGCCTAAACCAGGCCTAAACCAGGACTAAACCAGGACTAAACCAGGACTAAACCAGGACTAAACCAGACCTAAACCAGGACTAAACCAGGACTCAACCAGACCTAAACCAGGACTAAACCAGGACTAAACCAGGACTAAACCAGGACTAAACCAGGACTCAACCAGGACTCAACCAGACCTAAACCAGGACTAAACCAGGATCAACCAGGACTAAACCAGGTCTAAACCAGGACTAAACCAGGACTAAACCAGGACTAAACCAGGACTAAACCAGGACTAAACCAGGACTCAACCAGGACTCAACCAGGACTAAACCAGGACTAAACCAGGACTCAACCAGACCTAAACCAGACCTAAACCAGACCTAAACCAGGCCTAAACCAGGCCTAAACCAGGCCTAAACCAGGCCTAAACCAGGCCTAAACCAGGCCTAAACCAGGCCTAAACCAGGCCTAAACCAGACCTAAACCAGGCCTAAACCAGGCCTAAACCAGGACTAAACCAGGACTAAACCAGGACTAAACCAGGACTCAACCAGGACTCAACCAGGACTAAACCAGGACTCAACCAGGACTCAACCAGGACTCAACCAGGACTCAACCAGGTCTAAACCAGGACTAAACCAGGACTAAACCAGGACTAAACCAGGACTAAACCAGACCTAAACCAGGACTAAACCAGGACTAAACCAGGACTCAACCAGGACTAAACCAGGACTAAACCAGGCCTATGTAGAGCAGGTTCGTTAGCTCAGGGCCTTGGATGTTTTTTGTTGACTTAAATAACATACTGTAGATGTTGAAAGAAATTAGTTGCGTGTGTGTAAATATTTGCTGTTGGGAAAGAACAGTATTTATTTTGTTCATTAGAGCTGTCGGTGATGTCAGCCTCAGTGTTTACAGTTGTCCTTGAGAGTTGTGTGAGACTGAAGGCCCAAATTTAATCTTTTAGTAGAAATTATCACTACTTTTATGAGCTTTATCTGACCTTGGACTTTCCCATTTTCTGAAGATTACAGACACATTTGTTACATTTCAACCACACAACCTTTTCAAGAGATATTTCTGGTCTTTGCTTTGGTGAAAAAAACGGAAATCTCTGAGAGAATCTCTGTTATTTTTCACCTCAGTGGCATGTTCTCACTGTAATTTCTCTCTGATTACAGCCTGTGCTTCTTTGACTCTGTGTTTACCGCTGTCCAACTCTCTCTCTCACCATGTACCAGTTTGTTCTGTTGCCACGGTGATGTGCAATCAGGCGCTTCGGTTTTCTACGAGCGCGCACATCACCTGGAGCATGCACGTCCGCCGATGGCATCTGCTTCGTTATTACCTTCGATTTGTGGTTTTATTTTTGTAAAACTTTGGTGAACTTTGACCAATTACCGCTCGACGAGTTTAGAGGCACATTCAGTTTCAGCTGGTTCTTTCTGCTCCTCGTTTATCTTCTGTTGGAGCTTTTTATTTTTGGTTCAAGGAAGGACCTCTAAACAGAATCAGTGAAAGGTAACTTTGTGTGGAGTTCTTCTTCTGCCACAGACTTCAACACGTTTCAAATGGACTAGAGTGCTTTTACTTTGTGTACTCGCGATGATAATGTGGTAATATTTTATAATTTAAGTGTTCCACATTAACCCTTTATTCACAGCTCACTTGTTTTATACTAGTTATCCAATGTTTAAAAAAAAAAAAGAAAAATCAACATTGGTCTTAAAGTGTAGTGTAAAACTTAACACTACGGCAAAAGAAATGTAGTGTTTCAAACAGACAATAAGTCTATGGCAGAGTATTTTTATTTTTTTGTGTGTGTGTGTTACAAAACTTACTCACACCACAAAGAAGTGTTATATTTGTGGTTCTTTTCTCTCGTCGAGTGTAGTGTCTGAAGTGTTTCTGATCTTCCTTCTGCCTCGGTGTGACCTCTGACCCCTGCTCAGCGCTCCGAGAGAGCCAATTCTGGGTCACAGCTCAGAGCTGAGCGGAGTGTTCAGTGAAGCTTTACTGACAACACGCTGCCGACAACACAAACAAGAGACTTTTTATCTCCTTTAGTCGCTGCTGTCGAAGGAAAGTGAACTCATAAAACAGAACTTATTAGTGTCTCACTGATCCTTCCTCTCAAGCCTTTTGTTGCTCCAGAAAAAAAGTCAAAAGAGCCACTGTCTCGTTTTCTGCTGCGTCCTGTTGTTCTGGAAAAAATAAAGTTTGATGTATTCTGTAGAAAAGAAATAAACCAAGAGGAAACTAAAACCTGTTCAAATCAAATTAAAATGCTGTATATTTAAAAATAAGAGCTGGAAGTCTTTGGAAAACCTTGGAAAGCACTTGAACTGACCTTGAGTTTGTCGTAGAAACAGTGCAGAACAACAGGCTTCGAGGAGGCTGACTTTATCAAATCCCAGAAGAAATTATCTGGGATTAAAAGACTGACCGCACAGAGCCCATTCGTCATTCACACATTAGATTTGATTAAAAAATGGGAATCCTCCTGCTGGGAATAGAGACCTGAATAATAATGTCTCTGCTCTAGTCTCTCGTTGACCTTTTTAAAAGTCGACTGGGAGTTTATTCCACTTCATCAGACTCGAATGTAAACGTTTAAATGGAACTTAAGCCCTTCTGTGGGTATTGTACACTTTACTCTCACTTTTCTGAAATCTTTATATGATCCTGCACCAAGACAAAAGTAGGGAGCTTTAGAGTTCACTCGGCTCACACTTTATTACCAACAGATGAGGAATAATCAACAAAAATTTATTTTTTAAATATGCAGTTGTGGTTTTTATCTGAATACCCGATTAATCAAACCAATAATTGATAGATAATTGGATTACTAAAATAATCAATAGCTGCAGCACTAGTATCATCACAAACGCTGATGCAAATATATAATTAATTATTACTCGTCTTTCTGTTGATATTATAGGTCCAAGAGTTTAAAATATTTTAAATGCATTTAGCCTCTGAAGATATTGTAGACTGTTAGATTAATTATTATTATTATTATTATTATTATCTATTACCCCAAAGGCCTGGAGCGCCCCCTGGTGTTAGTGGGCCTCTTTATCCGCTGCTGTGAGTGATAAACTCTGTGTGTGTTCCAGGAGGAGTAAAGATGGTGGACCGTCTTGCGAACAGCGAGGCCAACTCCAAACGCATCACGGTTGTGGAGAGCTGCTTCGGCGCCGCGGGCCAGCCTTTAGCCATCCCCGGCCGAGTGCTGATCGGAGAGGGCATCCTCACCAAACTCTGCCGCAAGAAACCCAAACTCCGCCAGTTCTTCCTCTTCAACGACATCCTGGTTTACGGCAACATCGTCATCCAGAAGAAAAAGTACAACAAGCAGCACATCATCCCTTTAGAGTTCGTCACCATCGACACTGCTCAGGACGAGCCCGAGTACGACTTACGGAACGGCTGGCTCATCAAAACCCCAACCAAGTCTTTCCGAGTTTTCGCTGCGACGGCTACAGAGAAGTCCGAATGGATGAACCACATCGGGAAGTGCGTGGGCGACCTGCTTCAGAAGAGCGGTAAAGCCCCGAGCGGCGACCACGCGGCCGTCTGGATTCCCGACAAAGAGGCGACCGTCTGCATGCGCTGCCAGAAAGTCAAGTTTAACGCCGTCAGCCGCCGCCACCACTGCAGGAAGTGTGGCTTTGTCGTGTGCGGGCCCTGCTCCGAAAAACGCTACCTCCTCCCGAGTCAGTCGTCCAAACCGGTGCGAGTCTGCGACTTCTGCTACAGTCAACTGTCGACGGCCAACGGACAGCACCAGCAGAGGACGGAGTTCGACAACAGCCACGCGTCGGACGAAGACGACGAGGACGACAGCAGCGACTGAGGAGAGACGCACCTTTTACAGACTTTACAAACAAACATGGATCTTTAATGTCCAGCTTCCAAGTGATGGCTAACCACTCGACACAGGGAAGAGTCTCTTTTTTTTTTTTTTACATCTCCAAGGAATTACTGTCCTTTTTCCTTTGAATCAACGTCCTATTTCCATTCACCAGAACATTTTACCTCTTGAATATTCACAGAACTTTTCCCCCTTTATAATTATGAAATCTACTTGTTTTTCTAGATATTTTTTCTATAATTGGTCCTTTCAGATGATAACTAACCACTCAACACAGGAAATATTTAAACATAAACCCTGAGAAATTACCCGACTTTCTTTAAAACATGGAATCTGTCGCAGAAATGGTTTGCCTCATTTTTCTTTCCCAGACCAGCCACTTTCTATCATTTCTGCTCATTTTGCTTCTTTGAAAACTTTTTCACAAATTTCCACTAAAATATTTACAAAGACCAATCTTTTTTTTATATCTTTTGAAATTTTTTATTTTGTTTTTTGGGCAAACTTCTCCCTAAAATTATTCAGAATCAGTTTAATGTTTTTTTTTTCTCATTTAAAAATCATAAAATCCACCACAGAGAAGCTTTTTTTTTTATTTTTTTCACTTCATAGAGCAGCCATTTTGTGAAATTCTTCATTCCTGAATAATATATTTTTTTATAGATTTACTTCTATCAGCGTCTATTTTTCTAAACATTTCCCAAAAACGCCTTTTTAAAATCCTCACTTCTAAATCATGATTAATCCTGTTTTCTGACGTTTTACTTCTTTATTTCTAAATAAAACAAAACAATAGACTTGTACTACACAAATGTGTTTGCTTCTAAAGATTACGCTACATTTTTGTTCAATCTGCAATATTGAAAATTCCGTTTGTTTGGTTTTTCACCCACAACAAGTGTACCTGGAGTTAAACCCACCTTTTGAGGCAGATTTATGCTTTTTCTTTACCTCCCATCTTTAGATCATATCGTCTACTTTATGATTAAGCCTCATACAAGCAGCTGTTTTTCTCTCTAAAACACATCTGTTCAGTTTGTTTAGGCCTCTCTCTCAAGACTTTAACTAAAGCAGAAATACGCCTAACCCCTTGTTAAAAGCATCTACCCTTTTGAGGACATTAGTAAGAACTTCTACCAACTTTTCAACAAACCTTTTACGTTTGTTGCTAAAGGAATAATCGAATCTGAAAATGAATGACCACAAACATTTCATTTAAAATGCTGGAAAAGAAAAAACTAAATGCAAAAAATGAGCAAAAATATGATTTCAAATGACCAAAAACACAATATTCTCCTCAAACTTCAAATAATGCTGCAGCAAAATGATAAAAGCTGTGACAAAACGCCACAAAAACATATCTATGAAATATCAGGGTAACATTTACAGCCATGTCTCAGTGTTGTTTGGGGATGAGCTGCAAAATGTGACTGAAAGTTGTCAAAACGCCACAAGTTCACCATTAAACGCCTCAAAGATGATTGGAAAAACACACAAATGAACATGTGACTATTGATAATATGGAGACTAAAACAGTAATGCCTTGTCTTTGCTTCAAAAACACGAGAGAAATGGCTTAATTTCTTTGTTTTTAAGAGAAAACATGAAAAGATGGGTCTAACTCCAAATTCAAGAAACTCGGCAGAAACCTGACAAACACTGAATAAAACACAACAAATATTTCTGAAATAAAACACAAAAACATGACACAATGTTTCCAGACCGGAAACAAACCAAACTAATCCTTAAACATACTTTTTTTTCTCCAAAAACTAGACACTAAATGAATTGGTTTTGGACAGAATCCTTCGCTGCTAAACCCCTCCTGCTTTTCATAAACTAATTATGCATTTTCTAAACCGTAATTTCTCGCTAAATGTTTGTCTTGCACAGTTCAATTGTAGCAGAAAAAAGGGCTTGTTTTTTTACATTAAATAAGAGCTTCCCTTGGTTATTTTAAAAGTCAATACTAAATAGATTTTTATAACAGACCTAGTTCACTGTAAATGCTTCAACAAATCAGTCCAAGACACTAAAAGTAAGACTGGACACACACTTTCAACTCCTACAATAAGTCTCGATGGGGTTTGTAATGAGCTTTTCTCATTAACTGTTGGAAAAACAAGCTTTCAGTGTCTGATTACACAAATAAATTAACCACAATCTAGTCCTTTCTTCTCTAAGAATGATGTGGAAAAAAAATAACTTGGTGTAGAATGCCTTTAGAAACATGACAAAACACAATAAACCTTAAAAACAAGGTGAAACGCAGGCAAAATGTGACAAAATAACTTCAAAATGTCAGCTATTGTCATAAACATTACGGAAATGCCACAAATTCTTGCACAAATATTGAAAAAAAACGCCACACAAACATCACAAAACACAAGAAAAATTGCAGGAAATGTGGCAAAGATGAGACGAAATGTCACAAAAAGTTGTCAAATGTGACCGAATGCCTCAAAGCCGGGACCGGATGAAAGGGTAAAGACAGGGCCAGAGTTCAGACATGTTAGAGTCCATTCAGTCTGAAAAGTGTGCGTCCAGTTTAACAACGGCTGCCTTCACTTTCACTTTGTGCCTTTTTAGAAAATCGAGTTGAAAGAGGTAAATATCTGGGGTCTTCAACTGAGGCCAGAGTTAATGTGTTTGTTTATAGGATTATATTTCAGTATTATATGGATTATTTTACTCAAGAACAGCTCATTCCTGTGGGTTTACCAGAGCTGGATAAACCATTGAGGACCCCAGATACAAAGACATTCAGTGGAACATAAACGAGCAAAAACAAACTACATATGACGAGTTGAAACTTTAGTGAGTCCGCACAGTCGAACTTATTTCCAGATAAGTTAAATGTATGACGTTTCTGTTTTTCTGTCTAATTTAAATCAAACTTGATCATATTTATTCAAGCTATTAAGAATCAATAGTTTGACTTTTTAATCTCTCATCAGAAAGTAAAGTTTATTTTTTTCTTGCCAGATATTACATGGCATTACGGTATTTTAGATAAAGCCCAGTGAGAATTGTAAAATAAAGCCTGTATCTACCATTTTAGTAAAAAAAACTTAGACTTAAATGATTTCAACATTACACAATATGGTTAATGTTAAAAATGTTTCAACCAACTTGGACGCTTTAACATAAATAACAAATCAAATATTTTGCTATTTTCACACATTTTTCTTAAATCTTGAGACCTGGGAAAAAGGGATAATTTTGTGTAGTTTCTTTAATTTTAAATGTTTATGGTTATTGATTTGCGTCACTGCTAAAGTAATGCAGTATTTGTTTTTCTTGTTAATCACTAATCGTTTTATTTTGGGGACGGTCTGTATTTTTAGTTTAAACTTGATGTTTTTGTAAAAATGGATTTGTACAGATGCAGTTTCAGGGTTTGGTTTTATTTGTACAGTTTTGGATTTTGGAAAATGACGTTGGTTCAGGCTTTCACTTTTTTTTTTCTACAGTAAAAGCAGCTGTAAATGTAAAAAATAAATAAAACGGCTAAAATGATTTGATAAATTAATTTGTTTTGCAGAAATATTTTATTTAACAAGTTGTGACAGTTTTTCTGTGACAGCTGCCTAATTCTTTTCAGAGAATAGTTACTGGTTGTAAGCTGATGATCTTTGTCTAAAAGCAGTGAAGGCTTGAATCAACCGAGAACATGACTCATCACTCATTGTTTTAGTTTTTTCTTTGAGTTTGTAATCAGCAGTGAGTTGTATTAAATCTGAACTGTTGATAAACCTGATTCATACCAGCCTTCTGTCTCCATGCTTTTTTAATGTTGCATAACTTCAGTTGTCGGTCTCTTCCTCTGCCACAGACTGAGCTTATTTCAGTCGTTCTGTTGTTCCAAAAACCCAAAGCAGGGATGGTCCATGTTGTTCTGTATAGCCTCTGCCTTGTTGTGTGTCTGCAGCAGGTTTATCTTTAAAAAAAAATACAAGCGGCTTTCCTCTAAAGTCTGTCTAGATTTATGGACCAGTCCAGGTTGTTGGTTTAAAGGTGGATTCTATTTCAATGTACAATGTTTCAATGTATGTTCAATGTCAAAATTGTGATGTAACACCTCATCAGAAGACCTTTGACCCCTAAAATGTAGCTACAACACTTTACTTTTGGCCGTCCTTGAAGACAGTTTTAAGGCTTAGGGACTTGCCACGTCAGAGAAATCTGTGCAAAAGGTCAATTAGGACATTACTAACTGCAGTTATTACACTTTGTTGTTTTAACAACTTTATTGCATATTTAACACAATCTCTCTAAAATAAAGCGTTTTAATTTGTAAACATGTTTGAAAAATGCAGTTTTCTAACTGCCCTGTGCAGACTTTCACAGAAAGTCCTTCAGAGTAAAACCAGGAGGTGATTGGATGAAGCTCCTGTCAGTCACCACCTGTCGACCAATCAGAGCAGAGCCATGGTTTACATTAGTGAAAATAAAACGGGCGCTGCTCCAAACATGCTGCAGGTCGAGAAGAATCACAAGAAAAAGATGGATTTAGTTTTTTTGCAAAAATCCAGCTTTTAAAGGTCAGTTATCAATTTCAAAACTGAGTTCTGATTGGTGTATCCACTGTCAGCCTCTCTCTGATTGGTCGATCCAGTCCCACACGTGCACAGAGGCGTCACTGGCGGCCGACAGCAGGGTCCGCGCTCGCTCCGGGTGCCACACGTGACTCGTAGTGATGACATCATCACTCTGAGGAGAGGAGACCATGTGACCTCGGTGCTCGAACTGAGGCTGTGCAACCTGAGGCTCTTCCCCCCAGAGAGATGTGTCAAAGATCTGGACCAATCCGCTCAGACCTGTGATAAAAGGAAAAAAACATTAACCTCTCTGAGCCGAAACCAGGACTAAACCGGGTCTGAACCAGGTCTAACATAGGTCTAAACCTTAATAAACCAACCTGACACAGCGATAAAATGCTCCAGAGCCGGGGCCCAGGACACTGTGGCGTTCATGGACTGTCCGTTCATCTGAATCTGAGCCTGAGACACACAGACGTTCATCTTCCTCAGGTCGGACACCAGCATTTGTCCCGAGGAACTCAAACGCACCACTCTGCAGCGGGAGGCGGCAGTGAACCACACGCAGGGATCGGAGGAACCACCGGGAGCAGCGTGGACCTGAGCAGCAGCAGAGGAACGAGCGTCCGCCACGAGGAGTGTCCCTTTAACAGAGCCGGCCACAAACGCACCGTCGCTCACGAACTGGAGAGAGCTCAGAGATTCAGCCGAGCCACAGTCTGAGAGAAAAGTCAGAATAACTGTCACAAAGACTTGAATACAGAATAAAGGGTGGCGTTCAGGTTGATCCTATTCCTGAAGCCACTACAGAGGTCCCTACACTCTTCTTCACTATTCAAGATCTTTCTTATTTTGCTTTGGTTCAAAACCTTCCAGCTCAAGTCTCTGAACAATTTTTTGGCTTTTTTTTTTTAGTTGGATTTGGACTCACCCAGTTTGTACAGATCTCGTCCTGTGGTGACGTTCGTGAGCAGGATGTCGTCTGTTTTCGTTCCGTGGAGAAGCTTCGGCTCTGAACCTGACGTCAGTGGAGCTGCTATTCTCCTGCCTCCTGAAGCACCGCCCACGGAAGCCCCTCCCACTGACGCTCCGCCCACCGAAACTCCTGCTCTGACCTCGATACTTCCTGTTCGTCTGATCACATCTGTTAATTAAACAATAAATCAAACCAGAGATTAATGACATTTATTATCCACATTTTTCAACCCAACACATTTATTTCAGAACAGTTTTGACATAGACCTTTTCTAAAGTGAATCAAACTCACCGCTATCTTCACCTCCGAGATCCCACAGCTGCAGAGAGGAGCTCCGACCATCGTTAGAGACCGCACACCTTTGAAAAGATCTGACTATTAATATAACTAAGCTTCAACAGTGGCTGGTTCGTTGGTCTGGAGTCACATGACCCAAATATACTACAGTTACACCTCCCTTTTTAAACAGTCACATGGAAAGCCGCATTTTTAAGACGGTACCTTGTTCCTTGGATGTGTTTGAGGCACTGGACTGGAGTGTCTGAGAAACCACCATGGACCACTTTAAAATCCCGCTGAGCACAGAGTCCCTGAACACAACACAGCCACAACTCATCAGAGCAAAGAAAACTGCTAAAATAATGATTTGATTTAAACAGGTTTAAGTTGGATAAGTAAATAAATCTTATAAAACCATGTGAACACAGCTTTTATTTTTTTTGACCGGTGTTAAAATCCGGTCTGATTTACCTTGTTCTGTTCAGCCAACAGTCTCAGAGGTAAACTCAGCTCCAGAATCTCATTTTTAGACGACATGGAGAATCCAGCGACGCACACAGCTCAAGGAAAATGAATAAACAAGTGAATATAATACAAGGGTTTAATAATGGCAGTAATGTTTTAGATTATTATATAAATCCACTTACTTTTGCCTGAGGTCCACTCTAAAACCTGAGTGGGGTGCTCCAAGTGATAAACATGGAGGTCTTTGTAACTGTAAAATCAGAGCTAGGTTAAGTACAATTAATCAATAAATAATAACTGCTACTTTACGTCAGTCACTAAAAACGAGACTTAATGGTAAAAAAACGATATGTAACTAATCTTAGCACAAAGTAATAATATAACTTCACACATAACATTTACAAACGGATCATAATTTAGCAACTACTTTTGTTTAATTCGGCATTAATTTGTTTAACCGGTGTAATCGAAATTGTGTCGAATTGACCCATTTTGTTGAGTTCAGTGGACGCTCTGTTAAATAGCTTGCTCAAAATATGTAATATTTAGCCCATATTTTATGTCACGTGTTAAGCCGAATTTATCAAAACAGTTTGATTAAATTTATGGTATAGATATGCCTAGTATATTGTAAATAAATAGGCATACAAATGTACTTCCTAAGTGGACTTTCATGCAGGTTTTGCTCAGGTTAGCTTAGCAGAGTTAGCATACTAGCAGCACTAACGGTCGTTTCTTTACGTTCACTTTGTAAACTGTATTTTATTGCTGTTATTGAACATTTCTTACGTTTTTAAAGACTCGATAAACCAGTCATCTAAAACATCATCCAGTTCTGCTTCATCCATCTCTCCCATTTTAGACTTTTAATGTTTACTTCCTGCGTTTCTTGTTCTTTTGTGATACTTTAAAGAAAATAACTCTCTGTCGCCATCGACTGGACAGAAGCCAAACTCAGTTAAGAGCTAAACTAGCACAAAGAAAATAATGATATAAAAATAAAATAATGATTAAATATTAAACGATTAAATCAAATTATAAAAATAATGATTTTAGAGCCGATATTTTATTCATTCATTCATTTTCTACAGCTTTATCCCGTTAGGGGTCATGGGTGACTGGAGCCTATCCCAGCAGCTTTGGGCCTGAGGCGGGGTTCACCCTGGACAGTGGCCAGTTAGTCGCAGGGCTGACATTTAGAGACAGACAATGACAAACAACCATTCACTCTCACATTCATTCACGAGGGACACTTTAGATTTGCCAATTAACCTGTACATGCATGTGTTTGGACGGTGGGAGGAAGCAGGAGTACCCAGAGAGAACCCACAGTAACACGTGGAAGACATACAGACTCCTCACAGAAAGACCGGAGTCGGCCGAGAATGTTTGAGTCGGCCGGGTTTTGAACTCATGACCCTCTTGCTGTGAGGCAGGAGTGCTAACCACTCTGCCACGTGCACCCCGCCGATGAGCACATTATATAATCAAGTAAAAAATAAAAATAATCTAAAACCTTTTCAAATCCAACTAAAACTGGTTCAAATCTATCTAAAACCTAATCAAGTAAAATAAAATAATCTAAAACCTTTTCAAATCCAACTAAAACTGGTTCAAATCTATCTAAAACCTGTTCAAATCTAACTAAGGCCGGTTAGTCTTAAATTGTGAAACAAAACAGAAACACAATGAGGCTCTTTACTGAAGTTACTGAGGATGAAGAGGTTTGATTAAAAACAGGAAAAGGCACAGGTTTTATTGGTCCCTCAGTCTCTTCAGTGAAGCTCCGGCTCATCGTCAGAGCCATAGCCTGGAGCAGAGAACAGCTGATGGAGTGTGGGTTCACTTCCGGTTTCATGTTTGTGGAGGTTTTTCTCCATCTGCTGTTGTCCTCCTCTTCATCTCTGAGCCTCCTTCTGTCACAAACTGAGTCACAAACATGTTTCTGTTTGTTCTGAATGATGTAGTAACGCAATAATCCCTTTTATTTCCAAACCAATGGCCTTCGAGAACAAAGCAGTCATCAGTGTGACCAAGAGAAAACTGGGCTTTTATTCAAGTCCCTTACCTTTACATGTCCGTTGTATTTTATATTGCTTTAACTTTGTCTATATAACTTTTACAGCACTTTTAGCTCTGAGCCAATCACAGCTCAACGAAGAAAGAAAATACAACACAAATAGAAAAGGTTAGTGTTGATTATAAGCCTTTAAACCTCAGACTTCTGGATTTACCTTTGAGTCAGGATTCAGGAACTTAATAATGGAGGACACTCTGAGCTTAAATATTAAGAGTTTTTTTTTACTCTTTTGTCATTGTAATAATTTATTCATGTTTTACATATTAAAGAAAAACTGCTCAAATCCAACTAAAACCTGTTCAAATCCAAGTAAAACCTAAAATGTTACATAATCTAAAAGAGTTTAGAGACTTGATTTTTCATCGTTGTCAGTTTTCATATTTGATGCTGCTGTTGTGTTTTATGTTTTTGTTTGATGTCTAGAAATGTAAATGCTCAGATCTTTTCAACTTGTGCCAGAGCAAACCTTGAGACTGTTTTATTGTAAAAACATTGTAAACACAGTTCGGTGGAGAGCTTTTCTTTCCAGGAGCTCAGATAATGATCCAGTCAAACCAGACAAAACTCATGCTGCAGGTTATAGTTTTATTGTTAGACAAAAAAACAAGCAAAAATAAAACAAGAAATATAAATGAATAGGACAATTGATGCATCAATCGTTCAGAGTCAAAGAAGGTTTCCTAATATCCACTGACCTCCATGGGAAAAGAGAAACTGACTGCCTTTGGTCAAATACACAGAAATGTCTAGTGCAAAGCATTCTGGGAAACGTAGTTAGAACCGCACACCCTGGGATTAATGGTCCATTTAAATGATTTAGATCCGTGTTGGTGGAGCTAATGGCTACACTGTGTATCTTCACTTATCCCAGTTTGACAGAGATGTTCACTGGTACAATCTTGAGCGGGACAGTGTTGTAATTTTGAAAATACGGGAACATCCTGTCGGGGAAAATGTGTTTAAAAGTGTGTAAGAGCGAGTTAGTGTCAGCGTCAGAGAGCGATAGAGTCTTTTTGTCCAGGTCCAGCTTGAGTCTGACTCTGAGCAGCTGCTTCTTCACAGACAGAGCTCTGACGGAGTCCGGAGGAGAGTACAGTCTGTACCTGCCGTCGCTGAACTGAAGACTCCACAGTCCGCTCTGGACGCTCCCTTTCCTGTTCACGGACTCCGACATGACTCCCACAGACCACACGTCGTCTCCAGAGACCTCCACGTCCCAGCTGTGAGTCCCGAGACCCAGCACTCAGACCCCAGCACGCGCCGGTGGTACTTCAGCCGCTCTGGGTTTTCAGGAAGGTTATGTTGGTCTCCGAGTGTCACCGAGGACAGATCTACAGAAAAACAGGTTTTAGTTGGATTTAAAGAAGTTTTAGCTGGATTTAAACAGGTCTTAGTTGGATTTGAGCGAGTCTTAGTTGGATTTAAGCAGGTCTTAGTTGGATTTAAGCAGGTCTTAGTTGGATTTGAGCAGGTTTTAGATGGATTTAAAGTGGTTTTAGCTGGATTTAAACAGGTCTTAGTTGGATTTGAGCAGGTTTTAGATGGATTTAAAGTGGTTTTAGCTGGATTTAAACAGGTCTTAGTTGGATTTGAGCAGGTTTTAGATGGATTTAAAGTGGTTTTAGCTGGATTTAAACAGGTCTTAGTTGGATTTGAGCGAGTCTTAGTTGGATTTAAGCAGGTCTTAGTTGGATTTAAGCAGGTCTTAGTTGGATTTAAGCAGGTCTTAGTTGGATTTGAACAGGTCTCAGTTGGATTTGAGCAGGTCTGAGTTGGATTTGAACAGGTCTTAGTTGGATTTAAGCGGGTCTTAGTTGGATTTGAACAGGTCTTAGTTGGATTTGAACAGGTCTTAGTTGGATTTAAGCGGGTCTTAGTTGGATTTGAGCAGGTCTTAGTTGGATTTGAGCAGGTCTTAGTTGGATTTGAACAGTTCTCAGTTGGATTTAAGCAGGTCTGAGTTGGATTTGAACAGGTCTCAGTTGGATCACGTGAGTCTGACCTTCACTCAGGACCAGCTCGGGGCCTGCGGTGGTCGGGTCCAGGACAAAGGGGTAGAACTGGACCAGGTGCTTCATGTTGCTCCAGATGTTGAAGCTGGTGTTCTCCAGATGTCGGCCTGGTCCAGCAGAGCTCCATGTGAGATCTGTGGAGGCTCCAGCAGGGGGCAGCGCTGCACTCTCTCCAGCGCAGCCCTGTACCCGAGCAGGAAGCCCCCGTCTGCCGCCTCCAGGGCCCGCTCTGTGGCTGAGATGGTGTTGGACACGGTCTCGATCTGTTTTCTGACAGCCGCCATCTTGGCCTCCATCTTCTCCCTCTTCTGTTCCTCTTCCTCCCTCAGGGCCTTCATCCGGGCCTCCTCTTCCTCTTTCAGAAACTGGTGGAGTTTGTTAAACAGCTGCTGGATGTGTCTCTGAGTGAGTCTGGCCTGGGCTTCAACATGAGCTGCAGCTGTGTCCAACTCCTCCTCACTTTTATTTAAAACCTGCAAGAAACAGAAGGTCAAATCTGACTTAAACCTGTGTAAATCTGACTTAAACCTGTTCAAATCTGACTTAAACCTGTTCAAATCTGACTTAACCCTGTGTAAATCTGACTTAAACCTGTTCAAATCTGACTTAAACCTGTTCAAATCTGACTTAAACCTGTTCAAATCTGACTTAACCCTGTTCAAATCTGACTTAAACCTGTTCAAATCTGACTTAACCCTGTTCAAATCTGACTTAACCCTGTTCAAATCTGACTTAAACCTGTTCAAATCTGACTTAACCCTGTGTAAATCTGACTTAAACCTGTTCAAATCCGACTTAAACCTGTTCAAATCCGACTTAAACCTGTTCAAATCCGACTTAACCCTGTTCAAATCCGACTTAAACCTGTTCAAATCCGACTTAAACCTGTTCAAATCTGACTTAACCCTGTTCAAATCTGACTTAACCCTGTTCAAATCTGACTTAAACCTGTTCAAATCTGACTTAAACCTGTTCAAATCTGACTTAAACCATAACCCATCCAAAACCTGTTAATGTTGACTAAGATTAAGTCTGAAGAGACATGTTGAACCTGATGTAGAAAAACCCTCTGAAGATGTTAGTAACAAATGAATTCCAAACCTGTAGATGTTCCTTGAGAGTCTGGAGGGACAGGTGCAGCCCGTATCTCAGCTCTGGTGTCACCTCGTCCACTCGACTGAAGCTGTGCTGTCGGTGCTTTCCCGAGTCTCTACAGACGACACAGACCGGCCTCTGATCGTCGAGACAGAACAGCCTGAGCTCCTCCGAGTGTTCGTCGCACAGACTCTCCCTCTGGACCCCCACAGCCCCCTGGCCCCCACGAACCCTGGGACCCCCTGGACCCCCTGGAACCCCTCGACCCTGAAGCCCTCGCACAGGTTTTTCAGAGCCAGGTTCAAAGGCGGATCCTCCCTGGACGACCTCCTCCTGCAGACGGGACACTCCTTCAGGGGCTTCTTCTCGTCCCACCAGTTCCTGAGGCACTGTCTGCAGAAGCTGTGGCTGCAGGACAGGATCAGAGGGTCTCTGAAGACCTCGTGGCAGATGGGACAAGACACGTCCAGCTCCGATAACGACGACATTTCCTGGAGACAAAACCAGACTTGCTTTAGGCACAGTTTTATCCTGTTTATGCCTAAACCTGTTCAAATCCAAATAAAACCTGTTCAAATCCAAATAAAACCTGTTTCAGTTCTGAGATCAGATCAGATCTTGATGCTTCTTCCTTTAGGCGTATGTGCTGTCTCACATCTGGGACTGTCCTAAGGAAGTTGGACAACAGGGGGCGCTGTCCTACCGTTAAATCAACTGACCAGAGTCACAGTAACATCACGTGACTCTGAGGACGACTGCAGCAACTTTAGCATCAAAACATTCTGATAAAAAAACTGAAAATCCAACTAAAACCTGTTCAAGTCCAACTAGAACATGTTGAAGTCCAACTAAAACCTGTTCAAGTCCAAATATAACCTGTGGAATTCCAACTAAAACCTGTTCAAGTCCAACTAAAACCTGTTCAAGTCCAACTAGAACCTGTTCAAGTCCAACTAAAACCTGTTCAAATCCGACTAAAACCTGTTCAAATCCAAGTGACTAAAAGCTGATACATATATTTATTTTGTTTAAAACTGCAGCCTTTACCTTTGTTTGTTGTTGAACAGTTGAGTTTTCTTTCGCTTTGGTTCTTAGCTTCCTTTATTTTTCACTGTAATTATTGGACGAGGCGTTTCCATCGCTGTGGGCCTTCGCATTTCCTGATTGAATCTGCCAAGGTCAGTCCTAAACTCTGTGCATTTTGCGAAGCACGCGCGCGCTGCACAGTTGTCTAAAAACAGCTGGTAACAGCGGCGGCCGCGGGGCTGGGCTGCGGCTGATGCGTGGTGACCCGGGCCCCAGGTTGTAGCAGGCTGTCAATCAACACGTAGGCCTAACAGTTCCCAAGTCCCGCCTCTCTCCAAAAACCGCTTTGTGATGCGTGTTTGGATCGTTCATGCTCGCCTGTGATTGGCTGGAGCATCGGAAACTCTGAGGGTTTACGACAATAACTGTTTAATATCCTCGTGTGGATATAAAGCAGCTTTAGTGTGTTTACTGAATGATATAAATGAACTCACTTTGTTTAAAGAAGATATATTTTAAAACAGAGCTTTAATAAGCGGAGGTCCTTTTTTCTAAATAAGATTTAATCAGCAGCCAGTGCCTTTATTATTCCAAATAAACAGAGCCTTTATGAGCTGAATATTTTTACTGTACACTGTTTAATATGAATGCTCATAATACTTCCATTATTACAATTAGTTTTATGATATAGACTTAATACAGAAGTCTTCTAGAAAAGGCACATACCTGACACTGCCACCTCTGATAAAGTGATGAGCTCACAAACAAGTTCAGGTCAAAACACAGCCCCTTCTCCAGGTGCAGCCCTCTGTCGTTAGGACAATACCACACTCGCTCAGAGACATTCATAAAAATATTATTAGGTACAAATAAAATCCAAAATCCACATGAGTTTTTATTCATAACTGAAACAACCCTGTGTTTATCTTGAAACTAAATATATATTTTAATTTAAATGTCAAGTTTTAAAGTCGACTGTTTGTTACATCAGAGTCGCTTTGTTTGTTTCTAGAACTCGTTTAGTCCTGGTCTAAGTCCTGGTTTAGTCCTGGTCTAAGTCCTGGTTTAGTCCTGGTTTAGTCCTGGTTTAGTCCTGGTTTAGTCCTGGTTTAGTCCTGGTTTAGTCTTGGTTTAGTCCTGGTTTAGTCCTGGTTTAGTCCTGGTTTAGTCTTGGTTTAGTCCTGGTTTAGCCTTCAACAACATTCAAGTGCGACAGGTGCTGCTACAGGTTTTGTGCTATTTTATTTTTAAAAAGGCCATCGAAGACTTTTTGGCCAAGGGCATTTTTAAATCAAGCAGCTGCAGAAAGTATTCGAGCCGTTGGAATAACTGAGGTGTGGAAGTCTGTCTGTGGAGGAGGAAAAGCAGCTGGATCCAGGCTCGTGGGACGGAAGGTGAAATCTAAAGGCCCGACTGGGAAAGAAAGGCCTTGAGAAAAGACCTGTCCCACTGCATTTTAACCCTTTTTTATTCAAACCAAACCTTCAGGTGAAAGCTCCAGGACGTGTTTCAGACAAACAGTTGCTCTTATGTCTCGGTCCAGAACCAAACTGAACCACGGTCAGGTTCTTTTGTGAAAGAGAGTCTGGAGATAGATCAGACTTTAGACCAAATGCAGGAAGTCACGACCGAGTTCCTGCAAGTGTTTAAAAAAAGAGTGAAGCCAAAAGTTACTGAACCAAACGAATAGTGCGTAACAATCTGTGAGTTCTTACAGCGGAGCATGGAGCAGACTTTCAGGAGGCCCTAACAAGATTTTATTTCTGCAATAATTATTCACCTGAACTCATCACAAACTTACTTGCACCGAGTTTGTTGACAGACAACAGCATGTCCCTGCAGGGCTACCATATAGCTGTTCACATGCTTAAAAAAAAAAAAGTGTAAAATGTGGTAATCTTCATTTTCACCACCAGATGTCCCCACAGAACACACACTGCACCTTTAAATGTCTCTCTTTGGTCCTTGTTTCGTTCTAGAGCTGGTGCACTTTCCTTCAAAAGTCTTTTACTAAGAACAGTGAGAGTTTGTAGTTTTTATTGGTGTTTTCCAGCGCAGACCCATCTGAGCTGAGGCATTAGCGTTAGCTCTGTTAGCTCGCAGACGGAGATCCAGCTGCACTGACAGGAGTAAGACCTGGAGCCTCGTCTCCTCTTCAGTTTGGGCTCCAGCTTCTCTCGCTCTGGCATGTTGTTCCTGCAAAGACAAGACTATTATTACTACCTTATCCTCCCGAAAACTCTCACAGATGTTCAGCCTGGCTTCAAGTAACACTCTGAGCCCAGCCCCTGCAGAGAGAATATAATACTTTAAACTCCTGAAAACTCCCTACAGGGCTTCCGTTGCTGGTCACAGGCTGTAGAAAGAGAATGTGTGTTAGAGACACACATTTTCTTCTTTTACAGATTTATTTCAACATTGATTTCACACTTTTTCCCAAAGTCTCCATAACTTTACCTTTTGATCAAGAAGCCAACACAAATGCACCACGATAAAGTTATAAACACCGTATTTTAGGAGTCTACAGGTCACTACAAAGAACTGAGAAACTTCTGAAGCTCAACACTGTCCTCATCTGACCACAAAGAAAAACACAAGGCCATTTACACCTGTGTTTTTTCCCTAAATAATAATTTTTGGACCAATTAGGTAAAAATGGCCCACCTGAGAATCAATAACAGCACAGTGGTTGTGTCTGTGGGTAAATGCTGACCTGAAGAAGAGGTAGTCGCAGCTGGAGTCCCACTCACTGTCGTCGAACGTCAGGACTCTGAAGTCACATGACGTGCACCTCAGGTGGTCACATGACCTGAGGACAGAGCAAAAAAATAACCAAAAGGAAAAAAAGCATAGGAAATGAACACTGAGAAGACAGACTTGTATCTCTTACCTTTTGGACGTCGCAGTTCCGATTCCATTTGGGACAGAGCTTCCACCGATGAACACAAGACAACATCTGCACAAAGAACAACAAAACGTATTCTCTACGGTAACTAAAGGATAGGATTATTTTATATAGACACAAGACTGTGTTTTAACAGATTTTAGATGGATTTAAACAGTTGTAGAAATAAAATGACGTACTTTTTGGCACCTGATTGACTCGAGGGTTTCTTCTCAACAGCAGCTCCTCTGAGGGATGTCTTTGTCTTTTCCAAAAAGTCAAACAAAAAGAGCATTTAACTACAACTATACTACTTTACAATCAGTCAGCTCAGTATTTACCTTGGTAGGAGTGGAATCGTCAAAGTCTTCCTCCAGTAGTTTATCCAAAAAGGTGTCCAGGTCGTCACTGTTTCCAGGCAGTTTACACTTTGTACTAAACACAAGGGAATAATTACAGTTTAATGCCAGGCCACAAAACATTTTATAGTCTACATTTAAAACTATAGGCAGCGAGGGTAAGGGTTGTTTAAGTAAAATAAAACCACTAAAATGTATTAGCACAAGTCTGTAGTGTTGTAATAGCATCAGCATTTGTTTTATTGACAAAGGTGAATCAGAAATGTTATTAGTGTAGAAGCTGTGATAAATGGTTCAATGTAGAATATTTGGACATTTGAACCATGAATTTATCAATAAATAAGGTCAGAAATAACCAAAACAATCAACAGAACTAGCTTTAAACTCTAACTAAAATTCGAGTTAAAAATAAAAATAAAGCTAAAGTAAGCCAGCACTTTTGTATCACGTTTTAAATTTAGATTACATAATCTTTTTACATCTTTATTACATTTATCTTGTATCGAAATAAAGGCTTTACCCACATAAAATAATAATCGATATATGTGTGTGTTAAATACAACAACTCATGTATCTAAAAAGTCTAAAATATGCTCGTTATTTTGGGTAACTACAGTAATTCTGCCCGTGACTGCTCTGTTAGCATCATGGCTAACTTAGCTGTTCGTTTATACCTTCCTTTTCTCTCTTCGTCTTTGGTTTTATTCTCGTGCTTCCTGCCTTGACCAGGGCCACTTCGACCTAACGCCGAGACGGAGACCTTACTACAGAACTTTCTCTCGACTTCATCCAGCAGCTCGTCCAGGTCATCGTCCATGTTTTTTCCCTGGGGATTAGCATCACAGCTAACTAGCCTGCTACTTACTGCTAGCATAGCGTTCAGCCGTTGCTAAGTAACCCCAAATAAATACTTTTACAGCTAGACTAGATGGCACTGTTTACCATTAAATACCGATTAAACAACCTGAAATTGTCTGTAGTATTCATTCAGACTTATAAAATACGAAACAAATATATTTTTTTAAATTTAATTTCATGTTAGCTTCATGTTTGTATTGTGTTGTTTATTATAGTATCCTTCTTGATTATTTAATGTATGGCTCATTTTATTTAAAATATATATTACATATTTATTTGAAGCCTATGTATTATGCATCCATCTTGTAATTAATAGTTATTGTATTTAAAGTTAAATAATTTTAGGTTAAAAAAGAAAAAAGGAAAAGGTTTGTACGTTGTCGGCAGGATTCGAACCTGCGCGGGGAGACCCCAATGGATTTCTAGTCCATCGCCTTAACCACTCGGCCACGACAACTCGATGACATCACTTCAGCGTGAGAGTCTTGTGTCAGGAAGAGCAGGTAGAACTTCTAAAAGAGAAGAGACCAGAACAGGCTGGTCCAATCAGAGTTAGTTTCAGGTCAAACCCCTCCCTCTAAAGATAAAGCTCAGCTCTCTTATCAGTTGAACTCAGAATAGACAGTCTCTTGGAGAAGAGTTAAAACATCTTCACCTTGAAAACTCTAGATGCCTTTGCTTCAACATTTTATTCACCTGGATAACTGAGAACCTTCACAGACAAAAGAAAGAATAGGAAAGGCAGGAGTTTAGGACTGAAAATATGGACTTTGAATGTTGGTACAATGACAGGTAAAGGTAGAGAGCTGGTAGAGATGATGAGTTAACCAGTGAGCCATGAGCAGATGAGGAAAGTCCAGGAGACCAGGTGGAAAGGGTTTAACCTGTTCTGTCCTGGTGTGGACAGGAAGAGAAATGGAGAGTGATCCTGAAGTGATCCTGAAGGAGGAGTTTGTGAAGAATGTTCTGGAGGTAAAGAGAGTAGGAGACTTGGTGGAATGAGGAAGTTCAGGCTACGAAGAAGTGGGACTTGGACATGTTCAGAGGAGGAAAAAGGATGCTGAGGTTAGAGTTGCCAGGCAGGAGGCCAAGAGGAAGACCAAAGAGGAGGTTTGAGGATGTTGTGAAGGAGACATGAAGGTAGTGGGTCTGAGAGAAGAGGATGCAGGAGATAGGGCTGTAGAGAGAGGCAGATGAGCAGCTTGAGGGCAGTGTGGGGGGCCTTTTTTATTATTTTTTATTATTTTTTTACAGACTGCTGCGCCACCAACCATGGAACCTGTTGGAGAAAGATATTCAGTTTAGTCAAACTTTATTAATACCCAAGAGCAGGGGTCCCAAACTGCTGGACAAATGCCCGCCGCCACATTTGACCCGGCCCTGAGCAATACCAGAGTCGGAAAAAAAATGCTACTTCGACCTCACTTTGCCCCAGCACGTTTTGACCTTTATGGCCACCCATACCACAGTCATAGAACGTGAACGTGACCCCCCAGAACGGAATAATGGCAAAAAGGTTGGGTAAGAGAAAAATTTATTCAGAATGCAGGGTATTTAACCCGCAGTGGACACACAATTATTTTTTTGTTCAAGTCAAAGAAAAGGCTGTTTGTCTCGTCTGTCAAGAGACGGTGGCAGTATTCAAAGAATACAACCTGCGCCGACATTATGAATCCCGTCACAGACAAGTATGCTAGCTTGCAAGGCCAAATGCGAGCAGAAAAAATCTCAAAGCTAAAAACTGGACTGTTAGCTCAACAGACTACATTTGTACGGCAAACTCAGCTGAACCAAGCATCAGTTCGGGCCAGCTTCCGTTGCTCAGCTGATAGCAAGCTGCGTAAACCTTTCACCAAGGAGAGTTTGTCAAGAAATGTGTGATAATCGCGGAGGTCCTAAATGTAATCATTTATGATTACATTTAGGGACCTCCGCGATTATCACACTTTTTCTTTTAGAAACTGACCCTGGCCCCTATCAGAGAAGGGAAAAGTTATGTGGCCCTCAATGGAAAAAGTTTGGGGACCCCTGCCCAAGAGGAAATGTGGTTGTTAGGTCAGATTTAAAACTGAAACAAACATTAACATACCACAACCTTTTGGGTTTTTTTGGGGGTGAGAGTGAAAGTTACATATGCTGAGAAGATCTCTCGTTCTCTGTTTTAAGTCTTTATTTTTCTAAAGTAATACAAGGCAGAATATGATGACCTCCCACAGGTGCTTCCTGCAGTGCTCATCTTTGGGTCCCGGCCCAATGTTTATGAAACACACTATCACAGAACACAGCACAGTTGAGTATAATTACAGGTGTGTGTTATTATTTATTTATTTTTCCGTTTCTTTTTTAATCCGTCCATGTTCTTTCCTTCAGGGTCAGATTGTGAGGAGGACTGTCTGAAGGAGTGCCACAGGGGTCTTCTTTGGTACCACTGCATAAATGACCTCCCATCTCCGAATTGCTTTTATTGTGTAATTTATTTTAGTATAGCCATTTTTAAAACTCACAACCATCCATTCAATTTAGATTATAAAAACACTATTACCATCTGTTTCCTCTGTAGGCCACAGACAGGGATACAGATGGTCTAAACAGTGGCTCAGTGGTAGAGCGGTCGTCCTTCAACCGGAAGGTAGGCGGTGTTCCTGTAACACTGGTGAATGGAAGCTTAAAGTAAGTCGCAACTAATAAATGGACTAGTGCTGCACAATATATTGCAATAGGGTCATTAATTGTGTCACACACAAAGAAAAAAATTTGTGTATTGCTATTTTATTATGATCTTCCAGTCCTGGTAAAGATATTCCTGGGTTCTGTTCCTCTGTCTGTCCTGGGGTGGATCTTCCTGGTTTCTCTCTGGCAGACATCCCGTCTCCCGGAAGTTGCGGGAGTCTCCCGCATATTGATAGCGGCTCCCTGATGCCCGCAAATTAGTTAAAATCTCCCGGAATCTAGAGCGAGTGTGTGTGCTAGTGTGCGTGTGTGCGTGTGTGCGAAGCGCTTGTAAGACAGAGAGCATCCTGATTGGCCTGTTTCTGCAAATCAACCAATCAATTTTCAGTGTGGGCGGGCTTTTATCGCTTCTTCCAAACCCAAAAAAATCAGTTATGTCTATCTAGAAACAGGAGCACAATGGCAGTGGGAGAGTGCCACAAAAAAAAAAGTATAAGACACATTTTACGGCAGACTACATGAAAGTGTACCCCGTCTTAAAGTTCTATTGTTAAAGTCGGTTAACCGGATGCTGCATCCGGTTTGTAACTTCCTGTTTTTGCAAGGCAATTTGTACTGCACAATTCATACACTGGTTAACTCAAAGTGCTTTACAGAAATATAAGACAATTTATAAGATTTAGATTAAAAAACATAAGAAAATTTAAATTTGTAATGTAGACAGAGCTAAAGAGAAAAGTTTCTAACTTTCTCTTAAAAATTGTTAAAGTTGAGGCTGTTCCAGGTTTTTGCTGAAACTTAAACACTGCTTCACCTTGTTTAGTTCTAACTCTGGGCTCGAACAGAAGCCTGTCCCAGATGTTCTCAGAGTCTGAGGAGGTTTATAAGGAACTGTCAGAAATAGGAGAGAAAATGCTGATGATGTAACTGTGGAAATTCAAGTCTGAGTCCATGATGTCATAGATGTATATTTAATTTAACTATGAAAGTTAAACACCGCCCACAACAATTATACTGTCTACCTTCCTATGTCCCTTTTATGGTTCAGACACATATTGAAATAACGGTGGTTTCCACTGGTACAATCTGGGGTGGGGAGTCTCCCCTAAAGCGATTAGCCCTTCTGTTCACAACAAGAAGGTTGTGAGTTCACACCCCGGCTGACTCAAACATTCTGACGCCACAAAGGCCTTTCCGTTAGGAAACCCTGGTACTCCAGCTTCCTCTTTGGTTGTTAGGTCTCTTCAAATGAGTGGCCACTCCGCCTCACGACCAAAGTTTCTGGGATAGGCTCCAGTCACCCGACTGTGATAGCCGTTCTAATCACATATCTTTTAAATTAAAAAAAATGCATATCTAAGTCCTGTCCTCAGAGAAGGGCCACTGCCCTTAACTATTAATATTTTATACAAAGACCTGTAAAGAAACTAAAGCTGCAGCTGTTGACGGGTTTGTCTCAAAACAAAGTAGCTTTCCAAAAACAGACATTCTTGTATTAATTTAATGATTCTCAAACACTGGTAGAATCCTGTCTGTTTCACTGACGCAGTACCAGAGCTCTCGGACATAAGAGACATATGTCCCTGGGACAGACCTCTGAGAGACACACTCAGCTCAGGAACATCTGGACAGTGGCTCAGTGGTAGAGCGGTCGTCCATCAACCAGAACGTTGGTGGTTTGATTCCCGCTCTCCCCACAGTTCATACTGTTGTTGTGTCCTTGGGCAAGACACTTAACTCCCCTTGCCTCCAGTGTTATTCCAGCTGTAACACTGGTGAATGGAACCTTAATGTAAGTCGCTTTAGATAAAAGCGTCTGATAAATGACTAAATGTAAAATGTAAGTAGAGGGAGGAGCGACCTCTAGTGGTTACAAGTTACACACTGTCACTTTAAACTGCACTAAAGTCATCACAACGCAGACCAGGTCTTACACTTGAATCTAACATTCATCTCTTTCAACGCTCACTAATCACCATATTCTGCCTTTGGGTTTATATTCGACACTTTCAGGCCGTTGTGAGTTACTAAAGGTAACTGTAAAAATGCTTAATGTAAGAGACAGGTTCAGAGACAATCCTTACGTTATCATTTTATTTAAACATCATTTTGAAAATGCAAACAACAGAAAACAGCTCTAGCAGTTTTACCAAACTCTCAATGTTCTCAAAAAAAGTGCAATGATACAAACTGTAACATGTAGCTTATTGTTAAATGTCTCTAATATTCTTTATAAGGAATATTCAGATGTTAATGTGAAAATATAGAAGGTGTTATGGTAAGAAAACACAGTGTAAACTATTTAAAGTTTAGTTTAACTACAAAACACAAGAAAGCCAAACATCACAAAATGTATTAATGAAAATCTTTGGATGAAATAGTCTCTACAGAATTTATTTTTCTTTTTGCACTGGAATTTACTAAATTACGTTTGAACATTTTGAAAAAAGAAAAATAAAAAAATTCATATTTTTATTATTTTAAAATTCTTTCACAATTTCACATTTGTTTTAGAGGTATTTTTGAACTACGACGTTACAATCCTTTTTTAAGTGCTTTTTAAAAGGGAAAGTCAGAAATAAATGAAAACAAGGTGCAAGTGATTTTAATGAAACTAAAGTTGGTGTAGATTTTTCTGCTGTGTGTGTGTTTCTTCTGGTTTGGAGTTGGAGATTATCTCAGCTGTTCCAGGGCGTGAAGGGTTACTCCCAGTTTAATCACAGTCTGATGCAGCTGACTGTGTGTGTCACATTTGTTTTGGTCAAAATAAAGTCTGATGCAGCTGCTCCGTGCGGTTCATTAGATCATACATTAAAGCTTTTGAATCCACAAAACAGCAACATGACCTGAAAGCTCAAACGCGAGCATCGTGAGAAAGCGTTACAAGGTAAAGATGGAGGTATTTAAAGATCTTTTCCAGATTTAAGGTTCCATCGAGGTTCGTTTTTTTTTTCAAATCTGCAGGTGTTACTCAAATTAAGTCTGGCATATATTACCCCGACTGACTTTACCCTCTCCATTTATCCGGGCTTGGGACCGGCACAAAGGTTCACAAGCTTGTGGCTGGATTGACCTCTTGACATTTACCCTGTGCTTGTTTTGTTCTCATCACATTTGTCTTTTAGATAGTTTTGGTCAATGTAGCGCTCACGTTTCTTGTAGAACTTTTCAACTTTGTTTACAGCTTTCATTCTTCAGTTCTTTTCAATTCCACTACTTTACAGAAATAAAGACGCATTTAAAATGTAATTTCAATGAATGTCCCACCACGTCTCCATTCGGATCAAACTTTCCTGTTCACACTCAAGGCTCTGACACTTTTGAGCTCATCACTGCTCATTATTTTTAACATAAATGCTGTTATCAACATGTTCAGCAGAGTCTCCTGTCGCTCAGAGTCCAAATATTCTTTACTTTCCACAATAAGCCATTGTTTTAAGGTAAATTATACATCCTGTTTAAAGCAACTTTTCAATATCCTATACTCAGTCCAGAGAACGAGACCAGGGTCAGAGGTTACATTAACACATTAGCAGCTAACTAGTCACCCACAGAAGAAGTATTTTATAAGACGCGGCCAATAGCATTGTGATGTAAAGAAAAGGTACTTGTATTAAAACATTTATGGTCAAACAGTTAGAGAAAAACTGCATTCTCTCTTACTTCTTATTTCAATCTTATTTCCATCTTTATCGACAAACAATAGCTTTATTTAATTGTTGGTAGAGTCTGTATCAGCGAGCACTGGAACCCTCTGTTCTCCTGCAGCCGTGACATTGAGTTATCATATTTCTTTAACCGTCGTGCATGACTCGGCTGCGGGTGAGCGGAGGAATGAAAAAGCCCTGTCACACTGAGGTCTCAGAGTGCAGACTCAGGTGGAAGCTTCATCAGCTAAAAGCCTAAAGTGAAGGACTAAGCTGTTTTTCGCTGTTTCAGCAGTTATCTTGTTTTACAGACGTGCACTAAAAAAAGAAACGTCTACAAAAGCTGTTGAGTCCATGGCCTCGGTTCAAGGAGCTTGACTCAGGGCCGTTTAGTTTTCAGTGTTGTTACAACTCTAGAGCAGCCTAGCAACCTCCAAACTATAATCTAATGTTCAAATCCTCAAAAGGAGGAGGTACACCTTCTGCTGACACCAACATTATCTGTATAATGTATAATGACAGAGCTGCACTCACACCTTAAAACCTCCTGGCCCGGGCCCTGGTCCAGGCCCTGGTCCGGGCCCTGGTGTTCTCTTCTCTCAGTGTGACACGGCTTTCATCAAGTGCTCACTGACATAGATTTTACACAAATAATCAAATAAAATTTTAAAATAAACCTATTTTTTGCATAGATATACCTCACACATCTATGACTTTCAATGATAATTTGTGTTTTCTTTGAGTTTTTTTCCTTCTTGTAAACACCGACTTTGAGACTATCCAGCTTTAGAATAGAAAGATTTAAAAAAAGGTGCTGTGTATTTTTTAAACGGCAAAAAATTTCTGTGATAAGTTTTTTGACGGCGTCGGGCCCAGGGTATAGATAAGCATTAACTCTTCTTTTTCCGGCAGACGGCACGGGTCTGAGTAAATTTCCTTTTCTGGAGTCTTGGTTTTTACCCAGAGCATATTCTTCAGATTTCTCTGTGAAAGGAAACAGACAAAGAACGAGTTTAGACAAAACAAATGAAAAGAATGTGATTATCATGTGATGGAAATAGTTTCTGGTAATGACTCGAGAAATAATGGATTCAGTGTCATTTAAAAACAGGCCGAGTCCAGACTTAGACCAGGTCCAGACTTAGACCAGGTCCAGACTCACGGAGGTCAGTGTTTGAAGGAGACAGAGTTAGTCCAGACTTAGACCAGGTCCAGACTCACGGAGGTCAGTGTTTGAAGGAGACAGAGTTAGTCCGGTCTTAGACCAGGTCCAGACTCGTGGAGGTCAGTGTTTGAAGGAGACAGAGTTAGTCCAGACTTAGACCAGGTCCAGACACATGAACCATTTATGGTCTTGGTTGGTTTTGGGGTTGGAGGCCTTTACGAAACAGTCTGTTGTGTCATGTGTTAGAAACCGTTGGTGTTGTTTCTCAAGAATCAAAAGTAACACTTAGAGTTTCGTAAGGCTGACAGATTAAGTGCTGTTTTTGTTGAAAGACTTACATAACTAAAGAGGAAAATAACCAGAGATAAGAATAGGACAGCCACAGCTCCTAGAACGATCATGTAGTTCTCCAGAGCGGGCTGTTCCACGGGACAGTCTGAGAACAAAAGAAACACTGGTGAGAGGCTGTGGGACAAACACAAGCCACAGATACAAAATCAAGAACAGAAAGTTAAAAAAAAGAACATTCACTGCAATAATCTCAGATAACCTTTGGTCTAAGCACTTTCTGTGAGCTTACTGTGCAGTTTTCATCTTTTATATCCTGCTATTTTTTTTTTTACTCTCAACTGTGCTCACTCACAAAGAAAAAAATAAATAAAACAAGCTATGGCCTAGACTTAGTTGTTTATTCCACAGGAAAAAAAACACATAAGTCTGAATCATTCTCTTTCTGTTCCATACAAATATCATGAGCCTTAGTCACTGTCCCCGATGGATCTGAACACGTTTAAGTTGGATTTGAGCATGTTTTACTTTAATATAAAGGTTTTCATGGGTTCAGCCTCTTGTTAAATAATTTATTTGTCATTTCTGATTAACCTGAGGTTAAACCCGGAACCATCACAAGGTCCGGTTCCGTGTGACTCGTGTAAATACAACACGCCTCAAAGTTAAATAAAAATACTGCCCTGTGAGTCATAAAAACATGTGTCATTTAAAATTGTTCAACTGTGTCAAGGCTTTTCCCTGGAACTAAAGGGACTGTTGTGAACTTCAGAACAGAACAGAAAGATCCAATCACGTTTACGTAATTTGAAATAGTCCCTTGACTGAGAAAGTCCTGAGTTTCAAAAGTAGGCAGAAGTGAAAAAAAGAAGTGGTGCAATAATAAAAAATAAAAAAAACAGCTATTTTGATATGTTTCAGACTGGTTTTGACCCCGCCCCTCTCACCTGTGACCCTGAGCTTCACCAGTCCCTCTCGGTTCTGCTCTCCCACAGGTGCTGCCAGGTAACACTGGTACACGCCGGCGTCGGAGCAGCTGACGTTGGACAGCTGCAGGTCGAATGAGTTGTTCACCAGAGCCACGTCTTTAGAGGCCCCCAGGTACCACCTCATCCCCCCGTCAGGGAGCACTCTGGAGACCAGGCCGCTCAGACGGGACTGTTCTTCCTCCTGCAGCACAAAGACCGGGTTAGACCTGGTTTTGGTCCTGGTTTTAGACCTGGTTTAGAGCAGGACTTGGAGAGTTTCTGAGTGGGTCAAAGGTTTTATTCAGTTTCAGAAACAGTCCAAAGAAGGAGAAAACCAGAGGAAAGTCTTTTCTTTCGTCCATCCTTCATCTTTGTGTTGTAACTGAAAACACACTCTATATTTACTTATAGCTTTGACACAGTCACAGAAACCACACAGTTATTATTGTTCATCCTATAAATACAGTTTCTGTTCTTCTAAGCGTACAAACTATTTCCATCACTGCTGTTGTGATCTGAACATTCTCCATCTTTGGAAAAAAAATTCATTTGATTCGAGTTAGTTATAATAATTTTTATTATTATAATTGTTTATATTGTTTATAGTTAGTAGGTGCTCATAGTTCTCTACAGGTCATGTCAAATCATGTCATGTCCTCCATGTTAGTCCAAGCATGGAGTAGACATAACTAGATAGACATGGGTTGCCACGGGACTTCTGCACCTGGAGCTGGGGCCTTGAGGGGAGTGTGTATGAGAGATACACCTCCCACTGACAGCCCCCACTGCAGTGATATAAATTCTCATGTTTTGTTTACTTCTTTAAGCAAATTCATTCTGTACTTTTGATACGTGTCTTTGCTTCATTCTTGCAAGAATAAAACCTGGCCTTTCGCTTTTATAATATAATCTGTCTCCGTGTCTCTCTGGATAATATAAGGATATAGAATTCTTATAACAGTTAAGCACACTGATGGAAAAACAAATGAGCTGCTTTGCCTAACCCTTTGTCTCAGGTTATACAGTCTACAGATCGTTATAACTTATTGAAGTGGTTCTGTGTAATTCAATGCACTGGGAAGCGCCCACACATAACATGTTTGTTCCTGTAAAAGCTCTGGGGTTTTTTTTTTTTTTGCTGAGGACAATGTTCTTGATAAAGTGCTTTACACAAAGAAGACAGAGGCTAAAAGCTTAAATAAATGCAAAATAAATCAACCACTTAAAACAAAACTAAAACAGAAAGTGCAGATACTTGCACTTTCTTTTTTGTAGAATGAAAAATAATAGAGCTTTTATTTGGAGCCACAGCCACAATTAAGTCTTTTGGAAGCAACTAATGACCATAATAATATACTTTTGTAGACGATGCCTTTTCGTGCTGTTACTGCGAGTCATCTTTAAATACGTTTTGGATATTCAAATATAATATCATGTTCCTGTTCCTGAAACAAGAAGCCTGTTTCCTGAAGCCGCCTGGAAAATGTAAATAATTCTAACATAAAAAGAGTTTAAAAGAAACAGGAACTAACAGCAGGAACTAACAAACATTTACAAGAAGAGAAATAAAAACGCTCTGTTCAATATGCATTATCCTTTTTACGTCTGTGGAGGTCCTCAGTCATCCACATAATCAAGAAATGTTTTCAAAAATGCCTGAGACTACAGTGTCCTATCAGATTAACCCCTCTGAGTGAAAAAAACAGTGGCTCAGCGGTTCATACTGTCGTTGTGTCCTTGGGCAAGACACTTAACCCACCTTGCCTCCAGTGGTGTCAGATGTAACACTGGTAATAACAATGTAAGTGGCTTTGGATAAAAGCTAAATGAATAAAAGTAAATGTAGCTCTGACAGTTTAACAGTCTCTTAGATGGACTTTAAACCTTCGTCCAAATGCATTTGATGAAATATTTTCTTGCTTAATCATTCATGTAATTATTTTTAATGTGACTGAAATACAAATATCTGTTCCCTTTTATTTTATTCCCGTGAGAACAGCAGTGAATTCTGAAGAGCAGCTGTTAGATTAGTGTAGCTCTCTCACACACTCACACAATACTTAAACACACACACACACACACACACACACACACACACACACACACACACACACACACACACACACACACACACACACACACACACACACACACACACACACACACACACACACAATACTTAAATAAAAGGAAGGGATCAAATAAAATCTATTGAGACAGACTTTCAAAGCCAAAAGCCAAGAACAACAAACTGCACCTTAAACTTGTGCAACGAGTTTTATCAGTAATCAAATAACACAGTGTTGAAACTGTAATCAAATAACACAGTGTTGAAACTGTAATCAAATAACACAGTGTTGAAACTGTAATCAAATAACACAGTGTTGAAACTGAAATAACAGCCGCCCTTCTGCTGGCGCCTCTTTGTCTGATAATCATAGCTTATAATGCATTTGAGCTGAAAACCACATCACGTAAACAAATAATCTGTAAAACTGTATTATTTACCTTATACCAGCGGACAGCCATGTACTGGAGTCCAGCTTTTGCTTTTGCAGAACACTTTAACACAACATCATGGCTGCACTTTGTTTCTAAACCCATTATATTTTCAGTGGCAGACATTACCGCCAAACGGACCAGAACTGTAAAAAAAAACACATATACATTTACAGAAAGCTCTTTTAATGCATAACATATGTGCAAGTAATGGTTTAGTTTAAGCTGTAGACTACGTGTCGATGGGGGAGGGGTGCCCTATTTTTAACACAGCGAAAACAAACACAAACGAATACTCACACACGAAGAGGAGAGGCGCAGACATGGTGCAAAAGGAGAGAGCTGCGGATATTTTCCTTTGGTACGTACAAGAAAAAGAAACGAGCGGAGGTTGGACAAATGGATTTGTAGGTTAGGTTACTGATTGTGGGGCGGGCCACGCCCACGAGTCACATACTATACTATATTTTTCATCGAATGTTTATATAGCTCCCCACACTCCACTCCAGCAGGGGGCGCCCGTCATTAAACCAAAAGAAGACACTTTTATTCAGACACTAGTACCATACAGATGTAAATACTGAGCACGTGCAGTTTATTAACACCGCAGCTTTAATCATGTTCAGAGAAGTCTTCGTTGTTTTGATCTTCGTCTTCCAGACAGGTACGTATAATTAAGTATATTTACCCAAAACTCAGCGTCGTTAGGTAAACCTCCATTTTAGCTTTAGCTAAAGTTTCATTCAGTCATTCGTTTATCATGCTTACTATGAATTTAAACATCGATTCGTGAGGTGTTTTTATAAAGAGTGCGGTCTATAAATTGAGTCGGTTTATTAACCCACTGACAAACTACAAAATCATTTTATTTACTCGAAGTTGTCTCCAGTTGTCTGTGACTTTAGTGGACACTTTATTTTGAAATCCACGTATGACTTGTGCCATCACGATATTTAGCCTTAGTATTTATTGTACGTATTGTAACATCCATGGGTCAAAATGATCGGTCTACTCAGTCAACTGAGTATAATTAATACATTTAATAATATGCATTGATTTTATCGTCACTCTGTCAAAGTAAAAGACAACAGGCTTTTGGAAAATCCCCAAACTTTCCCGCAACAGAAACCAAAACACAGAAGTGACAGGGTGGAAATTCCCTCATGACTCAAACATATGAGCCATAAGATTTAAATAAACACAAATAAATCCATAAACAATAATCATGTGTTAATTATTTTTACAGGTGGAACTGATAAAAGTAGAAAAGGACACTCTGCTCATTTAAACCATGTCCCATTTCTCCCACTCACCCTTCCCCTTCCTCCAAAGGAAATAAGACCTGCTGCAGATACACAAGATCTGTAATAATATAAGATCTATAAATATATCACATACATATTGGTCTATAATATATGATGTATATAAGCCTACAAATAAATAGTATGATATAAATAATATGTGACTAAAGTTTCTGGGATAGGCTCCAGTCACACAACATCTCACGGGACAAAGCATTTCAGGGTCACATTCTCATCAGTGACTATGACAGTTCTCAGTCATCCAGGTCGTCTTGAGGAAAGGGTTAAAGTAAAAACATCTGGACTCAGTTTTCAAGGTGAAGATGTTTCGTCTCTAATTCCAAGAAACTTTATAAATTCTGAGATCAACTGTAAAAGAGCTGAGCTTATATCTTTAGAGAGAAGAGTTTGACCTGAAACTAAACCTGATGGACCAGGCTGTTCTGGTCTCATAGTCGTTGGCTCTGAAAAACCCTGTCCAAACAAGGTTTTTTAATTTTAACAAAATGGAAAGAGATAAATGCTCTCTTGTCTCTGTCCAACAGAAGTCAAACAAGAGATAAAGCTCTCTTAGTCATTCTAAGTCATAATAAAAGTATTTCTTTAGTGTTTCTTCTTTGTCTTTTAGTTTTGTCAAAATCCATACCTGCTCCTTCTGAAATTAAACAGACGACAAAGGATTACTCGTGCTGCAGCGGGCACAACATCTCCTGAATCTAAAATGTCAAAACACCATCATCGTTGGGAACAAGGTACGAACAAACACACACCACATTACATCTCAGAATGAAACGGATGAAAGTGACTAAAACGTTTGTGTCACCCCATTTCTTTTTGAAAAAGCTCAAATCCATCACATGAAGGTAATTTATCCATTTAAACGTAGTGCTTTTTCACTGTACTTTGTAGTTTTAACAGGGCTCTAGTCTTTTCCAAAGGATTTTTGAAGAGAAAGTATAATTAAGTCGGTTGTCAACACTTCTCATTGGCTCGTGCACAAATGCCCAGGTCACCAATGTAAATGAGAATTCTCAATGGTTCATTTGGATAAATAAAGGTTGAATAAATAATAAAATGCCAGAGATCTCTATAAGCAGTCATTTTGGTTTGAATCTAGAGCTCTGTTTATGTTTTTATTAACGACACACATCCTTCAGTCAGTCTTTCATTAGTGCATTAAACCAGTTTCCTCTTATTCCTCTTGTTTTAGAAATAGATCCTGAGTGTGTTTTCTGTCAAGAGCCTGCTTGTGTTAGTTATGATTGTTTAATTGTAATTCAACAAAACTTACTGTGATATTTTTTGTGTTTTTGTGAGATGACAGTATTTAGCAGTAACTGTCTGGTGTGTGTTGTTGGACTGTTTCAGACGTGGCCCAGAGTTTGTTTTTAGAGTAAATTTGTATAAAATGACTCATGAGTAATTTAGATTTAAACACATATAGTGCTACATCAGCTCAGTGCAACAGGATTACTGCAGAAACAGCTTTTGTGAGGTTAAGCTAATGTTTAGTTAATATTTCTGTGTCACTGTCTCGTGCTCGTGTCTCTGCAGAAAAAGTAAAGTATGGATCTCAACTTTCTCTGGAAAATAACGGCTAAAGTTTTGTTTGTGTCAGAAAAGGTTGTACTCTTGATAATAATTAATAATTTATAATAATAACGAATAATAATTAATAACAAAAAGCATAATTGTTATGATTAATTTCTAATAAAAACAATAATAATAATAATAATAATAATAATAATAATAATAATAATAATAATTAATAAAAACAGATTTTATGAAGGCCAGACTGTAAAAGTGAGTGTTAAATGTTATAAAAGGAGACTGTTTCCATGTTTTTAGGACCTTAGGCCCTCTTCATTACGTTTTAATTTTACTTTTTTCACAGCCCATGGCTCGTGTGACTGGGTCCAACATAAATGTCCAAGAACCCTTTGCCTGGGATGGAGTCCAGATGAAAGTGGATGGATGTGTAGATTTTCTGCTGCAGAAAATATGTCATGTTGTAAGTCTGACTACTTGAAATCAAATAAAAGAGAAACTAGAAAATGAATGTCATTTGTTTGCTGTAAAGCTGAAGAACTGGGACAGAGTTACCAACCCCCAAATTACACTGCACGCGTCGGCAAAGTGCACTTTGTAGGAAATATGCTTTCATTCTTAGGAATTCTTAGGCATTTCCACTGCGTCCGCTGTGTAACTGTCGTGTTACGGCTGTGTAACTGTAGTGTTACGGCTGTGTAACTGTTGTGTTACGACTGCGTAACTGTTGTGTAACTGTTGTGTTACGGCTGTGTAACTGTTGTGTAACTGTTGTGTAACTGTCGTGTTACGGCTGCGTAACTGTTGTGTTACGACCGCGTAACTGTTGTGTAACCGTAACTGTTGTGTAACTGTTACGCCGCGTAACTGTTGTGTAACTGTCGGTTACGCCGCGTAACTGTTGTGTAACCGTCGTGTTACGGCCGCGAACTGTTGTGTAACCGTCGGTTACGCCAGTAACTGTTGTGTAACCGTTGTGTTACGCTGTGTAACTGTTGTGTAACTGTCGCGGTTACGCCGCGTAACTGTTGTGTAACCGTCGTACGCTGTGTAACTGTTGTGTAACTGTTGTGTAACCGTCGCGCCACGCCGCGTAACTGTTGTGTAACCGTCGGTTACGCCGCGTAACTGTTGTGTAACTGTCGTGTTACGCCGCGTAACTGTTGTGTAACCGTCGTTACGGCCGCGCGCAACTGTTGTGTAACCGTCGCGTTACGCCGCGAACTGTTGTGTAACCGTCGTGTTACGGCTGTGTAACTGTTGTGTTACGCCGCGTGAACTGTCGCTGTTACGGCTGTGTAACTGTTGTGTAACCGTCGGTTACGGCTGTGTAACTGTTGTGTAACCGTCGCGGTTACGCCGCGTAACTGTTGTGTAACTGTCGCGGTTACGGCCGCGTAACTGTTGTGTAACCGTCGCGTTACGGCCGCGCAACTGTTGTGTAACCGTCGTCGGTTACGGCCGCGTAACTGTTGTGTAACCGTCGCGGTTACGGCTGCGTAACTGTTGTGTAACCGTCGTCGTGTTACGCTGCGCGTAACTGTTGTGTAACCGTCGCGTTACGCCGCGCGTAACTGTTGTGTAACTGTCGTGTTACGGCTGTGTAACTGTTGTGTTACGGCTGCGTAACTGTCGTGTTACGGCTGTGTAACTGTTGTGTAACTGTCGTGTTACGGCTGTGTAACTGTTGTGTAACTGTCGTGTTACGGCTGCGTAACTGTTGTGTAACTGTCGTGTTACGGCTGTGTAACTGTTGTGTAACTGTCGTGTTACGGCTGTGTAACTGTTGTGTAACTGTCGTGTTACGGCTGTGTAACTGTTGTGTAACTGTCGTGTTACGGCTGCGTAACTGTTGTGTTACGGCTGTGTAACTGCCGTGTTACGGCTGTGTAACTGTTGTGTAACTGTCGTGTTACGGCTGCGTAACTGTTGTGTTACGGCTGTGTAACTGTTGTGTAACTGTTGTGTTACGGCTGCGTTGCGACAGATTACACTGTACCAGACTGGAAACCAAACGAGTACAGGAATTTAAAAGACATTGCTATACGGACAAATCATCTTAATTTGATTTATTTTTTTATTTATTTACATAATTGCGAAAACAAAGTTGTTTTGTGCCCAGTATAATGAGGCAAATGATTCTTATTTGAACGAAGTCAAAGTGATCTCAAACTAGTCCTACCTCTGAATAAACACTTGTATTGGTCCCACACAGTCTTCATCAATTACTTTTATCAACCCTCTTGTGCTCTCTGCGGTTGCTCTTATGAGCTCCACGCTGCCGCTCAGCTGATCTGAAACACGTCCAGTGGGTTAGGGGCTGAACATCGTTCACTTTCACTTGGCGGCGCCGCCTGAACACGTGCCTGTAATTTGGGGGTGACTCAACATTTGGTGCTAATATTGAGAGTAAAAAGTAGTGACAAATGTCTCAGAACAAGTGCACATTTTAAAGCTGTGAGTGCTTTGAGATGAGTCTATGAAAACATGACTGAACTGTGTGGTGGTGTTCCTACAGGACGGGTTTGATGTGGAGCAGAACATTCAGTTTAAAAGCTTTTGCAGCACTGAACAGACTACTGCTCCTGATGCTGCGGCCGCTCTGTCTCAGGGTGAGTGCTTTAAAGATATCTAGTGGAGATTTTGCTGCATGTAAACAGCTTCAGTAAACAAGAACGGCAAATTAAAAAAAAAAATAGTTTAGTATTTGTTTAAAAAAGTTCCATGAGCAATATTTGTTTGTGAGCCAAGTTTTTGTGCCAGTAAACTAAAATTTATTAATTAAATGGTGGTATAGTGTGTTTATATACAGTTTAAAATTCCATTTATAATTGGACTAAAGCCCCGTTCACACGAGCCGCCCTCTGTCATGTTTAATCTGCCTTGTCTGTGATTTGTAAAGTATAGATTCATAAACTGGGGTCCTGTGGTTAAACTATTATGTTTTTACAGTTCTTTTCTTGGTGAATGTGTGAATGTTCTGATCAACTGCAGGAAGCCGACCGTCTCCTAAAGTTTAAAGATTAAAACTATTTAAAACACGTAGTGTATTTGAAGTATTAATGTATCTCAGGTGTGATTATTGTATTTCTCCAGTTTAAGTTTAAAATAAGTCTCTCCACAAAAACCACAAATAGATATCATCAGAAGTTGTACTTTGTGATGGTAAAATTGAATGAAGAGAAGCGCTCAGTGCAGATTCTGAAGCAGGAGTGTTCTTAGATTTGACAAAGTCCTGAGGATGAGGAATGAAACATTTTCTTCATCTAAACCTACGTCCAGGTTTCCTTCTGTGAAACCTTTTATTTAAGATGTCTTGACTTACTTCCACTGGTTCTCACTTACACATGTGTTTTTTCTCTTTCAGGATGGGCCTTGGTTCTCCTTCTGATCTCAATGACAGCTTTGGGAATCGTGGATTTTCGTTAAATGCTGCTACAAACCAACACATTGCCTCCTTTAGAGTAATCTCTAATCTAAAGTCTATGCTCGGGCCTCAAGATCTTTTTCTTAGAGATTAGATGTGTAATGTATTTTTGTATAATTTTGCACTGACTCGATGGCAGTGTCTACTCAGTCAGAAATGATGTCTGATGTTTTCACTGCTACGGGATGAAATACTCAGGTCCTTTAATAATCCCTTTGTCCAAATAAGCTGTGACAGACTTTCCATCCTTTAAAAAATATAGGGCTTCCAGCTGATCTTTTATGAAAGTTTACCTCAACAAAATCATGTTCAAGTCCTTTTAAAACCTGATCAGATCTCTATAGAACCTGTTCCAAACCCAGCTAAACCCCATTCATTCTAATTTAAAACTAAGTATCCTCAGTGTTAATTAACTGTTAAGTTCTTTTCAAGTTTTTATCATGTGACAATGTGAAACACTACCTGGAGGAGCACCTTATTTTTTTAACCTAAAACTCTAGAGAAAACTAAAGAGCCATTCCAAACACAAGACAAATATTTTTAAAATATTTAAATATTGCACTCATGTTTATGAGATTGGGAATGGGAGCCTTCCAGAGCTATATCTCAAACTGTAACTGGAATAAAACTCTTTATGGGATATACTTCACATCAAAAAACCAAAAAGTATTTTGTGTATTTATCTAAAAGCACATAAAACAGTTTCTACACCGTCTGCCTGAAGCTTTAGTGGCCATTTTCTAAAGTAAATTTACAGAGTCTAAACCCGACTTAATCTAAAGTTTACAAAAATCATGAACTTCTTATAAACTAGGATTTCCTTTCCTCTTTCCTCTTGTACACTGTGAAAGAAATGGTTTGGTTTTGAAAAAGGGACTGTCATTTATAAACTACATTTCTTTTTTTATGCTGGAAAATTATTCTAAATTTAAAGCAGGAAAGAGCATCTGGGATAATGTTTTGTTCTCAAAATTCAACAGTCTGTCCGACCGCTGAACTGTTGACAATATGCTGTTTTTCCCAAGTCCACAAACTAACAAAGTCAATCCACTAACACAAATGCCAAACTAATATCTATAATTTAACTAAATTGTCCATAAACTACATTCTAGGAGCTCTGTGTTTTGTAACATTAACACTGGAAAAATGTTTTTTATTTTTATTTATAATATATTAAATAGAAATACGGAAGGCGGTAGTTTCTTGTTAAAAACCAGAAAAATGTGCAGTGTGTCCGTTTTCCACTGAATTGGTGTCAATTCTAGAACCAGTGCTCCGGTTTTCACACCAATAAAGCTGGCTATTTGTTTTAAAAACAGCTTCCCACTCACAGACCTGACCACAGAGCCCAAACGGCATGTGACCATCTTGCTCTCAGCCATAATACCGTGGGGAAAGGTGTTATAAGAATTCTTTATCCATATTATCCAGAAAGACCTCAAAGACGGCGTACAATTAAAAAAATAAAATAATCAAGTTTAATTCTTGCAAGAATGAAGCAAAGCACAAGCGTGTAACAATGGAACAGAATGAAGTTTGCTTGAAAAAGTAAAGAATACATTAGATTTTCACTGCAGGGAAGGCTGTAGGACAGTAATTATTAACCATAGGAAATTATAAAATATTATAAAAGGTCACATAATGTAGCTTTTCATTTGTTTTGTTAAACATTCCAGCGGCTAGCTTGCAAAGCAATCACAAAGAGCTGTAATGGCACGTTTTTGACTTGTTGTGTGGGTTTTGAAAGCCAGGAGCAAAAATACGGGTTTGAAGTCCTCCATTGCGTTAATGACGGAGGCTTACGCAGTGACGAAAAAATGTAGCCATTCTGTCTCTGTTTGTGGAAAACTGAGCTGGTTCTGGTGGAAGAGGGATGTTATTCCACTGTTGGACCAAAGACTCTTTAGTACCTTCAACATTTCCACTAAAAGAGTCAGTTGAACCAAACTTTATCAAGAGATACTTTAAAGACAGTCACATGCATTCCTTTAAAGGGACAGTCCAGGATTTGGTAAAAGGAACTCAAAATGACTTTATTGATCCCAGATGTTAAATTCAGGTGTAATGTCTCTTTTAAATTAGTTGATTTTATTTAGTTGAGTCAGTGGTAATTATTCTCTTCAGCAGGTTAGGGTTTAGAAAAGCATATATATAGCAGACCGTAACAGAAGATAATTGTTGTTTCTCCAAACTGGTGCTGACCCTCTACTGGAGGAAAAAAGTTAACTCTAAAAGTATCTAATAGAACACATTTACTAAAGACTGGACACTACAAACTGTGCTCTGTTGACTTCATTTTATTCCTTCACCTAAAACATTTCACCTTAAATATGCTTTATATTTTATTTAAACGTCTCTGAACAATGGCATTATTTTAGTGGCATTACACTGAGGTTTTACTTGCTGCTGTTTAAGATGCTCTTTCCTGCTCTGACCCAGTACGACTGACGCGACGGAGCTGAAAGTCTAACTTCTGTCTGTTTCTGTCAAATGTGTTAAAACTATAATTACAAACGTCTGTTTTTAAAATGGGTCAAAGTAGCTGTAAATTATGTCGGTTAATAAAACTGTTTAATATTTATTACAAAAATGTTGCTATAGTTGGATTGTCTAGTTTGAAAGTATTAGTTTAGGTCAGTATTTAAAGCAGTTTAAATGTTGGAATGAAAGTATTTAACTGAGACTTTCAGCTCTCTGTGAAAAAAGGTTATAAAAAAAATAATTTTCTTTTACTTGTTTAAATCTCAATTTGTTTTTTGTTTCCAATCCCAGATTTAATGTTTGTAATTGTTTTTTTGTCCGTGGAGATCCCCAAGGCTCTGAACTGGCTTTTTTAAATATTTTTTTATTAAATGCTCATGAATTATTGAAAACATTTTTATTAAACAACAGTGTCTGGAAAAGCACCAAACTCTCCTCTGTCCTTTTTATCTGCGTCTGACACCTGCTGTTTTCATAAGATTAAATATGATTATACTTTTATAGCAGCTGTTTATTTTGAAAATATGAACTGGGAATTTTCCGTTTGACGAAAGAGTGACATTTGACCTTTAGTTCC
This sequence comes from Perccottus glenii, assembly GCA_024416835.2. Taxonomy (NCBI): domain Eukaryota; kingdom Metazoa; phylum Chordata; class Actinopteri; order Gobiiformes; family Odontobutidae; genus Perccottus; species Perccottus glenii. The sequence continues at coordinate 1,963,578 of CM044551.2, forward strand.
TCATCATCACGGTTTAAATGCCTGAAACTCACTGGGCACAAACCTACACCGACCACAGACGTCAGCACACAAACTTGATAAACACCCACAGAATGGCATAGGGCTTGATTGTCCCGAGGTAGACAGGTCACGAGGTAGACAGGTCACGAGGTAGACAGGTCACGAGGTAGACAGGTCACGAGGTACCGGACGTAGGTCGGAGAGGTTTGCTCATTTGACAAAACACGGACCACACCTTAAAGAGCCTGGCTCCAACATGGCTAAGCACATTTTATGCACTGCGGTTTTCTCCGGTAAGCCCTGTATCTACCTAACCGACTCGTTATGATTGTGTTTTATTTATTTGTTAAACGCGTTATCACCGGCGCTATCGAAAAAGAAACAACCACGGCGCACATTAATTTTTTCATCCATTCAGGAGACTTACCATTAACTTAAATTACATCGATTTATGAAGTGATTTTTAAGGAGTACCCTATTTAAAGTTCCCCGCGAGTCGATGCAATCGTGCATTATTACAATCTATGGTTAGAAGAAGCTAGAAGCTAATAGTACCGCTAACGTTAGCTAAACCCTGAGTCATGCTAGGTTAGCCCAAAAGCTAAAGTAGCAAAACATGGATGCATTCGAAACTGATGGTCTTAATACGCATTATATTGTGGTTAATCAAATGTAAAATACACTTTATATAATGTATACATATGTAAATCATATTTTATTTTGAGGAACACCATGTGAAAGTAAATCACGCCGGTGGAAATCCCGGACACTCCCGTATAAGAGCTAGGTTAAACCAAAACAAATGTCACGTGACAACATTTATTTTTGTACAACCCATAATCACAGCAGTTCTACAAAGGGCTTTAGCAGACTGTCGTAGAAAAAATCCCCACCCTTTTAGTTTAATCACATAACTTCAGGTGCTTTCATCTTGTTTGTTTTTATATCTTACCTTTAACTCTGGCTGGTTCATAGTTGAAAAGTAAAATACTCTAGATTATTCTTTGTAATATCTGTTTATTCTAGATTGTTATATATCAGCAGTGAACACACTACAACATAAATAAAGAGTAATGCAACAGTTTAGGGACGTTTGTGGGAGACGTTCAAAAAACTAATGCCAGCAGGAATAAAGAACTTTTAATATCTGTTTTACATCTGGGCTGGTTGTATCTGCTCCTGACGGCAGCTCACTGTGGGAGGCACGGATCAACCAAAAATAGTTTTGTCTTTCTTGACTGACCTGGCCTTATAGAGGTCATTAAGGGTCGGTCAGAGAGTACCAAACAATTTCACCCCATACCTTGAATTTATTGACAAACCTGATTTAATAAGGTTAAAGTTAGTCCCTGAAATGTGAAGAGTCTTCGGGGTAAGAGCTTTATTACAGGACACACACCTCACCTTAGACCTAAACATGGATGGATTAGATAAGTTCATTCTGCTTCTTTCAGCAGCTGGTCATTCTTTTGAATTGGACTCCATTTAAAATCTTGCATCAAAGAAAAATATAAAAGATTTGTTCCGAGTCAGAGTTTGTCTGTCTTAGGGCTGTGCAATATGGACAAAATAATTATATTGCAATAGCAATCTTATTTGCAATTTTGGCGATTAACTACATTCTTTATGTATTCAGTGCAAGAAGTGCATAACAAAACATTTCATAAACGTTATATACATTTAAACTGTGCACAGCACTGGAGCACATTTATGTTTATTTATTAAATTAGATTCCCATTCGTTTAGTTCCTGTCGTAAAATACAATAATAAAAATAAAAATTTGACTTTTATTTTACAGGTCACTTATGAATTAAACTGGCCAAAAACCTTTGAATTAAAATATAAATAAATAAAATGGCAGCTCTATGTGATTTAAAAGTGGCATGTGTTCTTTGCACAGTCCTACACGGTGTTTGCACCTCATAGACAACATATCAGGCATAATTCACCACTCACGGGTTTAAGCGTTTCTTGTTTGTCTTTCAGTTTTGTTTAAATCCATACACTCGTCTCCACCAGTGACAACGGCGACAGAGAGTTACTCGTGCTGCGACCTCTTTTCCTTCCGCCTCGATAGAAACTGTGACAACATGGTCTCTGTTGGAAACAAGGTACGAACCAACACCAGCTGTTTTCAAACCCATTTTAAAACTCTGAATGAAACAAAGAGGTGTGAACTGTGTCTAAAACCTTCTGAATTATTGAATTTATTCTGACCACACAGCCCAGTGACACAAGAAGGTAATGTCTTCAAACAAACCACGTTTTCACTGTAGTTTTAGTTTAAATGGGGCTCTGGATCTTTCCAAATGATGTTTATGAAAGTCACTTGGAGAAAATACACTGAAGTCATTTATTGACACTCGTCATTGGCTCGTGCACAAACGCAACATGAAGTAAACAAAAATAACTATAAGCAGCCATTTTGGTTTGAATCTAGAGCCCTGTTTAACCGATAATCATTAACCACCTGCATGACTCCAGCTGATAATGTTTTATAAAAACAAATCTAAAAGAACATTAATTACATTTTAAACATGAATAATTAAAAACAAATGAGTATCTGCTGTAGACAGACTATAGCCTTTTTTTTATTGTTAAGCTTAATAAAGTTTAAAGCCCTTGACTCTGCTCCTGGTCACACCTTCTTCTCACCTGGAGCTTCACTTACAAATGACCAATCAGCATTTTGTTGCTTGCCTTTAGTTGAATTCACTTTATGAGCTACACTTCAGCTTTTATTAAACTCTGAAACCACGGCTCTGAGTGAAGATGAGACGGAGGTAAACTGCAGAAACACATGCAGTAATGGAGCTGAAGTCAACACAACGATCCCAATAAAGCCCATGAACACAGGCTCTGGCTCTGTTCAGACCCCTCCCTGTCAGAGTCAGATCAATGTCTCCAAAACAATCAGAAGTAGATGATACTCAACAAAGAAGTGTCTTCATTTAAATAGGAAACAAACTAAAGACTAGTTTTATTGTTAATAAGCTCAACGTTTTGTGACAAGTAATCTGCATTTTGTTGCTTTGTGTTTTAGTTCTGTTTCTCAGCTACACAGTGTAATAAATGTAGGAAAGTGCGTTTCTGCCGATGGTAAACGCTGGGAAGAACTAAACTGAACTCACTTGTGTCCAGTGTTGACCTGAACTCTCTCAGTGTGTCACCCCCAAACTCTCAAAATCCTCAACAGGACGCAACGCAACAATTACTCAGCAACAGTTGATTTTCCATCAACTGTGCATTAAACAAACCTCGAACCTCTGTCATAACAGATAAAGTGTATGAACTGTGCAGCTTCTTGATTAATAAGTTATAAGAAAAGTTCTTAACAATCAAATATCTTTAATTAAAACCCATGACTTTCTCACTGTTAGAGCCATATTATTCTAAAAGTATATCTTCGTGACCAGCTCCAGTGTGTGTTCAGTGACTGTGATGATAGTGTCAGTGTGCAGTGTTTCCCACAGACCTGGGGCTTTTATCAGGATTTTAGAGGATAATCTCAAAGTCTGCTAATGTGAGTTCTGCTGTCTTCATCAGGTCGTGGCAGCCACAACAAAACCTAACCCTTTAATTCCCCCGCCTCTGCAGGACTGTAATGTAATATGTACAGTTTCCTGTCATTTCTCTAAACCAAACAATCTCAGGGTAATATGACTGCTCTCTAGTCATTAAGTTAGATTTAGTGATTAGATTAATCCGATCTATCGTCCAGCTCTAAGCTAAGTCTACGTGACATCTTCAGGTTAAATTAGTTCAGAAAGGCCCTGCCTGGGAATTGAACCCATGACCTTCTTTGCTGCCGCCAATCACACCATCTAAAAACATTTATTGGATATTTCCTTCTCTGAAAGCCTGATAAGCTCTCCCTCTGTTCACAGCTCCATTAAACCCTAGCAGCTCAACCTAAACTGTAGACTACCCCCCCCCCCCCCCCACACACACACACACACACACTCGTAATCCACTCTTTATGACTATATTCCACTCTATTTACTCTGTCATTTTTAATCACAGACCGTGGCCCACGTGAACGCGGATGTCATCAAAGTCATTGACCCAATATCCTTTGATGGAGACGAGTTCAAAGTCGATACATGTGTGGACCCCCTGCTGCAGACTATTTGCAACGATGTAAGTAAAACTTTCAAATGATGTACTGTAAAAATGGGAAAAGAGGAACTAGAAAATGGACAGTTTAGTTTGGTTTAAATGCTGAAGGACAGACGTCTGATGCTTTGAGGTGACCTCTGAAAACACGACTGTTCCTACAGGATGGTTACGATGTGGAGAATAGGACTTTGTTCAAAAGTGAACCCTGCCAAGAACCGAAATCCACTGCTGCTCGCTCTCAGGGTGAGTCTTTCTGGACACGATTTGGGGAACACTAAATACTACTCGATCTTTGAAGACATTTTGAGTTCATCTTTTAAAGGTGAATGTATTTTTATTTATTTAGATTGTGTAAAATCAAATAATGACTAATTTTCCAATTTTAATTCAAACAAAAACTAAACAAAATTAAACTAAAAACAAAAGGGGTAATTTCTTGATCAATTTCCTTTTTCTCTGATAATTGGCTAAAAGCTGTTTTCTAATTTTGGAAACGTAAGTTAAGGCATCAGGCAATTTTATCTGAGGCAGGCCTTAAGACAACTATTATAAATATTAAGATACTTTGAGGAAACTAGAAGGAATCAAACGCTAAAAAAATCTCCTTCAGTCTAACTTTTTTCTCTTTCAGGAAGTGCCTTGATTCTGGCCTTGACGATGGCTTGGTTCCTTCTTTAGAATCAGCTCTGTTCTCGAGCAACTGCACACCTCTTCTTCTGTGTCACTGCTGCTTTGCACTTTATATGTCGCTCTATCCTGCCAGATTAGAATATATTAGATTAGATTACATTAGATATATTAGTACAGGGTTAGCACGTTTGTCCAAATAAGCTGTTTACAGGCTTTACATCCGTCCGTTTCACCAGCAAATATATAATGATATATAATGATATATAAAGAATATAGGGCTTCCAGGTCATCAATCATGAAAGTTTACCTTTGTATCAAATGTGAAATGTTTTATATGCTTTGGCACAAATATTTATTAGAAAGTCCTTTTAAACCTGATCAAATCTCTATAGAACCTGTTCAAAATCCAGCTAAACTACAAACTACAAACTATTTAAAACTAAGTATCATTTCTTCAGTTAATTAAGCTCTTTCCAAGTTGATATCATGTGAAACACTGGAGAAGCACAGATCCCACCGAACAACCCCAAAGGTCAAAGGTTAACTTTACATTTACCTTTATGCCGCCATAATGTGCCTTTTTTTAAGGAGACCTCATTTCCACAAAACAATGTGAAGAAATAGACCCAGCAATAACAAAACACAGAAATATTTTAGTAATATTTTATTACTGCCTCGTCTCGTTTATGAGATTATTATTTCAGAGCTTTATCTCAAACTGTAGCTGTAAAAAACTCATGATTAAGTCTTTCAAGAAGGAAACGGTTTGGCTTTAAAAAAGGGACTGTCATTTATTTCTGTTTCTATTGTTGGAAAAATGGTTAAAGCAAGAAAGAGCATCTGACATGACTTTTAGGGAATGGGCTGAGATTATTTAAGCTATTTATTCTTTATTTATTTTATTTGTACTTCTTTGTTCTTAACTGCTAAACTTGACTATTTACTGCTTTTACCAAGTCACTGATAAGAACAAACTCAAATGCTGGACAAAAATCTCTTTTTTTACCTAGATTGTCCATAAACTACATTTTAGAAACTGTTTTTTAGCACTAACACTGGTTGAACTTTTTTTATTTCATTTTGTGTTTAAAGGGAAATAAAAAGTGTAAATTTATTCAATGATTTCCTTTCAACCAATCAACAGAGTGTCCACAGTCACATGTCCTGCTGAACCCAACACTTCACTACAAACTGCGTCAGAGCGAGGTTTGGCACAACTGAATCCCACAAGGGATATTATTAAAACAAATACACTCACCGGCCGCTTTATTCGGTACGCCTGTTAAATTACTCGGTAACACAAATTGCTAATCAGCCAGTCGCATGGCACTTAGGCCTCTAGAGGTCAGTGAAGTGGACTTGCTGAAGTTCAAAGGGAGCATCAGAATGGAAGAAGAAAGTGGATTTAAGTGACTGAACAGTGCCAGACGAGCTGGTTGAAATATTTCAAAAACTGCTGATCTACTGCACATCCATCTTTAGGGTTTACAGAGAATGTTCTGAAAAAGAGAAAATATCTGGTGAGCGGTAGTTGTGTGGATGGAAATGCCTTGTTGAAGTCAGAGGAGACTGGTTAGAGACGATAGACAGGAAACGGTAACTCAAATAACCTCTTGTTACAACAAGGTCTGCAGAATACATCTCTGAACACAACACGTCGAACCCTGAAGCAGAAAAACACTAAAACGAAGACTACAATTCACACAGGCTCATAGATGATTGGAAAAACATTGCCGAGTCTGAGTCTCAATTTGTGCTGCGACATTCAGATGGTAGGGTCAGAGTTTGGCGTAAAGAACATAAAAGCATGGATCCATCCGGCCTTGTCTCAAAAGTTATGGCTGGTGCTGTAATGGCGTGGACGACATTTTCTTGGCACAGTCTGGTGCCCTTGAGCATTGTTTAAACGCTAAAGCCTACTTGAGTATTGTTGCTGACCATTTCCATCCCTTTATGACCACCATGTCCATCTTCTGATGCTCCCTCCAGCAGGATAATGCACCATGTCACAAAGCTCCAATCATCTCAGACTCTTTCTTGAACATGACACTGAGTTCACTTTACCCACATGGCCCCCACAGTCTCCAGATCTCAACCCAATAGACCTTTGTGCTGCTATAATGTCAATATAAACCAAAATCTCTGAGGAGTGTTTCCAACACCTTCTAATCTATGCCACGAAGAATTATCGCTGCACTAGCTGATTTTCTGTTGTCAGGTTTTTTATATTGGACCTCGAGTCTGTAATAAAGTCTCAGACTCCACTTTCCTCCAGAAGCAGCCTTGGGACCTCTCCTGCTTCTCTTTTATTAAAAAAATAAAACTTTATCGGCAGCTATTACACTTCCTGAACCATTAGCTCACAAGCCGCTGTAGACCAATAGGGCACGTACCTTTTTGAGCATGTAATTAGCCAATTTTTTCTGTCCTTGAATAACCTTTTTAATCCCCTAAATGGCATCATAAAGTCTGTTTTTTCACTAATGATTGCTTTTAAAATATACTATTTGGGCTTTTAACCATTTTCCCTGGACAAGAAAAAAGAACTATCAGGTACAGGATCTTAGGCAGTGCTGAAGGAAAAAGAGGGTCCAGCACGGAACTAGCCTGGTGTCCCTAACAAAGTGGCCGCTGAGTGTAGTCTTCAGTGCCTTCAACACTTCCACTAAAAGAGTTGGTGGTTTTAATTCTAAACTTTTACTACAAACTTTGCTCTTTTGACTTTATTTCATTCCTTCACTTAAAACATTTCACCTTAAATATGCTTTATGTTTAAACATCTCAGGACAGTGGCATTATGGTTTACCTGCTGCTGTTAGATGCTCTTTTCAGCTCAGACCTGGTACGACTGAAAACACTGTTCACTGTGAAACAAAATCCACAAAAAGCTGCATTTCTGTCAGTGTGTTAAAAGCAAATGACTTGCTCTGAATTTGGTCGATTAATAAAACACAGCCAATTACAAAAATGCAGCTAAAGTTTGATTGTCACGATTGAATGTCTTTTAGGTCAGTATTTAAACCGTATTTTGTTGCAATAAAAGTATTTCACAGTGAGACTTTCATCTTTTTGTGATGGAAGGTTTATAAAAACAAAAAACACATCAAAATAATCTTTTCTTTTTTTTTTTTACCTCTGCTTCCAAGTTTTTTTGTAAATCAACTGTAAGAATGTGTTTAACTTAAAGTGTAATAATAAACAAGTGTTTCTCTGATTTGTTCTGAATTATTGATTCTTTCACACACAGCATCATCAAAAAGAAACTCAAACGACCAAAAAAACAAAAAAAACAGTAACAAACACCGGTTTAGACAAGTAAAAACTAGTGTTTAACATTATCATAGGCACGTTTAAAATTAAAGTTTTTTGTAGATTTATAGACGAAAGGTAATTTTGTTAAATGGTGCACGTTTCAGAGATATTAGAACAAAGTTTTGGCGACTCATAAAACCTTTAGTGTATCCACTTTTAAGTCCTAACTCTGTTTAAAAACCAACCTCTTCTATTAAATTTTGGTGAAAGGAAATCTATTCATATCAGAATAAATATTGTGGTTAAATATTACCATCGAAACTAAAGATGACGTGGGAGACTGGTTTTGAAGAGGAGGCTAATGAAAGGGAAGGTTCTTTACAACCACTCTAACCCCACAGCGTCTGGAAAAGCACCAGACTCTTTTAGTCAGTCTGTCACCTGCTGTTTTCATCAGATTCAATATGATTATACTTTAAACATAATGACTCTCTGTTTGACGACAGAGTGGCGCCTACAACAGATGGCCTTTTATTCTTTATTTACAAAAGGCCACTGTGTTTCTATCGTTTAAACAGAGGAGCTTTACAAAACAAATCTGTTCCTCGAATGACGCATTTCAAACGAGAATCCATTTGCAAATCTCATAAAACCAAATTTTAGCCAATAGAACTTTTATAAAAAAATTAGCTCTCTTTAAAGGTATTTTAGTATATTTAGATATTTTATGTTGAAAATTTTCTTTAATTTTCCTACAATTTTTAGATTGTTTTTCTGCTGTATTAATTTCAAAAAGAGCCATTATTTTTTATGAATTGTAATGTCTTAGTTTCCAGACATGTTGATGTTTCATTCTGAAGAAAATGTGGTTTAGATTCTGTTTTTATTTACATTTTACACAATGTAATAACTTTTGTATTTATATCAAAAATAGAACAAATAACGAGTAGGTTTACTGAGACTTTACCAGCCTTCTATCCAAGATTTTATTTTACAATACACATTTGAGATTAAAAAATAAGAGAGAAACTGTGACATTTCTGTCTTATTATATTTAGATTTGTCTTTATATGATTTTTATTTTTTGGCGCTCCATGAGTTACGGCTCTTTATTACTTTGACAAATTCAAGTGTTATCCAGAGACGTCACACACAAAGGAAGCCCTGGAAGGTTCTTTGTTTTTCTTGTGTGTTTGTAAGTTTGAATGAAAGACGCAGATTAAACAACACTTTATCATCTGTATTTAACAATACAGTTCAAGAGATATTTTACAACATATTTACAAAAGTTTATTAGTTTTATTTTATGACAAATTTAAAAGAAAGAGACAAAACAATGAAAGCAATAAACAGTTTGTTGAATTAGAAATTCAAATCGAATAATATTTATCAATTTATCTTAACATTTTATGGAGGATTTACTCTTCCTTTTAAAAAACAAAATACTTTTTATGAAGTTGAACAAGGAGCATGGCGCGAGAGTGTAGGCTCTAGTTTAGCAGTTAAAAAACTCTTGCCTGTATGTGGACAAATGTTTATTGTCATTTAGGAGAAACTTTTGAACCAATAAAACTGAAAATGAGGTACATAAATGAGTGTCTCGAGTTACATTTTGGAGGCGGTGGGTGCTTTCACCAGGCCCTGCTCTTTGCTCATCACCGGAGCGTAGATGCTGCAGTCCCGAGCCTCGCAGAAACCAGGGACTCCAGCGTTACCCAGCATCCCAGGGATACCCACGGGCCCTGGGAACCCTCTGGGGCCACGAGGACCCTCCATCCCGTCTTTTGGCTCAGCTGGAGAACCTGGAGAACCTGTGGAGAACACGGAGAAAGTCATAAATGGTCTTCAGTGAGAGGTTTGAGTCGGGCAAGGCAAGGCAATTTTATTTATATAGCACAATTCATACACTGGGTAACTCAAAGTGCTTTACAGGAATAAAAGACAATTTACAAGATTTATATTAAGAAACATAAGAAAAAATTTAAAACATTTTAAAAAGAAGAGTGCAGATAAAAGAAAAAACACTTTAGGTTGTAGTGTAGGCGGAGCTAAAGAGGAAGGTTTTTAACCTCCCCTTGAACATTGTTAAAGTTGAGGCTGTTCCAGGTTTTTGCTGCATGAAACTTAAACACTGCTTCACCCTGTTTAGTTCTAACTCTGGGCACGAGCAGAAGGCCTGTCCCAGATGTTCTCAGAGTCCGAGGAGGTTCATAAGCAACTAGCATGTCAGAGATATATTCTGGTGCTAAACCATTTAGAGACTTGTAAACCAGAAGTGTTTACTCGGGCAGGTGAGTAACACATTTCTATAAAATCTCTTTAAAGGAAAAGAGTTTAAAAATAGAAACATGTTCAGAATTGAAGTATGTTATTTATTCCTAATTTATTTATTTTAATTTACAGTTATTTTTTACTTCATTTTTAATTTATGTTGAATTCACTGTTTGTTTTATTTTTATAAGTAAAAGTCCTACAGAGCCCATCAAAAACCATGAAGTATAATAATGAACAATGAATTCAAAAATGGCGTCCAAACCAAGTCTTTCAGCCCAAAGACCACGTTTGTGACGATATAAACAGAAATTATGAGTAAATTTTACATTTAGTCATTTAGCAAACTTACAATTGAGGAAAACTATTTTAACAACACAAGGTACAAAAAGCATAAGTGCACCAAAAACTAGTCTGTTAGAACCCAGCACAGTTTACAAAGCTAAAGATAAGAAAGAATTATTTTTTTTACAAGATAAAACTGTTTGATTCTAACTTCAAAAACTAAATCTGCTTTACCACTGTCCCCCTGAGGCCCGTCGAGTCCTGGGAAGCCTGTTCCTGGTCCACCGGTCACTCCTTTAGCTCCTTTTTGACCTGGACAAAAAAATATTAGATGTACCTCTCACTCGTTTTATCTGGGATCAGATTTGTGTGAAGCAGAAGTCTAGGCCTTACTCAGGTCAGTTTTAATTACACAATTCAAACTATACATGACTTTAGATTTAACCTGATTTAACCTGGGTTTACCTTGTTCTCCCAGGACTCCCTTCTGTCCCTCCAAGCCTCGGTCGCCCTGTGGTCCTCTCGCTCCTTTGGCGCCGGCTTTTCCAGGTTTACCCTAAAAACACAAGGAATGAATATTTACAATCCTCTTATCTTTGTCCTCCTCTGGGATCCAAGGTAAGGACGGCCGAGCATTATTAACCCTAACTCTTAGGGCGCCATTATAATTGTGCTCAGTTGTTGCTTTAAGTAGCTGATAGAACAAATAAACCCAAACTCATCCTTTGTAACAGTGTTAGATGAACACTGAGGCTTCAGTGAGAGGTTGTCCTCACTTCAGACTCTGATGTTTCAGTGGAAGTGACTGTATCGACAGCTTCCAGAGACTTTAATGATGGTCTCAAGAGTCTCTGGATTTAAACACATTTGGACAGAAATACTCCCAAAACCTAGTGTCTGATTAATTCCCAGATTCAAAAGTCTGGTTTTGTAGAATCATGTTATTACGAATACACAGACTGTATAAATGTGTCACTCTGGTGCCTTTGTGTGTTGAATGACGTTTCAATGTTAGATCATTGTAGAAACAGCTGCTGCTCTGAAGCTGATATTTGTGAATCTAACTGACCTGGGAAGACTACAGAGGAAATAAAACTTTACAAAATAGACAAGAATTCAGAAAAGCCTCAGATTGTACTCAGATCCATGTAATGTTCATAGCTTGTTTTTTTCTCTGCCTCCATCTGTCCTTTTCTCAAACCAACTACCTTTAGTCTCCTTCATCCTTAAACCTTCTCTCTGCTCTTCCTCTTGGCCTCCTGTCTCCTTTGACTGATATATTTTCTAGTCTGGCCTCTTTATAAAACATTTAGCTGGATTTGAACAGGTTTTGACAAATGTAGTCCCTCCCTCTGGGACTGTCTCTGATAGACACATGTCTGATCCTGTCCATCCTCGTCACTCCCAAAGAGCACCTCCAGCTCTGCCACGTGATGGTTATTATAAAACAGTATTGGGTGTGTTACCGGTTTGCCGATGGCCCCCGAGGGTCCGGTGGCTCCTGGGGGCCCCATCAGAGTGCGGTTGTTGATGGGACAGCCCTGAGTGCACTTGGCTCTGATGGAAGAGGCGTACTGAGAGATCTGAGCCGTGACCACTCCTCTACAGAGCTGAAGGATCTGCTCGTCTGAGAGACCTGGACCCTGAAGGCAACACGGGACAGACATGAGACCAGGACTAAACCAGGACTAAACCAGGACTAAACCAGGACTAAACCAGGACTAAACCAGGTCTAAACCAGGACTAAACCAGGTCTAAACCAGGACTAAACCAGGACTAAACCAGGACAAAACCAGGTCTAAACCAGGACTAAATCAGGACTAAACCAGGACTAAACCAGGACTAAACCAGGTCTAAAACAGGACTAAACCAGGACTAAACCAGGTCTAAACCAGGACTAAACCAGGACTAAACGAGGTCTGAGCCAGGACTAAACCAGGACCAAACCAGGTCTAAAGCAGGTCTAAACCAGGACTAAACCAGGACTAAACCAGGACTAAACCAGGACTAAACCAGGACCAAACCAGGTCTAAACCAGGACTAAACCAGGACTAAACCAGGTCTAAAGCAGGTCTAAACCAGGACTAAACCAGGTCTGAGCCAGGACTAAACCAGGACTAAACCAGGACTAAACCAGGTCTGAGCCAGGACTAAACCAGGACTAAACCAGGACTAAACCAGGACTAAACCAGGACTAAACCAGGTCTAAACCAGGTCTGAGCCAGGACTAAACCAGGACTAAACCAGGTCTAAAGCAGGTCTAAACCAGGACTAAACCAGGACTAAACCAGGTCTAAACCAGGACTAAACCAGGACTAAACCAGGACTAAACCAGGACTAAACCAGGACTAAACCAGTTCTAAACCAGGACTAAACCAGGTCTAAACCAGGTCTAAACCAGGTCTGAGCCAGGACTAAACCAGGACTAAACCAGGTCTAAAGCAGGTCTAAACCAGGACTAAACCAGGACTAAACCAGGTCTAAACCAGGTCTAAACCAGGACTAAACCAGGACTAAACCAGGACTAAACCAGGTCTAAACCAGGACTAAACCAGGACTAAACCAGGACTAAACCAGGACTAAACCAGTTCTAAACAGGACTAAACCAGGTCTAAACCTGTGCCTTATCTTGTGTTAAAGTCAGAGGCTGAGACTCACAGGATTTCCTACGACTCCCTTTGGTCCTGGTTTTCCGTTGGAGCCCAGGTCTCCAATGAGGCCCCGTTCTCCTCTGGGGCCTGGGACTCCTGAGGGTCCGACGGGTCCTGAGACTCCAGCCCGACCCACTGCACCTTTAGGGCCTCGCTGAGGAAAAGAGAGGCCTGAGGTTAACACTTCCTCAGGTTTTATCGTTTAGTTCAGCCTCATCCCAATCAATTAAAGATTTACAAATTGTATTTCTGGTGCGTGATGAGGAGGATGTCAAAGAGAAGTCACGTGAGCCGTGTTCTGAGCAGAGTTACCATAACTCCCACTCCCCAGACACCTCCTTCAGCTCCTCAGGGGAGTCCTGAAGTGTTTTCAGACCAATGCTAGTGTCCTCCCGGGGCCTGAGCTCATCAGCCGGTCTTTGACCACAGGCCAGTCCCCAGAGTCTCATCTGAACAACTTGTTTGTAAAATCTGGGCCCTGTTTGAAGTTTGTTAAACCTGCCCTGATCCGTCTCTCTCTGGTTGAAGACAAACCCAACCATGAGCATGAAGTCGGTTAATAACTTGAGTTGACCCAGTGTTTCTGTGGAACTGAGAGTTCTTCATGTGAAGCAGGTCGAGTCTAAACCTGTAAAGGACCAATCTGAGAGAGTTAACAAGAAGACTAACTGTTCTCTTGCTGGATGATGCTCCACAGATTCCACAGAGATCTGCCTTGATTAAAGTGCACCAGCTTCTTAAACTGAAAACCCAGGATTAACCCTGAGGTTCAGTCATGACCCACAGAATCCTGACTGAAACCAGCTCTGGCCTCCTTCTGCAGAGGCCATCCATAAACAAGGACAGGTGTCAGGAGCCCTCTACAGGGGCCTGAAGGGACACAGTCGAACGACCTCCAGGTTTACAAAACACATGGACCTGTTGAGCAAACTCCAATAACCTTCCTGCTTTAATGAGTCTAAAAGGTCACCCACAATGTTTTCCAACAACAGTCTGAAGATTCACAGGCGTTCAACACTGGTGGCTCTCACAGCTTTTATTCTTTATAGATCGTGTGCAGCACTTTGGTCTGAACTAAAGTTATGCGTTTATTTTTCAGCGTTTGATATTTAATGGGGAATTTGATCAACTCTTATGTATTTAATAATTAAAATCAGTTCTTACTGTAACAGAGACAGTTTATACTAAACACTTTGTTTCAAATTGTTTCTCAGTTCTCTTTATTTTCTTGAAACTGAAACAAGGTACTGAGCTGAGAAAGTTTCCTCTAAAACCTTTTACAGTCAGACACACTTTCAACCGAGAGACATTTCACAAAAACCAAGTGGTTTTCTTTGTTAAACCCAGACACATGACTGCATTTAAGGGAAACTACCAAATGAATTTATTTTACAGAAGATGTTTGTTCCTTCTACCTTATTTGAATGTCAGGTAAAACCAATCCACCTGCTCTCACCTGTCCTTTGTCTCCGCGATCACCTGCTTCCCCCTGAAATAAAACAGATTCATTCAAACGTCATGTGACTAAAAAACAGGAACTACACGGTTTAAAAAGTGGTGCATTATTGGTTGTATTGTTTTTTTGTCGTTAGTTTATTGCTCACCTTTTGTCCTTTACCACCTTTGTTTCCCTTTTTTCCCAGATCTCCCTGTGAAACAAAAACAGTGATGCAATTTACAAAACAAACACAATAAAAGAAAAACTAAAATCAAATCCCTTTAACTGACTTTGGAACGTCTCTATTGATTCACAAGGCTGGTGAGTAAATACAGTTTACTTTATCTCTTCTAATCTCGACTGATTAAAAACTGTTCCTTTAAAATAAAAAACAGCTCTGACCTTTTCTCCGTCGGGGCCGACCTCACCTTTCGCCCCCTACAGAACAGAAACATCAGTAAATCATAACTTTGCAAAGGTTTAATAAAACAAAACAGATAAAAAAATAAACTTCTATTCCATCAATTAGAAAACCAAAAGTGGCAGTCTGCTAATTTAATCAGCAATAATATTATTTTTTCTTTTCAATAAAATAAATAATTTCAACAAAAAATAAATTGACTCCATTTGACTCATAAAATTCCTCAAACATGTTTCTGATTCTTCCGATTTTTCAATTTTATTAAACTCTACTTAAAGGTGCAGTACAAAAGATCCAGAGGTTTAGTACTAGAGCGCCACCTCTGGCGTTAGCGGTACTGCACCCAGTGCCGTGTGTGTTCACTGTGCACACACTTGTACGAGCACAGGCCTCTCTTTTCAACTTTTTTGTGCTTTAGCATTTACTACTATTTTATTTATTTCATTAAAGTATCTAAGACTTTAATAACATTTTTAATTAATCAGATAATATCTATTTAACTTTTTGGTGGCACTTGTCCACAACTTTTGTTTATTAGAGCGTTCATGAAACTCAGACATTACACAGTTTGTTTATTACTATACATTATAATTTTAACATATTTGCTCAGTTCTCTCAGGTCTTGGTGCAATTTTAATGTTCGTCTTTACAAAGAACAGGCTTGTTTCTGGATCATTTTTGTTACAGTTTTTTTTAGTCTGTTGGTCCAATACTCACCACTGAACCATTTAAACCTTTCGGTCCTGGTTTTCCCGGGATTCCAGCGTCTCCAGGTTCTCCAATGTTCCCCTGATGATAAAAAGAAACATCAATCTTTAGACATTACAGAAAATCCCATGGCCCTTATTCAAGGCTTTTACTTTCTATTTCCAGTTTTATCCTATCGTCTGAGGGTTTAGGAGACTCTCTTATCACTGTGTTGTGGGAATATGTCTCAGTCTCAGGCGTCAAGACCAGCCAAGATCCCAGACTGCATATTTGTCTGTTCTTGTGATTGAATAAAATCATCTGATATAAATTTCTAACTCTGTCTCCTTCAAACACTGACCTCCGTGAGTCTGGACCTGGTCTAAGTCTGGACTAACTCTGTCTCCTTCAAACACTGACCTCCGTGAGTCTGGACCTGGTCTAAGTCTGGACTAACTCTGTCTCCTTCAAACACTGACCTCCGTGAGTCTGGACCTGGTCTAAGACCGGACTAACTCTGTCTCCTTCAAACACTGACCTCTGTGAGTCTGGACCTGGTCTAAGACCGGACTAACTCTGTCTCCTTCAAACACTGACCTCTGTGAGTCTGGACCTGGTCTAAGACCGGACTAACTCAGTATTACACTGTTGTAGACTGGTTCTGGACTTGACTTGGTCTTGATGCTGGTCTGGGTCTCGGTCAGTTTCTAATCTGAACCCAAATGTTCTTAGTATTTTGATTTAAATACTCAATGTTAATATTCTAATTATATTTTTATGTCTTTGTATTTGTTGTTTTTTAAATTTGTACGGCTTTTGACAAAGAAAGAAAAATTCAAAGCTCAATATTATTTTGCTCCAAAGACACAATTAAAGGAAACTAAAGTAAACTGTAGAACATTACACCACAGTTAGAAACTTTCATTTATCCAGGTCAGGGAGACTTTTCTAAAGAGTTCACTGTGACTCAGTCACTCTGACCTGACTGACCCTGACTTTGAACAAATCATATTTACAACAAGTCTTTCTGCTCAATATGACTTTGCTGTTTTATGGTTTTAAACCATTACTTATTTAGTTTGAGCAAAAAACAAAATAATTAATAAAAACATCAGTAAAAATGCAAGAATAATTGAGGCTTCTACAATTGAACCCTTTAATGTTTTTTATATAATTGGTTCTTGGTAAAATAATCAGTATCAATATTTTATAATTGTAAATGTATTTCTGTCCAAGCATCCTCTGTGTTTCTTTTTACTCACCGCGGCTCCCAGTCGGCCTCTGCGTCCTCTCACTCCACGCTCACCTTTGCTTCCCTGAAAAAGAACGGGAAAAGTGGTTTAACCCTCACTTTAACTGGTTTTAAATGGATTATAACTGGTTTTAACTAGATATTGTCATATTTTAACTGGTTTTAAGAGGATTTCAGCACGTTTAACTGGATTTAACCGTGTTTTAAGTGGTTAAAGAACAGGTTTTAGTTGGATTTGGACAGGTTTTAGCGTCAGAAAGAGCTTCACTGAAACAACCCCAAGACGAGGAAGCAGATCATCTTTCCTCTAGCACTTTCCTCTGAGATATAAAAGCAGGCAGCATGCTGTATCTAAAGGCAACTGAAGCTACTCTGTTTTCATTTCCAAGGTTACCAGGTCAGCTTCTGTGTAGCATGATCTCATTTATTGTTTCTCTGAAGCTTTGTTGTACTGTTCCACCGTTAGGCACTGGCCTAGAAATCAAAAGCCGTGGGGACATAGACAAGCATCTGTGTGTCCCCTAATGCCACTGACAGGAATCAGACAAACATAGATGACTGTGGTCCTGTGAGAATGTGCCCTGTCTACGGTCGTCACGCAACAACATGTGCATGAATGCCTCGTCACAAGTGGAATGTACAGGATGATGAGTGTCACGAACACGACACACACACAAAGTTCTGTTGTTCCTGTGATAAATGTGGGCCTCAGAGACACACTGTGGAAACCACGCAGCTGTGTTTCCAGATGCTTTCTCCGACGGGAACAGCTGCTGTGGAAACCACAACAAACATTACCCTCCATGACTTTTGAGTCCCGGTCTGGTCCTGATCTTATCTCTGGTCTGGGTCTGGGACGTTTAGTCACAAGGTTGAATACACTTTGAATACAAAGATGTTTGGCAAATGATGTCACCTTCTGGATTTTTCTAGAGCAGTAAACTAAACTTATGTGATCCCAAAACAGTGTCTTCACTTTGTGTTTTCTTTCTTCGGTAATTAAAGCTGCAGTGCCCCCACAGGCAAGGAGTGTTCCTGCGTTATTGGACAGAGCTCAGTGTGAAACAGAACCAGACCAACACTACTTTTGTCTAAAATCAAACCAAACCATGGACAACCTTAAAATCAACGTTGTTTTATGAACTGTTTTAATGTCAAGGTTGTAAAAGCAGACGGTGAGTGTTTACCTTTCGGCCGAATATTCCTGGATCTCCCACCAGCCCCGGGACTCCGATCGGACCCTGACAAAGACAAACACAAGCATGGCTTCTGGATTTCAAGGATATTTCAAGGATATGTCACAGACACTTTATTCTTTTTTGGGAGATTATAATCATCCTAAATCAATATTGCCTTTATGTGTGATTAAAGTTTAGTTTAAGTAAACTTTATTTAAGATTAAAGTCTGACTCACGTCTTCTCCCGGGTCGCCGTCGCTGCCTGGATGGCCACTGTAACCTTGAGAGCCCTGAGAGAAACCGAACAAGTCAGATTAACTCTAAGGTCTGTGCTGCTCCTCAGTTCACTTTGTGACTTTACTAAAAATCTGGTGTCTAATAGATTCGAACAGGTTTAAGTTGGATTTGAACAGGTTTTGGTTTATTTTCCAACTAAAACCTGTTAGAACTGGTTTTCTGTTGAACTACGTCTGAGATAAAGGTTAACTTGAGATAAACGCAGGTATCTGTCATCTGTGGATAAAATAACCTCATTACATAAACAGTGGAATTTTTTTTTTCATAAATATATCTGTCAGCTAAAAACAGGACGAAGAACTCAGGTCAGAGTGAGCCACAGTGACCTCAATATTCTCCTTTATCTTGAGGTAGTTTTGTTAAATGCTGAGCTGCACTCTGACCTCAAACGTGTGACACAAAAATCAGTTAAATACAGTTATATTGAAATATGTTAAGGGACTAAAACAATATTTAACCCAAATTTCTCAAATGTTGTTGTTGATGTAAGAGTTAAGTTTTTGTGTAATAACTTGTTTAGGGTGGGTTTCCAGAATAGAATATCTGCAGGATTACAGTTTATGCATGAAATACTGGGTAATATTAGGAGAATATTGTAAAGAAATGGGTTTTGGATCATGTTTGAGTTTCTCTTCGAGTCCACAGCTGCTTCATTAGTCCTTTCTCCTTCTCAGTCCCTTAAGTAGTCCCTGCCTCCTTCACATGTCTGGGCCCCTTGCTCCAGATGACTTCAGGTTATAATCTACAGTAAACTCTGAACTTTGTAGCGTGACTCTAAACACATCATATTTTAATGACTGGTTTAATGATATATGTTTATTTCACACAGTTACAGTTAATTACAGTGGAGAGCAGCACTGGGTTAAAGGTTAAAGCTGCACAAAATATACATTTTGTCAGGTTTTATTTAGATTCAAACAGGTCTTAGTTGTAGATGTTTCAGTTAGATTTGAATCCAGATTCTTTGGATATTGGAAAAGTCCCGTTGTATCAGATGTTGATTGTGGAAAGTCAGATAAACTCCTGTTATCTCCTGTTAAAGTCATGCTAGCTGTTGGCATCAGCCCCGGTTTCTCAGAACACAACTAAAAGTGAAAGCTTTAAGGCTGATGATGGACCTGTGACAAATGTGGGGGTCTTTCTTTAAAAATGAAAGTAGTTTTGTAAAAGCAAAACTACTGGCTCTGGTCAGAGCCAGAACTACTGGTCCAGCTCCACTGGACCAGAGCCCGAGAAAAGTGTGTGAATAAACTCCTGTGGTATTTAAAGTCATAGTGACTGCCAACATCAGGCTCATTACAAAACTAAAGGTTAGAGTTCAGAGACTGATGAACAATCTGTGAAAAATGCTGGTGGTTTTTCTGTAAAAGTCAAAGAGTTCCCAGCATGTTCTTATTACTGCTCATAGTATCATTTACCACAGCTCTGTCTTTAATACAACAGGGAAAACTACAGCAGCTGTTGAGGGATTTAAACAGGTTCTAGTCTTTTTTTTTTTAAGTTTACAGTAAATCTCAGTCCCACTGAGATTACAAATCTGTTTTCCAGAGTCCTGGCTCCATGTGTGTGTTTTTAGTGATGGGGTAAACCGGAGTACCTGGAGAAACCTATGCAGACACCGGGAGAACAAACTCCACACAGAAAGACTCTGCCCTGGATGGGAATCGAACCCAGAAGCTTCTTGCTGAGAATTTGAACAGGTTTTATTTGGATTTGAACAGGTTTTATTTGGATTTGAACAGGTTTTATTTGGATTTGAACAGGTTTTTTGGATTTGAACAGGTTTTATTTGGATTTGAACAGGTTTTATTTGGATTTGAACAGGTTTTATTTGGATTTGAACAGGTTTTTTTTGGATTTGAACAGGTTTTATTTGGATTTGAACAGGTTTTATTTGGATTTGAACAGGTTAGAACCACCAACCTTTCAGTCATAGAACAACTGCTCCTGAGCCACTGCGCCCCAAGATTATTTAGAGAAATCAGAACTGAGGATTTAATTCTGACTAAAGTTGATGTTCTCAGTCATCCAGGTCATCACACACAAAGGTTAAAAAGAAGACATTAGGACATAGTTTGGAAACTGAAGAACCTTTAATTCAGGGGCCAGTTCTAAAGTAGACTGGGTTTAACCAGGGTCTAAGGGGCCCTCGTTGAACAACTTGGGTTGGTATCAGTGAGAGCCATTAGCATTACTCACTTAGCCTACATATCTCTGTTTGTGAGTTAGTTTCCTTTTTAGGGTGTTCCAGTTTGTGATAAAAGGGTTTAAATGTTCCATGAAGTGATGATTACCCAGTGCTTATCCGGCCCTAGAAGGCTGTTTATGGAGCTATTGATTCTGGAACATTCCTCCTTTGATTTCAAATCTAAACAAGGACGTCTCAGAGGATGTCAGTTAAGTCGAAAGAGCAGTTTGACTCATTTCTGAGTTTCATTTTGACATGAGAAAGCTTTAGAGCGATTACCTCAAGAACATTTTCCCACACCCACATTTATTCTTTGATTTCTCACATACCTTTGGTCCTGACTCTCCAGTGGCTCCTGGTTCACCTGGATAACCCTGAAGAGACACAAACCATCAGAAAACTTCACTTTCTGTCTACGCTGTGGGCAATGTATTCCTTTAGTGTTAAATCAAATCTTTTAAGTCATTAAAAGTGTCCTCACAGTGTATCCTCTTTCTCCGACGTCTCCTCCAAATCCTGGAGCTCCAGTCTGGCCCTGAGGAACAGAAAACATCCATCAGTCTCTACTGTCAAAGACATTTTAATAAAAAGAAGTGACCCTTCACCTTTGCTCCGTCTCGACCCTGAGGGCCCTGTTTGCCCTCGTCGCCTGGAGATCCCTGAACAGAACACAAACAAGAAAAAGTCCAGTCAGCATAAACCAAAGATACTTCACAAAATACAGCTTAAAAATCGAAAGATGAAGTATTAATGTTGTTATTAATGTGCAGAATAACAAATGAATAATAAATGAATCTGAATGTATAATTTATGGATTTTTTAACACTTTTTTAAACAATATCTTTTGCACCAAGAACGATTAGTTAAAATTATCTTGTGCCATGAAAAAAGTCTAATTAAAGAGAAAAGAAATAAAGAGATTTTTTTTTAATTTACATATAAAGTTATTTGCAAACATTAACACTTTTTTGTTGCGTGATAATTTATTTAACATTTTTCAGGCTGATTTTTATGATGGAGAATATATTAAGAGCAGATTCCTTATTTTAAAATGTGTAATTATTTCCCTTTTAAATCTTGTGTTACATGTTGTTTGTTACAAGTTTTTAGTTTTTTTTTTGCTCCTTCCTCTCAGCTTCTGTTGCCCATTTAAACAAACACACTTAAGGGTTATTTGAGTCACTTCAACTTTTCTATAATTCTTTTTTCATACAGTTTTATAGTTCTTTAATACATTTATGTTATACATTTTTGTCCTTTTATGCTACATTTGATACTGTTTTATTTATAAAACATATTGTAAATGCATATGTTTTGGTAACTTTGACGCTTTACCTTCACACCTTTCCCTCCTTTTGTGCCTGAAGCTCCGGTGTCTCCTGCAGGGCCCTGAAACAAAAACCAAAGTGATAAGATGAGCTGTTTGAACCCATCCTGACACATGTAAAAACCAGAGCCTACTTCAGTCAGAGCCTACTTCAGTCAGAGCCTACGGAGACGTCTGCTGAGTCAGGATTCAGCTGCTCCATTAAAGACAGGGTCTGTTCGTGTGATCTTTGATCAATCTGGGGATTTCCGTGAAAACAGCTGTGAATCAGTGGCTTTTGTCTGGACCAGAACAGATGCTGGTGAACATTATATTCTCTCTATTGTGTTTCATTTACAGGAAGTGCACAATCCATGGTTTCGGCTCAAGAATGGGATATCAAAGACTTGTATGATGTATTGAGTTCTGTGTAATGGAGAACATGAGAGTGTATTTGTGGTCACTGACAGGTAGGGTTGGGTATGTTCCATTTGAAGATGATCTGTTTCTGTATTTAGAATCTGAGTTTGAGACGCTTGGCTTCTGCAGCAGGTTGTTCTCAGAGGATCTGACAAACCTTGATCCTGGACTCGGACTCAGACTGGACTGTTGGGTCATGGCCTCGCCTTGGTCTTAACTTGGTCTTAGTCCCTAAATCCTTGGTCTTGTCTTGGCCTAGACAGTCTCTGGCCATTGCTTTTGTTCTCATTAGTTAATAATTTTCATTTGGCCTTTGTTTTCGTGTGAGTTCTTACCGTTTTCCCCCGAGCTCCGACTCCTCCTCGAGGCCCTTCCATTCCAATGTCTCCCTGGAATAATAAGAAAACAAACAAAAACAGTATTAAAGCAGACACAAAACCTGTTCATCCCCAAAATAAAAGTAAGAAGAGAAAGTGGCTCATTGTTGAGAGTAGCTCAATGATAAGTAACATTATAGAAAGTTTTGTATTGTTGATATAAGCTGCTTTAGAAAACATAATAAAAAGGTAAATAGTAATAATGGCTGTGTTCCTGGTGAATGAATGTGAGAGTGAATGGTTGTCTGTCACTGTCTCTAAATGTTAGCCCTGCGACTAACTGGCCACTGTCCAGGGTGTACCCCGTCTCAGGCCCAAAGCTGCTGGGATAGGCTCCAGTCACCTTTGACCCCTGACGGGACTAAGCAGTAGAGAATGAATATATGAATGAGTATAGTAAGAGACTTGAGTCTATCAGTCCTTGATTTTAGTGACCTGTAGCGCCCCCCGGAGGAACATGTCCTGGATGTGAACAGTCTTTAATAAGATTTGTGTCTTTAGAGAGATATTTGTTGTGAGAATATTCTCCATTATCTAAAGAAATACAAAGTTATCAACCCTGCCTCCCCTGATGGACAGTTTTCTGAAGATAAAATACAAATAAGATCTGAGTTGCCTTGAGTCCTGAGTCTCCTCGTTCACCCGGACCTCCCTGGATTCCTGGTTCTCCCTAAAACCAGAGATAAACAGTTAAACTCCTCTGTGTAAACTCATTTTTGTGACTCAGTGTTCTGTTAAACTCACCATTCCTCCGTAGAAACCAGACCCTCCCTCCTCTCCTTCAAGACCAGGATCGCCCTAAAACGACAGGTCAAAGGGTAAAACACAACAGAAGTTTAGAAAATAAAACAAAGGCATGCATGAGGATGTTTCTCTATTTCAATTATTTCATATTAAATTAAAATCTTGTTCTGACTCTGTCTCCTTCAAACACTGACCTCCGTGAGTCTGGACCTGGTCTAAGTCTGGACTAACTCTGTCTCCTTCAAACACTGACCTCCGTGAGTCTGGACCTGGTCTAAGTCTGGACTAACTCTGTCTCCTTCAAACACTGACCTCCGTGAGTCTGGACCTGGTCTAAGTCTGACTAACTCTGTCTCCTTCAAACACTGACCTCCGTGAGTCTGGACCTGGTCTAAGTCTGGACCTGGTCTAAGACTGGACTAACTCTGTCTCCTTCAAACACTGACCTCCGTGAGTCTGGACCTGGTCTAAGACCGGACTAACTCTGTCTCCATCAAACACTGACCTCCGTGAGTCTGGACCTGGTCTAAGACTGGACTTGGACTGTTTATATTTTGAACTGTATAACAGTGAATTATAGACTGGTCCTGGTCTTGGTCTTGGTCTTGATAAGCTCTGGTCTCGGACAGGACTTGTATAAATGTAGGAGCAGAGTTTTGTGTGAAGGACCCACCACGGGCCCCGTGTCTCCTCCTCGGCCCCGGACTCCTTTGGTGCCTTTAAAACCCTACAATAAACAAATAAAGTGATTTAAAAACACATCTTTTTTAGCCACGTTTAATTTGTCAGTCATTAAATCTCTCACCTCTCGTCCCTGAAAACCAGGTCCTCCGGATTTACCCTGAAAACCTCTGAAACCCTGTGGGGAATGTTTTATATTAAAACAATCTTATAGACAAACATTACACAAAGCAATTATTAAAGTCTTTAAAAGCAATTAAAGTGTTTTATTTATTGTGTTTGTAACGACCTTTGGTCCAGCAAATCCAGCGAAGCCTGGTTCTCCAGGTTCACAGTTACATTCAGTGGGACCCTCCTCCAGTGCTCCAGACTGCTCCTCCGATGAGTCTGTGTCCAGCAGCACCTGAACGCAACACAACTGTAATTCTTACAGAGAAGGGGCTACAGTATATTTAAAGGGACAGTGTGTTTGTGTCTCTGTGGAACCGACTGGACGATGATACGGAGAGTCCAGTAACACTGACACAATTTAAAAGATTATATAAAATTAGTATTTTCAACAAATATACTGAAAGCAAAAATGTATTGTAAATGTAACAAATAATATAAATTAAATAAAATAATTTGATTTAAATGAATGATAATGAATATGTTTTTCTGTAAAGTGTGAGTTGTTGAGGTGTTTCTCCTGTTTCGTTTTGTTTTGCTTTTGATTCGATTTAATGGTAAAAGTAAAGGGAAGGCAGAATACGTCTTTGACTTCGACCAAAACTCGTTCGTCGTATGGGTTTTGTTTCAAATGGAGGTGGTGTTCTTTAATTTTATTTTTGACCAAAACTTAAACACAACGTGGCAGCACACTCAGGAAATAATACAGTGTGAGAATGTGAATTTTGTGATTCATTTTATAAAACTGTTACTACGACAAAAGGTGTTTTATTTATTTTTCTCCTTTAATTAAACTTGGTGTTGTACTTTCTTTGGCTGGAGTCTCAGCCTTTACAACAAGGTACAACATGTAAGAAAAATGCTTTTGTGGAATGGTTAAACGTGTGGGTGGCGTTCCAAATAAAAGAGCCAACATTCCCTGCAGTGTGTTCCCGGTGGTTGTTCTGACCTGTTCTGAGATGTTTGGTGGATTGAATAATTGCTCAGTCATCCAGAACATGCTCAAGATAAGGGTTCCACAAACGCATCAGGACTGGCTGTTTCCAGATGCACATGTTGAGCAAACAAAAGGCTTACCACCAAACAACTATGACCTCAGATTTCTGTAATTCTCTGTTTTGTGTCTCTGTTGGACCAGTCTTTTATAGGTTCTCTACAGATGAACGTCTTCTGACTGGTACAAGGCCTTTTAACCACATAACTCCTGTGCTGGCCTCTCTGCACTGGCTCATTTTAAGATTTTATTGATTGTTTTGTCTAAATGGACTGGCCCTCACGTCTCTGTCAGAGTTGTTGTAAATCCATGTTCCAGAACAATGAGGTCGACAAACCAGAAGAGATAGTGGTCCTAGGAACAGTTTACCAGTTAAAATTTGAAATATTAAATATCAGACAAGTTGAGCTGGACTCTTTTATACATTTTGTTTTGATATTCGTTTATTGATATTTGCTTTTATGTTTGATTTGGTTTTTATGATATTGACAAAGTAGGTTTGAAGAAGAAACGCCCAGATGCTTTTGTTGAACCCTTTTGTTGAGTTGTTGAAGGTCACTCTAACGTG
Source organism: Perccottus glenii (assembly GCA_024416835.2). Lineage (NCBI taxonomy): Eukaryota > Metazoa > Chordata > Actinopteri > Gobiiformes > Odontobutidae > Perccottus > Perccottus glenii. The sequence continues at coordinate 1,989,506 of CM044551.2, forward strand.
CATAGCTGATCCCACAAGTGTTCAGGTCTGGACTCAGGTTCTGGAGGTACTCTCTGAAGGTCCTGGTGCTGTCGTCCTGGAGGTACTCTCTGAAGGTCCTGGTCCTGTCGTCCTGGAGGTACTCTCTGAAGGTCCTGGTGCTGTCGTCCTGGAGGTACTCTCTGAAGGTCCTGGTGCTGTCGTCCTGGAGGTACTCTCTGAAGGTCCTGGTCCTGTCGTCCTGGAGGTACTCTCTGGAGGTCCTGGTGCTGTCGTCCTGGAGGTACTCTCTGAAGGTCCTGGTCGTCCTGGAGGATGGAGTTAAGTCCCAGATCCTGGATCACCACTGGCTCCAGAATCTCATTTTGAATTCTCACTACATTGAGATTGTATTTGTCTGTGACAGATATATCACCCACTCTGTCCTCAGCCAAAGGTGTAAACACCATCAGGAAAATACTGCAGGGAATATTGGACCATTCATTTGTAAAGCTACCCACACGTTTATTACTAAACTAGACTAGACTAAACTAAATCTTCCCCAAACTTTAAAGCTCCACTCCAAATTTTCTTGTCCCTGTCCCAGAGACTCTTTCTTTTATTAAAAGTAAAAACAGACTCATTTTTCCTACAAAACCCTAATACATGACACCAAACTGAGGTTAACCGCTGACCGTAAACGTTTAGCTCTAACTTCAGCGTCAGAACGACAGTTATCTCCTCCTCGTTAAACATTGTGTGACTTTATTGAGCTGTTTCTCTGTAAAAAGACTGAATAAGCACTTTCTCTGTTTCATTGGCAGCAGCTTTTACTTCCTTATCCAGGGCTTCTGGTTTCCCAACCAGAAGCCCTGGATAAAGCCCTGATAATACAGTCCATGCTGCGTGCTCGCTCTCTTGCATTTAGATCAGGCAATGAGAACGAGTACAAAGCTGCGAAGTATGGACTGAGAAAAGCCATCACAGCGGCCAAGAGGCAGTACAGAGAGAAGCTGGACAGCTTCTACTCTACTGCGGATTCAGGGCGGATGTGGCAAGGCCTGCAGCACATCACAGACTACAGGACCACCACCAACAACATCGCCTCAACAGACAGCCTGCCGGATGACCTCAACACTTTCTCGCCCGCTTTGAGGCTCCCAGCGACACTGCAGAGAGGAGCTCACACACACCTGGATCACCCAACCCTCCTCCACCAACCATCTCAACAACCCAGGTACACAGAGCTCTGAGGAAGATCAACGCCGCAAAGCAGCAGGACCAGACAACATTCCTGGGCGGGCCTCAGAGCATGTGCCAACGAGCTGGTTGATGTTTTCACCTCCATCTTCAACCTCTCTCAGCCAGCGCATTGTACCACCATGCTTCAAGACCACGACCATCGTCCCCTGCCCAAGAAGAACCCACCCACCTGCCTGAATGACTACAGGCCAGTGGCACTCACTCCAATCATTATGAAGTGTTTCGAGAGAGTGGTGCTGGCCCACATTCAGAGCAGCATACCGACACCATTGACCCCTGCAGTATGCCTACCGACCCAACAGGTCCACCTCGGATGCTATCGCTACTGCTGTCCACTACTCCCTGTCACACCTGGAGAACAAGGACTCATACATACGGATACTTTTATAGATTACAGCTCCGCCTTCAACACGGTCATCCCACACAAACTCACCCACAAACTGTCCACACTTGGTTTGCACCCCACCCTCTGTGACTGGCTCCTAGATTTCCTGACTGGCAGGCCTCAGTCTGTCAGGATTGGTAATAGGACTTCAGCCAGCACCATCACAAACATTGGTACTCCACAGGGCTGTGTACTCAGCCCCATCCTCTACACCCTGTACACCTACGACTGTGTCGCCTCTCAAGGACAACATCATCCTGAAGTTTGCTGACGACACCGCAGTGATAGGACCGCTGGCGGTGACGAGGCAGCTTACAGGAGGAGGTGGCCAGTCTGGTGTCATGGTGTGAAGACAACAACCTCACCCTCAACACGGACAAGACAAAGGAGATGATAGTGGACATGAGGAGAGAGAGGAGAACGCCTCAGCCACTGTTCATCCGGGAACTTGAAGTGGAGAGGGTGAGCAGCTTCAAATACTTGGGTGTCCACATCAATGAGGACCTCACTTGGACACCTCACATCACGCAGCTGGTCAAGAAGGCTCAACAGCGGCTGTATTTTCTGAGGAGGCTGAGGAAGTTTGGCATGTCGCCCAAGATCCTCAGCAACTTCTACAGCTGCACCATTGAGAGTGTCCTGACCAGCTGCATCACTGTGTGGTACGGCAGCACTTCTGTCATGGACCGCAAACGCCTGCAGAGAGTGGTGAAGACTGCGCAGAAGATCACCAGGACTCCACTGCCCTCTCTGCAGAGCATCTACCACCGCAGAGTCCACAGAAGAGCTGCTTCCATCCTCAAAGACCCCTCCCACCCCCAACATGGTCTGTTCACACTTCTACCCTCAGGACGGAGGTACAGAAGTGTGAAATGCAGGACTTCCAGAATGAAGAACTCATTCTTTCCCTCTGCCATAAGACTCCTAAACAGCAGATAGGAGTCTACAATCACAATCACAACATTACATGAACAATTGTTTACCTACTGCACTACCTCACTTTACTACTTTACTCCTTTTGCCCTCTTGTATTTTTTTTGTATATTTGTATTTTTTGTACTGCATTATTATCACTTGTATATTTGTCTTATTTTTTTTTTTTTTTTATATTTTTACTTACTTGTGTGACATTTTACTGTGGACGGCAAAGTAAGAATTTCATTGTACAGGGAAACATGCTTTCTGTCTGTACACATGACAATAAACACTTTGAATCTTTGAATCTTGAATCTTGAACAGTGTCGACCAATGGGAGCGCTCCTTTTTCAGAAGTGAGCTGTGACCAAAGCCTTGATAATAAAGCCGAGATGACATTTTAAGGTCACAATCTGTTGTTAGTGATTAAACTGTTGCCATGGCACCTTTGGATTGAGAAAGTCTGAAGCTGCTGTGAGTGTCACCTGCATGGACTCCCGGTCCTCTTTGGCGTAGTGAGACTCGGCCGTCGTGGCGTAAGGGAAGGTCTCCTCTGTGATCATCGTTACCTCTGTGGGGGCGGGGCCAAAGCGCTCAAACTCCACCCCCTCTGGAGATGGGGTCAGCTCTGGGGGGTACTCTACAAATACGGTTATTAAAGAAGGACTTTAATCTCTGGTTTATACAGGAAGACTTTCATTAAAATATAATATAATAAATTAATATATAATATATTATAATTATAAAGTAACTATGACGCAGGGAAATGAATAAGTGCATGAATTAAATACACCACAGCAGATAAAGATAAAAGCTAAACGATTTCCTGAACAGGTTCAAACTATAACTTCAGGAAGATTAGAAGTATGTTTATGGATAAAGGCAAGACTATGAAAACAGATAGTACCATGTTCTTGACCTGGATGAACGAGAACATGTACAGAATGCAGTGGTTAAAATGGTTTTGAGTTTACCTGGATGAACGAGAACATGTACAGAATGCAGTGGTTAAAATGGTTTTGAGTTTACCTGGATGAACGAGAACATGTACAGAATGCAGTGGTTAAAATGGTTTTGAGCTCACCTGGATGAGGAGCAGCCAGACTCTCGACCGCTGAGCCTTCGTAACTGAGATCCTCTCCTGAACAACAACAGAGAAAAGAATCGTGTTTCCTTTAAAACTGACACAATATTGTGTGGCTCGTTGGTCTAGGGGTATGATTCTCGCTTCGGGTGCGAGAGGTCCCGGGTTCAAATCCCGGACGAGCCCTTCTAATTTAGGTACGTAACACTGAAGCTAAAAACAAAATAGTGATTTCTAAAGACTTCATGGAGAGCTGAGTCCAGAGAGAGATCACGAAAGACTATGTTCTTAAGAATCCATCACAGGAAGTGGCTTCACACAGTTCCAGCTCAGTGTCTTTCAAAAAGGACTCTGAAAGCTTCTTATGGAATTAAAAATGGCAGCTGTATTAAAAGAAATGCTTGTGTTTGAAGTGTCAGACCTGAGTGGTTTCCTGAGAAGGCATCCTGAGACAGAGAGGAGATGACACAAAGAGTCAGGGTCAGCAGCAGCCGAGAGACCAGGCACCTCTGAAACAAACAGGTCACACCCCCCCGCTCAGTTATCTGTGTCAGGACAGGGACAGACAACACAATGCTTCAGCTGCAGTAATCAATAATTCATCATGACATACAACTACTAATTAAATAATAAATAAGTTAAAGATAAAGAGTTTGATGAATCCTGAAAAAACACCAAATAAGCACAACATTTAAAAGACAACCTTTACCAGATACAGGTTCTTTTGATTCAAGAGCGAGGAAACTAAAATCTCACTTTCAGAGGTTTGTTCAAATAGAGGCTGCAGGGTGACTTTGTTGTAAACTGTCATTAGATTAATATATTTGAACTGAATGAACTGGATTAGAGTAGTTTATAAGATGTGATTTGTCTAAGAGCTGTATTTCAGTTTGTGTTCAAAACTCTTTCTAAACAGAACAAGACAGTAAACTCAGAGTGGCCTCCAGTTTTCTCAGATTTCATGTGAAAGAGTGGCTTGTTGGTCTAGGGGTATGATTCTCGCTTCGGGTGCGAGAGGTCCCGGGTTCAAGTCCCGGACAAGCCCCTCTTATTTAAGTCTGTAAAAGTAAAGCTAAAGAGTAAACAGTGATTCACAGAAGGGCTCAGCTCAGTTTGGTTGATGAGGCTTGTGTTTCCACTGAGCTGTGAGAAGAGACACAAAGGTTGCTGTCGGTCAATGCGTCTTAAAGAGCAGGACCACTTCTTTGACAGGAAACAAGTAAGAGAGAAAGACCTGCAGGAATGAGACTTAAACGGTACAAACACAAGACCAGGCAGGCACCACTTAAATCCACAACTGTGCTTGTCCCGGAAAAACGCACAGGAGTAGAACCATGGAACACATTTGTTAAAAGGTTTTTTCCCACTTTTGACAAGAACAGCTCAAGGAGGATCTGCTGGGCTTTGAAGAAAACCTTTAATCATGAACTGCAACCATGACAAAGTTTAAAGGGTAACCATGACGAGCCGATAAAATGCTGGGTCTTATAATAATTGTCTTTTGTTTCTTTAAGACTAATTTCCCTCTGAATCTGCGTCAGCTCTTCTTCTGTAAACAAAGCCCTGAGTCGAGGTAAAGTGTGAACTGAGGCCTGTGGGAAAAGCTCACTGTGGATTCTGTGAAGGTTTGACCAAAAGGAGGTCTGGGCTTTAGAGGAGACACCGCTCACACAGATATAAAAGAAACTATTTTCATTCAGGCTGGTCTAAGAAAATCTGAACAGAAAACGGTTTAATTCTGAAATAATAAAAAACTGAATAAATAATTAGATCCACAGTTAAAGTAAAAATGCTTTGAGTCAGGCCTGAAAAGTTTACTTAGAAGTCGTTTTGAGACAAAGAGGATTCAACACAAAAACTGTACATTCTGTATATGTACAGTATTTTATTAAAAAAATGTATTAACCAGGTCTAAACCAGGACTAAACCAGGACTAAACTAGGTCTAAACCAGGACTAAACCAGGACTAAACCAGGTCTAAACCAGGTCTAAACCAGGACTAAACCAGGTCTAAACCAGGTCTAAACCAGGACTAAACCAGGACTAAACCAGGTCTAAACCAGGTCTAAACCAGGACTAAACCAGGTCTAAACCAGGACTAAACCAGGTCTAAACCAGGACTAAACCAGGTCTAAACCAGGACTAAACCAGGTCTAAACCAGGACTAAACCAGGACTAAACCAGGACTACACCAGGACTAAACCAGGTCTAAACCAGGACTAAACCAGGTCTAAACCAGGACTAAACCAGGACTAAACCAGGACTAAACTAAATCCCGGTGGAGACTAAAGCAGTCTAGATTTATGACTGAACAGGATTCAGTTTAGGACAAAAGACTACGACAGGACTAAGACTAAAACAAGATGGAGTCTATGACTAAATGTACCTGGTTAAAAATAAATAGAATTGGGCAGGGCCTGAATAATAAAAAAAATGTCTTACCTTTTCGCCCATGACGATGAAGATGATGATGAAGTCTGTAAATCCAGTCAGTTCTCTTCTGAAAACAGATCTATATTTCCCTGAGTGGTCTTTACAGCATTTTCCCAGGTTTTGGTCCCGTCCTCTGCTCTTGGTCTCTCTAAAACCAGGACTAAACCTAAAGATCCCTCAGGTTCCCAGGCTCTGACGGATCGAGTCAAACAGTTTTCCTGCTCCTTTTGTCCGTTTTCCCGTTTCTCAGCTCCATGACAAATACCTGAGTCCAGCTTCAGTTCAGACATGCTCAGGTCAGGAGTGAGGGTTTGTGACGGAGGGCAGAAGATGTGTTTTAGTGTTGTTCTAATCTCTTAAACCAAGACACACTTTGGTCTTTCACTGGCCTTTGTGAGCTGAACCAACAGTTAGGACTAAATTAAGTTTGCTTTGGCTCAGCTCTGAAATAAAAGAAGCGTTTAGCTCAAATCTCTGAACAGTGAGTGTGTCTCATTGTTTTAAACAAATGTCATTGTTTTGTGGCATGCTTTCAAAAAAAGTACAATTATTATGTTTCACTAAACGAGATTTAGATCAGAAACTCAGAAAAATAATCAAAGTTTTTAAAATCATTAACCACTGTTGCACTATTTTATTAAGGCTTTCAAAGCTTTCCAAATAATTACCTGAATGTGATTGGATAACTTTACATTGAATATCTAATTACCATCTATATGTTGTGGTGTTTATTAGTGTCTAGATCAAGGGCCACATTAGAACATGGGACTCTTGTGGAGGGCCGGGCCAACACGGTCACAGTCACAGCTGCACCTCCTCAGTTTTACATCTACACTTTACAGTTTGTTCTAAAACCAGTGAAAACTATCTCTGAGAGTTAGAGATGTACAGTAGCTTCAGGAAAGGTTGTTAACGTTTGGAGCATGTCGTGGTGGAATCAACTGATCACTGCAGAATATTATGAAAATATTATATTATGAAAACCTCTCAGAACAAAATATTTGCAGTGTTTAATTATCAGTAAATTATTAGTAAATGCTTGGAGCTAAAGGAAGGCTTCTGTGTCTCACAGGCTGTGCTGACCTAATGAACAGACAGGCCCAATTTAAAGGTTAAGGACATATAGTAAAATATAATAAATCTAAATGTCTCCAACAATAACCATAATACGTGACAGAAACTAGTCTTTCTATCCAAACTGAGGCTCAAACGGACAAGGCCATTTATAAAGCACATTTAAAACAACCTCAGTTGACCCTGAGAGCTGTATAAGAGATAAAAACAGCAATAAAACAGACGGATAGACAACAAATATACAATAAAAGCCAAGCCGTCAGTCAAACTTTCTTTGTGGGGGGTGAATGCACGATAGATTCTAAATTGTTGATTTTTTGAAGAATGTAGAGAACTGTTTAACATGAAAATACAGTTGTGCTCATACGTTTACATACCCTGGAAAAATATGTGTTTTTCTGGCCATTTCTCAAAGAATATAAATGATAACACAAAACATTTGGGTAGTTTTTGTTGTCATTGTATTTTAAAAAGAGTAAACGCAGTTGTTTGACAATAAATGGCTTCACCCAACCACTAACTGTGTGTGAAAAAAAGGTTTATGTTATCATTTATATTCATATTAAATTACATATTCTTCCAGGGATGTAAACTTATGAGCACAACTGTAAATAATAGAAACTTAAAACTAGTGTTCAGAGGTTTGTGCTAAATGCTTTCAGAAACTCTGTCTCCAACAATGACATGAAGCTTGTGTTAACACTGTCCTGCTCTTGTCTGAAGCAGTAACCTCTGACCTTTGGACCAAACTGTTCTGACTTTGACACAGCTTTAACATATTTCCCAGAGTTGTCAGACAATTGGGTAAAGAACGGACGAGACGAAACCTGGGATGGAATAAAGACAAAAAAGATAATGAAGGGATTTATTTAACACCGGTGTTTCCCAAACTCAGAAACCCAAACCAGTTTTAGTCTCCCTTCAACTGTTTGACCTTTTCATTTCTTTTCATTATTGACTAATAGAATGCACTTTGGTTCATTTTGGGGGTTAGTTCTGCTCAGCCACAAAGACAGATGGAATTTCACATCATTTATCTGATACCTTGCCAGAAGTTTCTCTTTCAGTTTTTGTTCTGTTTTAATCTGTTTTTGTTCTGCATTGCAATGCCCAGTTTTGTTTTGACTTATTTCTTGTGTGTTCTTTGCTATGACTGTTATGTAATTTCTGGTACAAAATAAGCTCTTTAAATACATTTTCTTCTTCTAATCAATGGACAAACCAGATTAAAGTGTGAGACCCTATACTTTTGTCTTTAAGCTTTATTTTAAATTCTTAATGAAAATTTGTGTTTTTGTTACTGGCTTTAACTTATTTAGAATCATTGCTCAAAAAAATAAAAAGGACACTTTCAAGACAAAAGGTGGCTGACAATCACAAAGAAGAAAAGTGGTCTTCAAATCCACTCTGGAGTTCATGGCGCCAGGAAGGGATGACCATATATGGGGGAATGAACTCTTGCACTATAAAAATAATGTTGGGATGTTTTTTTATATTTGAATAAAATTAAAACTTTCAAATCATATGAGCTTCAAAATGAGGTTTTAACAAAGTTGTGACAAGGGCCATAGGTTTCAGCTGCTGAAGAGTTTGTAGTTGTTTCTGAAGTATTTTTCAACATAAGACATAACCAGACGTAAACATAACATCACAGACTAAATCCTGCACCTGGGAGCTTTAACTTTAACCATAACTTTATCCTGTTCCATTGTTACATGTGTGTGATTTGCTTCAATCTTCTTCTTATAAACACAAAAGTCTTGAAACAATACATTTTTATTAGACTTGAGTTGTTTTGACAAAATGATTATCTCGTCTTCATTTTATGGACAACTTCCACCTTTAGACCTAATTTATTTCTTTTTCAAAATAAGTTCCACTTCATGAGAAAAGAAATGCTGACCAAACGTCTCTAAAAGGAGCTCACTTCACTTTTCCTTTTCCTCTTTTTTTTTCTTCTTTTTCTTCTTCTTTCGGTCGTGATGATGATGCTGCTCGTCTGGAGAACAAGAATCACTGAAAAAAAAAAAAAGGTTTTATTTAAAAAGGTTCAAACACAACCTGAGATTATTTAAATGAAATCTATTTATACATTATTTTCTTTACTTTATTACTGTTCTTCCCTCCTTTCTTCATCCTAGCATCCTTATTTTTTTTCTTTCATCCTTCATTTCATCCTATCATCCTTCCCTTGATCCTTCCTTCTTTCCATTATCCTTCAGCATCCTTTTTTAACATTCTTCATCTCTCCTTCTTTCCATCATATGTACTTCCTTTTTTCCTAAAATTGTCTCAAAGATGGCCGCTGATCGGTCGGTAAAACGAGTTTTTGACGATTAGGCTCAAACTATCGGTTTTATTTGAAGTTTAAATAAATAAGAGTAAACCTTTTCTTTCCTACTGTACCTTCCTTTCTTTAAACATAAAAAAAAAAAAAAAAAAAACATTTCCACTCCTCACCGTTCCCTCTTCTTTTTCTTCTTCTTTGGTTCTCTGTCGTGGCTGCGGCTGCGATGGCGTCTGCTGCGAGACTCGGGCGACGGCGAGCGGCTCTGGTTCAGATGACGCCTGGAACACAAAGAAAACCCTTTAAAATGTTTCCGGTGCTTTAGTGGTTCTTTTAGAGAAGTTCATTCAGCCGTTATTGGACCAGAAAAGCCGTGTTTGAGAATGTCTACTGCATCTCATTCAGAGTTTATTACCTTTGGGCCGAGGACTCTGGCGTCGGGCCCTGTTCTTCTTCTTTCTCCTCGTCCCTCCACTGTTTCGACAGTTCCTCTGAGTGGACGTTTATAACTTCTCGAATCACCTGCAAAGTCAGAACAGATGCCCATTTACTAAGTATTTTCTGATATTATCTTTCATTTGGGAAACAAAATAAGGCTTTAAAGCCATTTATTTATTAATTTTGCCGCAGATAGAGTGGCTGTAATAACGCCTAAGTAATAAAGTGGGATTCTTCAGACTCTCATTGTTCATTCTAATCTGTAAATAAGTTGTGAGTAATTTAGATTTAAACACACGTCTTGTCTCTGAATCCACCGCTCGTGTCACTGCAGAGAAACTAAAGACAAGACAGAGCTGGTTTTCTGTGAAGAATAACCGCTTTGTACCGGATGGCCTCCCTCCTGCAGCAGCAGAGCTCAGTGAGCTGATCAGCAGGAGGCGGAGTCTGAGCTCTTCAGAGCAGACAGAAGTGTTGCCATAGCGACAGGTAAAGGAGCCACAGCAATGACAGAAAGGCCCAGTACATTTACTTCATGTGACATCAGAATTTTATCAGTAAACTCATTTAGGTGCATTGTCAGGCTCTTTAAATCGACCAATACTGATGTTACTTAGACAATGTATCAGTGCGTCATGGGCTTTTGAAATTTACTGACCACATCTGTTTGTCGGCTGTTTATTTGTAATTACATCTATACACATTATGAAAAGTCATTCCCTTTAAAAATCCCAGCTCACTTAAATGGGTTATTTTTTTTTTTTAAAGATTATCTTTCAAAATGAGAAAAGTGGAGTTTATCTTCCTGCTCGTACCTCGGTGTAGGATTTCTTGGTGATGTGGACGTTCTTGGCTCTATAGGACTGCCTCCGTCGCTTGTAGTCTCTCATCTCGGCCATCAGCTCCAGGTGAGTTTTGGGCCCGTTCTGTCCATCTTCTGCAACAAACAGACTCAGTTTTTAATGATTGACTCTGGGGCAGAATGGTCTGAACTTCTTTCCCTCATGTCAAAAATAATCTGTTCATTTTAGGCCTTGTTCTGTCCAAACCATGATGGTAACCATATTTGATCTATCAGGTTAGTTTTTCTTAATTGTGTTAGCTCAATAAAAAAAACTGTTAATGATATTTATTAAAACTACCCATTAGTCTTATTAGTCAAAATGTTAAGACAACTTCTCAATTATTTTATTTAAAGAATCTCTATCTCAGACACTTAACTACAAAAACATTCTAGATCAGAACTTTTATGTTTCCCCTTTTCAAATGTGATGCTTTCTTTGCGAGACATATTTATTTGAAAGACATCTGAACCTGTTTCTGATGGTCATATACTTTTGTTTCGTAAACAGGTGATTGTGCTCACTCTAAAATGAACTTTAATGGACGACCAAGAACGTTTGATTCCAGGGGCAGTGTTTAATATGAACTGTTGTATTTACCCCTCTGCAGTTTCTTCACCAGATCCACGTAGAGGTCCTCGTTGCCGGAGGACAGAGCCTGTTCTTTCCGATTGGACATTACGCCGGTCACATGATCGTACAGAGCCAGGCGGTCGGCCACAGTGAGGTCACACAGTGCTCTCTTGTGGCTCTGGGGCACGTCCACGGGCTGGCCGCTAAACTGACCTGAGAGAGGACAGACGAGAAACAAAGAAAGATGAAAAACCAACATTAATATCCTCAAGTCAACAAGTCATGTAAATAATCCCTTCTATGTAACACTTTCACTGTCTGCTTCTCTAAACTCATCTCGAGGAAGATACCTTTACAGGGTAGCACCAACTGGCTTTCAGATGTATGTTTTTATGAACTCACAATTAGGTTTTAATGCTATTGCTATTTGGCTGTAATAATGTGTTTAAACATCTGCAGCATCACTGAGCTACAGACAAAACAGAGCTGCTACAGTTCATTTATCCTCTTTTCTCAGTTGTCTTTGCAGCTGTTATATTAAAATGAACTGTACAAACTGTAGAAAACTGCTCATTTATGTCCCACCTTATATCAGCGACTGGGATTAGGTTTGATACATGTTTTTCCCCAGAAAGCTAAACTAATCAAAACAAAATCAGTAAAGCACATGTAGAATAATTAGACTGCCCTTTGTACCTAAACAGTACAAGACTAACTGTGACACAAAGCTTAAATCTGCTGTGGTTAATAAAATGATTTTCTCTTGAACTAAATGGAAAGGTGTGTTTGAAAGGATATATCTTTAAAGGATACTGCCTGAAGCAGAGCAGAGACTCACTAATACTCACCACAGACTCTGCAAAAGGAGAAAAAAACAGGGTTAAACACAAAACACAGCTTAATAGCAACATCTAGTGGTCTGTTAAAACCCTGTGTCCTCTGATGGGGTTTTAAACTGAGGTGATACCTTGCCAGAAGACTCCCTCCATCTTCATCAGAGGAGCAGCAGATCGAGCCTGAAGGATCACCTGGTGCTGAGTGGATTTGTCTGAAAACGGGAAAAGAAAGCATAAACACAGAAGAATTTATAAAACCTTCTGACGTGAACATGTCCTAATGCATTTTATTGGATAGTTTAGCAGAATCAAGTGATAACAGCAATAAGCAACTTTCAAGCAATATAGCACCAAACTTTTCCACAGAAATAATTGAAAAGGCTGTCTTATGTAGTTTTCAGTTAGTGTCAAACTCAATCTTTTATTTGGCCCTTCAACACATTCAGTAGGTGATATTTTATTGGACTCTGGGACAGGTTTTAGCTAGATTTCAACAGGTTTTATTTGGATTTCAACAGGTTTTAGTTGGATTTCAACAGGTTTTAGTTGGATTTCAACAGGTTTTAGTTGGATTTCAACAGGTTTTAGCTAGATTTCAACAGGTTTTATTTGTATTTTAACAAGTTTCAGCTGGATTTAAACAAGGTTTAGTAGAATGCAAACAGTTTTTAGATGAATTTACAGTTGGATTTGTCACAGTCTCCGTCCTCCAAATGATCCTTATTTACTATTGTGGCCCCTCCACGCTTCGAGTTTGATATTACTGACAAACTTCAAATACCAACAGAACACATACGGCTCCTTGTGGAGAAACACCTACTTCATTTCAGCAAAGTGAGAGGGTCATTGGTGTAGAGTAAGAGTTTGCCATTGCATTGATTGCAAATGTTTTATTATTCACTCACCCATTGTAAAGCTTTTGATGCTGTTGTTCTCGTAACAAAAAGAAGGGTCATACATTTCTTCCTGTAAAAGAACCATGTTACTGTCCATCATTAACATTATAGACTTATTTTATCTTTATACATTATAAATCTATTTGAGTAGATTTTTTTATGCAGTTTACCAGGTCCTCGGCTGAGTATCCCATCTTTTTGAGGCGACAGGAGGCTTTGTGCTTCTCCAGACTCCTCTGTGGGACTCTGTGGTCGGGGTCGAGGGGACATGGCACCATCTCCTCCTGAGAAACAAACAAAATACAGTAAATGAGTGTATCATTAAATTATTACTAAATTCATTTTTGCAGTATTACAGGAACAAAATAAACCACTAGAACTATTAAGCATGGGTCAAAATTGTCTAAAAAAGTCTACATGTTAAACTTTTACCCCCGAATTGTTATTGTAGTTGTAGAACATGATATTCTTTACTCTAGAATTTATTCATTTTTAACTAGATATCTTTCCAGTTTGGCCTCTTTTCACGGTCTTATCAAGAGATCTGGCGACATGTTTAGCTAGCTAAATGAAAATTCTAATTAATCTAACAGTTACTAAGAGTCAGGTTTTCTATTTTTCAAGGATAAAAGGCTAGTTTGTGAAATCGCTTCCAAACTGTTCAAATGCGTGTCACTTTATGTTCCAAGACAACAGTTTCAATTTTAAAAGACAAACGGTGAAAACAGAAGATGAACAATTTAACGTTAGCTTCAACAACGGTCGCTGTTACCAGTTTTGACTCCGTTTCATCCCAAGACCATCCCAGCGCTTCAAATATGTCTTCAAGCTGCTTTTTACAATTTTCCGTAAACTCTGTGAGCTCTTGAACCCGCTCCAGTCGCTCCTGGACGGTCTGAGGGTCTAATAATCCAGACATGTCACAGTTTATACCGACAATTTACATGAAAAGAAGCTTGGTGGTGTTGTCTTTTCACTTCACACAGCGGCCATTTTTTGCTATTTTGATGACGTAAACAGGAAGAGGCGGGAAATCTAGTAGCAATGCAAGCTGGGAGTTGAAGGCCACGATTATACAGAAGACAGAAAAAGACATGGATTAATCAACCAGCTGTGTTTATTTGTTGATAAATTATATACTGGGTGTATTATGAGGAAAAAGACACTTTAATATTACAGGTTTCCAACAAATCAAATCAAAGTAGACAAACATCTTATATGCCTCGAAATCATAGAAACCTGTTAGCTAAACAAAGGCAATATTATCAGCTGATCAACTTCACATAATAATAATAATTATATTATTGTTTATTATTGTTTAAGAAATATATTGTGAGCTGGTTTAGGGTCAAATGTTGCACAGTAGGTCCAAACTCTGCCACAACCAAAATTTTCTGGCTTTCATTAATAAAGACAATACAATAAAAAAGAAAATACTGAAGAATGAATATCTGATGCCTGGCCATGGGACTGATTACATTGTACAGAGAGTGACAGAGGAGTTAAATTGTTCAGTTTTGATTCTAAAACCGGCATAAACCGGTTCAGTAAATGTTGTTGTAAACGTGAGGAGATGGATGATTTTATCTGAGTAGACGTTATAAAACAACAGGACCCCATTGTCCCAGTCCAGATAGACTCCGACTCCGGGATTCATGCTTTTTTTTTTTTGTGGCACGCCTTCTGACTGAGTCTTTCTTATCAGAGAAGCTGAGACTCCAGGACAGAGGGTTCATCTCCAAACAGCTCTCCACTCCTGTTCCTCTGATGCCTTTGTAGGTCACTGCGATTGTAACCTCTCCGGTCCACTCCACCTCCCAGTAACACCGCCCTGTCAGGCCCTCGTTACACAGGATCTGTTTCCAATAATCAAATCTCTCAGGGTGATCTGGATACGGCGGCTTCTCTCGCTCGACTGACAACGTCCTGTTGTTATTGGACAGTTTCAGTTTCGTGTGTGCTGTGTTCAGGTCCAGTGTGAGGTGATAAGCATCTGTGAATAAAAAACACTAGTAACTTGTAGCCAAAATGCATATACTATATTCATTATCCCAGGCTTAACATTAACAGTGTGTCATTGATGTAACCAGAGATATTGACGTTTCTTTCCTCAAAACATTACAGACTTAATGTGATTTATTCCAGAAAAGTCCATTTCCACTAAAGTTCATTGAGTTTGATTCATTTATGTCTTCTCATACAGTGACAGAATCAGATTTATTCACTGACTTTTTCTCTTTCTTTATGATTAGTTTGCGCAGAACATTTGTTGTTGTATCAGTGTGATATAATAAAGCCTCCCAAAGACAGAGACGACAGCAGCATTTAATAGTGTATCTGCTGCTGAAGCCTCGGTCTCCGCTGCAGAAGGTTTCTGAGACACTAAGGCCTACAGTTCAGAGGCTTTCTGTCTCGGGACAGAGACAGTTCTGTTCAGGGGTTTAATCCATCCTCTTCAATCTGCCTATAATCATTCCCCAGACCCTCTCTGGAGTACTATGCAGAAACTTTACATTTTGTAGTTCTAATCTACAGCGCAGTGTCTCACAAACTTTTTTTCATGTAGCCGATATTATAAAAGGTCAAAAGAATCATGACCCAACTTTCTGGTCTGGGTTAACATCATTTGGGCTTTTTCCCCCCAAAATGATTCTGTGTTTTTGACTATAATAATTATTCCTTTAGTGTGTCCTTTTGATAATGGACTCCCGCAAACTCTTTTCTTAATTTTAAACTAATTGGAGAAGTTTAACCACTCAAATTTAGTTTGAAGTGTACTACAATGCATCATGGAAATAAGTGTTTGTGATACATATAAATAAAGTAATCTATAGTTTACATACCCTGGCAGTATTTGTGATTTTTTAGCTGTTTTTCAGAGAATATGAATGATAACACATGTTAGTGGGTCTAGGGAGAGGAAAGTTTGGGTGTCTCTGCTTAGACTACTGCCCCCACAACCCAGCCCCAGATAAACGGAAGAAAATGGATGGATGGGTGGATTGATGAAACACTAGGAGCTACAAAGTTTCCTGGTTTAAATGAAGAGATAGATTTTTCTCCATTGTAGTAATTATTAGTAGCTGTTTTTTGTGGGGTTGTTCCATAACAGCTCTTTATATTTTTTTTCACTTTTATGTATTGTGCACTGGCCGGTAAAAGTCTTTGGCCTGGGTATGAGTCTAATAGTGGTGTAACTAAATGATGCTATTTTATAGAAAAGGTTAAAGCAAAAGCATCTGGACTAAGTTTTAAGGTGAAGACATTTTATCTCCAATTTACAAGAGACTTTATCAATTCTGAGATCAACTGGTAAGAGGCCAAACCTAATGAAAACAAGCTGTTCTGGTCTAGTCGTTAGCTATGAGAGGAAAGTCTGACTCCTGATGTGAGAGTCGTTAATGACACCCTTCCATTCAGGTGTTGTTGTTCTAGGGTGAAACTCTTTTGTTTTAAGTTTCAGAACACTGTTATAAATACTAGGCAACATAAATCTGAGGCCACCTTCTCTGTTCAACGAGGGCTTTTCAATTTTCACAAAAATGTCTTCCTGCACTCCTCTCTCAAACTATCTGGCCTCTCTGGACAAAATTGGGACATGTCTGTCCTCAAAGGACTGTCCTTTCTCTTTGAGGTGGAGGTGGACTGCAGACTCAGGTCCTCCAGGATTGGCTCTTCTGTGCTGATACATCCTCTTGTGAAGCTGTTGTTTTGTTTCTCCAACATAACTGTCACTGCACTCTTCACTGAACTGTATAAACTACATTACTCTGTTTGTGGGGCTCTTGTCTTTAGGATGGACCAGTTTTTGTTTTCCCTGTTTTCTCTGGTTTAAAGTGGACTGGAATGTTGTTTTTGTAGAAAATCCTTTTAAGTTTTTCAGATAAACCAGACACATAAGAGATAACTACACTCTTCCTTTTGTTTCTGGTTCCTGTCTGTTTGGTTTCTGTGTCCTCTTGGTTTTATTGAAAGTCCATTTGGTGTATCCACAGTCTCTCAGGGCTTTACAGATGTGTTGTTCTTCTTTCCGTTGACCTTCTGAGGTTGTGGGCACCTCTTGTGCTCTGTGCTGAAGAGTCCTGACAACAAAACTGGGACATTGATGTCCTCAAAGGAATGCCCTTTTTCTTTGAGGTGGACTGCAGGACTGCTGGATGACTCCAGCTTGTGCTGCGGAGTCTGGTGGGAATCAAACAGTAAATATTGATCTGTGTTGGCTTCCTGTAAACTTCTACTTGGAGAGTCCTGTCCTCACAAATAACCACTGCACAGTCTAAGAAGGCCAGGCGGTTGTCTATGGCATCTTCACAGGTGAACTTGATGTTCTTGTCCACTGTGTTGATGTGTTCTGTGAAGGCTTCTACTTCCTGGGTTCTGATTTTGACGTGTCATCAACATATCTGAACCTGTGACTGGGCACTGAACCTGGGAAAGAGACCAGAGCTCTGTTCTCCACTTCCTCCAAACATATCTCCAGTGAACTGCAATTATGGTTGCAGGTAAAGAGGGATGTGACATCAAAAGAAGACAATTGTCTCATTTGTGTCTAATTGTAGATGTTTGATTTTGTTGTAAAGTCCTGTGAGTTTGTGATATGGTGTTGTGAGTGACCTACCAATGAAGCCAAAATGGTGGCCAGGAGGTGGCTGAATCTGTGCTGCTTACTATGGGCCGTAGTGGAATTTCTTCTTTGTGTATTTTGCAGACAGTCTATGACCTTCTTCTTGTACCCACTTGTTGGATCTCTTCTCAGTGTCTCATAGGTGGTGGTGTCACTGAGTAAAAGTTAACACTGGACTCGTAGTCATCCGTGTTCAGGATCAACGTGCATCTTCCTTTGTCTGCTGCAGAATGGTGATGCTCTGGTCCTTCTCCAGTCAAGACAAGGCCTCCTTTGCTTCGAGGTGATATTGGAGGGGGGTGGGTTGACACTTAAGTCTCAGTTCTTCATCTTCATTTCCAGACAATTTATTGTTCCTTATGGCTGATTCTGTTGCTGTAATGAGGTCTACTGTAGGGATGTACTTTGGAGCAAGGGAGAAATTAAGCCCTTTTTCAAGAACCTCATTTTCAGTTTTAGTGAGAACTCTGTCCGAGAGGTTCTTTACCCGTCTGTCCCGAGTGACTGGTGTAATATCCTGTCAAGGAATCAATACACAAAACAGTGTAGAGACAATCAGATTTCTCTGGAGACAACCTTCAACCCAATTTTGTGAATTAAATAATTCAGTCAGACTCAACTTAAGTTTTTACATCGATGGAGAGAATGGCATGTGGAAGCATTGACTGCTCCACCTCTGTAGAGCTAAGAGCCTACAGAATCTCTGGCTCACTACATGCCTTCTCCTTGATTTTATTGAACCATAAACACAGTTTGCCTCCCTCCAACCTCGCAGGGCGGAGTTTGGCAGTTAGTTGTGAAAATCAGTACAAAGGTTTAGTTTTCTTGCTGCATCCTGCATCCAGACCAAACACAGACCATAAACTAAGATGAACACTTTGGCTTGACACGTCTGGCCGGGTGCTAGTTAAAGGACAGCTGCGGTACTTCCTGACACACACACAATATTAATGACCCTTTCTTAAAAAGGCTTGTTGGCCTTTTTTGGTCATATACAATTTGACAACTTTTACTTACTGCAAAGTTCTAACATACTGCAAAGTTCTAACATATCCTTGTTACACTTAGACTGGTCTGGGTTGTGTTGCTGTTGCAGCAAAAATCTGGAACTGTTCGATCCGGTGATCCTTGCTCTTGTTGTGCTGTGTAAGTTATACCTTCTGTATGAACCTGGAGATTTCCTGTAGGACATCCCTGGAACTAACGTCGCAAGCTGTTTCTGTAGAAAATCTAACTTGGTCTGAAGGTTATCTATTGTGAAATAAGCCTGTCTGATTCTTTCACACCAAAGGTGGGTCTGGGCCGGGCGTAGGATGTTTTCAGCCCTAATTCCAAGTCTTTTGTCTGGAATTTTGTTTTGGAATTAGAGACGAAACATCTTCACATTGAAAACTGAGTCCAAATGCTTTTTCTGTAACCTTTTCTTCAAGATGACCTGGATGACTAAGAACCTTCACAGAGATGATGACCTTTGAGGTCGAAACGCATAGGGGTTATGTCCATGTTTTAAATAAAGGACTTTTATTTTTGTACAACATACGAGTGCTTGGGATCTTCTTTTTTTGACTGCTTCTTCACACTACGATGTTCAAAGCTGCAAGTCACTTCCTCTCTATTTAGTTTTCTAGCCTGATCCTTGAGGAGCACCTGTTTTGACTCACTCAGAGTCCTTCCATTAGACCCATAGAAGTCTTCATCCTCGTTATCTTATTCCTAAAGTAATATGTATATTCAGAAACTATTTTAAAGTTAAAGTCAAAATTTGCAGTGTATGTCAACATAACCATTAAAAAATATACAACCACAACCAAAGGCAAACACTTACATTTCCTGAAGCCATCCTGTATTCGCTCCACACCAGTTGTTTAACTAGTTGGTTGTGTCTGACCGATTGTGGTGGGCCGGTCTGAGCAAAAATGCCAGGGCCTTTTTTTTGTTCACAGTTACAGGTCCTGAACATCCTTCTAATGATTAGAAGGATGTTCAGGACCTGTAACTGTGAATTATATTGCATAAGAACAGGTTTTTAGTACAACAAGTACGTATTTCTGGTCTGCCCCGCCACAAAGGCATTGACAGAAAGTTGTACTGGGTGATAAAAACAGATAGCTGTATTCCCAGACTCAATGAGTAATATTCAAAACAAATACAAATACATAAATATATATTTTTGCTGCCCTATATGAAGATTCTAGTGACAAAACAGTTTTTGGAGTGGTGGAGTTTCTAAAGGGCAAATGACAGCATGCTCCACACTGTTCCTGTCGACTGATCTCCTTAACCTCTGATGCATTCACGTTGGATCTGTGAGGTCAAGTCATTCCTTCAGGTAGAAAAACTGTACAGTCCAGAGCTCGGCCAAAAATTTAAAGAATCATGCCCTTCTTAGACTAAGAATACAAATAAATATGAAGCAAATTCTTTGGATGATACACACACATTCCCTTCTTTAAGTAATGTGCATAATTTGATAAAAATAATTAGCATTCTAAAATAGGTCACACTAATACAACGTTTAAACTCTAATTAATCAGCACAAGTGGTCTGTGCTGCGCATTTACATGAAAGCGTTCCAGCTGCGCAAATTCATTTCATTCAATCACAGCAAGGTCAGGTGTTTGGCCCGGAGCACCCGGTGCGCGTGGGAGCGCCCGGTGCGCGTGGGAGCGGCCGGTGCGCGTGGGAGCGCCCGGTGCGCGTGGAGCCGCCCGGTGCGCGTGGGAGCCGCCCGGTGCGCGTGGAGCGCCCGGTGCGCGTGGAGCGCCCGGTGCGCGTGGGAGCGCCAGGTGCTTTTTCAGCTTCTCCTGCTCCTTTTGCTTTCATTATTTATTCGGGTGTCGGGATTCCCAGCTGTGAGCACAACAGATCACAATCAATAATGAAAGTAATTTTCTGTTGAAAATATAGGCTGTATTTAGAGTGAAAATATATTTGTACCCTGCTGAGGTGTTTGTAATAAGCAAACATAAAATAACACGAGTGTCATTTCTGAGACATATGAGACTTTATTACAGTAAGTAAACAACATATTTATTTCATATTTATTATCAGAACATAAGTTTAAATGAAGGAACATTTGTGGAAAATGAAAAGCCTTGTAAACAGGATCAGGTGAGTTCAGACTCGCAGCCCTCCATCGACCCGCAGAGCTATTTGGATGACGGACATGTGTTTGACCCCACACTCGGACAGCGGCTTCGAGTCATCATCCAGCTTCTGGTCCGCGTAGAGACGGATATTATCCATATCTGAGCACATTCAGAGAGAAACAGAGAGTTTCCCCAGAGTTTTAAAGTTGATACAAAACATGAGTGTGTTACAATGACGTAACTTAGTTGTCTCGTTCGTGAAACATCTTTTATTTAATCATTACTATTATCAGTGAAATGCAGAGCTGTTTACCCGTGTTTGGAGGGAGTCTGGCTGCGATCTTGTGCCGCAGATGTTCCACAGTCATGGTCTTCATCTGCTCTTTGTTGTTGCAAAGGTCGATAGTCATTTTTTCTCCTTTAAACCCGTTCACAGAAACTTGGAAAGGTGCCATGTTGTCGCTGTTTTCGTGCTGCTTCTTTAAAGTCACCTGTGCGTCTGTCTCAGTGTTTACCTGCAGCGAGCTCAAAAAGACAGAAAACTTTCACTTTTGTTTCTACAAACGGATTTTGTTTGAAATTTACTTTATATTATTTTTAGGTGAGAAATGCAAAAATAGACCATGACTTTAAAATTTGCTATTTTGTGTCAGTTTTATTTTTTTGACTTTTTTGTATTAGGTTGTGTTCACGTGACTTCCGGTAGGCGAAGTCAAAATTGAAAGCGCTACTGAAAAAACCGTTATAATTTCTGTTGCTCGGTGGAACCTGAGCGAGATGAGCCTCGAGGGTCTGGAGGAGAAAAGATACGACCCCGAAGACTCCACTCTGAAGCTCGTCAACAGACCCGATGATCTGGACCCGCTGCGTGAGTGTTTCCCCAGTGTATTATTCTCATGTTTTTACAGTGTTTACACTAAAGAAAGCTGTGTGAGGATTTGTTATTGACATATGACATAACCAGCCTCTGAAGACATTTAAATCCACGGGTTTTAAATCCTGTCCCTGTGCTCAGCTCCAGAGGAAGGAGGAGGTGTGTCTTCGGGCAGAGATGTCTTGTGGCCATGCAGTCACCCCACAGTCGCTCACTGGATGGTGCCGGAGTCTGCTGGACCAGGTTCTTTCCACTTTACAATCTGTGCTTTACGTGATAAAGTAGACGAGGAGCTCTCAACTCTTTGACTGATCGGACTTTTCAGGGCCAGTACAGGTTTAAGTGTCCTGCTCTGAAGGATGGCACCACAGAGCTATGTAACCAGGTGTGGTCTTATCAGGAGGTGCGCTGGCTGTGCTTACACCTGCAGAGAGGCAGTACTTTGATGAGAATTTGGGCCGCATGTCTGCCAGACTGTACTGTGAATACAAGACAGTGAGTCCCACACGCACTGACGATACAAATACTGTTTATCAGTTCTAATTTCACTTTCTCTTCTGTCCTTTGTCAGTGCCCTGAGTGTTACAGCTGTGTGGAGAGGAAGGACCTGGCAAATCTCAGTGTGGTGTGCAGAGTCTGCAAAGGCGAGAATAAGAGCAGCTGTCAGTTCTGCTGGCAGTGTCTGAAACCCTGGAAAGGCCCAGCCCCTCGCTCAGACCGCTGTGACAACGATGGCTGCACTAACCAAGAGCTGGAGCTGCTCAAGAACTGCGAGCTGACCTACCTCCAGGCGGTGGAGGAGCAGGTGCAGTCCCCTCCATCCGGGCCTGTCCCACCTGTGGGCAGAAGGTGGAGCACAACCAAACAGGCTGTAAGAATGTCATCTGTCCTCGCTGCCAGTTTGAGTTCTGCTTTGTGTGTCTGAAGCTCAAGCGGGAGTGTCTGAAGACCAGCTCTCACTTTCGCCCCTGCAGCGCCGGAGTGGCCCCAGACAGACCTCCATACCTGTGTGGAGCAGGAGCTGACAACATGCTCACACACTCGTGCTTATACACCAGTAATTACATTATTATGACTATAGTTCACAGTTCAACACTTCAGTATCAGGAGCTAGGTCTTATGTTACATTCTGTTTCTTCTTCTGTACGTTTTAATGCCTTCATCTTTAAATAAAGTGTAACTTTAAATACAGGATGTTTTTGTTGTGCCTGTGTTTGGGACTGAGTTAATAATGCTTCATGTTGCTGAGTTTCTTTTGGTTTGTTGTAGAATTCTAAAGCCACTCGTCGGTGGATGTCTTCATCAGTGAAGTCATCTTTACTTTCCAGGCTTTTCTCTGGAGAGAGTTGTTGGAGAAATAATCCTGAGAACGTGGAATTTTGAGTTTACTGGACAGTTAAGCTTAAGTTTATGTCTTCCTGTCTCCACGTCTGTTTGAGGAGATCTTAAATCCTCTTGTGTCTTTTCAGCCTCAGCCTCTGATATTGTAGAGTCCTGCTCTTATTCGGTGTGTTCTGATGTGCTCATGCTGGTCATGCTCTGACAGCCATTCTGTGAATTTGTAGATTCTTATTCAACCTGTTTCTGTAAATATATTACCCTCATTGGGACTGCCATCTTGTATTTTAGCAATCTTGTCTTGGTTTTAGTTAAAGTAAAACAGAACCAAAAAGATGAATTTACCTATGTTCTTACTTTTCTTGTTCATTAGAAGGATGTTCGGGACCTGTAACTGTGAATTATATTGCATAAGAACAGGTTTTTAGTACAACAAGTACGTATTTCTGGTCTGCCCCGCCACAAAGGCATTGACAGAAAGTTGTACTGGGTGATAAAAACAGATAGCTGTATTCCCAGACTCAAAGAGTAATATTCAAAACAAATACAAATACATAAATATATATTTTTGCTGCCCTATATGAAGATTCTAGTGACAAAACAGTTTTTGGAGTGGTGGAGTTTCTAAAGGGCAAATGACAGCATGCTCCACAGTGTTCCTGTCGACTGATCTCCTTAACCTCTGATGCATTCACGTTGGATCTGTGAGGTCAAGTCATTCCTTCAGGTAGAAAAACTGTACAGTCCAGAGCTCGGCCAAAAAATTTAAGAATCATGCCCTTCTTAGACTAAGAATACAAATAAATATGAAGCAAATTCTTTGGATGATACACACACATTTCCATCTTTAAGTAATGTGCATAATTTGATAAAAATAATTAGCATTCTAAAATAGGTCACACTAATACAACGTTTAAACTCTAATTAATCAGCACAAGTGGTCTGTGCTGCGCATTTACATGAAAGCGTTCCAGCTGCGCAAATTCATTTCATTCAATCACAGCAAGGTCAGGTGTTTGGCCCGGAGCACCCGGTGCGCGTGGGAGCGCCCGGTGCGCGTGGGAGCGGCCGGTGCGCGTGGGAGCGCCCGGTGCGCGTGGGAGCCGCCCGGTGCGCGTGGGAGCCGCCCGGTGCGCGTGGGAGCGCCCGGTGCGCGTGGGAGCCGCCCGGTGCGCGTGGGAGCGCCAGGTGCTTTTTCAGCTTCTCCTGCTCCTTTTGCTTTCAGTATTTATTCGGGTGTGTCGGGATTCCCCAGCTGTGAGCACAACAGATCACAATCAATAATGAAAGTCATTTTCTGTTGAAAATATAGGCTGTATTTGGAGTAAAAACATATTTGTACCCTGCTGAGGTGTTTGTAATAAGCAAACATAAAATAACACGAGTGTCATTTCTGAGACATATGAGACTTTATTACAGTAAGTAAACAACATATTTATTTCATATTTATTATCAGAACATAAGTTTAAATGAAGGAACATTTGTGGAAAATGAAAAGCCTTGTAAACAGGATCAGGTGAGTTCAGACTCGCAGCCCTCCATCGACCCGCAGAGCTATTTGGATGACGGACATGTGTTTGACCCCACACTCGGACAGCGGCTTCGAGTCATCATCCAGCTTCTGGTCCGCGTAGAGACGGATATTATCCATATCTGAGCACATTCAGAGAGAAACAGAGAGTTTCCCCAGAGTTTTAAAGTTGATACAAAACATGAGTGTGTTACAATGACGTAACTTAGTTGTCTCGTTCGTGAAACATCTTTTATTTAATCATTACTATTATCAGTGAAATGCAGAGCTGTTTACCCGTGTTTGGAGGGAGTCTGGCTGCGATCTTGTGCCGCAGATGTTCCACAGTCATGGTCTTCATCTGCTCTTTGTTGTTGCAAAGGTCGATAGTCATTTTTTCTCCTTTAAACCCGTTCACAGAAACTTGGAAAGGTGCCATGTTGTCGCTGTTTTCGTGCTGCTTCTTTAAAGTCACCTGTGCGTCTGTCTCAGTGTTTACCTGCAGCGAGCTCAAAAGACAGAAAACTTTCACTTTTGTTTCTACAAACGGATTTTGTTTGAAATTTACTTTATATTATTTTTAGGTGAGAAATGCAAAATAGACCATGACTTTAAAATTTGCTATTTTGTGTCAGTTTTATTTTTTTGACTTTTTTGTATTAGGTTGTGTTCACGTGACTTCCGGTAGGCGAAGTCAAAATTGAAAGCGCTACTGAAAAAACCGTTATAATTTCTGTTGCTCGGTGGAACCTGAGCGAGATGAGCCTCGAGGGTCTGGAGGAGAAAAGATACGACCCCGAAGACTCCACTCTGAAGCTCGTCAACAGACCCGATGATCTGGACCCGCTGCGTGAGTGTTTCCCCAGTGTATTATTCTCATGTTTTTACAGTGTTTACACTAAAGAAAGCTGTGTGAGGATTTGTTATTGACATATGACATAACCAGCCTCTGAAGACATTTAAATCCACGGGTTTTAAATCCTGTCCCTGTGCTCAGCTCCAGAGGAAGGGGAGGAGGTGTGTCTTCGGGCAGAGATGTCTTGTGGCCATGCAGTCACCCCACAGTCGCTCACTGGATGGTGCCGGAGTCTGCTGGACCAGGTTCTTTCCACTTTACAATCTGTGCTTTACGTGATAAAGTAGACGAGGAGCTCTCAACTCTTTGACTGATCGGACTTTTCAGGGCCAGTACAGGTTTAAGTGTCCTGCTCTGAAGGATGGCACCACAGAGCTATGTAACCAGGTGTGGTCTTATCAGGAGGTGCGCAAGCTGGCTGTGCTTACACCTGCAGAGAGGCAGTACTTTGATGAGAATTTGGGCCGCATGTCTGCCAGACTGTACTGTGAATACAAGACAGTGAGTCCCACACGCACTGACGATACAAATACTGTTTATCAGTTCTAATTTCACTTTCTCTTCTGTCCTTTGTCAGTGCCCTGAGTGTTACAGCTGTGTGGAGAGGAAGGACCTGGCAAATCTCAGTGTGGTGTGCAGAGTCTGCAAAGGCGAGAATAAGAGCAGCTGTCAGTTCTGCTGGCAGTGTCTGAAACCCTGGAAAGGCCCAGCCCCTCGCTCAGACCGCTGTGACAACGATGGCTGCACTAACCAAGAGCTGGAGCTGCTCAAGAACTGCGAGCTGACCTACCTCCAGGCGGTGGAGGGAGCAGGTGCAGTCCCCTCCATCCGGGCCTGTCCCACCTGTGGGCAGAAGGTGGAGCACAACCAAACAGGCTGTAAGAATGTCATCTGTCCTCGCTGCCAGTTTGAGTTCTGCTTTGTGTGTCTGAAGCTCAAGCGGGAGTGTCTGAAGACCAGCTCTCACTTTCGCCCCTGCAGCGCCGGAGTGGCCCCCAGACAGACCTCCATACCTGTGTGGAGCAGGAGCTGACAACATGCTCACACACTCGTGCTTATACACCAGTAATTACATTATTATGACTATAGTTCACAGTTCAACACTTCAGTATCAGGAGCTAGGTCTTATGTTACATTCTGTTTCTTCTTCTGTACGTTTTAATGCCTTCATCTTTAAATAAAGTGTAACTTTAAATACAGGATGTTTTTGTTGTGCCTGTGTTTGGGACTGAGTTAATAATGCTTCATGTTGCTGAGTTTCTTTTGGTTTGTTGTAGAATTCTAAAGCCACTCGTCGGTGGATGTCTTCATCAGTGAAGTCATCTTTACTTTCCAGGCTTTTCTCTGGAGAGAGTTGTTGGAGAAATAATCCTGAGAACGTGGAATTTTGAGTTTACTGGACAGTTAAGCTTAAGTTTATGTCTTCCTGTCTCCACGTCTGTTTGAGGAGATCTTAAATCCTCTTGTGTCTTTTCAGCCTCAGCCTCTGATATTGTAGAGTCCTGCTCTTCTTCGGTGTGTTCTGATGTGCTCATGCTGGTCATGCTCTGACAGCCATTCTGTGAATTTATAGATTCTTATTCAACCTGTTTCTGTAAATATATTACCCTCATTGGGACTGCCATCTTGTATTTTAGCAATCTTGTCTTGGTTTTAGTTAAAGTAAAACAGAATCAAAAAGATGAATTTACCTATGTTCTTACTTTTCTTGTTCATTAGAAGGATGTTCAGGACCTGTAACTGTGAATTATATTGCATAAGAACAGGTTTTTATTATAACAAGTACGTATTTCTGGTCTGCCCAAAGGCATTGACAGAAAGTTGTACTGGGTGATAAAAACAGATAGCTGTATTCCCAGACTCAAAGAGTAATATTCAAAACAAATACAAATACATAAATATATATTTTTGCTGCCCTATATGAAGATTCTAGTGACAAAACAGTTTTTGGAGTGGTGCCTAACGGTGGAGTTTCTAAAGGGCAAATACATATGACAGCATGCTCCACAGTGTTCCTGTCGACTGATCTCCTTAACCTCTGATGCATTCACGTTGGATCTGTGAGGTCAAGTCATTCCTTCAGGTAGAAAAACTGTACAGTCCAGAGCTCGGCCAAAAAATTTAAGAATCATGCCCTTCTTAGACTAAGAATACAAATAAATATGAAGCAAATTCTTTGGATGATACACACACATTTCCATCTTTAAGTAATGTGCATAATTTGATAAAAATAATTAGCATTCTAAAATAGGTCACACTAATACAAAGTTTAAACTCTAATTAATCAGCACAAGTGGTCTGTGCTGCGCATTTACATGAAAGCGTTCCAGCTGCGCAAATTCATTTCATTCAATCACAGCAAGGTCAGGTGTTTGGCCCGGAGCACCCGGTGCGCGTGGGAGCGCCCGGTGCGCGTGGGAGCACCCGGTGCGCGTGGGAGCGCCCGGTGCGCGTGGGAGCGCCCGGTGCGCTTGGGAGCGCCCGGTGCGCGTGGGAGCGCCCGGTGCGCGTGGGAGCGCCCGGTGCTTTTCCACCTTCTCCTGCTCCTTTTGCTTTCATTATTTATTCGGGTGTGTCGGGATTCCCCAGCTGTGAGCACAACAGATCACAATCAATAATGAAAGTCATTTTCTGTTGAAAATATAGGCTGTATTTGGAGTGAAAACATATTTGTACCCTGCTGAGGTGTTTGTAATAAGCAAACATAAAATAACACGAGTGTCATTTCTGAGACATATGAGACTTTATTACAGTAAGTAAACAACATATTTATTTCATATTTATTATCAGAACATAAGTTTAAATGAAGGAACATTTGTGGAAAATGAAAAGCCTTGTAAACAGGATCAGGTGAGTTCAGACTCGCAGCCCTCCATCGACCCGCAGAGTTATTTGGATGACGGACATGTGTTTGACCCCACACTCGGACAGCGGCTTCGAGTCATCATCCAGCTTCTGGTCCGCGTAGAGACGGATATTATCCATATCTGAGCACATTCAGAGAGAAACAGAGAGTTTCCCCAGAGTTTTAAAGTTGATACAAAACATGAGTGTGTTACAATGACGTAACTTAGTTGTCTCGTTCCTGAAACATCTTTTATTTAATCATTACTATTATCAGTGAAATGCAGAGCTGTTTACCCGTGTTTGGAGGGAGTCTGGCTGCGATCTTGTGCCGCAGATGTTCCACAGTCATGGTCTTCATCTGCTCTTTGTTGTTGCAAAGGTCGATAGTCATTTTTTCTCCTTTAAACCCGTTCACAGAAACTTGGAAAGGTGCCATGTTGTCGCTGTTTTCGTGCTGCTTCTTTAAAGTCACCTGTGCGTCTGTCTCAGTGTTTACCTGCAGCGAGCTCAAAAGACAGAAAACTTTCACTTTTGTTTCTACAAACGGATTTTGTTTGAAATTTACTTTATATTATTTTTAGGTGAGAAATGCAAAAATAGACCATGACTTTAAAATTTGCTATTTTGTGTCAGTTTTATTTTTTTGACTTTTTTGTATTAGGTTGTGTTCACGTGACTTCCGGTAGGCGAAG
Organism: Perccottus glenii; assembly: GCA_024416835.2. Classification (NCBI taxonomy): domain Eukaryota; kingdom Metazoa; phylum Chordata; class Actinopteri; order Gobiiformes; family Odontobutidae; genus Perccottus; species Perccottus glenii. The sequence goes on from CM044551.2 coordinate 2,018,320, forward strand.
TCAAAATTGAAAGCGCTACTGAAAAAACCGTTATCATTTCTGTTGCTCGGTGGAACCTGAGCGAGATGAGCCTCGAGGGTCTGGAGGAGAAAAGATACGACCCCGAAGACTCCACTCTGAAGCTCGTCAACAGACCCGATGATCTGGACCCACTGCGTGAGTGTTTCACCAGTGTATTATTCTCATGTTTTTACAGTGTTTACACTAAAGAAAGCTGTGTGAGGATTTGTTATTGACATATGACATAACCAGCCTCTGAAGACATTTAAATCCACGGGTTTTAAATCCTGTCCCTGTGCTCAGCTCCAGAGGAAGGGGAGGAGGTGTGTCTTCGGGCAGAGATGTCCTGTGGCCATGCAGTCACCCCACAGTCGCTCACTGGATGGTGCCGGAGTCTTCTGGACCAGGTACTTTCCACTTACTTTACACTACAATCTGTGCTTTAAGTGATAAAGTAGACGAGGAGCTCTCAACTCTTTGACTGATCGGACTTTTCAGGGCCAGTACAGGTTTAAGTGTCCTGCTCTGAAGGATGGCACCACAGAGCGATGTAACCAGGTGTGGTCTTATCAGGAGGTGTGCAAGCTGGCTGTGCTTACACCTGCAGAGAGGCAGTACTTTGATGAGAATTTGGGCCGCATGTCTGCCAGACTGTACTGTGAATACAAGACAGTGAGTCCCACACGCACTGACGATACAAATACTGTTTATCAGTTCTAATTTCACTTTCTCTTCTGTCCTTTGTCAGTGCCCTGAGTGTTACAGCTGTGTGGAGAGGAAGGACCTGGCAAATCTCAGTGTGGTGTGCAGAGTCTGCAAAGGCGAGAATAAGAGCAGCTGTCAGTTCTGCTGGCAGTGTCTGAAACCCTGGAAAGGCCCAGCCCCTCGCTCAGACCGCTGTGACAACGATGGCTGCACTAACCAAGAGCTGGAGCTGCTCAAGAACTGCGAGCCGATCAACCTCCAGGCGGTGAAGGGAGCAGGTGCAGTCCCCTCCATCCGGGCCTGTCCCACCTGTGGGCAGAAGGTGGAGCACAACCAAACAGGCTGTAAGAATGTCATCTGTCCTCGCTGCCAGTTTGAGTTCTGCTTTGTGTGTCTGAAGCTCAAGCGGGAGTGTCTGAAGACCAGCTCTCACTTTCGCCCCTGCAGCGCCGGAGTGGCCCCCAGACAGACCTCCATACCTGTGTGGAGCAGGAGCTGACAACATGCTCACACACTTGTGCTTATACACCAGTAATTACATTATTATGACTATAGTTCACAGTTCAACACTTCAGTATCAGGAGCTTGGTCTTATGTTACATTCTGTTTCTTCTTCTGTACGTTTTAATGCCTGCATCTTTAAATAAAGTGTAACTTTAAATACAGGATGTTTTTGTTGTGCCTGTGTTTGGGACTGAGTTAATAATGCTTCATGTTGCTGAGTTTCTTTTGGTTTGTTGTAGAATTCTAAAGCCACTCGTCGGTGGATGTCTTCATCAGTGAAGTCATCTTTACTTTACAGGCTTTTCTCTGGAGAGAGTTGTTGGAGAAACATTCCTGAGAACGTGGAATTTTGGGTTTACTGGACAGTTAAACTTAAGTTTATGTCTTCCTGTCTCCACGTCTGTTTGAGGAGATCTTAAATCCTCTTGTGTCTTTTCAGCCTCAGCCTCTGATATTGTAGAGTCCTGCTCTTATTCGGTGTGTTCTGATGTGCTCATGCTGTTCATGCTCTGACAGCCATTCTGTGAATTTGTCGATTCTTATTCAACCTGTTTCTGGAAATATATTACCCTCATTGGGACTGCCATCTTGTATTTTAGCAATCTTGTCTTGGTTTTAGTTAAAGTAAAACAGAACCAAAAAGATGAATTTACCTATGTTCTTACTTTTCTTGTTCATTAGAAGGATGTTCAGGACCTGTAACTGTGAATTATATTGCATAAGAACAGGTTTTTAGTATAACAAGTACGTATTTCTGGTCTGCCCCGACTCAAAGAGTAATATTCAAAACAAATACAAGTACATATGACAGCATGCTCCACACTGTTCCTGTCGACTGATCTCCTTAACCTCTGATGCATTCACGTTGGATCTGTGAGGTCAAGTCATTCCTTCAGGTAGAAAAACTGTACAGTCCAGAGCTCGGCCAAAAATTTAAGAATCATGGCATCCCTTCTTAGACTAAGAATACAAATAAATATGAAGCAAATTCTTTGGATGATACACACACATTTCCATCTTTAAGTAATGTGCATAATTTGATAAAATATATTGCATACTAAAATAGGTCACATACTAAATTTAATAAATTTAATTAATTGGTGATTTCATTTTTTTTACTTTGCCTTAAAAATATAAATGCTGTGTGCCACACTCAGATATGCAGTACAATTGTAGTTCCTACTTACACCACAAGAGGGAGATTCCTAAGTGAGCGCATCTGTACTGCAGTATTTTCAGATAATAAAATTAAGAAAAGCTACTCTCGGAGTCCTGTCCATACTTCAAGTGTGCAACATCTACCTCACATTCATTTTATTTATTGTCTGTAACTCCTCTTTTTACTTGCTTCTCCGATACTGTTCTGTATTAAATGCTGAGTGTATCGTGTCGGAAAATTGAATATCTTTTCCCTTCTTTCACAATGTATGGACAAACAGACATTACATCTGCATTTAACACACAAGTTTACTTCAACATAAAGGTGATCCAAATGATCCAAATGAACAGTTCACATCCAAAAGTCTGTGTAAATCTGACTCTTAAACATGAGCCAGGCTCATTTTCAAACTACCATCAATCATTCTCAGAGCTTAGATCTCTGTAGTTTATGTTTTAAACACAAATGTGAGTGAGAGGTCAGTGGAGCTGACACTGAGTGTAATGTAGACATTCTCCATTACTATAGTGCATAAGGGGTATGTATGTATGGTATTTGTTTTTAACAAAACACACACACATAATGAGGATGTAATGGTTTATTGAAGTGGTTGTAGGGGCAGTGACCAGCCATGCTTACCTGGGTTCAGAGGCAAAATGGAGGCTGAAAGCCTTTGCCTCCATTTTGAATGGGTGGAAGGAACCATTGATTAATTGGAGGGGTATTTGGCTTTGGGTTATATTGGGCATTTGTTGTTGTTCGTGTAATGAGTTGCTTATTGGTTGTTTTAGTTGGGGTTTTGTGCATACTTTAAAGCTGTCTTTGTTGGGGTTTAATGATGTTTACACTGTAAATATGTATAGTTACTTTATGGTGTTTCCCTTAAGTTGGTTTAGTCCTTCTTTTGTGTTTGGTATTTAAGTCAGGGTGTTTGCATTTGCTGGTTGTTGTGTGTGTGGGCAGAGAAATAAAGATAAAGCCATGTTTTTATAAATCTGAGTCCGCCTCCATCCATATTTGAGTGCCTACGCCGGCCATGTTGACACTGAGTCAGAAATGAATCATCCCACAATACACCATTTAGTATTATTTAAACATCATCTAAAATGCTACAAAATACAGCACCTATGTTGTTAAGCCTCACGAGGTGCTCTAACAGAGACTCTCGTGCTGATCAACAGAGCAAACAGTGGCGCAGTGGCTCCCTACAGTACATACTGTTGTTGTGTCCTTGGGCAAGACACTTAACCCATGTTGCCTCCAGTGGTGTTCCAGTGTAACACTGGTGAATGGAAGCTTAATGAAAGTGCTAAATGACTAAATGCGTAAAGTTTACAGTCAAGCCTGAAATCATTCATCAACCAAAGAAATTCTTCATTGATATTTGTAAGTCTTTGGCAAATCATTGTTAACAAAATGTAATTATTGTTGTGTGTTGCCAATTAAGATAATTTTACTGACCAATAATGAGTGGAAAGACACTTGCAAACACAATTGAGGGTAAACAGAAGTCACTCTTGGGGCCTGGGGCTTATATACCAGCCAATGCATGACCACCACAGGTGTTGTGTCTTAAAGAGTAACCCAACGTGGCAGAGTGGTTAGCACTCCTGCCTCACAGCAAGAAGGTTGTGAGTTCAAAATAGGCCATCTAAACAAACTTGGCTGACTCGGTCTTTCTGTGAGGAGTTCTCTGTGTGTTGTATTTTGACATTAATTACTTATTTATGGCATATATTACACAGATATACAGATAGTGTTTGAAAGGTAACAAACATGTCTACAACAGTGTAGTTAAGTGCAGCTAGAAACTCTGGTTTAAAGCTGATAAATAAAGACTTTTCCACTGCTACATGAGACCTATACATAATGGTTCTTGTTGAGAATGACTGAGCCAGTTCACCTGTAGGTAGGAGTACAACTCCAGGGAGAAGACCAAGGGCCCGAGGGTCATCTGTCCTCTTGGACTGCTCAGAAGGGTGTCTAGAGGAGTTTTATCCAGTTTTTATGTAACTTCTTTCATGCCTCCTGTTTTGAAAATGTTTTGATTTGATTGTTCGAGTGCACTTCAGCTCAGTCCAAACTCTCCAAAGGACTTGTATAACTCTGGTGCGTATATGACGCTCGGCCGGGTGAACACGTTCACGCCTCCAGCCCCTGGACTACATTTACAGGCTTAGGTCTGATATGAATATTTATTAATACTAGTAAAGGTAAAGTTCTATGAGCATAGTTTCTTAAGGAAGGGGAGAGAAAAGCCATTCACAACCTGTTCAAGTGCATTCTGGGAAACACAGAGCTAGGATTGGAGCTTTTTTGTCATCTATTAAATCTTTCTGAATGGGTCTGAGCTGAAGCCTTCAGTGTAAAGGAGAAACATTCCTGGAGACTATTCCTGTAACTCTAGCCTGTCTGAAGCTTGGTACAAGAACAAAGAGAGTTCTGACCAGGACATTTCATACTTAAAAAAAAACATCAGAACAGAGTAGAACTATTGTCAGCATTAACCACACCCACTTCACATTTCTGACCATCACACAATAGTTCTCGGACACTCGGCAATGATTCAAGAACAAGCTGCGAGAACTTCCAAACCAGGGCCAAGTCAAAAACAAGCACACATTTTCTGTTCTAGCGGAGTATGTACCAAGTTTAAGTTTCTATTAAAGACATGCGCTGAAATAAATCACTGCTGTTCACCGGGTTCTTGTTCGAAGAGCGCAGTAAAAGAAAACGACTAAACGCCTTTTACAGCACAGATGCAAACTATCAAAGATTAAAACAATAAAATATAACATCATATATTCAGAGACCTTACCTTTGTTCAGCCTGTTCAAACGACTAACTCCTGTTCTATACAAAGACGTTAGTCCCTGTCTCTTACTTTCCAGTGAAACCAAATAAGGAAAGGCAACACCATGCAGCCTCCTACGTTCTGGTATCCCAGGATAACCTTTGGCTGTAGAGTTGCTTTTCTGTTCTCAGCTCAATGGTAAAGACATCTAAACGAGTATATCACTTTTGACCTTTGACACAAGATGTAAAGAGACTGCTTCCAAACCAAAACCTCCTTCATCCAGAGCATCACATAAAGCCTTCTTTTTTTCAGTTTTATTATTTCTAAGTTTTACAAAGTGAAGCCCTTTGTCAGTTTGAGTTTAGAAATAAGTGTTTAATAAATAATTAATGAATAAAAAGCAGGATTTATTCAACATTTGGAAAAACAAAAAGGGTCTTGAAAGAACAGGATTCACTGCCTTTAAGATCATTATAGTGACGTTTATTAAAAACCCCACAGAATCAGTTTGTTCCAGTATTTATTCATCTGTTAGAAGTTTCTTTTACAGTGGTTTATAGAATTTAACTCTAAATACAACATGAAGTAAAGCTGTGGTGAGTTCAAATGGAGCACCTTACATTGGTTCTGCCCTTTTCACAGTTATTGCATATTATTTATCTGACACAAAATTAAAATAATGGAATGTGAAGAGTTGAGTCATAATTACAAACAACACTGTGTGAGCTGACAGTATAAATCTATTAAAGTCATATTATTTCAGTTTTCTGTTCTTCTTCAAAGGCTCATTGTCACTTGGATGAACTGCAAAGAAACACGAGAGTTACATGATGAGGTAGATAAGTAACTTGTATTGTTACTGTGTTGTGAACTTACATCATCGTAGCCGAATGTTGCTTGCCCATTATGAGCCTGGTCTCTCCTTCTGAAGTTATCTGGAGACCACAAAAGAAATGGACACAAGGGAACATTATTTTCTCTAAGTGTGTGTTTTTTTTTGAGGCTTTCACTAAAGACTGTGTTCACCTGAACACCTCTCACCTGTCAGCGCTCGCAGTTTGATGGAGCAGCAGACGAAGTCGTCGAAGCCGATCCGTCCCTGGTTACTGTAGCGCTTCAGGATGCAGCTCATGGCCTGAGGGCTCAGATTATAACCTGCAACGCATTAAAGCAGTTTTCTTTGTTGAAAACTGTAGATGGTTGATTCTATTTGGTCTCTCTTTGGACACAGTAGTTACAGTACAGAGTAAGAACTATACAAAGGTATAGGGCCAGTCATTGGTTTTGTGTTAAATGTGGTAGTGTTTTTTTTTTTGTTTAGAATATCTTTGTTTCTTTTTATTACCATTTTATTCATTTTAATAGTGTTTGGGTAAATGTCAAAGAATAATTTGTTTTTCCTTTTTTCCACCGGCTTTTATTCCTCTTTTCCCTGTGTTTATTTTTTTCTATTATTTTATGTAAATATATAAAAATTTAAAATAAAAAAACACTGCATTGTGTTATACTTTTGGTCCATATGATTAAACTGTGTGTGTTAGATGCTGTACCCATGGCCACCAGAGCCTGCTGCAGCTCTTGAGGCTCCACCGTCCCGCTGCGATCTCGGTCGAAGTTTGAAAAGGTGCTCTTCCACTGGTTCAGGATCGCCCACAGCTCCTTGAACTCGTTAAAGCCCATCGATCCAGAGTAGTCCCTCTGAGACACAAGGCAGTCAAGGACCATCGCTGTAATACCTTTCCACGAGCAGGAAAAAAGAAAGCTCTAGAGGGTGTCCCCATTTGCACAACCTCCACTTTTGTCCCACTTCAGAGCCTCATCTCAATCACATTTATAAATGAGCTGTGGATAAAAAGGGAGTGGATCCTCTTGGTTAGAACCTGGTACTTTCTGTGTTGCTAAGCAGTGAGAGCCTGTACATTATGAGACTTTTGGTTGAAGCTACCATCTGAGCGTAGAACTATAAAGATACAAAGCACCTTTTGAAATCACAGAAATGTTGAACCAGATAAATGAACTGTGGTTTATTTTTGCTATAAATCCATCACATGTGAGCAAAGTAAAGAGTAAAGGATACATCCAACATGCCGATCATCAGTCTGCAGGTCTCCAGGTTGAAAGCTGTGGAAAAACACCAAACACGACAGTTCCATTAAAGAGACCAGCATGTGGCCTGCAAAACCTGAGCTAAATGTGAATTCTATGAAAAACTGGAAACAGGGAAAAGCAGCAGGAAGACAGAAGTAAAAGTAAAGAACAGAGATATCCAGCTGCTTGGAGGACTTCACAGTCACCTTCAATCTCTTTCTCATCATAAACTCTTCCATCTGCATTTTATCACCTTAAAAACATTTCCAGAGTCAAAGGGATAATGTCTAAAACCAGGAAGTACAAGCACATCAGTCCAGTTTTAAAATCTCTGCACTAGCTTCCTGTTGCTCAGAGAAAAGACTTTAAAACAGCACTGCTGCTTTACAAGTCTCTAAATGGTTTAGCACCAGAATATATCTCTGACAGTTCCTTATGAACCTCCTCGGGACAGGCTTCTGTTAAATGTGTTTTTTATTCCTGTAAAGCACTTTGAGTTAACCTTGTATGAATTGTGCTGTATAAATAAAATTACTTTGCCTTTGTGTAAACTCAATTATTTTATGTTGATACAAAAGCAAAACACAAGTCTAAGTAAAAACAAAATCTCACACTTGTCTTTAAATATATTTAAATAATTGGTGTAAAAAACACATTACTCTATATGCACCAGTTCTGTTTACAATACTTTGAAATATAGGGTTTTATTTTAAACATATTTGAGTGGTACACTGTGGGTAGTGTAGTTCAAAACCCTGCTCAGTCATTCTCATCCAAAGACTTCCCAGGACGAGGCTGAAACTAACAAGCCTCTTTTGTCTTCCTGGGATGATCTTAGATTTGTCCCTCTGAGCATCCCGTAGTCAAATGAAATCCAGGTCCACAGCCCTGCTCCACTGGTCCTTATGGATCTAATCTGTCACTGACCAGTTTAAAGTAACTGTAAATCCCAGACTGGAATCACTGCTTCTACTGTTCCAGCCATTCACACAAATATAAATCCAACTAAAACCTGTTCAAATCCATCTTAAACCTGTTAAAATCCAACTGAAACCTGTTCAAATCCATCTTAAACCTGTTCAAATCCATGTAAACCTACATAATGATAAACAAAATACTGTAATATCAAATGTAATTCATATTTTCCTGTAAGAATGTATTGAGACTTGGATTAGAAACGCCCATAAAGCAGAACAAACAGGTGCAGGTTTCTTATCTGACCATAAACCAGTGTCAGACAATGATTTAGAACCATTTCTATCAATATCCACCGACCGAAGGTGAAGTGAAGATTGTGACATGAGTGTTTTCAAATGTTGTTACGCCTCAAACTTTCACAACCTACAGAAAAACACTCTGCAGGAAGGACAAAAGAGACAAGAGTCCAGAGTTTACATTTACAATGGCATTATCAAATCTGAGAGTCATGCAGCTGATGGAGAGAATGCTGCCTTCATATTTGGCTTGGTTTGGTGAAATTCTTACGGTTGTAGGAGCCGGAGATGCCTGAGCTGGTGAGACAGCGCTGGAGCTCGTCCGCAGAGATCTGTCCATCCTTCGGTCCAGAAAGAACACAAAACATTCAATCAGCCCTGGATACAAGCAGGCTGGGAAATAAGTGCTGATAAAACATATGTCTGTGTGAGTTACCTGTCCCGCTACATTTGTAAAGTATCCGTACAGAGGGTCCTGCTGCTGCTGGAAACACCAAAAAATAAGAATGAACTAAATTAGACTGAAATATTCAACACGTTTTTATAAAACATGGTTCATCAAGAGACGGCTGAATAAAGTCCACAATCCTTTTTGAAGGAAGTCCTTGGATAAACAGTAATGTTGCATTACATTATTACAGTTACTGTATCTTGTATTCTTTATATCATTCAGTCTCTAACAAACGTGGTTACACTTCTTTCTACTTTCTTCCTTTTCATGCATGTTCAGTCTTCTTCTTCTTTTTCCTGTAAGTGAGGGAGGATCATTGAGAAACCTTTGTCTGGAGGTGGTTTTCTTACAATACTTTATTTATTAATACTCTAAATAAATATTTAAAGTGGCCAGATTAAAATAAACATTCTTAAGAAAAAAATGCCATTGTTTTCCAATTCATTTTTCACAGATTATGGATTAAATGGCCTTTTAAAGATTTAAGGTTAATTTAAGATAAGGAATCCATAACCTGATTATTTTACAGAACAGAATACATTATAATATATTTCTGTGGTTCATGCCCTAAAGCCAATACCTATCAAATAAAAAAACAACTTATGAAGAAATAAGAGTAAAAGGTGTGCACAATTACAAAAAGGCACATATATTACTTCAAAATAATTATAGGTTTCAGTTTTCAGTAGTTCTTTTTTTTTTTTTTAAGTATTGTGTAAATGGCAGAAAATAACAGGACTTAACAAGTGCAAATAAAAGACACGAAATTAGCTTTAAACAAGAACTCCACTAATCCACAACCCAGAACTAAAACCTGTTCAAATCCAACTAAAACCTGGTCGAATCCCTCTAAAACCTGGTCGAATCCCTCTAAAACCTGTTCAAATTCAATCAAAACCTGTTCAAATCCAACTAAAACCTGTTCAAATCCAATTAAAACCTGTTCAAATCCAACTAAAACCTGTTCAAATCCAACTAAAACCTGTTCAAATCTTTCTAAAACCTGTTCAAATTCATCTAAACCTGTTCAAATCCAACTAAAACCTGTTCAAATCTTTCTAAAACCTGTTCAAATTCATCTAAACCTGTTTAAATACAACTAATCAACCAATCAATCCAACAGAATTAAACCAAGATCACTCAAAATACCAAATAAAAAGTGGAAGAGCAAAGTGCTAATTTACTTGTCATTGTAACTCTATATTAACTGGTAACAAACCTATTACAAATAAACTGTATAAAACAATTCCCTCTTTCTGTTACAAGATTGTTTTTAACAGAAACCCTCTGACAGTCATTTTGGGGCGTTCACTATTGATGCGGCTTACTTCCGGATTGTTTGACAAATGAAAAGGGATCTAGATACAAGCCCTTGCTTTATTATTTAGCTATAATTCGGGTTGAGCAGATATTTAGACTTTAATGTTTTCTTACCGCTCCTGGGAATCCTCCTGGAGCAGCTCCATATCCTGGAAACGCCATTTTTACTAATAAAGTCCTACAATAGACCAATTTAATCCTCTGTCTACGGGATAAGCACAGCCTTCAGGCAGATAAAACTAATATATAACGCGGTTTACAAGATGTTACAAGAAAACTAAAGAATAAAAGTGGGTTTAGGAGTTAATAGTGTTGGAAAAAGCGAAAGAAAAAAGACGAAGCAACATTAAACCGTTGGACAGTTGGTAAATGCCCCGTTCAGCGCGACACGCCTTCTCGCTTTCTGATTGGCCACGTAAGAACATGTGACGTCAACGCGCCAATCAAAATTGAGAAGGTGGTCTCGGGGCAAAATCATCAACAAACTCACACTTTTGGGAAAATCTCAACGATTTACTGACATTTTAAGGAGTTTCTGTCACAAAAGAAAAGGTTTTGTCCTGTAATCAATAAAAACAATAAGACTGGTTAGTAATTCTATCTTCCTGGCACCAGCAGGTAATAAGGAGGAAGTTTAGGGTGTGTATTTAAGGAAAATACTATATACAGTTTAATGTTCAGAAACTCTTAAAAAAGCTTTAACAAGAACAGGACAAAAAAGTAAATAAAGGGAAATAAAAATGGATTGAATTAGGTATACATCATAACCGAACATACTCCAAAAGCCAGACCATGTTAGGACTAAACCAAGATAAAACTAGGATTAAATAAAGATTCCATAGATACCATTATTACATTCTAGCCTACAACATACAGTTTTGCAAGATGTAAGACATGTTTGTGAATCGTTAATTATGTGCTTATTTATACAAACTATGGGTTTGGTAACGTTATGTTCAGTGATGCCGTTACTAAGTAACGCGTTACTCTATTCTGACCACTTTTTTCAGTAACGAGTAATCTAACGCATTACTATTTCCAAACCAGTAATCAGATTAAAGTTACTTAACCAAGTCACTGTGCGTTACTATTTTTGTCATTTTTTGTCAAGAAAGACTATTTTATTTTTTATTAAAACAAGTATTTATGTTAAGTCAAGAGAGACTGCCTTTATTTTTTTGTAAAAACATGTATTTTTTCAGGAAATAGTTTTTAAATTCAACTTTAATTGTCAGGAAATAGATAGATGTTGATGTTACTGTTAAAAATACACTTCAAATAAAGTGATTGTTGGCAAAACCAGTTGTCATTTTTATGTTGTCGGCAGCTGCTGAATGTAACTAATAAAGTAACTTGTAAAGTAACTTAGTTACTTTTAAAATCAAGTAATCTGTAAAGTAACTAAGTTACTTTTTAAATCAAGTAATCTGTAATGTAACTAAGTTACTTTTTCAAAGTAACTGTGGCAACACTGGTTATGTTACTGTTAGCCTAGCCACATAGCCAGACTAGTAAAGTAAAGTTATTAGTATGCTGGAGTTAGTTTGCAAATAACCACCATTTATTTGTCAACCATGTTAAGATAGTAATTTGTACGGTTTTAAACTTTATGCTATTTACCTTTTGGAAGAAATAAAGCAGTGAAAAACTACTGATTCTATTGTGGTCTCTGTTTAACATCACCTCCTTTTGATAAATCACATGTCTAATCACTTTCAAAAAGAATATATTCAAATACAATGGGTTCTTAAAGTTTAGTCATGCACTTTTATAATTTAAATGTTTCTATGGAATAGTATTTAAACACACTGTGCTGTACTTGGTTCAAACACTACTTTATATTCACCAGAAGAGGGCGACAAAGATGATCATTACAACTCCATGAATAAATGTTGACTTCCGACAGTCTCAAACTGCCTCAATCTTTCCTGGTACTATTTACCCGCACAAGTAAGAACTCTAATGTTTTAATTTACCACCAACTCAAGCCAAAACATATTTGTTAAACAAATATGACAGAGGTGTAAAAATAATTCATCTCTTCCTATTGTCATTCCTCTGAAAACAACAGCACTGAGCATTTATTTAACATTACATTTTGCCAATAACTGAAACGTTAACAGTTCAAATGCTCCAGGTTCAACTTTAAACAGATTCCAAATCACAATACAAAGATTTTTTTTTACCGTATATTATTTTAATAAAAATGCTTTATTTATTATGATTAGTTGTGTTCAGACACTGAGAGACTTGTATGTATTGTATTTGTCACTCATCTCCAACATTCTTTCACACCTTTTTCAAACTGTGTACCCCCTCCCCTCCCCCCATGAGTCATTTTCCAGAATAAGTGACAGGTTCAGGAACATGAAAATGAAAATGATGAAATGAAAGTGATTTAAACAGTGACATTATTCAGACAGAATACATGTCCTTTACTGCATAAATGTAAATCCTTATGTGTTTTCTCCCAAAGGACCTCATGAAATGTTTTACTGTTATTGTTGAAATGAAAATGAATTTTACACTTATTTTTACTTCTGTCACTTCTGTCAGTTTCTGTCAGAACTTAGTTGAAAAAGGCATTTAACCATGCACTTGAACAGAAGAGCTGAGTAGCACTACCAACAATAACAGTATTATTTTCTCAAAGGTAGTGTGTTGAGGTACATTTCTAAGTCTCTGGGTTCGTCTTAGGCCAGAGTCAGGTGCTTTAAGGCTTATGTTCTCAGGTAAGGCAAGTCCATCAAGAACAGTGTCATTGTCTTTTTTGAAACGAGTTAGATCTCGCTTGAAACCGTGCAGGTTTTAAATTTGATTTGTTTGAGTGTTTTCACTCTGTGTGGAACAGGAAGTGTGTTTAGTTTAGTTTCTCAGATGGTGTGGCCCGATAATTCTGCAGGGATTCTGTTCCTGCTTGTTTCCATGGTTTGTGAGTTCTTCCAGTTTCTTTCTTAGTGCACTCTTTTAATGGAAAAAAAAGGACACACGCACCTGAAGACACACCTGGGATTTAAACCTTCCCTGACTTTAAACTACCCTACAGCACATTTATCTCCTTTGAGCTTCCTGTTACATTAGTCCAGGGCTGTATTGTATGTTTCTGTTAAAGTAGACATCAAAGGTCAACTCATGTTGATTTATTAATTCAAATCTAGATTATTGACTTGACTTTAAATTTTTACTACCAGGTGGTCACAGTTCAGGCTCAGGGGTCAGAGGTCAAGGAACATTTTTTTCTTTTAACAAGCGTCTGAACAAATTTTTAGAAAAGCCTTTGATATTGCCTCAGTTGTGTTTTATTGTGTATTGTATTTTTCTCCTTTTCTAGGGTCTTTGTTGCTTTAAATTGTGTTGCACTGTAAAAACTTTAACTATGTTTATCAAAGTGCTATACAAACAAAGATTACATTTTTATGTACGATATTACTATAGTTACTACCTTCTTGTTAAACATGTTAAATAAATCAAAGTTAGAGCTGTTTTATTTGTATTGTATTTGCTTCTGTAACTACAACACTACACCACCAGAGGGCGCCTTATCACTTAATTTAAAAATCACGGGAGCATTTTATTTCAAACATGGAAAAAAAAACAACAGCTTGTCACATTCACGTATTTCCTTAAAAGGTAATGTCTTTTAATAATATATGAGTTGTTAAAAACTTACATTTGACGTTAAAGCTAAATTAATTGCATTTTCTGTCAAGTTATATAAAAATACATATTTCCACCTAAACCCCACATTAGAATAGAGAAAAAAGTTAAAAATAAGAAAAAAAAAGGCCTGTTCAAATAGAAATAGATACAGTATAAAGAGTTGAGGTTTTTGGTACAGATCATTGTTAAATAAAGGGACAACCTCTGACAGTTTTTCTCATTAACTCTCTAAACCTTCAGCACAGATCTCTGAACAGTGAGCCTTCAGTGTCTCTTGTTAATTCAGTGAGAAACCACTTGAAATGCTAGATGTCACTACTGTCCTACATCATTAACAATAAATTAGAACGTGTTTTTCTGGGGTTTAACAAAGAAAAAATTGTCATATGTTCAACAGCTTTTTGTAACAAGGGCCTTCTGTGAAGAAATAAGCAAATTTTGGATTTGGATTTGAACAGGTTTTAGAAAAATCACAGCTCACTTTCAAAAAAGGAGCGCTCCCATTGGTTGACACTGATGTCAATAAGGAAGTAATGTTTGCTGATAAAACAGCTCTGGATACTGTGGTGTAATATTTTATATGTTATGTGTTTTAAACTATGTAGACCCAGTTAGTTATTCATTTAAACATATTAATATAAAAAAGACAAAACCTAATGTCACACACACACACAGGAAGGACCAGATAAAGACGCAGGTGTCTGTCATCAGAAGTGACAGAGCCAGGCGAGGAGTAGCTCAAGGCCAGGCAGAAATGACATCAGGCCCAGAGCCTTGCACAATGATATCAGTAAAGTTATTACTTTACTGATATCAAAACTGTATAAAAGCTTATGTCTACTGTTCAAACATTAGTAGATCTTGGGCATAATCTACTTGGGTCATTATTGTGTTGGCTGTGAACAATAAAGACTCTATGGCATGGAAATCTGGTGTGCGTTCGCAACTTATTCCATACAATAGTGCCAAAGACTGAGGAGTCAGTTTTGCCACTACAATACGACACAAAACAAAACAAAACAAAACAAAACAGGGATAAACATTAAGACATGTTTTGTGCATAGATTGTATAAATATGGATGATATCCGCACATTGGTCCCCTATTCACCAATATTGTCATTACGAATGGGCAATAAAATGGCCGTTACATCCGGGCTTTTTCCATAGTCAGACAAGATAGACAAATGCACAAGTTTTAATTTAATGTCTTTAAAGTCTTAAAAGTGTTAAAGTGTCCCCGCTCTCTCCTTTTGAAGCAGAAATGAAATCCTGCAGGTTATGTGTTGAATTTGGAAGAAAGGAAATACTAAGGATGAAAGGAAAGAAGAAAGGAAGAAAGTAAAAAAAAGTATGTTAGAATGAAGTAAAGAAGAAAGTTAAAAGGGAGGAGGGAAGGTTGCTAAGATGAAAGGAAGGATTGATGAAGGATGGATGGAGGATGAAAAAGGATGCTAGGATGTAGAAAAGAGAAAAGGATGAATTCTACGAGGAAGGATGGACAAAGGAGAGAAGGTGAAGAAAAAAAGGGATAAATAGACTTATTTTTTCATTTAAATAATATCAGGTTGTGTTTGAATCTTTAAATAAAGTATTTTTATTTATTTTTGTCAGAGATTCTCGTTCTCCAAACAAGCATCATCACGAACAAAAGAAAGAAGAAAAAGAAGAAGAAAAAAGAGGAAAAAGAAAAAGAGAAGTGAGGTGTCTGAGGTGTCTGAGGTGTTTGTTTATCAAGAAAGAGGAACGTATTTTGTAACAGAAAGAAATAAAGTCAAATAAAGGTGAGAGCGATGCATAAAATAGAGAAGGGTTAATATTTCTGTCGAACAACTCAAGTGTAATAAAAGTGTTTTGTTTCAAGACTCAAAACATACTCTGTACCCTCTAAACCCTCTTCAGAGTGCTAAAGGGTTTATGGGAGTTTGCCCAACCAGTCCATTATGCTTTGTGGTTCTGGAGAAGGCATTTAACTGTGTCCCTTGTGGAGTCCTGTGGGGGGTGCGGAGGGAGTATGGGGCTCATGGAGGCACAAGCCCAGGTGTGAAAGTTGGTTGTTCATACACTTCATAAAAGAAGTGGTGCTGTGGTCAAACTGCTTTGACCTTGAACCACTTTTGTGTCTCGTCTCTCTGGACACAGCTCAGTGGAAACACAAGCCTCTTCAGTGTAGTAGGATTCTAACCAAGCAAGAGCAGAGCCAGAGGTTCCAAAAACATCTTTTAGTCTGCGGATTACTGCATGATCAATCGTATCAAATGCAGTGCTGAGATCTAGCAATAACAATAGGGGGTTAAGTGTCTTGCCCATGGACACAACAACAGTACGAACTGTGGGGAGAGCAGGAATCGAACCTACCGTTGAAGGACGACTGCTCTACCATTGAGCCACTGCGTCAGCTCTATTATTGTAAAGCTGATGCAGCCTTCCTTCAACTGCCACTTTATCGTGGTGGAGGGGTTTGAGTACCCAAATGATCCTAGGAGCTATGTTGTCGGGGCAATATGCCCCTGTTAGAATCTCTTTAAGAAAACAGGTCCTAGGTGACGGGCCAGACGTTAGAAGATTGGTTCAAAACCCCTTATGGAGAAGTCAAAATAAAGGGCTGTGACGTTGCCCGGTATGGCACAACCGGGGCCCCACCCTGGAGCCTGGCCCGGGGTTGGAGGCTCGCATATGAGTGCCTGGTAGCCTGGTCTTATCCCACGGGGCCTAACCAGGCTCAGCTTGAAGGAGCAATGTGGGGCCAACCTCCCGTGAGCTGCAGAAGGAAACCTAAGGGGCCGGTGCAAAGTCGATTGAGCAGCAATCGAAGGCTGGACCTTGGCGACACAATCCCCGAATATGGATCTGACCTTAGAGACATGGAATCTTACATTAGGGACCTGGAGTGTCACCTCGTTGGGGGGAGGAGCCTGAGCTTGTGCGGGAGGGTTAGAGATACCGACTAGAGATAGTCAGGCTTACCTCCACGCACAGTTTGGGCTCTGGAACTCAACTCCTTGAGAGAGGCTGGACTCTCTGCTATATGAAAAATTTTATTTTAATCATATTTTGGAATGATAATCTCCAAAGGGACTATGTCTTTTGGCTGGCCTGGGAACGCATCGGGTTTCCCCGGAAGAGGGAGTGGGAAATCTGGGCATACCTGCTTAGAGTGCTGCCCCAGCAACCCGGCCCCAGATAAGAGCAGCAGAAATGTAAATGCAATAGAATATTTTTTTCTTACCAGTTTTCCTTTCTTTTCTAGTTTTAAATGATTTAGCTATTTGCTTTTATTATATATTTTGTAACCCGATTGTAGGGTGCACGTGGCAGAGTGGTTAGCACTCCTGCCTCACAGCAAGAAGGTCGTGAGTTCAAAACCCGGCCGACTCAAACATTCTTGGCCAACTCCGGTCTTTCTGTGAGGAGTCTGCATGTCTTCCACGTGTTACTGTGGGTTCTCTCCAGGTACTCCGGCTTCCTCCCACCGTCCAAACACATGCATGTACAGGTTAATTGGCAAATCTAAAGTGTCCCTAGTGAATGAATGTGAGAGTGAATGGTTGTCTGTCACTGTCTGTCTCTAAATGTCAGCCCTGCGACTAACTGGCCACTGTCCAGGGTGTACCCCGCCTCAGGCCCAAAGCTGCTGGGATAGGCTCCAGTCACCCGTGACCCCTAACGGGACAAAGCGGTAGAAAATGAATGAATGAATATATTTTGTATATTTCTTTTTTGTTTATTTTGTCATAGTTTTTAATTTAGTTTTTGTTCTGGTCGGGTCTTTACTTGTGTAATACTCTAAAGCTCTTACTGCTGCTGTTGCAACATGCTATTTCTCAACTGTAGGACAAATAAAGGTTTTCTTATCTTATCAAAACAGACGTTTGATTCTCTTGTGACATCTCTGTTTCTACAGCAGACTGTGTCTAGACACAGCTCAAAGGAAACACAAGCACCTTCAAAAGAAAAACAACCGAACTAAACCTTTCCAGTGAAGTCTTTCGAAATCACCATTTAGTTTTTAGCTTCAGTGTTTCTTTTACAGACAAAAACGAGAGGTGCTCATGAACCCGTGACCTCTTGTACCCAAAGCGGGAGTCATACTCCTGACCAACAAGCCACATGTACACAGTAAAAATGTACAGTATAAGTCTGTTCACTTTGGCTTCACTGGTTCATTTGAGTTTGTGATGAACATTAACTGAAGTCTTATAACCTCCACATAATGTTAAAAAAGGTCATGTGAAGGATGTAATTATAGCTCTTTTTCCAGAATAAGTGAGTGATTCTGGAACAGAGCTGAGGATTTGAAATGAAAGTGATTTAAACAGTAACAGGATGCAGACAGTATACATGTCCTTTGCAGAAGATATCTCAGTATATCCTTAAGTCTGAGTGTGTTTTCTCACTCAAACTCTGCACCAAGGTCTGCTGTAAGACCTCATGAAATGTTTTACTGTTTCTGTTTGGTTCATTTACATTTAATGAGGCTTTTATCCAAAGCCAGTGTTACAGCTGGAACACCACTGGAGGCAAGATGGGTTAAACGTCTTGCCCAAGGACACAACGACAGTATGAACTGTGGGGAGAGCAGGAATCGAACTGCCTACCTTCTGGTTGAAGGACGACCGCTCTACCACTGAGCCACTGCGCCCGTTCAGTAATGTGTGGTTGCTCTCTGTGACTTTACCTGAACAACGTTAGTCTAAACCCAGGACTGAACCAGACCTAAAGCAAGGACTTCATTTAGAACTAAATATGGACTAAATACAAAACAAAACCCTGGTCCAACCTAAACCCGAACTGATTGAAGAGAACTTAAGTGTGACTAAGAAACAGCGTTCAACTGTGTACAAACTATAACTGAATCTAGGACTAAACCAGGACTACTGCTGGACTAAACATGAATCAAACCAGGGTCTAGAGTAGCCTTTTCTCTCCTTAAACTCTGCACAGAGAACTCACAAATTCTTCCTCAGTTTTTGTTCAGGTCGCTAACTTTTGGGCCCTTAAGAGATTTTAAGGATGCATTCACACCAGCCATGTTTGTTCTGCTTTACTTGAACTCTTTGTTTCCCCGGACAGTCCGGCTCAAATGGGGAGGTGTGAATGTGCGATCAAAGAGGACTAAAGGTTTACAAAAACACACTAAATCCAGTGCACACTAAAGTTAAAAGCCTTTAAATAATTAGGACATCTCTCAATTGACTCTACTGAGCCCCAACGTGTTTCAGCCAATCCGGCCTTCATCAGGGGAACAAATGTATCATGTGAGCTGTAAACAGTCCCACCTGTAAGAGGGAGTGTTACAGGTAATATCTGACACACACCAGATGGCAGTGTTGACCCCAAATATACAAAAACAACACAACAAGGATAAGTAAAAAGATGAAAAGAACAACCAGTCTATAAAAATCCAGGTCACTGTTCAATCCAGGAGGCTTTGAGGCATGATATGTGGTCCATGTGCATGAAGACAGGTTAAGTTGCTGTTATGAAAGTCCATAGGTTAGTTTAAATTACCTGTACAAATAGCACATTTGTGTTAAGATAGTCTGTCCTGTAGTCTTTTTGTCATTCCAATGTAGAAAACTTTGCAACTCTAGCATATCAGTCTGTAAGTTGATACAGTTGATAAAATAGTTTATTTTTATTCCTTTTGTGAATGAAAATCCAGCAATGTTGCATTAGGTAGGTGGCTGGTAGCTATGGACCAGTTTATCTTGCAGGGTAGGATATCTTTTAAAACTCACAAGTGGAGGCTCTGGGAATATTGGTCTTAGTGTCTCGTCACTTTCGATTATACTCCAACTTCTTCTGATGATTTCTTTTATCTTGTTAATCTCACAGCTGTATGTTGTACTGAAAAAGGCACATTCTTTGGGTGTTTGACATGTCTTTCTTTCAAGTAAAGAGTCCCTATTTAAGTCTCTGGCCCTCATATGATTTGTGCAATGTATTTTGTATCCTCTTTCTTTGAATCTGTCCAACATATGTTCAGATTTAACCTCAAAGTCCGTGTCCTGGACATTAATCCTGCGAACCCTCTGTAGTTGACCAAATGGTTAATTCTCCTTTAACCATTTCGGATGTCAGCTTGTTCCATGAATAGTGTTTCTGGCAGTTGACTTTAGAAAACATAGACGTGTACATTTCCCAGATTGTCTTTATAAATTGATCATTTCTAGACAGTATTCAAGTGAAAACCTTAACATTGGGATTGATTTGTTTTTTAAATAAAATTCTTGTAATTCACTTTCTGATCTTGACCACAACAGACACACTTCATTAATATGTTGTCCCCACCAAATAATGTATTTAAGAAAGAGTTTTGTTTTAACATTAAATATAAAATCCTCATCCATGATCGGCCTAAAATATTTTGTCTTTAAATACAAAAATAATATTAGTGAAATAAAAAAAAATAATTATTAGGTGGCATTTCTGTGCATGGCCGGTTACTTAAATAAAATCTCAAAGCTGCCAAACTATCTTTGTGCTCTATGTTGGTTTAGAGAGATTCCACATCCATAGTATCCAATAGTGTTTCTGAATCTATGTTTTTAATTGCTTGATTTTGCAGAGTATATCAGTGGTAAGTAGGGTTAATGTATTAGATCAAGACTCAGACTTTTCTGTCACAGATGATGTTTCTTTTTGGCTGACGACTGTAAAGCTCTAGACGCACGGCGCTGTGGTCAAAACGCATTGACAGAGAATTTTGTCCCGTCTCTGTCTGGACACAGCTCGGTGGAAACACAAGCATCTTCAGAACTTCAACTAAACTGAGTTGTGCCTCTCAGTGAAATCAAGCTTTGCACACCATTTACTTCAGCTTCAGTGTTACTGTAAAAGTAACACTGAAGCTGCATTTAATCTGCATCTCATTAGTGCCTTCAGGTTTTTTTTTTACCTGTTTCTACTCAACTTTTTGCTTTATCTTGTGTTGTTTTTTAAATACTGTAATATAAATGGTCACTGATATCTTGTTATTTACATTTTACTCATTTACAATTTCCTCATTTCATCTTTTGTACCAGGCTGTAAACATGATTTTTACTCTTGTAAAGTCGCCATTGGGTTTCTCCTTATATTTCTGCTTTTGGAGCCTGCCCTCTGGTGGACGGAGGTATATTGGTGTATGGTGATGAGTGTTCTTGATCTGGCCAACTGTTGTGAAGGGTGTTTTCTTCACCAGGAAAGAATTCTTCGTTCATCCACCACAGTTGTTTTCTGTGGTCTTCCTGGTCTTTTGGTGTTGCTGAACTCACCGATGCGTTCTTTCTTTTTAAGGATGTTCCAAACAGTTGATTTGGCCACACCTAAAGTTTTTGCTCTCTCTCTGATGGGTTAGTTTGTTTTTTAAGCCTAATGATGGCTTGCTTCACTGATAGTGACAGCTCTTTGGATCTGATATTGAGAGATGACAGCAACAGTTTCCAAATGCAAATAGCACACTTGAAATGAACTCTGAACTTTTTATCTGCTCCTTGTAAATGAGATACTGAGGGATTAACACACACCTGGCCATGGAACAGCTGAGCAGCCAATTGTCCCATTACTTTTGGTCCCTTAAAAAGTGGGAGGCACACATACAAACTGTTGTAATCCCCACACCATTCACCTGATTTGGATGTAAATACCCTCAAATTAAAGCTAAAAGTCTGCAGTTAAAGCACATCTTTGTTTCACTGCAAATCCAATGTGGTGGTGTATAGAGCCAAAAAGAAGAAGATAAGAATTCCAAAGAAGTGGGGACAGGTAGCAAAAAGAGGCCGGAAAGGTTTAATGTACATTTAAGGAACAGCTGCAGGACCAATTTGCAACTTATTAGTTTAATTTGCAACATGCTTGGTATAAAAAAAGCCTCTCAGAGTGACAGTGTCTCTCAGAAGTCAAGATGTCAACACTGCAAAAGAAAGTCGAGCAATATCAGAAAGGAGTTTCTCAGAGAAAAGAGTTTGAAGTTGTCATCATCTACAGTGCATAATATCATCCAAAGATTCAGAGAATCTGGAACAAGCGTAACAGCGTAAAGGTCAAGGCCGGAAAACCAGACATGTATTTTCCAACATGACGATGTCAGACACATACTGCATCAATAACAACATCATGGCTGCGTACAAGAAGGATCTGGTTCTGAAATGGACAGATGTTTCACCCAGAGAAAACATTTGGTGCATCATAAAGAGGAAGATGCAACAAAGAAGACCTAAGACAGTTGAGCCATTAGAAGCCTGTATTAAACAAGAATGGGACAACATTTCTAAACTTGAGCACTTGTCTCCTCAGTCCCAGACGTTTGCAGACTGTTATAAAAAGAAGAAGGGATGCCACACAGAGATAAACATGGCCTTGTCCCAACTTTTTTAAAAGGTGTTGATGCCATGATTATTATTATTATTTTTCCCTTAAAATTATACATTTTCTCAGTTTAAACATTTGATATGCCATCTATGTTGTATTCTGACTAAAATATTGAAATTTGAAACAAACTTGGGTTTGTTTAGTAAACATTTTTTTTCTACAACACTAATAATAATTACGAATAATAATATCAACATGTTAATAAATGTGTCGCAAAGCTAGGTGGTTGCAGATGATAGAATTTGCAGAAGAAATGTAAATGAGCAGAATGTCACTCACAGGAAGGGGCACAGACTTATCAGATGTGGCTCAAAGCAATAAAAGGAGCAGTTTTCTTTCTAATTCAGACTGAGGACGTCTGACTGCAACAGGTACGAACACTTTCTTGCTAAGGTCTGGCTCCAAAAAATATTTAGTTTTTAATGTTTTCTAATGTTTGAGTTGTTTTTGTAAAACAGGGTCCAAGCCTCCACGTTTAGAGAGAAGATCAACCGTCTCTAATGTTGGTACTTTTATTTTACAAATACATGTTTTAGTTGTATTTAAACAGGTTTTAGTTTAATTTGAACAGGTTTTAGTTGGATTTGAACAGGTTTTAGTTAGATTTGAACAGGTTTTAGTTGGATTTGAATATGTTTTAGTTGGATTTAAACAGGTTTTAGTTTAATTTGAACATGTTTTAGTTGGATTTGAACAGGTTTTAGTTGGATTTAAAAAGGTTTTAGTTGGGTTTGAACAAGTTTTAGTTGGATTTGAACAGGTTTTAGTTGGATTTGAACAGGTTTTAGTTGGATTTGAACAGGTTTTAGTCTGATTTGACCAGGGTTTAGTTGGATTTGAACAGGTTTTAGTTGGATTTAAACAGGTTTTAGTTGGATTTGAACAGGTTTTAGTTGGATTTGAACATGTTTTAGTTGGATTTAAACAGGTTTTAGTTGGATTTGAACAGGTTTTAGTTGGATTTACACAGGTTTTAGTTGGATTTGAACAGGTTTTAGTTGGATTTAAAAAGGTTTTAGTTGGATTTGAACATGTTTTAGTTGGATTTAAACAGGTTTTAGTTGGATTTGAACAGGTTTTAGTTGGATTTGAACAGGTTTTAGTTGGATTTAAACAGGTTTTAGTTGGATTTAAAAAGGTTTTAGTTGGATTTGAACAAGTTTTAGTTGGATTTGAACAGGTTTTAGTTGGATTTGAACATGTTTTAGTTGGATTTAAACAGGTTTTAGTTGGATTTGAACAGGTTTTAGTTGGATTTGAACAGGTTTTAGTTGGATTTGAACAGGTTTTAGTTGGATTTAAACAGGTTTTAGTTGGATTTGAACAGGTTTTAGTTGGATTTAAAAAGGTTTTAGTTGGATTTGAACAGGTTTTAGTTGGATTTGAACAGGTTTTAGTTGGATTTTTAAAAGGTTTTAGTTGGATTTGAACAGGTTTTAGTTGTATTTAAACAGGTTTTAGTTGGATTTGAACAGGTTTTAGTTGGATTTGAACAGGTTTTAGTTGGATTTAAACCTGTATTTTGAAGCTGCTCCATGATTGGAGCCTGAGACTTTGGATACGTCTGTAGCATATGTTCTTGTTGATCCAATAATATAATCATAATGACATAATGCTGTACTCGTCCCACAGATCTAACTCCTTCCATCGTCTCAGTACCACTCGTCTGCAACAGGAGTCCAGGATGAAGATGAAGATGAGGAGCATCCTCTTCACCGTTCTCGTTCTCCAGCTGCTTTTTATAGGCACTGACAGCGTTGGATACAAAAACAATCAGCCGTCAGGCTCTGGGAATACAAAGGTACATCAGAAAACACATGTGACCAAACCTGAACATAATGTACTGTAAGATTGTTCTGTCGGAAGTTGGGGATAAATGTTTCTTGTTTCTTATTTTACAGCAAACCAAGGACGAAGGTTTTCAAACAGTAAGTAAGAGTTAAACCTGTTTTAGTTGTATGTATGTAGATTTAATCTACATATATATATATATATATATATATATATATATATATATATATATATATATATATATATATACACAGTTGTGCTCATACGTTTACAATCTATCTATACTATATGTATACACAATGTACACAATTGTTTTACAATAAATGGCTTCACCCGAACACTAAATATTAGTGAGAGAAAGGTTTTTGTGTTATCATTTATATTCTCAGAAAAATGTCTCAAATTCTTCCAGAGTATGTAAAATTATGAGCACAACTGTAGGTACAAGGTCTATCCTTCACAACTAAACTGACACATTTATTTATTTGACAAAGTTCCAATATGGAGACATCATAGGTTTCCAACGTGAGAATTTCTGCAAAATTAAAGGCTTTAAAATCATGCACTATGGGATTTTCATCGACAAACTACGATTTCCAGACCAAAAGGAAGGAGACGACCTGTTCCACATCACAGGTGAGAAATACACCTGTCTACTTCTGTTATAACCACAGTCCAGTGTTTAGTCTATGGGGTCCTTTGTAACTTATTCCCTGCAGCCGGTAATTGTCAGAAGCAGTGACGTTGGTAATGACAGATGTGAATAAACAGAAACAGGTGAATGTTTCCTCCAGCCTCTCGCTGCTACAACAGGATTTACTCAGATTTAGATTCAATATTAACAATAAGTCACGTTTATAAAAGTCTTGGATGGGGCCTAGACCCTGGCTGCTAGAGTCCTGTAATCCAACCGAGACAAAACACATGCTTTTTGATCAAATATTCCTAATCTTGGTTCAAAGCTAAACTATGTGTTCTGTAGTGTGTCTGTTAGATGTCTGGAACCTAGTATAATCTGAATTTGAGAAAAGGTTTGTGATTACGTTCAGCATTTAAAATGTTTTCACAGCTGCATTTACAGCAGTTTAGATGTTGCTCCTGTCGGCTTCTCCAAACTGGAGTAAAGTAGAGTCGCTCCAAAGGTAACTTACTGAGATGAGGATTGTGTTGTTTTCCTACAGGTATCGTCAAGAATGGAATAAAATTAAGTAAATGTGTTTTTGGAAAACTCACAAATGAGATCAAATCAACGCTGCGTGTTCACAATTACCTGGACAATATTGAGAAATACAAGGACAGATTACAACCCAGGACAGAGGACGACATAACGGCGAGGATTAATGAGAAACTGAAACATTGCAAAGATTGGCTGCCCTTTCACAATAACTGTGAACACCTGGCAACATACATCCGCTACGGGATCTCCATCTCTCTGCAGGTTTTTATGACAACTTATCTTCTTCTTCTGAACACATTAGTCTCTCATGATTTTGAACCATGTTGATTAAAACTGACTTTTCAAAAATGTTTATAATAGATTATAGATTTTCAGCAGAACCATCATTAACTATGAACTAAATGTGTTTTTCTGTGGTTTAACAAAGAGAAAAAAAAACAGTTCTATTAGGATTGGAGAAAGTGTATATTCAACTCTAGATACAGCACAAGAAAGAGAATCAGAAACAAGGATAATTATTGCTTTCACATCACCCCATTTTTAATGAAGAGGAGATAACTGTCGTTCTGACAGTCCCTGCTGCTGTTGGAGAAAAAAATAAATAAAATAAAATCAGGGACTGGAGCTTTAATGTGAGCTTATCTTTTGTTTTCAGGTTGGTCAGAGTATAGAAGGAACATGCCATAACCCTTTTAGAAGACATCGATTCACAACGGCAGAAGAGAAGGATATCCTGAACATATTGGGGCCCACGGACGAAACTGATAACTTTCACTGCGTAACAATAGGAGCCGGAGAAGCAGCAAGAGCTGGAGCCAGAATAGAAGCAGGAGCAGGAGCCAGACCAGGAGCCAGAGCAGGAGCTGGAGTAGATGTAGGAGTAGGAGTAGAAGCAGGAGCAGGAGCAGGAGCTGGAGTCAGAAGAGGAGGGATTAAAACGCTGAAGATCTCTGATCTCAGAAGACGGCCGAGATAAAAGAGTGTAACTAAAGTAATGCATTTTAGTTACAGACCTATTAATCTTTTCTTTAAGTTGAATTAATATTACATTTTAGAATTACAATTGAATAAATAGATTTTTTGGTAAAGCATGTATTTTATTGTTGCATTTATTAAGTCTCTCTGTTTTTCTAAAGCACGTGGACACAGACCAAACAGAGCAGAACACAGAAGACTTGCACAATGCTCAGAAGAAGAAGAAAATCAGACGACGCCTGCTTCAACAGATGTTCGTTATTAAAGTTGTGTCCACTCTTAATAAATTTCCTCAGATACATGAGGTCTTACTGGGAATAAAGTTCACAAATGAGAACAAACTTGATGTCTCTCACTCTTTTATGTCAGTGGCAGAAGGTCAATAGGTCAGGATTGAAGGGGTACCCAGAGGCGTAGCATCAGGCAGTGCAGTCAGGGCAGATAGACTGGTGCCCTGGAGGTGGAGGGGCCCCTCAGAACACCTTGGTTGGTGGCCTCTCAGTTTTAGGTAGACACCACTTGGTTTTAGATTGAACCAACCAGGTTTAAGATGTCTCTAACTAGGTTTAAAATGAATTTAAACAAGTTTAATTAGACCAGGTTTTACATCAGTTTAACCAGTTTTAAGATGGGTTTGAACAGGTTATAAAAAGATTTTAAAAGATTTTAGTTGTTTTTTTTCGAACAAGCAAGAAGACTAATTCTGTCATGTTTCTCTGGTTCTTGGAAAACGGCAACAAGTTTAAGTACAGCACTCACCTTGAAGCACTTTATGCCTTTATTTGGCAGTAGACAGTCGACAGGAAACAGAGTGAGAGTGAGGGACACTGGGCAAATGACCCGAGCGAGAATCAAGCCCAGGGCACTTACTGGTCGACCTGTTGAACTTGAAAGTAGTGACTTTGTTAAACCACTTGTTGAAGTTACAAATGGTAAAAGACCTTGTATAAAGCTCATAATTGGTACTGTACACATGTGTTTGACCTGTGGTCGTGGTTAGATGCACAAACATGCATGTGCATATATTTTAGTTCAAAATGCATTTTAAGTCAAAACTTATATACATCACTGAAAATGTGTGATTTTTCTTTATTTTTTATTTTTAGTTTATTCAAAACAAACAAAATAGACATTTATAATAATAATATCTGAAAGGGAGTGGGTTGCAGTGTAAACTTATAACAATTCATAATCATACATCTCCAACAGTCCTGATTTTATCTTCCAGACTTCACCTCCAGTCTTCCAGAGGCTGATCCATTATATTTGTCCTAAATTTGTTTGCTTTGTTGTTTGCTTTATAAATAATTTGAATGATAATGAAATCAACTTTATCATGACATTTTAGAACTTTAAATTTTACAAATAATGGGTTTGATGGATCTTTATTTCCACAGTTACTGATAACCTTTAGAGCCCCTTTTGTAAAATAAGTATTAGTATTTTATTTCGAACACAAATTTGTACACAGTATTAAATATGGCACAATCATGGAACTGTACCGAGAAAATAATGCAGGTTTATTTAAAATGTGTTTACTGTATGTAATAGGACAACTGCTTTTTCTTTTTGTGTAATTTATATGAGATTTCTTCATCAATACTAACTCCTAAAAATCTGGTTCTGAATTTTAGTCCCATCTATTTTAATTGATATATAAAGATTTGTGTTTGAATTTTTTTTATACTGAGTCGTTGTTTTACTTTTTCAAGCTCTTTGTTTACCAACTTTGTAATTTCTTGTATGTTTTTTTTCAGAATAAAATAATTTAATAAGCAACTGATGCCGAAAACCTTAAATAAAGGTGAATTGTCCCTTATTGTTGCGTGGACCTATTCCAAGGACTTGAAGTCATTTAGGTTGTTCAGGTCCTGTATGCTCCAACAGCACAGGCTTGGTGGAACCTGGTTTGTACATCACAGCTCTATTTGTTAATCAGTACAAAAAGACAGAAGTTTAAACTGAATGCACTTCATGGAACTGTAGAGGCCTGCATAAATGAACAGGTACATTTCTAGGTCTCTGGGTTCGTCTTAGGCCAGAGTCAGGTGCTTTAAGGCTTATGTTCTCAGGTAAGACAAGTCCATCAAGAACAGTGTCATTGTCTTTTTTGAAACGAGTTAGAGCTCGCTTTGGAAACAGGTTTTAAATCATTCTATTTGTGTCCATCACAGACGTGTTTTGTCCTACTTTCCTCATCACAGTGAAATAGGACGATCCTTTGAGGATGTGTCTGAGTCTACTTAACTTTGTATTGTTTTTGTTTTGTAGTCTCTTTGATTTGTTTCAGTGTTTTAACTCTGTGTGGAACAGGAAGTGTGTTTAGTTTATTTTAGTTTCTCAGATGGTGTGGCTCGATAGTTCTGCAGGGATTCTGTTCCTGCTTGTTTCCATGGTTTGTGAGTTTCTTTCTCAGTGCACTCTTTTATTGTTTGTGTTTCTTTTTATGTCTCCTGTGTCGTCGCTGGGTCCGGTTTTCTGGTCCTGCTCTGGTTCACTTCTGACTGGTGCTGCTGCTCTCTGATTGGTCCAGTTATCAGCCAATCACCTGCTTCACCTGCTGCATGTTCAAAAAAGGACACATTCACCTGAAGCTGGGATTTAAACTGAACTTATTACTATTATTTATTGATTTTTTATACATACACAATAACAATATACATTATCATTTAATGCTTTAATATCTTAAAATAGTTCACACAGGCCGTCTGTACTGTCGTAGGATCACACAGGACTTTATCAAAATGAATATCACTGAGGATTGTAAAGAAGGGCATACAATAGTGAAAAATCTATATTTACAAAAAAAGAATAATTCATTCAAATAGCATTTCTATCATGAACAATAACACCCCAAACCTTGTGTATGAGAATATTTCATTCCTCCAGTGTTTCTGTGTTGGAGGCACAGAATGTTTCCAGGATTTTCAAATACATGGTTTTTGCTGCTGCCATTGCTTTTCAAACAAATGTAATCCATTTTTAGACAGAGTTTCTGTTTCCCCTCGACAAGGCAACTTTTTAAATAATTTACCGAGTTGTTTTAATTGTTTTTTAGTGGACTACATTTCCAGAAGATGTCCTTCGTCGTTACACCGAGGGCAGCAGGAGTGTTAGTGTCTGAAAGGACTGGAGTTAACTGGGCCTATAGGAAGTGTGCTTTAACACACTCCAGTCTTTATTGAAGGATTTTAATACTTCTCGACAAATATTAGGACTTAGATCATACTATATCCCGAGAGAGTTCTCAAATGTCGTTGTGGTTACACTTTTTATATTTAACCAAGTGCTTTTTCGGATACTGTCGGTGACATCATCATTCCATGAAGAGACTCAGGTCCTGTTCATCAGAGCAGGCTTTAGGTTCAGAGAGTCTGGTTAAAACAGTGGAGCAGATACACAACAGGACAGGTGCTATACTGAACAACATGGACCATCCCTTGCATTGGACTTTTGAACAACAGAGAGCAGGTGTTTGTCTGAGATCAGCTGCAGGACAGAAGCACTTCAATAAGACGTACAATCACAGAAGAGACCTAACAACTGAATCTCTTTGAGATTATTAAAGTTAAACTGAATTGAAGAGACACATGTCGTTCGAATTGAGCATCTTTCATTTTTATTTTAGATCAGTTTTATATATTACAGTTAATCCAGAATGAGACAACAATCCCAAATGTTTTTCTTTCTTTGTGCCTGCTGGGGACACAAAGGTCACTGTAGTTATCGGGAAAAAAAGCAAGACACGTGGAAAAGAAAGCTTTCTATTTTTTTTTCTTTAGTTTGTTCTTGATTCTACTCTTCATGCATCTTTGTTTCCTGGTTTCATTTGTTTTTTTCTGTTTTATTCTCAGATAAAACTTTGTAACTAAAACACTTCACCACCAGAGGGCAGCTCATACTTATATTTGTCTGTTTTAACAAAGCCACCATCCCTCCCCCACTGCTTTTTAGTTTCGTTTTTGAGCTCGAGCTGGGAAAGCCCCTCCAAAGGTAACTTCTCACGATATTTATTTAATATGACTTTTTTACGGTTTGTTTTAGCTTCGCTATGTCTTAAATAATAATCTCTATTGGGTAATAACTATATTATATATTATATATTTACACACAGACACTGAATCGGAGCAGATATGGACTTTGTTCCGCAGCTGCTCTTAGGGCCCAGTTTATTTGTGAAAGACTGGAGATACATTACATTACATTACAAAATACAGAAAGTAACTGACGTAAACACTCAAAGAAGAGTAAACGCAGGAGAGAAAAGATGGAATCAGCTCACAGTATTTTCTGTAGCATATGTTTTCTTTCTTCTGTTACAAACACTTCCCGTTTCCCGAAGACTGTTTAAAAAGTCTCTGTCTTAGTTCTGTTGGACTTGAGTGCTGCGTTTGATACCGTGGACCATGAAATCCTGACACAAAGATTAGAGGAATGGATAGGTATCACTGGAACTGCTCTTAAATGGTTTCAGTCCTATCTTGAAGACAGGAAGTACTTTGTTTTGGTTGGTAACTGTGTGTCAGACCAAATGGCCCTCTCTTAGGCCAGTTAATACCATAATTATGCAGATGACACTCAGATTTACATTTCACTCACAGCAGGTGAAAATGGACCAATCCATTCACTGTGTCACTGCATCGAACAGATTGACATGTGGATGCAAAATAATTTTCTCCAACTGAACAGAAACAAGACTGAACTAATCATCTTTGGGAACAGAAACAAAGAGAAAGTGTCAGCAGCCACCTCGAGTCTCTTTCTCTAAAATCTAAAAACCAGGTTAAATCTAGGAGTCATCATGGACTCAGACTTGAATTTCCACAGTCACATTAATTCAATTACATCATCAGCATTTTATCACCTTAAAAACATTTCCAGAGTCAAAGGGATGATGTCTCAACCAGACTTAGAGAAATATCCATGCTTTTATCTCCAGCAGGTTAGATTACTGTAACGGCCTGCTCACTGGTCTCTCAAAACGAGGGTTAAGACAGCTGCAGCTTATTCAGAACGCGGCTGCTCGGGTTCTCACCAAAACCAGGAAGTACAACCACATCAGTCCAGTTTTAAAATCTCTGCACTGGCTTCCTGTTGCTCAGAGAATAGACTTTAAAACAGCACTGCTGGTTTACAAGTCTCTAAATGGTTTAGCACCAGAATATATCTCTGACATGCTAGTTACTTATGAACCTCCTCGGACTCTGAGAACATCTGGGACAGGCCTTCTGCTCGTGCCCAGAGTTAGAACTAAACAGGGTGAAGCAGCGTTTAAGTTTCATGCAGCAAAAACCTGGAACAGCCTCAACTTTAACAATGTTCAAAGGGAGGTTAAAAAAACCTTCCTCTTTAGCTCCGCCTACACTACAACCTAAAGTGTTTTTTCTTTTATCTGCACTCTTCTTTTAAAAATGTTTATAATTTTTTCTTATGTTTCTTAATATAAATCTTTTAAATTTTCTTTTATTCCTGTAAAGCACTTTGAGTTACCCAGTGTAGGAATTGTGCTATATAAATAAAATTGCCTTGCCTTGCCTTGCTTTGCCTAAAACATGCCTGAATGAGTGAGTCGGCTCTTTTAAGTGAACGAAGGGAGCCGGCTCACATATCTTCTGAACAGCCGACTCTATTTTTTTTAAATATAGCCGATAGTAATTAAACCATTATGTAATAATACACATAAATATAATTTATTTAAGCCTCATTCGTTTCATTTGTCTATTCCTGTCAATCATACTCGCAGTATCAGACAATTATATTAGAAGGGAGGTCTGAAGGCGTCGGTTCTACACACAACCTACACCGGTTTATTCGAACTGTGCACCAACTGTGAAGCTAGGAGCTTGGAGAAACTAGTGAAGGTGGTGGAGCACCTGGAGCCAGCACCTCCACAGTTGGACATGTATTCACTCAAGGACCAGTTTATGCAAAAGTCAATGTCCAATTTCCATTGGCAAAAAATGCTTAATGCAAATGTTTAATAGCATTCTTGTTTTTAATAACAAATTAATGCATTTTTAAAGAAATTGTGAGACATAGTGAGTATGATTTCATTTAATAATTTAATTAGAACTGTTTTTACACGTATTGCAGTCAAAGTCACATTTAAAACATTTATTATTTAAAGAGCCATTTGTGAGTCAAAAGAGTCTTTTTAATGAGCTGAGTAAAAGAGCCGGCTCATGAAAAAGAGCCGGATTGCCCATCACTAATAACTGTAGAAAGGAAAGTGAAAGTTAAAAGAAATATGACCCTGTAATTGTTTTTACGTATACTGGGCTGTGCTTATATAAAAGGAAATGGTGCTTTAAAAGTCCTGGAAAGTCTTTAAATCTGATGTTTATGAAAGAGTGGAAACTCAGGTTTATTCATGTGTTTAAACTGTTACTCCTTATTCAGTCCTGGTTTTCTACTGGTTCTTTTCAGTGGGTTAGTGCTAATAATAAACGACTAAAACAAGGCTAAACTAAACCCAGGTGTCTATGTTGCAGGTAAAATGTCTTCTTCTGATAAAGAAGAGGAGGTCCTGGGGTCAAACCCTGCTCCAGGACCTGAACAGCCCAGATCCCAGCCCCAGACGTCAGAGTAAGTCCTTTTTACCTTTACATGTTTTTATATTTGTACTGTATAATAAATATAGAATTATGATTCATATATATGAAGACGTATGTGTTAAAGCTGCTCTGTGTTTGTAAATCACAGATTCATTTGAGCTCAGATCAGTTCTGTCTTTGGCCCTCGACATTGTACTGGACTTTTCTGAAGTTATTCCCGTAAATGTCCCGTTATGTTAAATGAACATAACCTTTATTGGCATGTTTAACACATGTTTAATACATGTTTAACACACGTTTAACACATGTTTAACACATGTTTAATACATGTTTAACACATGTTTAATACATGTTTAACACATGTTTAACACATGTTTAACATATGTTTAACACATGATTAACACATGATTAACACATGTTTAACACATGTTTAACACATGTTTAACACATGTTTAACACACGTTTAACACACGTTTAACACATGATTAACACATGTTTAATACATGTTTAACACATGTTTAATACATGTTTAACACATGTTTAACACACGTTTAACATCATGTGTTAAACACATGTTTAACACATGATTAACACATGATTAACACATGTTTAACACATGATTAACACATGATTAACACACGATTAACACATGTTTAACACATGATTAACACATGATTAACACATGTTTAACACATGATTAACACATGTTTAACACATGTTTAACACATGATTAACACATGATTAAACACATGATTAACACATGTTTAACACATGATTAACACATGTTTAACACATGATTAACACATGATTAACACATGTTTAACACATGTTTAACACATGTTTAACACATGTTTAACACACGTTTAACACACGTTTAACACACGTTTAACACATGTTTAACACATGTTTAATACATGTTTAACACATGATTAACACATGATTAACACATGTTTAACACATGATTAACACATGATTAACACATGTTTAATACATGTTTAACACATGATTAACACATGATTAACACATGTTTAACACATGATTAACACATGATTAACACATGTTTAACACATGATTAACACATGTTTAACACATGATTAACACATGATTAACACATGTTTAACACATGTTTAACACATGTTTAACACACGTTTAACACACGTTTAACACACGTTTAACACACGATTAACACATGTTTAATACATGTTTAACACACGTTTAACACACGTTTAACACATGTTTAACACATGTTTAATACATGTTTAACACATGTTTAACACATGTTTAACATATGTTTAACACATGATTAACACATGATTAACACATGTTTAACACATGATTAACACATGCTTAACACATGATTAACACATGTTTAACACATGTTTAACACATGTTTAAAACACGTTTAACATATGTTTAACACATGATTAACACATGTTTAACACATGTTTAACACATGTTTAACACATGTTTAAAACACGTTTAACATATGTTTAACACATGATTAACACATGATTAACACATGTTTAACACATGATTAACACATGTTTAAAACACGTTTAACATATGTTTAACACATGATTAACACATGATTAACACATGTTTAACACATGATTAACACATGTTTAACACATGTTTAATACATGTTTAACACATGTTTAACACATGATTAACACATGATTAACACATGTTTAACACATGATTAACACATGTTTAACACATGATTAACACATGATTAACACATGATTAACACATGTTTAACACATGATTAACACATGTTTAACACATGATTAACACATGATTAACACATGATTAACACATGATTAACACATGTTTAACACATGATTAACACACGTTTAACACACGTTTAACACACGTTTAACACATGATTAACACATGTTTAATACATGTTTAACACATGATTAACACATGATTAACACATGTTTAACACATGATTAACACATGATTAACACATGTTTAATACATGTTTAACACATGATTAACACATGATTAACACATGTTTAACACATGATTAACACATGATTAACACATGTTTAACACATGATTAACACATGTTTAACACATGATTAACACATGATTAACACATGTTTAACACATGTTTAACACATGTTTAACACACGTTTAACACACGTTTAACACACGCTTAACACATGTTTAATACATGTTTAACACACGTTTAACACACGTTTAACACATGTTTAACACATGTTTAATACATGTTTAACACATGTTTAACACATGTTTAACATATGTTTAACACATGATTAACACATGATTAACACATGTTTAACACATGATTAACACATGCTTAACACATGATTAACACATGTTTAACACATGTTTAACACATGTTTAAAACACGTTTAACATATGTTTAACACATGATTAACACATGTTTAACACATGTTTAAAACACGTTTAACATATGTTTAACACATGATTAACACATGTTTAACACATGTTTAACACATGTTTAAAACACGTTTAACATATGTTTAACACATGATTAACACACGTTTAACATATGTTTAACACATGTTTAACACATGTTTAAAACACGTTTAACATATGTTTAACACATGATTAACACATGTTTAACACATGTTTAACACATGTTTAAAACACGTTTAACATATGTTTAACACATGATTAACACATGTTTAACACATGATTAACACATGATTAACACATGTTTAACACATGATTAACACATGTTTAACACATGTTTAATACATGTTTAACACATGTTTAACACATGATTAACACATGATTAACACATGTTTAACACATGATTAACACATGTTTAACACATGATTAACACATGATTAACACATGATTAACACATGTTTAACACATGATTAACACATGTTTAACACATGATTAACACATGATTAACACATGTTTAACACATGATTAACACATGTTTAACACATGATTAACACATGATTAACACATGATTAACACATGTTTAACACATGATTAACACATGTTTAACACATGTTTAACACATGATTAACACATGTTTAACACATGATTAACACATGATTAACACATGTTTAACACATGATTAACACATGTTTAACACATGATTAACACATGATTAACACATGATTAACACACGTTTAACACATGTTTAAAACACGTTTAACATATGTTTAACACATGATTAACACATGATTAACACATGTTTAACACATGATTAACACATGTTTAACACATGATTAACACATGTTTAACACATGTTTAACTTTTGTTAAACAGAATAATCAATGCAGTGCTGTATTTAACCCTGAACAGTCTTTAACACTGAGCATCCTGGCAGGAACATGAGGGGGCAGTTTACGGTTAGAGTGCACCTCGTGTTTCTGAAAGACGTCCTTTTCAGAAATGAAAAACATAATAAATATTGTACCTTTTACCGACGACAGTGTTTGTTTGTGGTTTTAAACAGAGCTGGTGTGGCACAGCTCTGGCTTCATGAGTTTAAACATTGTATTTATCGTCTTCCCTGCATTAAACACAAACCATTTCCTTTGTTTTTTTAACGCTGCTGTGTTCATGTTGTTTCACACAGTGTTTGTTTAGAGTGTCATTAATGTTATCACACAACTCAGTTTGTGGCTGTGAGGATTAAATACTAGAGTAACAGGAGTTAAACTGTATTCTAACAAGACCAGGCCATAAAGCATTTTATTAACAATGTTTTCTCAAAGACTTTACACATGTATTGTTTTAATAATACTAATAATAATAATATATAATGTCAAGTCAGAAATTTAGGCATTTGAAATGACTGCTACTAGTTTTCTCCAGTGAAAGATTTTTTTTTCTTTGTTTTATGTTTTAGGTTTGAAGCAGAAAAGGATGATCCTGGACCGTCCTGTGTTTCTTTAAGAAGTGACCGGTCAAAGGATGTTCCCTTAGTCTTTAAACAGGAGCCTTTAAGTTCAGAGTACGTTTTTGAAAAGATTAAAAACTCAACTAAAACTTGTTAATGTTAAACTAAAAACATAATCTAAAGTTTGTAAAGTTTTAAGTTTGCTCCAGTGAAAGATTTTTTTTCTTTGTTTTATGTTTTAGGTTTGAAGCAGAAAAGGATGATCCTGGACCGTCCTGTGTTTCTTTTAGAAGTGACCGGTCAAAGGATGTTCCCTTAGTCTTTAAACAGGAGCCTTTAAGTTCAGAGTACGTTTTTGAAAAGATTAAAACTTTCATCTAAAACCTGTTCAAATCACAACAGGAACAACCTCAAAATCACTTACTTCTCTTTTTATTCTTAAACTACTTTACAGCAATAACTAAACATTAAATATTTAATTATCTCACTGGTTTATATTTTTCAGAGAGCACTGGAAGCCGACTGATGTTCCCACTGATCAAACAGAGTCTGTTTTTGAGGTGGGGGTGCACCTTAGTTTTTTTCTACATTTTATTTAAAAAGTTACTTGTGTGTGTAAAGATTAATTATTGTTTGTTTCAGGCTGTTGAAAAAAGCATTAATGATTTAGTAAAACATGAGCTGAAGAGGTTCCAGAGGATACTGAGCTCAGACTGTATGGAGTGCTTTCAAATGAAAAGTGTCGATGAAGAAGAGCAGGACAAGCAAAGACGACTCAGAGACGCTTTTCTGGACATAACTCTGCACGTCCTCAGAGAAATAAAACAGGATGGACTCGCCGACTCACTCAAGAACAGTAAGAACAGTTCAGGAGAGGATCCAGAGGAAGAGGTTAGGAAGAAGTAGGACAGTGAGAGGACTGAGGAAAGGAGACAGGAATATATGGAGATGCAGCGTGAGGGATGGAGGTGACAAAGGCCAAACAAAAAGCTTATAAAGACATGTCTGTGAGGTTAGGCAAGGCAATTTAATTTTTATAGTACAATTCATACACCGGGTAACTCAAAGTGCTTTACAGGAATAAAAGACAATTAACAAGATTTAGATTAAGAAACATAAGAAAAATTAAAAACATTAACATCATGTGGCTGTAAGACAGGAGTGGTTCGCACTCCTGTCTTACAGCAAGAAGGTCGTGAGTTCAAAACCAGGCCGACTCAAACATTCTGCATGTCCTCCACGTGTTACTGTGGGTTCTCTCCGGGTACTCCGGCTTCCTCCCACCGTCCAAAGACATGCATGTATAGGTTAATTGGCAAATCTAAAGTGTCCCTAGTGAATGAGAGTGAATGGTTGTCTGCAGAGTATGTGAGCGGAGCTGAGCAGGAAGAATTTGCGCTCCACGCTCAAAGTATTTCATAATGACTCCGCTCAAGCTCCGCTCTGGGTGTACAATTTTCCGCTCCTCGCTCCCTCCCCCACACCGTCCTTAAACGTCTCGCTCCGTTTTCGCTCCAGGGTATTTATTTTTTTAATAACACCAGTGTCTGATCAGAAGATGCATGTAGTGAAAACGAAAAACATTACATTAAATAAAATAAATCACAAACTAAAATATCAAGTTAAACAAATTGCCAAACGAAAAAAATAAAGATCTCTTTTAGCCAACTTTTAGCCTATATTAATATTGAGAAATAGGCCTATGAACAGAGAGACCAGTGAGCAGGCCGTTACAGTAATCTAACCTGTTGGAGATAAAAGCATGGATAAGTTTCTCTAAGTCTGGTTGAGACATCATCCCTTTGACTCTGGAAATGTTTTTAAGGTGATAAAATGCAGATGAAGTAATTGACTTAATGTGACTGTGGAAATTCAAGTCTGAGTCCATAATGACCCCTAGATTTAACCTGGTTTTTAGATTTTAGAGAAAGAGACGAGAGGTGACTGCTGACACTTTCTCTTTGTTTCTGTTCCCAAAGATGATTAGTTCAGTCTTGTTTCTGTTCAGTTGGAGAAAATTATTTTGCATCCACATGTCAATCTGTTCGATGCAGTGACACAGTGAATGGATTGGTCCATTTTCACCTGCTGTAAGTGAAATGTAAATCTGAGTGTCATCTGCATAATTATGGTATGATATGCCACAAGTGCTTATTAACTTAACCACTTAAGTGGAACCCCAAATGTCAGGGCCATTTGGTCTGATACACAGTTACCAATCGAAACAAAGTACTTCCTGTCTTCAAGATAGGACTGAAACCATTTAAGAGCAGTTCCAGTGATACCTATCCATTCCTCTAATCTTTGTGTCAGGATTTCATGGTCCACTGTATCAAACGCAGCACTCAAGTCCAACAGAACTAAGACAGAGACTTTGCCTGCGTCAGTGTTCAGACGGATGTCATTTGTGACTTTGATAAGTGCAGACTCAGTCTGTGATGGGGCCTGAATCCTGACTGAAAAGGATCAAAGCAGTTGTTAAGTAATAGAAAGTCATTAAGTTGCTGATATACAATCTTTTCGATGACTTTCCCTAAAAATGGCAGGTTTGATATGGGCCGATAGTTGTTGAGCACTGTAGCATCAAGACTGCTCTTCTTTAGGAGAGGCTTAATGACAGCAGTGTTTAAGACCCTTGGAAATGTTCCAGACTGTAAGGAATTATTGACTATATCAGTGAGTTGTGGTAACAAACTGTTTAGTACTGATTTTAGAAATCTAGTGGTTAGAGAGTAAAGTAGGTGAGCGGGATGCAGTGGCGCAAAAAGGGGGTATGCAGCATATGCGGCGCATAGGGGCGCAGCACCTTGGGGGGCGCCAAAGCGATGGTACAAAAAAAACAACTTTTTATTTATTTATTAATTTTTTTTTTTGTATTTCCTAAATGTAGCTTAGCTGCTGTTGTGTGTCAATCATCATCTAAATCATTTCAGTATTTCCTCAATACTATAACATTTTATAGGACTAACAGGCTTCAATAGACGCCCTCATTAGATTCCATAAATAGAATTAATATAATATCACGAGTGGGCGTGGCGGCCGCGCCGTGGCGCTGAGCAAGCAGGTAACGTTATGTGTTAGTTGTCACAGTCTGCACACAGTTGTCTTTAAAAGATGGATAAAACAAAAAAAATAAAGAAAGAGGGAAAAGGAGATGGCAGGAGATGGTGTCAATCTATGGGACAGCTGATAAACAAGTGGATAGTGAAAAGCAACATGTAGGACTTAAAGTGAGACGTCTGTGCTTGGAGGCTTGCAATATTCATGTTAACAGACTTAGCGTTAGCGTTTGCTAACACTGGGAATGCAGCAGCCAAATGGGGTTTAAATTAAGGCTAGCCTTATATGCAAAACTGAGGTTACTGAGCTGAAAACTGGAAAATATAAGACAGCATGCCATGATCAATAAATTACAAAAACGTGGAAAACAACTAATATACATAGTGTCCCAAGGTAGATTCGAACTTGGGTACAATAAATGTAAAGCCTACTGTTTACCAACTGAGCTATCCAGTTGCTATGTGTACAGGTAGTTAATACCAAAATTGATGCTGCATACCCCTCCAGCACTGGGTAGTTGCGCCCCTGATCGTCGGCGAGGCAGAGGGACACATGTTAGAGTGATTAAAGACAGAGATGGAAATGTGCTGACAGGTGACAGGAGGGGGAGGGAAAGATGGAAGGAGTACTTTGAGGATAGGAGAGAGATGTTATGGAGACAAAGTTGTTGAGGCCAGGTTGAGATGCTTTGGACATGTTCAGAGGAGGAAGAGTGAATATATCGGTAAAATGCTGAGGCTAGAGCTGCCAGGCCGGAGGCCGAGAGGAAGACCAAAGAGGTAGTGAATGACATGACAGTGAAGACATAAAAGTAGTGAGAGGTCTGAGAGAAGAGGAGGCAGGGGACAGATGGAGGCAGATGATTTGCTGTGGAGACCCCTGAAGGGAACAGCCTAAAGTCTTCTAATATTATAAAACCACATTAAGTTAGGATTATTTTTTACCGTGTTTTGGGGATTTGTTCCAGAAGAACTTTCTCAGTTAAGAAAACATTGGGCCTGGTTCAAGAGTCATATGACCCGCGTTAAATTATTTTATAATGGCATTACCATTGTTATTAAATTAGATTGTTAGTGAGCCAGGATTTTCTCAAACAAAAAAAATCTTTTTTTTGGTGGCTCACACAAGAGACAAGAGCATTTCAGCAGCAAGTGGCATCCTGTCAAGAAAACTGTAAATGTGTGCAATTTTACCTCTACATCACTAATTAATTAAATATTGTCTATCTTTGATCCCCTCAGGAATTTTGGCTCCAGTGTGCCAATGTCAGCTCAAGTCTAACCTCAAGAACAAGTTTACGAGTGTTTTTGAGGGAATGAGAAAAACAGGAGAAGAAACGGTTTTAAATGAGATCTACACTGAGCTGTGCATCACTGAAGGAGAAACATCTGAAAGGAAAGAGGAACACGAGGTTACACAA
This sequence comes from Perccottus glenii, assembly GCA_024416835.2. Taxonomy (NCBI): domain Eukaryota; kingdom Metazoa; phylum Chordata; class Actinopteri; order Gobiiformes; family Odontobutidae; genus Perccottus; species Perccottus glenii. The sequence continues at coordinate 2,059,404 of CM044551.2, forward strand.
ATCGAAATGAGAAAACCAACCAAAACACCAACAACAATCAAATCTGTCGACATCTTTAAACCTTTACCTGGAAAAGAGAAGAGAATCCGAACAGTGCTGACTAAAGGAGTGGCAGGGATCGGAAAAACTGTGCTGACTCAGAAGTTCAGTCTGGACTGGGCTGAAGACAAAGCCAACCAGGACATACACTTTATATTCCCGTTCACTTTCAGAGAGCTCAACGTGTTCAAGAAAAAAACATCAGCTTAGTCGAACTTGTTGGCTATTTTTTCTCCGAAACCAATAAAGGAATTTGCAGATTTGAACAGTTTGAGAGCATGTTTATCTTTGACGGTTTAGACGAGTGTCGCCTTGAGCTGGACTTCACCAAAACTCAGTCTGTGACAGATGTAAGAGAGAAAACTACAGTGGATAGTCTTCTAATAAACCTGATCAGAGGCAGGCTGCTTCCCTCTGCTCGTATTTGGATAACAACACGACCTGCTGCAGCCAATCAGATCCCACCTGAGTTTGTCGACTTGGTAACAGAGGTCCGCGGGTTCACTGATCCACAGAAGGAGCTTTACTTCAAGAAGAAATTTAGAAATGAAGAGAAAGCCATGACAGTCATTAACCACATCAAGGCCTCACGAAGTGTCCACAGCATGTGCTACATCCCAGTTTTCTGTTGGATCACAGCCACAGTCCTGGACAACATCCAAAATGGAGACGGCAAGGCAAGACACATACACTATTTGGAAAAAATGTTTTGTGGCAGTGTGTGAGAGAAACTGGTTAATGTCTATGGACATGCAGAACTTACAGAGACAATAGAGATTTAAAAAAAACAAAAAATACAAATCAGGTCAAATAAGTCTCTTTTTATAATTTGTGAGCAGCACAGTAATTGAGTACATTGAGTACACAAGAAGTCAATTCATTGCCAGTAGTAAGTTAGACCTGTTCCCGGTGCATGTTGGACTCCAGCAGGGCTGCCTTTTGTTCCAGTGGCTACAGATTTGTTGCAGATTTTTCAGACAGATAATATTTTCTAACTCTAATCTGTTTTGTCTCAACAGCTGCCCCAGACCCTGACGGAGCTGTACATCCACTTCCTGGTTGTTCAGGCTAAAATCAGAAATGTTAAATATGAAGGAACATCAGAGACAGACCCTCACTGGAGTCCAGAGAGCAGGAAGATGATCATGTCTTTGGCTAAACTGGCCTTTGAGCAGCTGCAGAAAGGAAACCTGATCTTCTATAAGTCTGATTTAACCGAGTGCGGCATTGACCTTGAGTCTGCCTCAGTTTATTCAGGAGTCTTCACACAGGTTTTTAAAGAAGAGAGAGGATTGTACAAGGACAAGGTTTTTACTTTTGTCCACCTCAGTGTCCAAGAGTTTCTGGCTGCTCTTCATGTCCATCTAGCTTTTATCGACTCTGGAGTCAACTTACTTTCAGAAACTGAGAGTAGGTGGGGGTGGTGGTCCAAACTCTTTGGAGACAAATCTTTAATGGAAGAGTTTTACCAAACAGCAGTGGACAAGGCTTTAGAAAGTCCAAATGGGCATCTGGACTTGTTCTTGCGATTTCTTCTCGGTTTGTCTCTTGAAGGCAACCAGGGTCTCTTACAAGGGCTGGTTAAAAAAACAGGAAGTCCACAAATAAAACAGAAAATAGCCCAATATCTGAAATCCAAGATGAATACAAGTCAGTCTGTGGAGAAAAACCTGACTTTGCTGCACTGTCTGAATGAGCTGAAGGACAGTGGTCTCTCTGAGGAAGTCCAGTCTTGGCTCAGTTTAGAATCTTTACCCTCAGAGCTGTCGGGGCTCAGTGGTCTGCTCTGGTTTATATTTTACTGTCGTCAGAGGAGGAACTACAGGTGTTTGACCTTCACAAATACTCGGGTTCAGAGACGGCTCTGCTGATGCTAATGCCAGTCGTCAAAGAAAACAACAAGGCTCTGTAAGTGTTCAACTCAATTTCTTTTAAGTTGTATTCATAAAGGGGGGACCTGTTTAAAAAAAACAGTTCCCATTTCCCCAGTGGGAGAGTGGGACGAGGGGTGAACTCAGGAAATGCAGTGAAAGTGAAAATGTAATTGTAATAAGAGACAGAGACAGAAAGAGCCAGAAGATAGAAGTTTGTCAAACCCCAGCCTCTAGGCCTCTGAGCTCATCTGGAGATGGCAGTGGCTAATAAAGGGCTGTGATCCATCCATCCATCCATCTTCTACCGCCTCACCCGGGGCCGGGTCGCGGGGGCAGCAGAAAGCTCATTTTGGCCACTTGTATCCGGGATCTTGTTCTTTTGGTCATGTCATGTTCTTTCCTGTCAATCACACGCTCCTTCATTCCCTCACTCGTGAACAAGACCCCAAGATACTTAAACTCCTCCACTTGAGGCAGGAGCTCTCCACTAACCCGAAGGGGACAAGCCACCCTTTATCGACTGAGAACCATGGTCTCAGACTTGGAGGTGATGATCCCAGCCGCTTCACACTCGGCTGCAAACCGTCCCAGTGCACACTGAAGGTCCTGGCCTGATGGAGCCAACAGGACAACATCATCTGCAAAAAGCAGAGACAAGATCCTGTGGTCCCCAAACCAGACTCCCTCTGGCCCCTGGCTGCGCCTAGAAATCCTGTCCATAAAGATAATGAACAGGACCGGTGACAAAGGGCAGCCCTGCCGGAGTCCAACATGCACTGGGAACAGGTCTGACTTACTGCCGGCAATGCGAACCAAGCTCCTGCTCCGGTCGTACAGGGACCGGACAGCCCTTAGCAAAGGGCCCCGGACCCCATACTCCCAGAGCACCCCCCACATGGCGCCACGAGGTACACAGTCGAATGCCTTCTCCAGATCCACAAAACACATGTGGACTGGTTGGACAAACTCCCATAAACCCTCCAGCACCCTGGAGAGGGTATAGAGCTGGTCCAGTGTTCCACGACCAGGACGAAAACCACATTGTTCCTCCTGAATCCGAGGTTCAACTATCAGCTGCATTCTCCTCTCCAGTACCTGGTATAGACTTTCCCGGGGAGGCATCATTAGCTGTGATGTCATCCTTATTGCTATAAGGCCTTACCTCTTAGGGCCTTGTTAGTAAGGAGAAGGATTTTGAAGTTTGTATGTACAACAATAAAGTATTACACAGACTTTCTTTTTGGCAAACGATTGCATTTAGTTTTGATCTAAAGGTCTCAAAACAAACCCTTTAGACCTTTAGATCATCTACGCATGGGACTGTTATTACACTTGAATAGTCAACCATTTATGGCTCTTGTGGCTCACTGGCTCAAAAATATATTTTAGTGTTAGACAATCTATAGAGCAACTGGACTATGGTCTACCAGTGTGGGCTGCACTTTCTAACCACAACCAGTTCTAATTGCGCTCTGTTTTTCTTCAGGCTGAGTGGCTGTGGTCTGTCAGAGAGAAGCTGTGAAGCCCTGGCCTCAGTCCTCAGCTCTCAGTCCAGTCTGAGAGAACTGGATCTCAGCTACAACAACCTGCAAGACTCTGGAGTTAAACTGCTCTGCACCGGATTAAAGAGCTCCAACTGTGCTCTGGAAACTCTCAGGTCTCCGTCTGTTTAGTTTTTAAAACTTTCACTGAATATAGTTTACTTTATAGTTTAAATTAAAATGCTTTTTTTTTGTTTTAATAAAATCTAATCTCTCTTTTAAGTTTGTTGAGAAAGAAACAAAAACATTAAAGTTCTTTTTATCTGTTCTTAGACTAAATCTGTGCAGTCTGTCTGAGCTCTGCTGTGAAGCCCTGGCCTCAGTCCTGAGCTCAGACAGCTCAGTCTGACAGAGTTAGACCTCAGCAACAACGACTTAAAGGACTCAGGAGTCAAGATGCTCTGCTCTGGACTGAAGAGCCCTCAGTGTAAACTGGAAACTCTCAGGTCAGTGTCAGTGTTTTAATTTTGTTACATAGTTACTCTCTTTGGAGACTCATTTCTTCAAACTACCTCCTTAAACCGATGCAGGCTTTTGGTGGTGCCATGGTCCATCCTTAGTTTTAAAGATCTGCTCATAGACAACACCATGGCATCATTTACACAGATAAAATAAAAAAATTGAAATTCTTCCTAAGACATATTTTTACCACTATCTCCAGATCTACGTGATTGATTGTTTGTTTTAAAGCAGATACACACCCTTATATCCCTGGTCTGTGTGTTTTTCAGGTTGTCTGGTTGTCAGGTCACAAAGAAAGGCTGTGTGTCTCTCGTGTCTGCTCTGAACTCTGGATGTTCCAGTTTAAAAGAGCTGGACTTGAGCTACAATCATCCAGGAGAGTTCAGAAATAAAACGACTCACTGCTGTGAAGGAGAATCCACAGAAGAGACTGAAAACTCTCAGGTACAAATAAAAGTGGTTTATGGATTTCTTTATGAAGAATGTTTGGATTATTGAATTTCTTTTATGATTATAGGTTGGACAGTTGTGGAAAGGAGAGAATACAGGATGGCTTCAGGAAATGTAAGCTGGTATATTATATTAATTTATGTTACAAACCAGAATAAGTGAGTAATCTTACTTTGGTTTGTAACATTTTTTTAATAAACAATCAGAGCAACATCATGACATACTTTCTTTATGTGTCACAAGTAGTACTTTTCATGGTGTAATGTAAAAACTATTTGAGTTCATTAGATATTTGAACAACAAAATGTAAACTCAGTGTCTGCTTCAGTGGATTCAAAAAGAAAGGGGTGTTCCCTCTGGACTGTAGACCCTAGTCTCTCAGAAACAGATTTCTGCAGAGGAGACACAGAGACTTCAGCAGCAGATAAACTCTGTTGTAGTTGAGTTACCATTTTTCAGCTCCAAGTCACTTTCAAGTTGAGTCTTCTTAGGTTTAAGTGCAATTCCAACTCTAGGTCTGAGACAGTTAGTTACAAATCAGACTTCTGTGGGAGCATGTGACAATCTCTGAGTTTCAGTTTTGTGCATATTTTATGATAGAATATTTCAAAGTTAATGCTACATGTAAAACAGTGGAACAATAAAAACATTTATAAATATATTATATCGAAGATTGGTACAAACAGCAGTTTAATGAATACCACGGTCATTTTAAGAATAAGTCACTTGTGTTTTTTTATTCACAGATGCTTATCACCTCACACTGGACCTGAACACAGCAAATAAGAAACTGAAACTGTCCAATAACAACAGAACAGTGTCAGTCGAGCGAGAGAAGCAGTCGTATCCAGATCACCCTGAGAGGTTTGATTATTGGAAACAGATCCTGTGTAACGAGGGCCTGACAGGGCGGTGTTACTGGGAGGTGGAGTGGACCGGAGAGGTTTACATCGCAGTGACCTACAAAGGCATCAGACGAGGAACAGGCGTGGACAGCTGTTTGGGGGGGAACCCTCTGTCCTGGAGTCTGAGCTGCTCCAAAGAGAAATACTCAGTCCTGCACGCAAACAAACAGGACGCCATTAAAATAAAACCCTCGGATCGGGTTGGTGTCTATCTGGACTGGGACAACGGGTCCTGTCGTTTTATAACGTCTGCTCAAATAAAAAAATGCATTTTTATACAATTAAAACAACTTTTACTGAACCGGTTTATCCTGGTTTTAGAGTCAAGACCGAACCATTTAACTCCTCCGTCACTCTCTGTACAATGTAATCAGTCTGGAGAGCGCTTATTTAATGTTATTATCAGCCATTTTTAATAACAGATACGTGCAGACTGTCCTCCTCTGGCCTTAAATACTCTTCAAATGTCTAGTCTTCGCAGAGAAATGTGGTTTGTTATGAATAAACACCGGGGTTTAGCGCTCTCACAGGAGCAGAAAGAGAGGTAAGATGATTACATTCCAGTGCCTTAATGAATCTCAAATTCCTCCAGTGGCCGTCAAAACATGGCTTCCACATGTTAGTGAGGTTAGAGCTCCTCTACATGCAAGTGACTTTGTAATAATACAAGAGATTAAGTATGGATCTAAAAATGTATTGATAATGAATTTCTAACTTCCAAAGAAAAAATATGAGCTATAGCTTAAATATATTTATAAATAATCACATAATTCAATTATAAATTCATCAATATAATTATTGTTTTTATCAAACATTTAAATTTATTTATTTACTGCTTTTAATTGTTGTTATTTTAATTATGTGCTATTGTGTTTTTACTGTTGTTGTAAGGTGACCTTGAGTGTCCAGAAAGTCGCGTTATAAATAAAATGTGTTGTTATTATTATTATTATTATTATTATTATAATACATTAAAATTAATATTGTATAATACTTTGTTAAAACGATGAATCAAATAACTTATGGACCTGGTTCTAGCAGCATCTCTTTTGGGGCTGCAGACTTCTCAGCTCAGGCTCGTGCGCACCACCTGGTCACAGCAGGACACTAAAGTCAGCCACAAAAAGCAGCGCAGACTTTTTGAATGTTAACAGAAAAAACAAACCACGTTTGGACTGTCCTGAGCTGCTGGACAACACGGACCAACGTGTGTGCAGTCACCGGGCGTTTACCTGCTGAAGTGTGTTTATGAGCTGATAACTCATGAGAGCAGTCCTGAGACTGAGGGCCTAACGGAAATGATTATTATGATTATTATTATTATGATTATTATTATTATGATTATTATTTAGTGCTGTTTTAGACAAGTCTAATATTAATCTCTGGTTCTTGTTTTCATGTTAACTCTTTCAGGCCTGTCTGTGTCGTTCAGACTTGTTTTTATAAAGAACTGTTTTTGTTTGTTTTCCTGCTGTGTTCTCACACTAATGACTGAACTCACATAATCGTTTTTTAAATAATGTATTCACTAATTTAATGTTGATTTATAAAATCTGAGACTACTGAGAAAGGTTGATGATCAAATGTAAGTGCATGGATGGGTTCAATAGTAAAAGGTTGTTAGAAGGAATTCTGTACGTGTGATTTTAATAATGATGTCTTGTGCTGTGGAAAATAAAGTTGGGAGTGAAATAAATTTGACACGTGTCCGGTTTTTAAAACGAGTTGAACCTGTTTTTAGAAACGGCCGTGACGGGCAGTGTGTGAGTTTGTGTGAGTTTTTTGGACCTTCTAGAGCCATCTGGTGGTAGAAGTGTTTAATTGTAATGAAAGATTTCACTGCCTGGGTCGTCCTCAGTCACATGGGCGTAGGTTTAGGGGGGACGCTAGGTACTAGTCCCTATCAATATTTTGAGATGGCAAATTTGTCCACACCAATATTTAGCAAACTCCTTTGAACTGCTATTTGGATAGATTCTAACGGCCAGGACGACGACAGTACAAGAAACGCCATAATTTGGGGGGGATATCTGCACTAATCCACAAAACCATGTCCCCTTCATATTTAAACATGATGTGTTGAATGCATACTATGATACATGTGTATTTGATTCATTAGTTCATTTAATTACATATAGGAAACTCAGACATCTTGTGAAGATGTCATAAAGCTTGTTGAGGAAGAAGTAGCTGGACCTTCAGGTGAGGTCTTTATGAACTATGAATTATTAAAGCGTGATTAAAGGAAATCATGCATTTTAAAAGTTTTAAAAACCATGTCCCCTTCACATTTAAATTGCTCTGAAATATAAACATGATGCGTTGAATGCACACTGATAAGTGTGTATTTGATTCATTTGTTCATTATTTAATGAAAAAGTTCTTAAAGTCTACCTCTTGCAACAGTGTTTTTTTTTTTTTGTAAGTATAAATAGGCTACTAACGTACATGGAACAATGGTTGTTCAGCATTTCAAATTCTTAGGTAATAACGTGAGTGTACCGGAGGGTAAATAGTGTTTATAATAGAAAAAATGTTTATATTTATTTATTTAGATTTGTTTCCTTGTGGCAGAGTATTTTTTGTTAGCGTAAATACTAATAATGTACATAATAATTTATAATTTAATAAAATGTTTGGATGTTCAGCATTACACAGTCTCAGGTTTTTTTATTTTTTGAGAGTGCATTTTTTAGACTTACAGTTATACTAGCTCTTTATAGACAGTGCAGGATAGTATATCAGGGTAAGGATACAATATAATGAGATGATTTAGATTCACTTCTGTATTGTAATATTCTGTATTGCCAACAGTCTGGAACAGGTTCCCCACCAAAGCTGAGACCAAACCTACGCCCTTCTAAATATTTCAGAACCAAATCAAATTACTCTAAACTGAAAAAAAAAAAAAAAAAAAATGGAACCATCTACTTTGAAAAATAAAATAAAAACAGTTGAGTGACGCCAGGTTTGAGAAGAAAAGGTGGTTTATTGCTGGAAAATAATGTTCACAAGATTATATTTAAGAAAGATCATTACAGAATTGTTTAATGATTTACTAAATTACAAAGTCTCTCTGAAGACTCGCCTCTGTAAAAGTAAAGAGCTGTTCATGTCTGTCTCGCCTCTTTCACACATTCAACCAATTTTGACTTTTTTTTCTTCGTACACGGGGAAGGACCGAGCAAACACGGAGCTACCGGACACACGAGACACTCCTTCTCGGTGATTATCTCTAATATTCTACTGGAACACGTGACACTGAGCCACACAGTTTTGGTGCAGTACACCTTTAGACCAGCAGAGGGAGACACAGTCTAGATGATGAGGTCTGTTTAGTGTCGTATTAGAAAAAACTAAAAAACTAAACTAGATGTAAAAACCCTAGCCTTTGTCTTTGGACCACACAGGCTCATGTGTAAACCTCTAACTTTATTTAATTCTTACACAAAAAGGATTAGTCACAGATCTCACAATTATTTCAGGATTTTAGCTGCATAGAGCCTTTGGAGGAAGAAGGAAATATGTGATTCTTCCAGCTTTAATCCATTAAAACACGGCTTCATGCCAGCGTCATTTGTGTAAAAACTGTCTAATCTAATTCTCATGTGTTTGTGTGACTGGTTATAATTACTTCTGTTCAAACACGAGGCGGCGTTAGACTCTGTTTAACAGGAAATGTGCTCAGTGAGAGTCTCCAAATTCAATATCCGCAGAAAATACTCCGAGACAACAGCAGTTAAACAGTAGAACATGTGGATTATAATCCTGCTGTAAACATGATTATGAGCTGAAGTACACAGAACAGCTGCAGGGTCGTCAGGGAACACAGCACAGGTTTAGTGCAAGCCTTAGTTTACGTTCGCTGTATTTTAACTCCTGTCAGCCTTCTCATGCACTTCTATTCACTCCAAGGGATTGCTTTTGGTCAATTTGAAGCGTTTTCATCCAATCACGAGAATTATGTGGAGCTATAAATTTTCTTGTCCGAGAACCGACCTTTAAAAAGTAGTCTTTAATATCCTTCTCTAGTCTTGAGCACAATAACACAAATGCCCAGTTCATAAAAATAGAAAGTTAAACATTTTGTGGAGGGGTCTGTTAATGTCTAACTGAACATGAACTAAACCCAGAGCAAACACCAAACCTTTACAATCCTCTCTGTGCTTGAAAACATGGACCTAAATGTGGATATTAGGGATTTAGCCTTATATTTTGTCACTTGTTTCAGCCCAGAGCCAGTTATCAGCGCCTGGCAGTAAATGTTTACTGTCCCATAAGTGTGTTTCTAAAGCGGTCCACCTGCTGTGGACAAAGGGCTGGACAAAAACCTGAGGAAAACTCTGATAATAAAGCCCACACTGGGATTAACTGTGACCTCAAAAAAAGGTTAATGGTTCGACTCTGGAGCCCGGCCCTTTGCAAACCTGCAGCTCTGCCCAGGGCCTCATCCACAGTTCCACAGCTCTACGTTTGACCAGTCTTTATGGTGCCTCTTTGAACGCGATCAACAAAACTGTGTTTCAGTCAGCATTTAGGAAACACCATACACTGTTCTGTTAAGTTAAAGACTGACCACTTATGGAGGATTTTCAGTCCCAGTCCAGCATGATCATGGTTAAAAGCATGCTTGGAAGCCTTGGAATCAAACCTCAGAGGGGCCCCCCCACACAACATAAAATATATAACTAAACACCATAAATCAGCCTTTCGGACTTTAGAGTTTAGAGACAGTTTCAAGTGGTCTACAGGGTTCAGATTATTAAAAAGAACTGTCTACGATCTACCCTGATGTGAGTCCACTGTGGTCACATGTTTGACCAACTACTGGAAAGGGGGGGACCTCTTGGTGTCAGCGGCCTTTGCCTCCCGCTTGGTGCATCGGGCGGTTCCTCTCGGTCGCACACAGGACATGTGTCATGTTCTGCCTAAAAACTCAGGTTGGGGTGTTCTCCCGGGGTCTTCGAGGGGGAGGGGCAGGAGGTAACAGGTTCTTATTATTTGTCTTAAACTGTGACGCACTGGGGCTCTTGGATCAGTCGACCTGAGTAAAGTTAAGACTGGTCTAATGCTATTATTGAGGTACTGCTTGGCAAACCTGTGTCCAGCCCAAGGCAGCTTCTGATAATGGCACTGAAAATGAACCTTTTGTGTTGTTTTGTCTGACGTCACCTGTTCCTTGGGTTTTCCTGGTTTCGTCCTGAACTGTTGGTCTGACTTTGGTCTGAAGGAGAGGTGCAGCTCGATAAGACGAGGCAGAAGTAAACATTTGGAGAGTTGTATCGAGCCTTGTTCAGGTCCATCTTTCACTGCAACTGAACAAACAGATGAACTGATAACTCTCTTTCACTGAGGGCTGTAAACTCCATCTGATAAAAGCTGCACAGTTTCACCTGCAGATAAGCTCCACTCTGCTCTGAGCTCTGAGCCTGGTCTTGGACCAAGTCCACAGCTGTTTTATCAGTCCCCATCATGTTTGAGTTTGTCCAAACTTACAGTTATGTACCTGGAATATATTTGGAAAAACAACATAGAAACTTAAGACATTTTTCTCAGGTTTTAGATGGATTTAAACAGGTTTAAGTTTGATTTAAACAGGTTTTAGATGGATTTAAACATGTTTTAGTTGGATTTGAACAGGTTTTAGTTGGATTTGAACATGTTTTAGTTGGATTTAAACAGGTTTTAGTTGGATTTAAACAGGTTTTAGTTGGATTTGAACAGGTTTTAGTTGGATTTGAACAGGTTTTAGTTGGATTTGAACAGGTTTTAGTTGGATTTGAACAGGTTTTAGTTGGTTTTGAACAGGTTTTAGTTGGATTTGAACAGGTTTTAGTTGGATTTGAACAGGTTTTAGTTGAAGAAGAAGAAGAAGAAGAAGTTTTATTTATATAGCGCCTTTCCGTAGCTCAAGGTCGCTTTACATTTCACAAATACAGTACAGACAAACATTTAGATACACATCACATGAAACATATAGCTGTAATTACCCAAAATGTTTGTTAAATAGATATGTTTTTCTTAATTTGCTTTAAAGCAAATTTGGAGCTGTTTAGATGAAAACCCTTTAGTACAAAGTGTACGATTTGATCAGGTTTTAGTTGGTTTTGAACAGGTTTTAGTTGGATTTGAACAGGTTTTAGTTGGTTTTGAACAGGTTTTAGTCAGATTTGAACAGGTTTTAGTTGGATGTAAAAGGTTTTAGTTGCATTTGAACAGATTTTAGTTGCATTTGAACAGATTTTAGTTGCATTTGAACAGATTTTAGTTGCATTTGAACAGGTTTTAGTTGGATTTGAACAGGTTTTAGTTGGATTTGATCAGGTTTTAGTTGGATTTGAACAGGTTTTAGTTGGATTTGAACAGGTTTTAGTTGGATTTGAACAGGTTTTAGTTGGATTTGAACAGGTTTTAGTTGGTTTTGAACAGGTTCTAGTTGGATTTGAACAGGTTTTAGTTGGTTTTGAACAGGTTTTAGTTTGCTTGTGACATTGTAAAGTTATATTGTAGATTATTTTACTAATGTGGACAGAAATCATATGCAGTTTTCTACAACATTAATTAAAACTGTCTTAATGTGAACGGAGCCAAAGTGTGACCTCTGCCTGGTTTCTTAAACGGATGGAGTCTGTCAGCTCTGGCCTGTGGCTCTAACGCTGTGTGAGGAGCATTATCAGCAGCGGCGGCCATTTAATGAGCGACCTCTGACCTCTGAAAGGGGATCTGGACACAGGAAGTTCATCTCCGAGGTGAAGAGGGGAAACTCAGGGTACGGGGACTCACGGCGCCACATTAGGCTCCTGTCGATCAAATGTGAGAAGAGGTTCAGTGTAACTACAGTGATCATCTAAAGTCATTCTTAAGATGTAAAATTTAAATAAACAATACTCAAAACTTAGAGAAAATCATTATCTAAATTATGCTCCATAATATGTTTTATAAATATATATAAATATTACGTGATGTTTTTTAAGCATTAAATGAAAATACTGAGACATCAGGGACTAAATGCATAGTTTAATTTATTCTAAATTATTATTATTTGGTATTTTTCGGGTGAAAATCAGATTAAGTTTCCAAAGAAATTGTTTTTCTCAATTTTGTTGAATAATTGTAAAAAAAAAGTTATTTTTTACAATAATTTAACAAAGATTTTTACTTTAAATTCACTTTCCACAGATCTGTAACCTGTCCCACAGCCGAGGTTAAGCCCCGCCCCCACTAACCCAGCCCCGGCCTCTGAGGGGTCAAGGCTGGGTCGCATTGAAAACCTAACGACTTCCTCTTCCAAATAAGGACGTGATGTATGAGCTCTGTGATGAGTTCACCTGCAGGTAACCCCCGGCAACCGGCAAGTAACCTCCGGCAACCAGAAGTAAAAACATATAGTGAGAATCAGAGGAATGAATAACTCTGTCTCCTTCAAACACTGACCTGTGAGTCTGGACCTGGTCTAAGTCTGGACTTGGATTGTTGGATCTTTATCGTGACTGTAAACGTTGGACTCAACTGGAGTTGTTTGTAATGTTTCCAGTAAAGACCAGTTCAGTCCATCTCCTGGAGCTGCTTTCGTCTCAATGAATCACCACTTCCCAGCATCAAGCCCCCATTTCACCTTAATTTATTCCATATAAATCCCCCTGGGGCCGATGGGAAATGTAGTTCAGTTGTCACATACTGTCCACAGCTGTATTTGGTGCATTTATTTTTATAATGTTTATAATGTATTCTCTATTGTTTCAGTGTAGATGGGGTTCAAAAGTCTACAGTTATAACACTAGGGGGAGACACACAACCAGCAAAGAGCACAAAAACGATCAGACCTGATGAATGGACAGAGCCTGGGGACAATAAACAGAAAAGGTCAGAAGAACAATTCAGTCCTAAAGCCAAACCTCTTTGAAAAGTATAAAACTAGTCATTGATGATAAATGAAAAATAAAATAAAATCAGCAGAATGAAGATAGAAAATTATTAAAATAGATGTAAAAATGGCATATGGATAAAAGAAATTGACTCATGTAAAAAAGGTAAAGCCAGTTATACATAACAAATGTATTAAATTAAAAAAAAAAGAAAGAACTAATGTGTTAAAGGGGAAGTATGAGATTTGTTTTATGCTTGTAATAAAAATAGCTGCAGTTTAGAGCCTTGGATCTGTCAAAAAGTAGCAACAACATTGATTTTATTGCATATTCTAGGGTCCTCAGAGGGAGCAATTTTTTGACTCTGACATTCCTGAAAACACTTGAAAATGTTGTCCTTTTGAACTTTCTTAACAGCATTATTTTAATAAGGAAGTCTGCCGAAATTAAACAGAGAAAGTGTTTGTACAGCTTCTTTCAACAGAGAAACAGCACTAATGCAAAGAGTTATTGTAGTTCTTGTGAAGTGTGACTAAAATGACCAAAACATCAAATGTAATACAAATAACAGTGGATTAATAATGAGATGTTCCTTTGTGGAGAAACAGAGGAGAAAGGAGGGCTGGACGAGGATGGAGCAGCTGTTTCCTGCGAGAGCTGCAGCTGCATCAGGAACAAACGACAAACAGAGCAGTCCGAGCTGGAGCAGGAGGAAACATGGCCGACCACAGACCTGCAGCGCTGAGAGACAGAGAGAGAGGGAGGAAGGCCCGTTTCCTGATTTGTTTGTTCCTCTCACACACTTTTCTTCCTGGTCCAGAGCTGGATTTAGACTTCCTCTTCCCTATTATCTATTCTCAGACGCTCACTGATGTCTCGGGGACTTCAGCAACAAAAACACAAAATACTGAACCCAACGTGGGATAAAGAATACTGTCTCTGTCATCATTAGTGTTGTAGACATTATGACATTGCATTACACACTGTAATGATGATGAGGTAGTATTTTTGAAACACATACACAAAACAGATACAAATTTTGATGTGTTCCTTCTTGATCTAAACAACAAACAAACTCTGGTTATATTGAACCAAACATACACTATGGATGTCTAATTGGATCAAAAACAGGAAAGCTGTGACAAGATGTGATGCTGAAATCACAGACTTCAGACCTTTTAAAAGGAGAGGGGCAGAAGTGCTAAACACTGTGCTGTACTTGAGTATCTCGATTATGAGCCTTTTCCTGTTTATTACAATATTCAGGATGTGGCACCACAGAGAACCCTGGTTCAAGACTTTTTTTTTACCATATTTCCAACAAAAGAAGGACAACAGAATATGTTTGACATGAATCTGTGTTTAGTGAAGTAATAGTAAAGACTACGAGAGCAGCAGAGCCTGTTACTCCTGAAGGTGGCCCAGTTTTGGACAAACTGCAGAGTGTGTGGCTCAGTGGTAGAGCGGTCGTCCTTCAACCCGAAGGTAGGTGGTTCGATTCCCGCAGTCTCCACAGTTCATACTGTCGTTGTGTCCTTGGGCAAAACACTTAACCCCCCCTTGCCTCCAGTGAGTGTTCCAGCTGTAACACTAGTGAATAGAACCTTAATGTAAGTCGGTTTGGATAAAAGCGTCTGATAAATGAAATGTAAATGATAAAACTCGTGCTCAGATCGATGACAGCTGTAAGAATACTGCTTACACAGAGTCCTGGTTTCTTTTGGAGTTCTCCAGGAGTGTATTCAGGTTTTTCTAAATCAGAATGTTTACAGCACAAAGATAAAATCAAAAGTGGGATACTGTAGATGTACTCGATGACACCAAAAGTTAATGCATGCAAGAAGAAAAAGTGCACAGTTAATTAAAAAGTATGCACATAAAGGTCATAAATATGAGTCAGATTTATTTTTGTTTTGAAGTTTATGTTTGTGATGCAATGGGTTGTTTGAGCAAAAGCCACAAATGTCACGTCTGACGTTAAATGAAAAGCAACGTTTGTCTCAGTGTCGCAGCAACAACAAAGTTTCTTTATGACGTTCTATTAAACTTTTTAACCACAGCCGTTTTATTAAAGTTAAAGGTCAACCGAGAGGACGCTTGGTCAAGACTGTTCCTCAAAATGTTGCTGACTCATGAGACTTTAGGAACCAGGTCTGAACCAGGCCTAAACCAGGTCTAAACCAGGTCTAAACCAGGCCTAAACCAGGTCTAAACCATGTCTAAACCATGTCTAAACCAGGTCTAAACCAGGTCTAAACCAGGCCTAAACCAGGTCTAAACCAGGTCTAAACCAGGTCTAAACCAGGTCTAAACCACTTCTGAACCAGGCCTAAACCAGGTCTAAACCATGTCTAAACCAGGTCTAAACCACTTCTGAACCAGGCCTAAACCAGGTCTAAACCAGGTTTAAACCAGGCCTAAACCAGGTCTAAACCAGGTCTAAACCAGGCCTAAACCAGGTCTAAACCAGGTTTAAACCAGGCCTAAACCAGGTCTAAACCAGGCCTAAACCAGGTCTAAACCAGGTCTAAACCAGGTCTAAACCAGGCCTAAACCACCAGGTCTGAACCAGGCCTAAACCAGGCCTAAACCAGGCCTAAACCAGGTCTAAACCTGGTCTAAACAGGTCTAAACCACTTCTGAACCAGGCCTAAACCAGGTCTAAACCAGGTTTAAACCAGGCCTAAACCAGGTCTAAACCAGGTCTAAACCAGGCCTAAACCAGGTCTAAACCAGGTTTAAACCAGGCCTAAACCAGGTTTAAACCAGGCCTAAACCAGGTCTAAACCAGGCCTAAACCAGGTTTAAACCAGGTCTAAACCAGGCCTAAACCAGGCCTAAACCAGGCCTAAACCAGGAATAAACAGGTCTAAACCTGGTCTAAACCAGGTTTGAACCAGGTCTAAACCAGGCCTAAACCAGGCCTAAACCAGGTCTGAACCAGGACTAAACCAGGCCTAAACCAGGACTAAACCAGGCCTAAACCAGGCCTAAACCAGGCCTAAACCAGGTCTAAACCATGTTTAAACCAGGTCTAAACCAGGCCTAAACCAGGTCTAAACCAGGTCTAAACCAGGCCTAAACCAGGTCTAAACCAGGTCTAAACCAGGCCTAAACCAGGTCTAAACCAGGTTTAAACCAGGCCTAAACCAGGTTTAAACCAGGCCTAAACCAGGTCTAAACCAGGCCTAAACCAGGTCTAAACCAGGTCTAAACAGGTCTAAACCTGGTCTAAACCAGGTTTAAACCAGGTCTAAACCAGGCCTAAACCACCAGGTCTGAACCAGGCCTAAACCAGGCCTAAACCAGGCCTAAACCAGGTCTAAACCAGGTCTAAACCTGGTCTAAACAGGTCTAAACCTGGTCTAAACCAGGTTTAAACCAGGTCTAAACCAGGCCTAAACCAGGCCTAAACCAGGTCTGAACCAGGCCTAAACCAGGCCTAAACCAGGACTAAACCAGGCCTAAACCAGGCCTAAACCAGGTCTAAACCAGGTTTAAACCAGGTTTAAACCAGGCCTAAACCAGGTCTAAACCAGGTCTAAACCAGGCCTAAACCTGGTCTAAACCAGGTCTAAACCAGGTTTAAACCAGGTCTAAACAGGTCTAAACCTGGTCTAAACCAGGTTTAAACCAGGTCTAAACCAGGTCTAAACCAGGTCTAAACCAGGTTTAAACAGGTCTAAACCAGGTCTAAACCAGGTTTAAACCAGTTTTTAAACCTATTTGTGACATCACTCATGACATCACTTCCTCTTAGTGGCTCAGAACATCACAATCTCAGGCTAATGTTATCCCTGTTTATTAAATTATTATATTAAATTATATTATTTACACTATCCTTTCAAAAAAATCAAAGTATAAAGTATCTTTTGTTGAAGCTGCATTTTGGGCGGCAACAATTACAAAACATGCCTGGAGGGACTGTCACAGCTCGCTTCAGGACAAAGGAGTGCTCCCGTTGGCCCAGGACGGCAAAAAGAAAATCAGGTAGTGGAGCTTTAAAACATTATTTATTCTTTTATTACTTTCCTGGAGAGTTATTGAGTCTGAGTTTCCACCACACATCTGTGCCTCAGACTGAAACTGCTCCTCACCTCACTGTTGTCTCTGTCAGGTGTATTTGTGTTAATTTAATGTAAACCTTGTTTTTTACTCTGGGCATGATCCAGCCATTAAACTTAAACATTACATGAGTTTATATGTTGGTAGCTGGATGACTTTAATATAAATAAAACAGAGCACTACATTCTTGCAGGAAGTATGTCAGACAAACGCTTTCTCCCACTTTCTTTCACCTGTTTTGTTTCTTCTCTCAGTGGGCGGGGCTTACCCTCCTCGCTGCTCTGTGATTGGCCGCGCTCAGGTCACTCGTCAGTGTCGGTGGAAACAGTAATTAACTCTGAGGATGTTTGTGAGTCTGAGGATCCTCCGGCGACAAAGACGAGGCCCAGACCACAACAGAAACTTCTGCTGGGGTTATTTACAGCTCTGTTTATTAGACTCTGCTCAGGGGCGTGCACGTGGGGCCGCCGCTGCACGTGCACGAGCGACGTTTGATGATTCGTCAGAAAAACAGCTGTGTGTTTTTGTAAAGTGGCACGATGAGTGGTTGAGAGGAAACGCACGGCTGTCTTCTTCATCCAGGGTCTATTTTAAACTTTGTCTGAAAAAATAGATTTTGAGGAAGTGACAAACACAACCATGTTTTTCTGCAAGGCCCAAAACACAATACTGTTATTTATTTACACGTTTTAAAAATCTTAAATCTACATACAGTCCAGTAGTTTGTAACTGATTTTTATTGGATACCTTTGGAGATAATTTATTCCCTATAGAAGCAGACGAGAAAAACATAAACACGAATAATGTTAAGACAGAATTTTACAAACACATCGACACTAGTGTTTACTTCCTGCTCTTCGTCTTCTCTTCCCTTTTTCCTGAGCGACTTTATTTGTTCAAAAGTTCTATTCATATTTACAACGTGACTAAAGCAGGCACAGACTTCAGAAAGTGTTAAAGTGTAGTTCTTTGTCAATTTCGACCGATTGAGAGATGCATTTACAGAGCGCTCAGACCAACGGCGTTCTCGCCTCTGTATTAAGCTATACTTTATGACCCCCCCCCTATAGTGTCGCCATGTTTGATGTTGTTCTTCTTCTTATTGACTGAAATCTTTGACTCCATGTGTGGCCCCCGACAGGTTTTTTAACATAAGATCAAAGTTGATGTAGATAATGCTGTAACATAAAGGGAGGCCAGAGGCGCATAACATCAGGGAGTGCTGCCTGGGCAAGTGCACTGGGGCCCTGGGTGTCGAGGGGCCCCTGAGAGAGTCCACTACTTTAAAGGATGTTAATGCAATCAAAGTATTCAGCGTGCTCTTATATTTATGATGTCAGGAGTGGATGTGTAAAATTACCTCACATTTTGTATATTATTATGTCAATGTCAATGTCAATTTTATTTATATAGCACTATTTCCACAACACAAGGTTGACCAATGTGCTTTACATATAGCACGCATCACATTTGCACAAAGATAAAATAAAATAGAGAATTAAATTAAAGTTTAAAGAGTACCACAGATCTATTTAAAATGTCTATTTATAAAAACATAGTAGAAACACAGTGCTTCAGCCCGAAATAAAAGCTTTGTCAAACGGTTTTTAATCTTGACTTAACAATGGACACAGAGGGAGCTAATCGAATAGAAGAGGGCAACTCATTCCAGAGTCTTGGGGCGATAGATGAAAAGGCACGATCGCCGCCGGACTTTAGCCTCGTCCTTGGTGTGTATTATAATATTTTAATATGTAATGATATTTTATACACAATTCATATAAGACACTATTGCCATGAATTAGGACTGCAATAGTTAAATTCTCTCCTGTTCATGAGACTGAAGTCCAGCTCGACGTCTGAATGGAGCTGTGAACATGTCATTAGGACTATTAAGCTTGACATAATTGGAAATCTGATATTTTTTTCTTTATAAAACACTTTATAAAGAACCTGCTTTGTATTGGTCACAAACAGACACTCCACTTTATCATGCACCTCGCCCCGTCGTTGCAGCGTCCCTCTCTCGCCCACAGCTGCGGTAATCTGTGGTCGGCTGCTGGGATTACTGTGATGAAACAGCGCTGCGGTGTGGTTCTGAACGGGTTTAGAGCCGGCTTCAGAGCGTCGGTGTCGGGTCGAGGAGGAATGTGCTGTTTACCTGTTGGTGTCATTTCTCTTTAAGTGAGCGGTCAGTGACTCACCTGTGCCTCGGCTCGTCGCGTGATAAACACAGATTACATGGATTCTGTTTCGATGAGCTTCTGATGGAGACACACCACAGCTTTACACAGGAATGTTCCACAGAGAGCATTTGTATCACTACTTTTACAGATTAACAAGTGAGTACGCACCGATACCAATACAAGTACTGAGTATTTATAAACCACAGACGTCTGAGCCATCTCGATTTTTCAGATACCATTTTTGAAAGCATGAAAAAACGAGTTGTTTTGTGTTTATTTTCCACAGTTTGACTCTCTTCTTCTTAGTGTTAAAGTAAATGCCTTGTAAAACTGTATTTTTGAAGAAACTAAAACAGTCCGAGTTCCTGTCTTTCCACTGTTTGTCTTGTATTTTTTATGCTGTTAAAGTGCATCTGGTGAGCTTTTCTGAAGTTTAGCAGAGAACCTGTAAGAGGAGTTTTATGGGTAAATAGCGTTGTTTTCAAAGCTCAAACCCATTATATTGCTCCTAATTGGTCAAAACCACTCAACTTTGATTTGACTGATATCACCAATAACAAATAATAAATATTTATAAAAACAGAATTGAGGCGCACAGGAAGAAAAAAAATGAAGAAGATGAAAATACTACAAGCTCAATAATGTTGTATGAACAGTGAGTTGATCTATATTTAAACCTTCATAAAACTGATGAAACATAGATAAAAATCTAAACTGAACACAGTACATTTTTTAGCCCAACTCTTGACTGAGAACACTTAGAATAATGGCCCCAGACAAAAAAGGCCTTTTAACAGAGCCTGCCTCTTTTCATTCTTATAAATGTTTATTGAACCAATGCAACAAATGCTTTAACATAAATATAAATATACAAGTGTCGATCTAAAATGGCCAATCCTTTCATTGTGTTTATTTTTTTTAAATGTACATGGAATAAATATGGTATGACTTCATGTATGACTGGATAATGCTTTCTATTTTGATGCACATTTATTTATAGAGCTCTAATTCTCCAAATGTCCTCTCCATTGTCTCTATTGAAAGCGTCCTGGTGAGTGTCCCGCTGAGTGTTGGGTGTGGGACGGTCCACGTGACTCAGGACTCTCTCAGGTGAAGTTAATTAACGGTTACTCTCTGTTTTTCTGAGTCAGATGTGGTTTTGTTGTGGCTCGATGTTGACATATTACTGAGATTAAAGCGGCTTTACCCAGAAGTCCTTTCTGTTCGGGTGTGGCCCTGCCGTGTCTGCTCTGATGCTAATGTTATGTAACTGTTTTTAAACCAGCAGCAAGCAACTGTCTGGTAAAAGCCAGTTTATTCATCAGCGCATAACCATGTTGTGGATTTTATGACGAGTATTTTTTTTACTGATAATACAAAACCCTTTTTTAATTTTTTTACACTAGATTTTATGCAACCACAGCTTCTGTTAAATTAATTAATAAATAAAAAATCATAAAATTATTTGTGCAAGTCTATTTTGAAAAAATGTAAATATTTTAATTTGTAAAATTCTAATAAAAAAACAAACTGTAACCGTAAATTCAACAGCATGTACACCATTTTACCGTAACACTGAAAAAAGTTAATCTATATCTTTTAACAGTGACATACAAATTAATTTTTTTACATTGCACTGACTTTGTGAAGTGGCTAGGTTTCTGCTGCAACACATCATTGGCAGGTTTTTATTTGCTTTATTGGTTAAAACTGAAACTCAGCCAGTAATTGAATGCAACTCGCTGACACATTTGTGGAGAAATATGACTTTGTAAATGTGGGAAAAGTGATTGTTGTTCATAATCCCAGATGTTTGAGTCAGAAGTGAAACTGCGTCCGCTCCAAACTCTGCGTCGCTCGGCGTCTCTCGGTGGAAAGGCCCTGAGCGATGGGTTCCCAACATTGTGGCTCGTCTTTTTAAAAAAGGAAAAGTGTGAGCTGGAGCTGGACGTGACACAATGCTCCATTCTTCTCCGGGCTCAAGTGCAACATCCTTCCTATTGGGTTTTATGAATGAACCGAGCACCTGCAGAAGCGGCAGCAGGAACCTGACGAGTGGGAACAGTGCCTGAACGCAGCACAGGTGTCGAGCTCTGACAGGAAAACACTCCCAGCTGCTGCTATAGGCTTTACTTCTACTGCTTCTACTGCTTCTACTGCTGTGTCCGTTTTTATAAATAACACAATATATGTCAGTAACAACGATCACAGACTAGACAAATAAACAAGTACAGGGAGAACCTTTAAGAGTCAGATTAAAGACATAACATACTCAAAGATTTCCACAGATAAATCATGACCCTGACTCTTTACAGATAATAAACAGATCAGAAGAGTCGCTGGAGTCAGTTTTTCAGCTGTACCTAATTATAGTTAAAGTTTGTATCGACTACAAACCTTTCCTCCTCGCTCCTTCATCTCCAACTGACCTCCTCCGGGCCCTACTCCGCGGTCCTCCTCAGTCTGGCTCCTGTCTGTCCGACCTCCTCCGGGCCCTACTCCGCGGTCCTCCTCAGTCCGGCTCCTGTCTGTCCGACCTCCTCCGGGCCCTACTCCGCGATCCTCCTCAGTCCGGCTCCTGTCTGTCCGACCTCCTCCGGGCCCTACTCCGCGATCCTCCTCAGTCCGGCTCCTGTCTGTCCGACCTCCTCCGGGCCCTACTCCGCGATCCTCCTCAGTCCGGCTCCTGTCTGTCCGACCTCCTCCGGGCCCTACTCCGCGGTCCTCCTCAGTCCAGCTCCTGTCTTTCCGACCTCCTCCGGGCCCTACTCCGCGGTCCTTCTGAGTCCAGCTCCTGTCTGTCCGACCTCCTCCGGGCCCTACTCCGCGATCCTCCTCAGTCCAGCTCCTGTCTGTCCGACCTCCTCCGGGCCCTACTCCGCGATCCTCCTCAGTCCAGCTCCTGTCTTTCCGACCTCCTCCGGGCCCTACTCCGCGGTCCTCCTGAGTCCGGCTCCTGTCTGTCCGACCTCCTCCGGGCCCTACTCCACGGTCCTCCTCAGTCCAGCTCCTGTCTTTCCGACCTCCTCCGGGCCCTACTCCACGGTCCTCCTCAGTCCAGCTCCTGTCTGTCCGACCTCCTCCGGGCCCTACTCCGCGGTCCTCCTCAGTCCAGCTCCTGTCTGTCCGACCTCCTCCAGGCCCTACTCCACAATCCTCCTCAGTCTGACCTCGACTGTCTCCCAAAAGACGTCAACACGTGCCATAGACTTTTTCATCTTTAGAACCCAACTAAAAACCCACCTCTTTCGAGTGGTTGAATCTGTTCATGATCTAGTTTACACTGACTTTATTTGTACTGTACCTGGCTGTAGGGTGAACTATTGTTGTCTGTTTGCAGTGTATCTGAAATTCTTTATAAAACAGCTGTGAACAGCTGTACTCTCATCACTACACACCAGGATTTATGAACTTTTTTAGATTAATATTTGGCAACACATGTGAGTTTTAATAGTCTACTGAACCTGTCCAGAGGAAACTCAGATTTTTAACACGTACCGTTTTAATTAATCTCAGTGACTTTGCTCTTTGACCACAAAACCCTTCCCGCCCTCACAACAACATGCCACAAACCACCTTCTCAAATATGTTAAATATGCCTCATTAACCAATCTGTCTGAGCTGCAGTTACAGCTGCTGCGCCTCATTAGTGCTTATTATGACTCATTAATATCCAGACAGTGCTGGGACTGAGTCAGAGGCAGACAGCTGACAGATTAAACAGGGCTTTCCCTAAAACCCTGACCACACCTGGAAACACGCCTCGGCCGCATCGACACGGGCCAAGGACACGACGGTCGGACCACATTCAGACGAAGAAACAGAAAGTACAGACCTCTTTTGTCTGTCGCTGATCTCCTTTATGTGAAAATCTGAGCTAAAAGTGAAGGGCTTTATGAATTAAGCCCTGATTAAACGCACTGTCTCCTGCAAAAGAGCAACAACGAAAGGATTAAACAGGTTTTTTAAAACGTGTATTGTGTTTAAGGATGTACAAATAGAATCACAAAACACGAGTGTGCATTTTAATGAAAGAGACTAGAAGAAGTCTTTTATTTGACTTTTATTTAACAGCATAACTATACATCAGACACATAATGAAATAAATGAAACAGTTGTATCACAGTAAAAGAACAGGTCAGTTTAAGTAAAGCTAAGATTGAGGTGTCTGTGAACTTTAGACACAGAATAAAAACAGGTTGTATGATCGCAGGCTGTAGCAGAGAGCTCCTGCAGACACACACAGGATTGATTTATAAAGTAAAAGATACCAGTGTTTGAGTCTGAAACAACAAAGCTAAAGAACCAAGAGGAGAAAATAAAACACAGTCATGATTAGTTACAGATTTAAAATGCAATGAACCGTGATAAACAGTGTTCTGAGCATGTAGAGCTTCAGAGGAAGTGTTCATAAAAGCAACAATAATCCAAATAATGTTCATTTGCTCTTTTAAAAAAGTTTCTCACAGACCAGTGTTCAGAAGTATTGTGTCTGATTCTGAAATGAGCCCTGGGACGAGGAGGCTGGAGATGAGCTCACATCTGGAACGCTGTTCTAAAGAAGTCGGACTACAGGGGGCGCTGTCGTCCTACCGTTTCAAGTAAAACTACAAAACCTGTCGAAACCAGCTCCAGACACGAGACTCTGAAGAAGAAGCAAACACTGGCCCAGGTTTCTTTGTGGCATCAAACATAATTTCAGTCTAAAACTAAACCCTAATTTAAGTTTGAGCCGTTTGAATCAGTTTCTAAATGTGGAGTTTAAATAAATACTTGAACAGACGTCCTGGAGCTGACAGGCGGCAGGACAGAATATGTTTGATTTATGTATTCTTAATTTGTCAGGGCCTCAGGCACAGAGTATGTGAGCGGAGCTGAGCGGGAAGAATTTGCGCTCCACGGCTCAAAGTATTTCATAATTACTCAACTCAAGCTCCGCTCTGGGTGTACAATTTTCCGCTCCTCGCTCCCTCCCCCACTCCGACCTTATACGTCTCGCTCCGTTTTTGTTCCAGGGTATTTTTTTATTTAAATACCCTGGAGCGAAATACGCAGTAGCACTAAGAGTCGTGATTGGTAATTGAGCGATAGTGGAGCGTTTCGGAGCGGGAGAAAACCACAACGCTCCAACATTTAAAAAATCCGCTCCTCGCACCTGGCAAAATCACACAACTCCGCTCCTCGCTCCGCTCCCACTCCGCACCGCTCACATACTCTGCTCAGGCACAACAACAGAACAGTTCAAATACCTACTGCAATTGTTACTATTCATTTATTTTAGCCTAAATTCATCATTAATTTAAATACAAATACAAATATAATTTAAAAACAGGTTTGAGACTGTGAAATGTGTTTTAGATTTCATTAAAAGGCACTCCTCGCTGAGATAATGCAGGCTCTGGTGAAGGTGCTTCAGGAAATAAAACTCATTATAAAAAAATAAACTAGTGAAAAATAAAATTTAACTTAATTTCAAATAAAAAACAGAGAGAGGAAAGATATTACAAAAAAGAATGTGTTGATGAAAAAGTGTGATATCATCATTTTTTCTTCAGTGACTCTGGAGGAAGCAGCGGTAAAGGTAACACAGGTAAAGGTAACACAGGTAAAGGTAACGCTCTGTTGTATTAAACATGTTTCTGGTGCAGATGAGAGACTCCTCGCTGTCCGTCAATACCGTGTCGTCCTCAACAACAGCAGCCGCAGAGACCAGAGCAGGACATGACTCAGCGTCTGCGAGCGACAGACGCAGGAATGTAAACACAGCAGCGAGCGAGCGGTTGTCGGTTCAAATCCCTGCTGTGGTGCTCCACCCTGCGACACATTCTTCAGACGCGTGTTGGGAAACAGAGGTGTGCTCAATTTTGTGGTTCTTTAATTTGTTTCCTCAGAGTTCAAACAGGTATCAGTGAAAATAAACAGACACGAACAAAACAAGGGTTTATTTTCTTAAAGAGAAAGAAACACAGGTAGTTTATTGGAGAGAACACAACAACACTGTACTATTAAAGGAAGACTCAAAACAATGATTCTAGATATCAGTTTCTAGAAATATCTCTGTCCACACAGTTCTACTTCAAACCCATAAAAGACCGTTTAGAGTGAAATCTTAAAGAAGGGTGCAGTAGACTTCTGCTGTAACAAAGACAACCTGTAATTATTCTTGTGTAATGATGTGTAATTCATTCTAATGGAGCCACACAAACGTCAGAGACATTTTGTCCATCCACACGTCTCGGGTACATTTGGATTTTTTAAATCTTCAAATAAAAAACTGCCTGAAAACTGTTTGTTTGAATGAAATAGAGGGAAACAGAATTCTTAAAAAAGATTGTAGGAATAATAAATGACACAAACCAAAAAGCACATGGCTAATTTGTAAAAAATAAAATGTGTAGCTTAAGTAAAATATGACTTTTGTTAATATACATCTTGTGTTTTTGCATTTACTGCAACTAATTTGTTTTTGATTTATGACAGCTGCACCTTTTCTCCTGAGGCTAAACGTAATAAAGACAAGAATATCTCACAAACAAAAGTGAAGCAATTAAAAATAACTGCCTTTTACAACTTTAACCAACATTTACAAACCCAAACGTTTTTCAGTTTTCATCAGTGACTCTCCTCCGCCTTGAGACAGACGTATTTACAACAAGAGAGTGTCATCGTTTAATCAAACATCCGAGAGCCCTGACCTCGGGGTCAAACGGCCGCTGATTTAAGGCTCAGGGGTCACAGGAGGAATGGGTGAAAATATCAGCCTTTTTTATTCACAATACACAATTCATCTTCCTCCAAGGACGAGCGGCCGACAGAGAGGCTCTGGACATACGTCAGGAACAGGACAGGGCTCCGTCGGCTCCTGACGCAGGGCGGAGGCGTTAGAGCTGCTCATGTGATCAGACTGAGCCCTAAAGAATCAACTCAATTAATATAAAGAAACAGTTGCTATTTTGGTTTTTAATGTGAATAATAAACCATTATTATTAGTTTGAATTGTGGAAATATTACTTGAAAAGTAAAAGTAAAAGGACTAAACTAAATTAGGACTAAACATGGACTAAACCCAGGCCTAGTTTCCACTGAAAGTGGTTTGGTTCAGTTTGCTTCGGTTCGGTTCAGTTCAGTTCGGTTCAGTTTGGTTCAGTTCGGTTTGGTTCAGTTTGGTTTGGTTCAGTTCGGTTCGGTTCAGTTCGGTTTGGTTCAGTTCGGTTTGGTTCGGTTCAGTTCGGTTCAGTTCGGTTCGGTTCGGTTTGAAGAGGCTTAAATATAAGACACAAACAATGTGTTTCTTTATTTGGGGGCCTTTTCTAAACCAGGAATTTTACCAGGACTTAACCAGACTGCAGTCTTTACCACACACTTGGGACCAGGAACAAAAGTAGTACAGTACTCTTTTTGATAATATAAACTTACCAGTACTTACCTGACGAGGTCTAAAACCAGACTAAACCCAAGGCTAAACCCCACTTAACCAGTACCTAACCAGGATTAAGTCTTAACCAAAAATCACAGCCAAACCAGGACCAAACCACCACCAAAACCTGTCTGGATTAAACCAGGACCAAAACAAGACCAAACCTGGGCCTGAACCAGGACTAGACGAGGGTTTGAGCTGTAAACCTGTATTTCTTTGGTAAAAAGACAGTTTAATTCCAGTAGCCGTCAGTAATGATCTGTTATTGTTCCTGTGGATGAGCTGCTGCAGTGAAAAGCCTCTAAAGTCGGTCTTTGTTTGTGAAGCTGAGACTTTCACTGTTTGGTTTACTCTGATTGTGTTTTTGTTGAGTCACGACTGAATCTCACTAAAACAGAAACTGGCTGCAGCTCGGTTCACGACGAGAGAATAAAACAATGCATGTTTATTATTACACCATTAAGTCTGAGTGGATTTAAATGTGTTCAGGACCAAATCAGAACTTAACCAGACTTCTTTTCCATGAAACTCTGGGTTAAACATAATAAAAAATACATTAGCTTTGGACTAAACAGTTCCAGAGGCAGTTCCAAGGCGTTTTATGATTAAAGACGGACTGAGTAAACGCCCAGAACATCCCAGTGTGTGTTAGAAACAAAGCACAGACTGTTTGTTGTCGGCTGCTCCCTGTCATTCACCTGTGAGGGGGCGGGGCTAATGACACAGGTAAAAGGTGAGTGAAAGGTGACGGGGCAGACTCGGTGGCACCCGGCGACAGATGACATCACGGGAGAATAAATAATGGCTGTCCACAGATAATAAAGACGAGAGATCACAAGTCCAACGCCATTTTTATCCACGTAAACTAAAGTAAACCAGGTCTAAACCAGGACTAGGACCAGGTTTTTATATACCTAGGCTTTGGGCCAAACCTGGACTAGACCCTGGACTGAACAATCACTGAACTAGGACTGAAACCATGGCTAAACTAGGTCTAAACAAGGACTCATTCAAGACTCAAATCAGGACCGAACCCAAGTCTAAACTTGGACTAAAACCAGGACTAAACCAGCACAAGGCCATAATTAGACCATGACTAACCCAACTCACTGATTCTAGGACTAAACAAGGACTAAACCAATACCATTAACAGGACTAAACCAGGATTTATCCCAGTCGAAACCTTGACTTAACCCAAGACTAAAACCAGGACTAAACCAGTCAGACCAGGACTAAAACTAAAACTAACCCATAAGCCTGGACTAAAGCAGCTCTTCTGTTGTTGTGTAACGTTACTGTTGTAACTGTTACTCACCTCAGTGCCGCGTCTAAGTCAGACTTCTGTGGTTTTACCTGACGAGAATCCAGAGCTATTTTTATATTTTAGAAGAGGAAGATGAAGAAAAGCAGAAACAATGACTTGAACAGTTTCCGTCTCTTTCTAAATATTGAGCCGTATTTGTAATTCTGTTTCTTATAAACTGCAGTGAGTCATGTTCAGATGGTTTTGTTTTGCAGAAATATTAAAGTCTAGATGATATCCTTTGGACTTGTTTAGCCAGGTTAAAACATGTTGGCAACAGCATTAACTTCGTCATACATTACATTTTAAACTTTTTAAAAATGTTCCTCCAGGATCACTTCCCATGAATCTGGCATTGTATTTGGTTTTGATCCTTGAAATTCAGTTCTTAGTCATGATCTGATGAGAGACAGAATAATGCAGGATTAGTTTGTATTTTCGTCTGTAAACCGTCTCAAATCCTCGGGAGTTGAATGAATGTTGTTTCTAATTACAGACTCCGAGCCTCTACAGCAGCATAACCGTCTCTGATTAACGGTAAAAGTGTGTGATTAAAGGTGATAATGAGTGGTTTGTTGCAGTCGTTCAGGTTCAGAGATGAATGAGGGAGACGTGTTAACAGGTTTAAATAAGACTGTGTGTCCTCAGGGAATTGTGGGAAAAAAAGACATGGAAATAGAATTAGCTGCTGTTTCCACTTGTAGGTCTCACTCTGCAGAACGACGTTGTGTAATGAACCGGTTCTGACAGTTCTTTTCCATCTCGTCTGTGATTTATGTGACACTGGAACATTAAGTAAAAGTAAAATACAGTCGATATTAATTCAGGAATATAAATCTGAAATGAACCTGCCGCATCTAGAACAGACCTGAATAGTTTGGAAAACATCTCGTGATACAGAGGACAGATCTGTGTCGAGGTTTCTGAAGCAGCTGATGACAGAAAAATAAGACGATGCTGGTGATGATGAGTAAATCACCAATTCCATATCTACAGAGAGAAAACACATATTTCATATTTTATGTCTGTTCCAAAAATAGATCCCATCCCACACAGTTTTGTGTTCTTTTACATCTTCCTGTTTCATTTTGTCTCTTGACTTACCCGTCTTTTCAGATTGACTTCCTTGACTTTAGAGATGCATATTTAAGACCTGATGTGAACGTGCAGATGATGTGTTTATGGTCCGGGACAGAACAGCGCTGAAAGAGAGCGTGGCTTCAACACAGAAGGACCAATCCTGGTTTGAGAGAGGAGTTAGGGAGGGTGTGTTGAAAGCACTGTAGAAGTCCATGACCACCTGAAGGAGGCAGTTATGCTAAAGGTTCAGAGGAGAATCCAAAATGACAGACACGGCTGAGGTCAGAGTATTGAGTGTAAACAGAGCCGTCCTGAGTGAGTTTCCGGTTCGCTGCGAGAGGAAGAGGATCTGTCACTGAGTCCGGCGTAAACAGTATTTAGTCTGAGGCCTGGAGTCTTTTATCTGTGTGTGTTATTATGAGTCCAGGTGTTAGTCCGCCCCGAGATCTCAGGACACACTCTGACTTCAAACAGGGTCTACTCTTCTTCTTCTCCTTCTTCTTCTCCTTCTTCTTCTTCTCCTTCTTCTTCTTCTGATGATGATGATGATGATGATGATGATGATGATAAAAAGACAACAGAGACAAGAAAAGGAGAAAAGTGAATGAAAAAGAAGAGATAAGAAAGGCGTTAAAAGGAAAGCAAGAGAAAATGAAACAAAGGGAGGGAGACAGGAACAATCACAGAAGGCAGTAAGACTACGGAATAGATTCTTAGTCACAGTTTTAGAAGTGTCCATTGTCCAACACTACACACAATAAAAAATATCTCTGTCTCCTCTGCTGGACTGCAGTTCTAAACTCATCTAGACCTAGTCCAGCTCATCTAGACCTGGACTAAACCTGGACTAGATCTAGTGCGGCTCATCTAGAGCTGGACTAGATCTGGACTACATCTAGTCCAGCTCATCTAGACCTGGACTAGAGCTGGACTAGACCTAGTCCAGCTCATCTAGACCTGGACTACACCTGGACTAGAACTAGCCCAGCTCATCTAGACCTGGACTACACCTGGACTAGACCTAGTCCAGCTCATCTAGACCTGGACTAGACCTAGTGCGCCTCATCTAGACCTGGACTAGACCTAGTCCAGCTCATCTAGACCTGGACTAGACCTAGTGCGGCTCATCTACACCTGGACTAGATCTAGTCCAGCTCATCTAGACCTGGACTAGACCTGGACTAGACCTAGTCCAGCCCATCTAGACCTGGACTAGACCTAGTGCGGCTCATCTAGACCTGGACTAGATCTAGTCCAGCTCATCTAGACCTGGACTAGACCTGGACTAGACCTAGTCCAGCCCATCTAGACCTGGACTAGACCTGGACTAGACCTAGTCCAGCTCATCTAGACCTGGACTACACCTGGACTAGATCTAGCCCAGCTCATCTAGACCTGGACTACACCTGGACTAGACCTAGTCCAGCTCATCTAGACCTGGACTAGACCTGGACAAGACCTACTCCGGCTCATCTAGACCTGGACTAGACCTAGTCCAGCTCATCTAGACCTGGACTAGACCTGGACTAGACCTAGTCCAGCTCATCTAGACCTGGACTAGACCTGGACAAGACCTACTCCGGCTCATCTAGACCTGGACTAGACCTAGTGCTCATGACCTGGACTAGACCTGGACTAGACCTAGTGCGGCTCATCTAGACCTGGACTAGACCTGGACTAGACCTAGTCCAGCTCATCTAGACCTGGACTAGACCTAGTGTGCCTCATCTAGACCTGGACTAGACCTGGACTAGACCTAGTCCAGCTCATCTAGACCTGGACTAGACCTAGTCTCTCATCTGACCTGGACTAGACCTAGTGTGGCTCATCTAGACCTGGACTAGACCTGGACTAGACCTAGTGCGGCTCATCTAGACATGGACTAGATCTAGTGCGGCTCATCTAGACCTGGACTAGACCTGGACTAGACCTAGTGCGGCTCATCTAGACATGGACTAGATCTAGCTAGTGCGGCTCATCTAGACCTGGACTAGACCTGGACTAGACCTAGTGCGGCTCATCTAGACCTGGACTAGACCTAGTGTGGCTCATCTAGACCTGGACTAGACCTGGACTAGACCTAGTGCGGCTCATCTAGACCTGACTAGACCTGGACTAGACCTAGTGCGGCTCATCTAGACCTGGACTAGACCTGGACTAGACCTAGTGCGGCTCATCTAGACCTGGACTAGACCTGGACTAGACCTGGTCCAGCTCATCTAGACCTGGACTAGACCTGGACTAGACCTACTCCGGCTCATCTAGACCTGGACTAGACCTAGTCCAGCTCATCTAGACCTGGACTAGACCTGGACAAGACCTACTCCGGCTCATCTAGACCTGGACTAGACCTAGTGCGGCTCATCTAGACCTGGACTAGACCTGGACTAGACCTAGTCCAGCTCATCTAGACCTGGACTAGACACTTGGACTAGACCTAGTGCGGCTCATCTAGACCTGGACTAGACACTTGGACTAGACCTAGTGCGGCTCATCTAGACCTGGACTAGACCTGGACTAGACCTAGTCCAGCTCATCTAGACCTGGACTAGACCTGGACTAGACCTAGTGTGGCTCACCTAGACCTGGACTAGACCTAGTGTGGCTCATCTAGACCTGGACTAGACCTAGTCCAGCTCATCTAGACCTGGACTAGACCTGGACTAGACCTAGTGCGGCTCATCTAGACCTGGACTAGACCTGGACTAGATCTAGTGCGGCTCATCTAGACCTGGACTAGACCTGGACTAGACCTAGTGCGGCTCATCTAGACCTGGACTAGACCTAGTGCGGCTCATTTAGACCTGGACTAGACCTAGTGCGGCTCATTTAGACCTGGACTAGACCTGGACTAGACCTAGTGCGGCTCATCTAGACCTGGACTAGACCTAGTGCGGCTCATCTAGACCTGGACTAGACCTAGTGCGGCTCATTTAGACCTGGACTAGACCTAGTACGGCTCATCTAGACCTGGACTAGACCTGGACTAGACCTGGACTAGACCTAGTGTGGCTCATCTAGACCTGGACTAGACCTAGTGTGGCTCATCTAGACCTGGACTAGACCTGGACTAGACCT
The DNA here is from genome assembly GCA_024416835.2 of Perccottus glenii. Taxonomy (NCBI): domain Eukaryota; kingdom Metazoa; phylum Chordata; class Actinopteri; order Gobiiformes; family Odontobutidae; genus Perccottus; species Perccottus glenii. The sequence goes on from CM044551.2 coordinate 2,091,669, forward strand.
ACTCCAGCTCATCTAGACCTGGACTAGACCTAGTGCGGCTCATCTAGACCTGGACTAGACCTAGTGCGGCTCATTTAGACCTGGACTAGACCTAGTCCAGCTCATCTAGACCTGGACTAGACCTGGACTAGACCTGGACTAGACCTACTCCAGCTCATCTAGACCTGGACTAGATCTAGGAAATAATGGCGTCCATGTTGGATGGACAGGTCTCTCTGGAGTTGTAATTGTGTGGGAGTACAGTCTACACCCGTCACACTCTGTGCTGTTGAGAAACTCCTCTGAGGTCTGCACTGAGATGTGTCTGTGGAGGGTCTGGCTGTGTGCCTCTCCTTTCGCTTTAAAACCACCGTCTGCGTTTCCACACGATAACAATGAGCCGCTAATTACTGCTAAAACACAGCTAATTCAGGGCTAAAGCGCGGCTGAAGACATGAGCTGAACACAATGTGAGTCAGGCTCAGACAGACTCAGGAGAAAGCACCAGGATTAACCACACTCTGACATGTTTTCATATCTTCACAAAGACATTAGTGATACATCGTAAAGCTGCTTTTAACAAGGCAAGAGCTCGTTCTGAAAATGACACTTTGCTGGTGTTTGGTTTACGCACTGAAAAAAAAAACACTCTAGAGAAAGGTTTTCAGCTTGTATTCTTTCAAAAGTCCAGTGTCTGCTACAGGTCACTTCTTAAATGTGCAGCAAATGGACACGACCACTTGGTCTAGTATTTCCTCCTAAAGTCTCTGAGAGCAGCAAACAGATCCAGACGGGGATCACTACAGGTGACTCAAGAGGACTGCCCAGAGAAAAAAGGCTTTTTAAATACTCTTTACTATTCAGGCCGTATACTCACTGAAGGTCTAAAAAAGTGCAAATGCGGAATTTCAATCGGCTCCCATAAAAGTCCTGTAAATACTCTGTAATGTATATTTATGTTAATGTTTTGTATGATCTGTGTTAAGTCTCAGTATTCTGTTTTACTCTCCTCGTTTCAGGGCAACTATCGAAATCTATTAAGGCTGTTATTTAACTTATTTTCAGGATCCATATTTTGGAGCAAAAAGTTACAACAAAAGTGTTGCTTAAACAAGTTGTGTTTTTTAAAAGTACCTTTAACCAGCTACTTTTTCTCAACCAGGTCTTGTTTTGTCTGATCATTTCCATAAAACGTTCTAAAACACAACATTTACAGGATTTATCTTAGTGGAAAACTAAACTTAATACAACTTAAAGCAGGTTCAGTAGAACTTTATTTTAATCTGGTAAAACATTTAATCCTTTTTGGTAAAACTGGACTCATAAAGCTGCACATGAGCATAAATTAGGTACGTTATGGAGAGTTCAAGTTTGAAAATCACATATTCAACATAAATGTCACAGTTTTAAGCTTTTCTACAACGTGGCAGTTGTGGAAATTGGCTCAAAGTCTGAGGAAGGAAAAAAAGGAAATAGGAAAAAGGGAAGGAAATATGTTTTTGTGGATAATGTGTTAAAGTGTCCTGGTGAGACACAGGTCTTTGAACACACCTCAGAGTGAAGAGTGAGGAGTGTGACGTGAACAGAAACAAAGCCAGGATCAAACACAGACATAAGCTGGCCCCACACACACAGGAACAAGTCTGCACCTGCTTTTATCATTACATCATGTGATTTAATAAAGACTCGTAGCTACAGCTCAGGCTAAATACAACAAAGCTGCAAAAACCCCACTGTAATATTTTCCCCAGTTATTTAGGGATCAGAGTCAATTGGTTAAAAGCAGAACGTAGCAGCAACAAAAGCAGGTCAGGAAAAAGAGAAGCCTCGTGCTGCTGTCACACTTTGTCCACAACACTCACTCAATGACCAACCGCACACAAACCTCGCCGAACACGAGGCCAACACACGCAGAAAAAAAAGGAAACACGTCGTCAGTGTGATGTTTGGACAGAAAAGTGGAAGGTAATGTCTCCGTGGCCCCCTTCAGACTTTTAATCTCTTCTGTTCTGAACACATAAAGTCCTCATTTCCACTTTTTCTTTTGTGAATTAAAGCCATCTATTCTCTGTCTCCACTGCATTAAACAGGAGCAGGACAGAGACAGGGAAAGATGGGAATAAGCAGGAACACTCTTCTTCTACTGTTTACTGCAGCAGCCTCACAGAAGAAGAAGAAGAAGAAGAACCGATTATCACACAAACACACATCATAAAAAACATAAATCATCACTACACTCCAGGATTGATCCACTTCTTCATTTTCTTATTACAAACCGAGCCAAACCGAGCCAAACCGAGCAAAACCGAGCTGACCTGTAAGGTACGTCCAGCTTCAAGTGCCAGGTCGGCTTTGTTTTTTCTTTATTTTGGCATTTATACTCAGTCTCTGGTTGAATCAACAAACAAAACCCCAGAAAATCTGACCCACTGCATTCTGCTGTATACACCAACACATGAATAATATCACAGACAAGTGTTTTAGACTAAACTGTAGAGAACGGACCCTTTTGGTTAATGGAGCAGTAGGTTTTATTATAAATTGTTCTGTGTTGCTTCATTGATTTTCAGCGCGCGGTGGAGATACTTAAGTATCTTCCACTAATCTGTTCAAAAACCTGCAGTATTTAGCTCTTTGTCCCAAACACAAGTCCAGCTGCGTGTTGGGTTTTGTTTGTCCAAATGAGATAAATGCCTTTGGTTTTCATGTGTTTAGTGGTGAACAGTAGAAAAGGCCCACAGCCTCGAATCAGACGGAGGCAGTGGAGGAGAAACCAGGACCACCTCCAGTTTGTGTTGAGAGACTTTGAATGAGAGGCTCTGACTCTGTTTTCTGTTTGTTTAAAAAGGAAAGACAAATGACGGCAGCCGATGGAAAGTCACACATTAAAGAGCTTTTGGGTTCTGCCGCAGTTGAAACAGCTCCTTTAGCTGAAGGAACAGACACTGTTCTAACCTTATTTGCAACCAGTTGTTATATTAATTATGTTTAAAGCATCTACTGAACAACATGGACCATCCCCTGCATTGGGTTTTTGAACAACAGAGATCAGTCCACTGCCATAAAACTGTTCCATCAACCAGTCTGTGGAAGAAGAGTGAATAATAAATGTCCCATATACTCTATATATATACTTTAATACTAATCCTATGTATAAGGTCTAATAGATTGATTTAATACATGGGGAGATGTATATGTGCGTGTGAACATTTATTTTTCTGTCCATCATTTTGAGAAGTGGCTTCATTGTTTCCTCTGTCCTTCCTCAGGGCCTGGTTACAGACATAAGACACAACCACCACAAAAACCAAAAGGACTGTTCTGATATGTGCAACATATCACTGGAAATCAACCAAAAAGAAAGCACATTCATATCATTAGACATTTATGTCCATCGCAGCCGAGGAGCCGGTAAACACTAACACGATGGGTCTTTTTTTACCTTTGCATATCAAGTGTGGTCCCTGGAAGTGGTCCCTCAGTGGAAGAAATGGGATTAGGCCTAAAAAACAATAAGCCAAGAAAAAAGTGTTGAAAGAACCCATTAAGTATTTATGCAGAGAATTGTAATATTGTGAGTTCTTCTCTGTTTGTCGTAGTTCAGAGGCACTTATATTTTTCTCTCATCTTCTTTAAAGCCACCTTTTCTTATCTTCCCGTCCACATGTCGGCGTCTGTCAGCTGACTCGAGTGTTAGCGCCTGACTCACTCTCAGACGGGGCCCATGTGGAAGTGACTGTCCTGAATCCACACCGGGACTTTCCACCGCTCAAGCCTTCCTCCTTTTTCCCTCAAAATACTCTCCTCCTTCTGCTTGTGCTCAGACGGGAAATGCATCTTTTGTTGTTGGTCTTTAAAAAAAGAAAATCTGTCGTTCCTTTTGTCTGGAAACAATCAAACACAAGGCATGGATCAAACGTAGGGCTTTGTTTTCTGCAGTGATTCATTTGCAAAAGTTCCCCATTTTTCCGCGAACTCTCCGCAGAAATTGATAAATCTTTTTTTGTCTGTTCTCTCCATGCTTTCCTCCTTCTGTTTTCCGTATGCACATTCTTGTATCCTGTATATACGGCTGTATTTCTGCAATATAACGTATTGCATCTGCATTTTAATGGATTTTAATGTAAAAAAAGCCCATAATTGTTTTTAAATTCAGAGGAAATGCATTCAAAACTGGTTTATTTTCCTCGTGTCAAGTTTTGTCATTAGAGATGTTCTAATTTAAAATGAAGTAGGCCTATTCTACATTAAACGTCTTATTTATTCAACGTCAGACTCACAGGTAAAATATGTGCTGTATATTCTCTGTTTCTATCCACGGAAGATAAGGCCAGACACAGCTGCTTTGATCTTAAACGCAGCCAGAAGTCCTGGCTACGCGTTTTTAGAACAAACCTAACGAACCAGAAAAATGTCTCAGTATTTTCTTTTTTTTTTTCTTTTTTTAGACAATCACAATCTGAAAAGTTCCACTGGAGCCTCATTGACGTGACTCCACTCGACTCGCTCCAGCTCTTCCACGTGCCACAAACTAAACCGAGCTAAAAGGAGCAAAAGATTATCACTAGAGCTTCTCTGATCAGATAAAGAAAGGCAGAAGACCAGAGGCCAGCAAAAAGAAAATACCATGAGTCCTACAGTTCATTGCAGCAACAGGCGATACACGAGCCCCAAGCCTCTGTGAGACATGCCTGAGCTGCTCCAACGACGCCATCAAAACGTCTTTGCCAAACAGAAACAAACCACCCTTTAGGACGAACAGGATGAGCGGTTATGTGTTCATGTTTCTCGCTGTAAGAGCAGGAGGATGTTCAGCTTGATTCCAGCGTAACGAGCATTACAGTTAATCCAGAGGCATCAAAATAAAAGTGTGCATGACAAGGCTGGACGTTCATGTTGTTTAAAGGGACCCAAGTCTGGAGAGGATCCTGAGTCAGTCATGGCCACCATTCATTCTTAGGTTGCTCATTAGTGCATTAGCTTTCTGGTTTTATGTCTGTGTCATGTGGCCCATTGAGCCTTTACCTTTAAGTTAAAATGGGTAATAATGAATAAAAAATAGTGAAATGTTTGGGTCCAACAAGAATGACACAAAATGAAAGTACACATCACAGGGTTTAACTGAGCTGTTGTCCTGGTCTCGTCCTGTTTCCTGTCACTCTGTGTTTTCTCTCAAAGTGCATCTTTTGTCTCAGAACAAACCGAGAATGAAACCAGCTCACTCTCATCAGACAGAGCTCTATTGTTCTGAAACATGTTTGAAATAAAGGTTTTCCTCCTGGAGCCAGAGCCTCTGCTGTGATCTCTGTTCGTCCACAACAACTCTGTCCCAAAGAGACTCCGGTGGCTCGTTGTTTTTCAGTTGCTCTGGATTTCTGGTGCTACTTACCGGCCATTATCCAACCACTTTCACTAAAATAAAACGCATGTGAAAGTAAAATCCTTACTAGTTAGGAGCAGTAAATAAGAGGACAGCAGACTTAAGAGCCACTTCTGGAAATTTCTCTGAGTCTGCACATTTGCATTCATTGTGTGTTTGCATGACTTTGATAATATGTACTGTATGATGATGATATAAGGTCTGGTCTTTCCCAGACCTCAGTGGCTAGGTTTTAGGGGAAACTTGAAAAACTTAAAAAAAAACTCCAAAGGTTACTTTCAATTTTAGAGGTGTATCGATACAAAAAACTCACATTCGAACAAGGTTGGCACACAAATCTCGACTAATCCACTTGTCTTTGCTCGTTATTGTTTTTGACGGAGAAGGAAAAATGGCTTCATGTTGAGCACATATAGTTTATGGAGAAGAAATAAAACAATAATGCTTAGTACCTTATATTTGAATCTATGTACTGGCATCAGTTCAATGTACAAAATATTTTTTTAAATCTTTTCTTGTGCTTGTTGTTCTCTGACTGTGCTGCAGAGGAGAGAGAGCAAACCAGACAGAAGATGTAGATCTACCTCATGATGATTTACTATTTAAATGATTACTGTATGTAATTATTATATTTTGAATGTTATACACTCTGTAGCTTTAATGTTGATTTAAGAGCATCAAGAGCAGGTTTAAAGCAGCAGTCTGTGAGACTCTGATGATTAGACTTGCAGATAATAAAACTGAGAGACAGAAGTTTGTGTCACACTGGAAATGAAGAAAAAGGAGTTTTGAAACTTGGTTTTGAAAACTGGTTTCCCGGTGTAGCTCGCAGATTGACGGGAACTGCTCGAAAAATAGAAGTTCAACCTGGCCGATAGCATGGCGTCTCGTGTGAACAGTCAGACTGATTATAATAGAAAGAGTACAAGAGTTAGACTCAACACTGCAGTAAAAATCTCCTCTAACTCTGTCTCCTTCAAACACTGACCTCCTTGAGTCTGGACCTGGTCTAAGACCGGACTAACTCTGTCTCCTTCAAACACTGACCTCCGTGAGTCTGGACCTGGTCTAAGACCGGACTAACTCTGTCTCCTTCAAACACTGACCTCCGTGAGTCTGGACCTGGTCTAAGACCGGACTAACTCTGTCTCCTTCAAACACTGACCTCCGTGAGTCTGGACCTGGTCTAAGACCGGACTAACTCTGTCTCCTTCAAACACTGACCTCCGTGAGTCTGGACATGGTCTAAGTCTGGACTAACTCTGTCTTCTTCAAACACTGACCTCCGTGAGTCTGGACCTGGTCTAAGTCTGGTCCTCGTCTGTTGGGTATTTAACAGTTCCTTGTATCTATTACTTTCTAGATATTCCAGTTTATCAAACTCTGGTCATGGTTGTAAAATAAAATGTATAGGTTTTATTTCAGATGCCCTTCCTGACCTTAAGGGATTTAAGACCAACCACTTCACCAATACCGAACAAGATTTAACTAAATGACTTCACCACTTATTTTCTGATTATTAATTGCGTTTGGTAAAGTGTGTCGTTCTGTGCTTCCTGTCTGTCTGTCTGTCTGTCTGTCTGTCTGTCTGCTCTCAGCCCATCGTTTATCTCTTGTCTGTGGATCGCGCTTCAGCGTCTGGTCTCCGTGTGTGGTCCCTGGTCCAGCTCCGATCTAGGCTCTGGTCTGGCGGTGTTTTCTGTAGACGAGGGTCTCCCTCCGCCGTGTGATGAAAAAGGCTGGGGGGCGGTCACTTCCTGGCCTCCCACTCGCTCATAAAGAACACAACCTGCCCACAAACCAGAAAAACCATCCAACACCAGCCTCCAGCGAGTGGCCGGATCCACGTCTAACCAAAATCCCCTCCAAAGAAAGAGAAAAGAGAATTTAGACCCAGCCACAACTGGGCACTCAGGACACAGACTTAGATCATTGTCTTCATGATCTTTTTCTTTTTGGGGATATTCAATGGCTGAGGTTATTGGTGAACAAGCATCAAAAAGTAAATATTGTTGGAACTGCTTTATTTGCCACAAAGTCTTATCTTGCATTGTTTTGGCCAAGACCTTAAAGCATTTACAGGTAAATGCTCAAACATGAAATGACAGAAAGTGCAGCAGGTGTGACGTCAGCAACAAAAACTGACCATTCTCTGTTGCTCAGACTGAGACCAGAGAGAGGACAGACTGAGACCAGAGAGAGGACAGACCAAGTCCAGAGAGAGAAGACAGACTGAGACCAGAGAGAGAACAGAGCGAGTCCAGAGAGAGAGGACAGACTGAGACCAGAGAGAGGACAGACTGAGACCAGAGAGAGAACAGACCGAGTCCAGAGAGAGGACAGACTGAGTCCAGAGAGAGGACAGACTGAGACCAGAGAGAGGACAGGTCGAGTCCAGAGAGAGGACAGGTCGAGTCCAGAGAGAAGACAGACTGAGTCCAGAGAGAGAGGACAGACTGAGACCAGAGAGAGAACAGAGCGAGTCCAGAGAGAGAGGACAGACTGAGACCAGAGAGGACAGACTGAGACCAGAGAGAGGACAGACTGAGACCAGAGAGAGAACAGACCGAGTCCAGAGAGAGGACAGACTGAGTCCAGAGAGAGGACAGACTGAGACCAGAGAGAGGACAGGTCGAGTCCAGAGAGAGGACAGGTCGAGTCCAGAGAGAAGACAGACTGAGTCCAGAGAGAGGACAGACTGAGACCAGAGAGAAGACAGACTGAGACCAGAGAGAGGACAGACTGAGACCAGAGAGAAGACAGACTGAGACCAGAGAGAGGACAGGCCGAGCCCAGAGAGAGGACAGACTGAGTCCAGAGAGAAGACAGGTCGAGACCAGAGAGAGGACAGACCGAGTCCAGAGAGAGGACAGGCTGAGTCCAGAGAGAGAACAGACTGAGACCAGCGAGAGGACAGACTGAGACCAGAGAGAGGACAGACTGAGACCAGAGAGAGGACAGACTGAGACCAGAGAGAGGACAGACTGAGACCAGAGAGGACAGACCGAGTCCAGAGAGAGAGGACAGACTGAGACCAGAGAGAAGACAGACTGAGACCAGAGAGAGGACAGACTGAGACCAGAGAGAAGACAGACTGAGACCAGAGAGAGGACAGGCCGAGACCAGAGAGAGGACAGACTGAGTCCAGAGAGAAGACAGGTCGAGACCAGAGAGAGGACAGACTGAGACCAGAGAGGACAGACCGAGTCCAGAGAGAGGACAGACTGAGACCAGAGAGAGGACAGACTGAGACCAGAGAGAGGACAGACTGAGACCAGAGAGAGGACAGACTGAGACCAGAGAGAGGACAGACTGAGACCAGAGAGAGGACAGACTGAGTCCAGAGAGAGAGGACAGACTGAGACCAGAGAGAGGACAGACTGAGTCCAGAGAGAGGACAGACTGAGACCAGAGAGAGGACAGACTGAGACCAGAGAGAAGACAGACTGAGACCAGAGAGAAGACAGACTGAGACCAGAGAGAGGACAGGCCGAGACCAGAGAGAGGACAGACTGAGTCCAGAGAGAAGACAGGTCGAGACCAGAGAGAGGACAGACTGAGACCAGAGAGGACAGACCGAGTCCAGAGAGAGGACAGACTGAGACCAGAGAGGACAGACCGAGTCCAGAGAGAAGACAGACCGAGACCAGAGAGAGGACATACTGAGACCAGAGAGAGGACAGACTGAGTCCAGAGAGAAGACAGGTCGAGACCAGAGAGAGGACAGACTGAGACCAGAGAGAGGACAGACTGAGACCAGAGAGAGGACAGACTGAGTCCAGAGAGAAGACAGGTCGAGACCAGAGAGAGGACAGACTGAGACCAGAGAGAGGACAGACTGAGACCAGAGAGAGGACATACTGAGACCAGAGAGAGGACATACTGAGACCAGAGAGAGGACATACTGAGTCCAGCGAGAGGACAGACTGAGACCAGAGAGAGGACAGACTGAGACCAGAGAGAGGACAGACTGAGACCAGAGAGAGGACAGACTGAGTCCAGAGAGAGGACAGACTGAGACCAGAGAGAGGACAGACTGAGACCAGAGAGAGGACAGACTGAGACCAGAGAGAGGACAGGTCGAGTCCAGAGAGAGGACAGACCGAGACCAGAGAGAGGACAGACTGAGTCCAGAGAGAGGACAGACTGAGACCAGAGAGAGGACAGACCGAGACCAGAGAGAAGACAGACTGAGTCCAGAGAGAAGACAGGTCGAGACCAGAGAGAAGACAGACTGAGACCAGAGAGAGGACAGACTGAGACCAGAGAGAGGACAGGTCGAGTCCAGAGAGAGGACAGACCGAGACCAGAGAGAGGACAGACTGAGTCCAGAGAGAGGACAGACCGAGACCAGAGAGAAGACAGACCGAGTCCAGAGAGAGGACAGGCTGAGTCCAGAGAGAGGACAGACCGAGACCAGAGAGAGGACAGGTCGAGTCCAGAGAGAGGACAGACCGAGACCAGAGAGAGGACAGACTGAGTCCAGAGAGAGGACAGACCGAGACCAGAGAGAAGACAGACTGAGACCAGAGAGAGGACAGACTGAGACCAGAGAGAGAACACACTGAGACCAGAGAGAGGACAGGCCGAGACCAGAGAGAGGACAGACTGAGTCCAGAGAGAAGACAGGTCGAGACCAGAGAGAGGACAGACCGAGTCCAGAGAGAGGACAGGCTGAGTCCAGAGAGAGGACAGACTGAGACCAGAGAGAGGACAGGTCGAGTCCGGAGAGAGGACAGACCGAGACCAGAGAGAGAACAGACCGAGTCCGGAGAGAGGACAGACCGAGACCAGAGAGAGGACAGACTGAGACCAGAGAGAAGACAGACTAAGTCCAGAGAGAGGACAGACCGAGACCAGAGAGAAGACAGACTGAGTCCAGAGAGAGGACAGACCGAGACCAGAGAGAGGACAGACTGAGTCCAGAGAGAGGACAGACCGAGACCAGAGAGAAGACAGACTGAGACCAGAGAGAAGACAGGCCGAGACCAGAGAGAGGACAGACCGAGTCCAGAGAGAGGACAGACTGAGACCAGAGAGAAGACAGACTGAGTCCGGAGAGAGGACAGACTGAGACCAGAGAGAGGACAGACTGAGACCAGAGAGAAGACAGACTGAGACCAGAGAGAGGACAGACTGAGACCAGAGAGACGACAGGCCGAGACCAGAGAGAGAGGACAGACTGAGACCAGAGAGAGGACAGACTGAGACCAGAGAGAGGACAGACTGAGACCAGAGAGAGGACAGACCGAGTCCAGAGAGAGAGGACAGACTGAGACCAGAGAGAAGACAGACTGAGACCAGAGAGAGAGGACAGACTGAGACCAGAGAGAAGACAGACTGAGTCCGGAGAGAGGACAGACTGAGACCAGAGAGAGGACAGACTGAGACCAGAGAGAGAGGACAGACTGAGACCAGAGAGAGGACAGAAAGGACAAAAACCCTGGCTAATCACTGAGCTTCTTTATTAAACAAAGTGATGGTTGTTAAAATAAAAGCCTCCAAAAAACTTCGAACTCAACTTTGAATAAGAATAAGAATATCGTAGAAATGCAGTGATCTATATGTTTGGTGTACAGTTTTCTAAAACCCTCCTCACTTCTGTTTAAACCTCTCTGAACTGGAGCCCACACAGTGCTCTCTGCTCCTTCTCTCAGAGTAAACAGCGGTGGCTCAATGACAGACGACAAGACCTTCAGACACACACAACACTCTGAGACATACACATGCCACCCGCCGAGACGTCCGCCCGCCTGCGAGCGTTTAAGGGGTATTTTCCACACTGATCTGGCAACCACAACGGCCGCGTGGAGAGAGGAGAAAGCCCTGAGTGATCGACATGTGGTGTAAAGCATAACGAGGCCCACTTCTGCTTTTTTATGTCAGATTACAAAACAGACATCGTGTGAGGAGCACAAAATCACTCTCACATGGCTCAGTGTTTGTCTGTAAGCGACGAAAAGACCACGATAAAAACATGAGGTCCAGATCTAAGGCTGACATCTGCAACACAATACGTATGATTTTCAAAGTGAGGACATAATGGAGACAGAGAATACTCCATTCATGCTGCTATAATAGGCCTACCACTATTCAGCTCAGTGCACTTAACTTTTTAGACTGCACTGGAAAACAATTTAAAGGAGCAATATATTGTAGCATAGTGACATTAGTCTTTAAACGGTACACAACATGGGCAAGTTTGACCTTCTGCAGAAACATATTCAGATGTAATTTGACTTAAACCATAAAAGAGCTGCAATAATCCAGTTTTATTTATTAATAGAAGAGTTGTTGAATTAAACACTTAAGCTAATTTATGTTTATATCACTTATTAAAGAAGTGTTATTAAAGAATTGTGTTATCAGCAGAGTTTTATTTACATGAACGCCGGAGTCACGTGACTATTGTCTGCAGAAAACGGTCGTGTAGTGTCCAAAATTAATCTAGATTTAGTCAGAAAATAGAAAAGACAGCCTGATAAAGGATTCACTCAGAGCTGTGAACATAGCTGCTCTGATTAAAACTGGCATAGAGGATTGGAGCTAAAAAGACGTATCTGAGAATAAAATGTTTTAATTTTGAGTTTTCTTGTTTTGTACGAGTGACAGATTTTGGAAAGCGGTCCACACTGGTGGGACCAAATGTAAGTCATGACCATAAGGTTAGGATAAAGTGTTTACAGGTATACTTCCAGACACTTTTGATCCACAAGAGACATTCTCACATCACCAGGATTTATTCACTACTCTAAGAATAATGCATACCGATCATTGAAATCTGACTTGTACATGTTCGACCGGTGGCAGCTGCAGACCACACAGCACGAGCTGTTTAAATGTCATATGTATATTGTTGTTCTTAATACACACCCATACACTGTCATTTCCTCCAGAAGAGCTCGGAGCACAGCCGAGTGTGGCACAGACAGAGCAGTAAACACAGGAACAATCACAGGAGTCACCACAGTGGTTATCACAATGAGCTCCATATGACCCAGTCGCTCTCACGTGAGACTCTCCATAGACCTCCACTTCTGTCCCGCTGTGACATGAAGGATGTACACTGTGTGCACAATTATTAAGCAAGTGAATATTTTGACCATATCATCAATTTATCCATAATTTCCAACTCCAAGCTGTTTAAACTTGAATCCTTATTGGATTTAATACATATCAGCTGATGTGTATTTGTGTAACGAGGGAGGGTGTGGCCTAAGAATATCAACACCTTATATCAAGGTGTGCATAATTATTAGACAGATTCTTCTCTTTAGAAAAAATGGCCCAAAAAAAAGATTTAACTTACTCTGAAAAGTCAAATGTTGTAAAAAGTCTTTCATCAGGATGCAGCACTCTTGAAATATCCAAGATATTGGGGCGTGATCACAGAACCATCAAACGTTTTGTAGCCAATAGGGTCCCAAGAAACGTGTCGAGAAGAAAAGACCAAAGATTTGCGAAGAATCAAACGTGAAGCTACCAGGAACCCATTATCCTCAAGGGCTGCCATATTCCACAACTGCAACCTCCTGGAGTGTCAAGAAGTACCAGGTGTTCAGTTCTCAGAGACATGGCCGAGGTAAAAGACTGAAACCAACCACCTCTGAACATGACATAAGTTGAAACGTCAAAAATGGGCCAAGAAACATCTGAAGACAGATTTTTCAAAGGTTTTGTGACTGATGAGATGAGAGTGACTCTTGACAGACCAGATGGATGGGCCGTGGTTGGATCAGTAACAGACACAGAGCTCCACTTCAACTCATACGACAGCAAGGTGCTGGTATGGGCAGGTATTATTAAAGATGAGCTAGTTGGACCTTTCCGGGTTGAAAATGGACTCAAAATCAACTCACAGACCTACAGCCAATTTTTAGAAGACACTTCGAGCAGTGGTACTGGAAAAAGTCTGTATCTTTCAAGAAGACTTTGCTTTTTATGCAAGACAACGGTCCATTATATGCATCAAAGTTCTCCACTGCGAGGCAGGTCAGTAAAGGCCTTAAAGATGAATAACTAATGACACCTGACTTAAACCCTATTGAGAACTTCTGGGCCCTTCTTAAGCAGGGCATTTACAGTGAAGGTAAACAGTACACCTCTCTGAACAGTGTCTGGGAGGCTGTAGTTGCGGCTGCACAAAAAGTTGATTCTAACCAGATCAAAACTGACTTGTGACTGTTATTGAAAAGAAGGGTGGCTATTTTGGTCACTGAGTTTTTTTTTTATTTTTGAAATTTCAGAAATGTTTATTTTAAATTTTGAGTTTGTTTATTACTCTCACTTTAACAGATGAAAATAAACAAGTGAGATGGGAAAATCTTTGTTTTTCATTTAGTTGTTCAAGTTTAGTAGTTCAAGTTTGAGGGTTTGTTAACATTTTGGATTGACCAAGAGCACTGTAGTTGTACAATAAAAAAATTAATCCTCAAAAATACACCTTGCCTAATAATTGTGCACATGGTACTCTGATATTTACATGCAAAGAACAATAATAATGCTTGAGAATGATAATGCCTTTGTTGAACTTCACAAACATAACGTTTCCAGATGAGTGCAATGGAATATTAGTCCTCAGTTCTCAACCTCACAATTATATCATGCTTTTTACATTTTACTTTCTAAACAGTATATTTGTTAAACAGATAAGATCTGATAAGTCACCTGTACCACACTTCAGCTGTTTACATCTGCTGAACCTAACCAGAACCAAAACCAAAACCAGGACCAGAGCCAGAGCCAGGACCAGTGCAAGAACCAGGACCAGAGCTAGAACCAGGACCAGAGCTAGAACCAGAGCTAGAACCAGGACCAGAGCAAGAACCAGGACCAGAGCAAGAACCAGGACCAGAGCTAAAACCAGGACCAGCGCTAAAACCAGGACCAGAGCTAGAAACAGAGCTAGAACCAGGACCAGAGCTAGAACCAGGACCAGAGCTAAAACCAGGACCAGAGCTAAAACCAGGACCAGAGCTAGAACCAGGACCAGAGATAAAACCAGGACCAGAGCTAGAACCAGGACCAGAGCAAGAACCAGGACCAGAGCTAGAACCAGGACCAGAGCTAAAACCAGGACCAGAGCTAGAACCAGGACCAGAGCTAGAACCAGAGCTAGAACCAGGACCAGAGCTAGAACTAGGACCAGAGCTAGAACCAGGACCAGAGCTAGAACCAGGATCAGAGCTAAAACCAGGACCAGAGCTAGAACCAGGATCAGAGCTAGAACCAGGATCAGAGCTAAAACCAGGACCAGAGCTAGAACCAGGACCAGAGCAAGAACCAGGACCAGAGCTAAAACCAGAGCTAGAACCAGGACCAGAGCGAGAACCAGGACCAGAGCTAAAACCAGGACTAGAGCTAGAACCAGGATCAGAGCTAAAACCAGGATCAGAGCTAGAACCAGAGCTAGAACCAGGATCAGAGCTAGAACCAGGACCAGAGCAAGAACCAGGACCAGAGCTAGAACCAGGACCAGAGCTAAAACAGGACCAGAGCTAGAACCAGAGCTAGAACCAGGACCAGAGCAAGAACCAGGACCAGAGCTAAAACCAGGACCAGAGCTAGAACCAGAGCTAGAACCAGGACCAGAGCAAGAACCAGGACAAGAGCTAGAACCAGAGCTAGAACCAGGAACAGAGCTAGAACCAGGACCAGAGCTAGAACCAGAGCTAGAACCAGGACCAGAGCTAGAACCAGGAACAGAGCTAGAACCAGGACCAGAGCTAGAACCAGGAACAGAGCTAGAACCAGGATCAGAGCTAGAACCAGGACCAGAGCTAGAACCAGAGCTAGAACCAGGACCAGAGCTAGAACCAGGAACAGAGCTAGAACCAGGACCAGAGCTAGAACCAGGAACAGAGCTAGAACCAGGATCAGAGCTAGAACCAGGACCAGAGCTAGAACCAGAGCTAGAACCAGGACCAGAGCAAGAACCAGGACCAGAGCTAAAACCAGGACCAGAGCTAGAACCAGGATCAGAGCTAAAACCAGGACCAGAGCTAGAACCAGGACCAGAGCTAGAACCAGAGCTAGAACCAGGACCAGAGCAAGAACCAGGACCAGAGCTAGAACCAGGAACAGAGCTAGAACCAGGACCAGAGCTAGAACCAGGACCAGAGCTAGAACCAGAGCTAGAACCAGGACCAGAGCAAGAACCAGGACCAGAGCTAGAACCAGGAACAGAGCTAAAACCAGGACCAGAGCAAGAACCAGGACCAGAGCTAGAACCAGGAACAGAGCTAGAACCAGGACCAGAGCTAGAACCAGGACCAGAGCTAGAACCAGAGCTAGAACCAGGACCAGAGCTAAGAACCAGGACCAGAGCTAGAACCAGGAACAGAGCTAAACCAGGACCAGAGCAAGAACCAGGATCAGAGCTAAAACCAGGACCAGAGCTAGAACCAGGACCAGAGCTAGAACCAGGACCAGAGCTAAAACCAGGACCAGAGCTAGAACCAGGACCAGAGCTAAAACCAGAGCTAGAACCAGGACCAGAGCAAGAACCAGGACCAGAGCTAGAACCAGAGCTAGAACCAGGACCAGAGCTAAAACCAGAGCTAGGACCAGAGCTAAAACCAGGACCAGAGCTAGAACCAGAGCTAGAACCAGGACCAGAGCAAGAACCAGGACAAGAGCTAAAACCAGAGCTAGAACCAGGAACAGAGCTAGAACCAGGACCAGAGCTAGAACCAGAGCTAGAACCAGGACCAGAGCTAGAACCAGGAACAGAGCTAGAACCAGGACCAGAGCTAGAACCAGGAACAGAGCTAGAACCAGGATCAGAGCTAGAACCAGGACCAGAGCTAGAACCAGAGCTAGAACCAGGACCAGAGCAAGAACCAGGACCAGAGCTAAAACCAGGACCAGAGCTAGAACCAGGATCAGAGCTAAAACCAGGACCAGAGCTAGAACCAGGATCAGAGCTAGAACCAGAGCTAGAACCAGGACCAGAGCAAGAACCAGGACCAGAGCTAGAACCAGGAACAGAGCTAGAACCAGGACCAGAGCTAGAACCAGGACCAGAGCTAGAACCAGAGCTAGAACCAGGACCAGAGCAAGAACCAGGACCAGAGCTAGAACCAGGAACAGAGCTAAAACCAGGACCAGAGCAAGAACCAGGACCAGAGCTAAAACCAGGACCAGAGCTAGAACCAGGATCAGAGCTAAAACCAGGAACAGAGCTAAAACCAGAGCTAGAACCAGGACCAGAGCTAAAACCAGGACCAGAGCTAGAACCAGGACCAGAGCTAAAACCAGAGCTAGAACCAGGACCAGAGCAAGAACCAGGACCAGAGCTAGAACCAGAGCTAGAACCAGGACCAGAGCTAAAACCAGAGCTAGAACCAGAGCTAGAACCAGGACCAGAGCTAAAACCAGGACCAGAGCTAGAACCAGAGCTAGAACCAGGACCAGAGCTAAAACCAGAGCTAGAACCAGAGCTAGAACCAGGACCAGAGCAAGAACCAGGACCAGAGCTAAAACCAGGACCAGAGCTAGAACCAGAGCTAGAACCAGGAACAGAGCTAGAACCAGGACCAGAGCTAGAACCAGAGCTAGAACCAGGATCAGAGCTAGAACCAGGACCAGAGCAAGAACCAGGACCAGAGCTAAAACCAGGACCAGAGCTAGAACCAGAGCTAGAACCAGGACCAGAGCAGGAACCAGGACCAGAGCTAAAACCAGGACCAGAGCTAGAACCAGGATCAGAGCTGAAACCAGGACCAGAGCAAGAACCAGAGCTAGAACCAGGATCAGAGCTAGAACCAGGAACAGAGCTAAAACCAGAGCTAGAACCAGGACCAGATCTAAAACCAGGACCAGAGCTAGAACCAGGACCAGAGCTAAAACCAGAGCTAGAACCAGGACCAGAGCAAGAACCAGCAACAGAGCTAAAACCAGAGCTAGAACCAGGACCAGAGCAAGAACCAGGATCAGAGCTAAAACCAGGACCAGAGCTAGAACCAGGACCAGAGCTAGAACCAGAGCTAGAACAAGGATCAGAGCTAGAACCAGGACCAGAGCAAGAACCAGGACCAGAGCTAAAACCAGGACCAGAGCTAGAACCAGAGCTAGAACCAGGACCAGAGCAAGAAGGATCAGAGCTAAAACCAGGACCAGAGCTAGAAGCAGGACCAGAGCTTAAACCAGGACCAGAGCTAGAACCAGGACCAGAGCTAGAACCAGAGTTAGAACCAGGACCAGAGCAAGAACCAGGACCAGAGCTAAAACCAGGACCATAGCTAGAACCAGGATCAGAGCTAAAACCAGGACCAGAGCAAGAACCAGAGCTAGAACCAGGATCAGAGCTAGAACCAGGAACAGAGCTAAAACCAGGACCAGAGCTAGAACCAGAGCTAGAACCAGGAACAGAGCTAGAACCAGGACCAGAGCTAGAACCAGAGCTAGAACCAGGACCAGAGCTAGAACCAGGACCAGAGCTAGAACCAGAGCCAGGACCAGAGCTAGGGCCAGAGCCAGGACCAGAGCTAGAACCCGGACCAGATCCAGAGCCAGCCCCAGAGCTAGAACCCGGACCAGAGCTTGAACCAGGATCAGAGCTAAAACCAGGACCAGAGCTAGAACCAGGATCAGAGCTAGAACCAGAGCTAGAAGCAGGACCAGAGCTAGAACCTGGACCAGAGCTAGAACCAGGATCAGAGCTAGAACCAGAGCTAGAACCAGAGCTAGAACCAGGACCAGAGCTAGAACCAGGATCAGAGCTAGAAACAGGACCAGAGCTATAGCGCCATAGCTAGAACCAGGATCAGAACTAGAACCAGAGTCAGAGCCAGGACCAGAGCTAGAACCAGAGCTAGAACCAGGACCAGAGCTAGAGCCAGGATCTAGAGTTAGAGGGGACTTGTATGTATGACTGAAGACTGAACACTGTCGTCAATAAGGCTGCACTAATGGCTGCTGATAAAACAGAGAAAGTGTATATCCAGCTCTGGACACATCTTTTTTTTTACAAAGAAACAGCACAAAAAAGAAAATCAAAAAGAAAAAAGATGCAACGTGAAACCAGGATAAATACTGATTATACTGTTCTGACACTGAACCCAGAGAAAAGTTTAAGCTCTAAACGGTGTGATATATCAGTAATTTGCAGAAGAAAATTTGTCCAGTTTCACTTTTTATTAAAACAAAAGAAAGAAAGGTTCCCAGATAAAATTTACATTCATTCATTTATCCATTTTTTCTCTCTTAGTACCATTAGGGGTCACCAGTGACTAGAGCCTATCCCTGGACCATTCACCATTCAACATTCAACATTCACTCTCACATTATATACCAATCAACCACATGCATGTTTTTGGACAATATTTACAACTGCAGCCTGTAAATATACGATTAAACTTCAGACTTTCAAACAATGATGCATTGTGTTTTTCCTGCTGCAAATTCAATAATGTGTTCAACTGAAGCTTTGCACTCATTATATAATGTACTTTCTTGTGTAATGAAAAACTGTATTTACATTTAACTCATGCTTTCAGTGTAATGAAGCCACACGGTGAGAAAACAGTGAAAGGAGAAGCTGATCGAAACTTGCAAAAAGTGAAAATGGTTTGATTGCAGTTTTTACGCGGCTGCAGTTGGTCAACAGTCTGTTGAAAGTGAATGCCGCAGCTCCCTGTTACAAACTCTGACCTGTTTCTCAAACCGGATAACTCCATGGAAGTGGCTCAGTGCTGCGCTTTTCGTGAGAAGAAGGAGGAAGTGCCGGGCCGTGACGTTATTCTCACGCAGACAAACTGAAATTATATGTGTTTTAAAAACGTTCTTTTTTTCTCTCACACTCTTCGAAAACCGCACAAAAGCAGAAGTTTTTTCATGAGCCACTGTCTGTCTTGCAGTGTGTTATGATTAGTCACGGATCACTTGAAACGTCTCTATTCAAACATAGAGTATAGATCTCTGCTGTTTCCATGGAGAACAGAGAAGCAGACAGTTATTCAGTTGTGCAATAAAAAAATTACACTTGGGTTGTTTTTGGACGGATCAGTGCAGCTTCTGCAGTAATGCACTCAATTTACTGGTCTTATCAACCAATAAATCAAGTAAAAAAAGGATAAGATCCAGGATACATGGGGCCAGAATGAGGTTCCTCCGCAGGGTGCCTGGGCACTCCCTGAGAAATGGGATGAGGAGCTTGGTCACTCGGTAGGAGCTCAGAGTAGAGCCACTGCTCCTCCACATCAAGAGGAGTTAGCTGAGGTTGCTCGGGCATCTGTTCCAGATGCTTCCCGGACGCCTTCCTTGGAAGGAAACCCTCATGTAGCATGTGTCTAAATGCTTATACTGCAAAACTTTGACGTAATACCAGCCAAACGTTTGAAGGGACTGGGGACTACGGTGGTTTCAGACATAACCTAAGATTTCCATAAGCCTTCAGTGAAGTGTCATTAAACATACCAGTAGGAACCATATAGCCTACACATAATAGACCTACTCTAATAACAAGCCCCAGTGCAGTGCACATTACATGAACACGCCTAAAACGTTTCCCTAAAATGGTGAAGCTGTAAATCAGTCTTTATTCTTTAAAACGTGTGACAGACCATTAACAATAAGAAGCAAAACATAAACGTGTTGCTTTATCAGTGACATCAGCTCAGGCTTTCCTAATGCATTAAATTCTCATGACTCATTGACGCTGGGCTAACTGCTCAGCACGCTAACAGTTAAACTCAGGCTAATCCCGGTTTATGGTGATGAGTCACTGGGCCTAACTCACAGCCGGCTAATGATGCTAAAGCTACAGCTGAAGAAATCCGTGCTGAGAGTCAGAGGGGAGTGTTTTGCAGAACTGTGTTGGGAAATCTACACCTGAGGAAACTGTTTCTGAGACAGCCTTATGCAAGAAATACCACAGATTACTGACAGCAATGGGTCACTGTTTTTTTTTTTTACTGCTCATCTTCTTTAACTGTGACGTGAGGGATTATAAATCTGCTGAGAGATACTTTGCATGATGCAGGAATAAAGAAAGAAAT
This sequence comes from Perccottus glenii, assembly GCA_024416835.2. Classification (NCBI taxonomy): domain Eukaryota; kingdom Metazoa; phylum Chordata; class Actinopteri; order Gobiiformes; family Odontobutidae; genus Perccottus; species Perccottus glenii. The sequence continues at coordinate 2,112,027 of CM044551.2, forward strand.
AAGTTCCTACCAAATTACCACATGTTAACGCCTAAGGCTCTCAGGTTAAGACATTACTGATATGTTTATTCATTTTTATTCTTTACAGTGGGTGCATCATAGACCATTGTTTCCCAAACAAAGGTGGGTCGCACAACAACAAGGGGTAGGGCTCAGGGTTAGAGCATTAACACAGCACTCCCATTTTAGACACACATCCCTCGCTCTGATGGGAACAGGGATTTAATGAGGGCTGCACAATCTATACCTTTTCCCTAATATTGAGCAGTTTTAGTTTTAGTCCTAGAACTGTCATCACAAACCTAAACCTGGATTCTCCGACGACAGAACAAACGTGACTCTTCTCATCGCCTCAGCTGTGTGTATTCCTCTTTTTTTCCCAATTCGCAGCAGGAAAACGAAGTGAAAGTGTGTGAAAGTGAGATGAACAGGAAGCTCACACAGAGAGAGAGAGAGAGAGAGAGAGAGACGGTGGCAGAGGAAGTGTGTGTGGTCCTTTTCCTTACACAGAGCTGATTAAAAACAACTTTGTGTGAGATTTTAAAGCGTGGGCGACTTGTAAAGACTTTATAACTGTTTCAAGACATCATGGCTGGCTTCCACTTATGATTATAAAGTTAGTGCAAGATTCATTTGACTGGGAGTTTACAGAATAATAAGCTTGTCCCACTTGACAGTACTATAAAATATTATTATACATAAAGACCTTAAAGGAAGAGTGGACCATGTGATCAAGAAAAACAAGCAGTTAAAATTAAAGCTGCAATACCAAAACATTCCTTCAGTCACAGCGACAACCCCATCCCAACAATATCACAGTCAGCTTTTCTGCTTTTATTTTATTTTAAGAATCCTCACGACGATCAGGAGTGCCCTCACTTTTTTAAAGAGGCCAACAAAGTGAGTGACTGCAGTCATCATCCTGTACTGACTCAAAAAAAAAAAATGCATGCACTGCTGGACGTCAAGTAAAACCTCAGTTATTACAGTTATTATTTTTTTTATTTATTTTATTTTTTATTTATCCTTTATTTAACCAGGAGAAGCCCATTGAGATTAAAAATCTCTTTTGCAAGGGAGACCTGGTCAAGATAGGCAGCTGAATTACATCACATTACATACAAAGACACACAAAAAAAATCTCAATTAAAAACATTGACATGTGAGGGAGTCCAACTCAAAACATCTCATTCTTAAAATCAATTTACTAAGTTTTAAGTTGTTCTGCAGCAAATTCCATGTAAAGGGAGCAGAATAAACAAAGGCATTCACAACCTGCTTTTTCTTTTCCCATGCATCCCTTTGCGTTGGCTTATATCGTCTAGCCCTGTAGTAATAATAATAATAATGGATTGGATTTATATATAGCGCTTTTCAAGGCTCTCAAGGCGCTTTACAGAGTCCATTATTCATTCACTCCACAGTCACACACTGGTGGTGGAGACGTGGCAGCCATTTTGCGCCTGCGGACTCTCCAACCTACATTCTCACTAGGGCCGGGACTTTAACGCGTTAATTAAGATTAATTAATTACACACTTTAACGCGTTAATTAAGATTAATTAATTACGGGACTTTAACGTGTTAATTAGGATTAATTACGCAACATAATTTTAACCACACCTATTTTTGCATTGCGGAACGTTTTTCAATGACTGATGTCATTTAAAACATCAGTCATTGAAAAACGTGTCCTTAGGCAATGTCTTGCCCAAGGACACAACGACAGCATGAACTGTGGGGAGAGCCGGAATCAAACCACCAACCTTCCGGTTAAGGGACAACTTTTCTACCACTGGGCCACTGTGCCCCATGCAGAGTCATGTGGACAGAGACTCGAACCCTCGGGTTTTCAAACACTTGACCTCAGTGACTCTGAAACGTGCGACAGATTAGTGACAATGGGGTTATGTAAGAGAGCGTGGAGCTGATTAGTGCAGTAGACGCTGTAATTGACTGAGGCTCAGGAGAAAAGCTGCTCGCAGAATAAGGCCCACATGTTTTCAGTCCCATCTGCTGTGGTCTCTGGATCCGGTTTAGAGCCGAGAGGAGGCGGGTGTTTGAGGGACACGGGTCGGAAATGACGCCCCCTTCTTCCCTTTCAGCAATTATTTAGTCATGTTGTTGGAAGTTAATGAATGTATTTGATCAAGATTTACTGTATTCTTCTTTTTTACTTTGCAAATCCTTTGAGAATTTTTGAATAATTGGACTTTATTAACTGTTTTTAGACCATGTATTCCAATCCATCTTTTTGATAAATGTGACTCATTGTTAATATTGAATCTAAATCAGAGTAAATCCTGTTGTAGCAGCGAGAAGCTGGAGGAACAGCTGCTGCAGAAAACATTCAACTGTTTCTGTTTATTCCCATCTTTATGAACATTACATTCACAGAACTGCAGCAGTTCTTGTCATTTATGGACTCAATATTTAAGGCACAGGTTGTGCTTGTGTTTAATGCAGTGAAGACGATAAATACAATGTTTAAATTCCAGAGCTGTACCAAACTGATTCTGTTTAAAACCACAAACATCTGCTGAAAGAAAACACTTTGACATTAGGAAAAATATTTATCATGTTTTCTGTTTAAATTTGACTTTTATCACAAGAACATTTTTTCTCGAGTGAGGATTATCTATTGTACAATCAGCTGATTGTTGTGTGTTTGTAAAATTAGCATAAGCTTCAGCCGACATCTTTTTGGCCAAGTCATTTTTTTAAAATAATATTGATTAGACCACAATTCAATTTTTGTTTATATTTTTGCTTGTATGTGGTTTGTTTCTTTTTTTTTCTTTTGAAGATGGCCAAAATAAACTAATAAACTAAACTAACTAAACTGACTGCAGTTTTTAGCGCCACCTTTTCCAAAGCTGGATCCTCTTGGGTCTCCATGTTGCGGTTAAGAGAGAAACTTTAGCGACTCAGCATCTCTGTCTCTGTTTTTTCTCCACCGCTCGTTGCTCGTGTCACTGCAGAAAACCAAAAAACAAGACCGCACTGGGTTTCTGGAGAGTTGTAGTATTTCTCGTGCCCACTATTCCAGAATTTCTCTTGCGAACCGTTTACGTGTCACTCTGTTTGCATTAAAAGAAGCGTCTCCTCTCACTCATTACTCTCCTGCTGCAGCACTCACTCGGCAGCAGCTGCTACAGAGTCTTCACTGAGCTCTTCAAAAACTCACAGAACAGACAGGCCCAGCTCGATGCAGCAGACTGTTTAATTGATCTGAGGCGCAGTTTGACTCATATCAGTTAAACAAGTTGGGAATCACCCTTTTCGCTGTTTTACTGGAAGCAAAGTCTCATGGGAAAAAAATTCCTACATTTCAAAGACTACATTTCACAGAAGTAACATCTAAAACACATGTGTCATATTTCACCAGAAAAACCAGAAAAAGTCTGAGGATGCGGCTGCTGTCTGTTCATGTTTGGGCTTTTTGGTTCACTTCCACTTCACTTCTATGCACGCTTGAGTAAGTCTTTTTGAAGAAAAATAGGAAACTCATAATTTGAAGAAATCATTACCACTACATCAGTATTACATTTTTATAACATTAGTATTATTTAGGTTAAATAATTGTTTGCACAAAAGACATTCATAAGAAATGTAAAAATATTTTAAAATGAGTGCAGGAATTATATCATTTGTAAATAAAGTCAAAGGAAGTTGTATTGTAGATTTTATATTTGTGATAAGCGTTTATGATTAGTCAGAAATAACTAAGTTTTGGGAAGCATTACAAAACACCACAGTCATTACTGAGTCACTGCAGAGGTTTCCTAATGTCTGTGAATTCAGCAGATTTTTTCATTACTGGTTGTAAAGATTACAGGACTTGAAGATAATGTGGATTTAATTTCAACAAAACATTTACTTCATTTCTAATATAAGGTCTACTAAACAAAACATTAAGAGCCTCATCAGGTTTCTAACCAGGTTAAAGACACATTCCCTCTGTTCTGAAGTCTGCCTCAGTTTGTGTTTGTACTGATGTTAAATCTCTTTGAACTGTTCCCATTACATCAACAGTATAAGCTGCTGTTTCTCTTGTTGTACTTTGTGTTTAAAGTGAATTGGATTTGATAAATTCTCTCCCCCCCAGACACTTTTTTTATCAGTGTTAGAAATGTCCCACCAATGACATTCAGCAGCTAATAACAGGATGTCAGAAAAAACTAAGACCATCTGTATTATATCTGTCTATTCTTGAGATTGACTGAATACCTATTTTTATTATTCATTCATCATTCATTCATTCATTTTCTACTGCTTTGTCCCGTTAGGGGTCGCGGGTGACTGGAGCCTATCCCAGCAGCTGAGTGCCTGAGGCGGGGTACACTTGGACAGTGGCCAGTTAGTCGCAGGGCTGACATTTAATGACAGACAGTGACAGACAACCATTCACTCTCACATTCATTCACTAGAGACACTTTAGATTTGCCAATTAACCTACACATGCATGTCTTTGGACGGTGGGAGGAAGCCGGAGTACCCGGAGAGAACCCACGGTAACACATGGAGGACTTGCAGACTCCTCACAGAAAGACCGCCGAGAATGTTTGAGTCGGCCGGGTTTTGAACTCAAGACCTTCTTGCTGTGAGGCAGGAGTGCTAACCACTCTGCCACGTGCACCCCTATTTTTTTTTATATCATATTAAAATTCTTGCTCTAACTTCTCCTTCACCAAACACGGACCTCCATGAGTCTGGACCTGGTCTAAGTCTGGACGAACTGTGTCTTCTTCAAACACTGACCTCCGTGAGTCTGGACCTGGTCTAAGTCTGGACTAACTCTGTCTCCTTCAAACACGGACCTCCATGAGTCTGGACCTGGTCTAAGTCTGGACTAACTCTGTCTTCTTCAAACACGGACCTCCATGAGTCTGGACCTGGTCTAAGACTGGACTGTGGGATTGTGACAGACTCGTCCCTGTCGTCGTGTCTTTTGTGCGCGTTTCCACCGCGACAGCGTCTCTCTGATGTCTCTCTGTGTTTGTCTCTGGGTGAGTGATAAAAGGCTGCTCTGAAACATGACCCACTCCAGTCACTGCACAACATGGGGTTTATCTTCAAACCTGCTCCCAGCTTTAAAGGGATTCAGATTTACAGATCATTGTGTGAGGGAGTTTTAATGAGTCTGTCCCAAGTGTGGGCTGGTTTAGAATTTGACTGGGTTGACACAAAAGGGACAATTATTAAATAATTTAGCCAGTTTGAAAGTCTATCCTGCTTCGGTCGTACAGGGACCGGACAGCCCTTAACAAGTTCTGGGATTGCCGCCTTGACAAGCATCAGAGACTTTACGGTCACAGCTTTGAGTGGTCGCATCAACAATGGAGGTGGAGAACATGGTCCACTTGGACTCTGGATCTGTTCAAAGCTCTGCCGGAGGTGGAGTTGAAGATCTCTCTGACAGGACACCACCTTCTCAACAGACCCTCACAATATGTTTGAGCCTGCCAAGTCTGTCCAGCTTCTTCCACCGCCATCGGATCCAACTCACCACCAGGTGGTGATCAGTTGACAGCTCCGCCCCTCTCTTCCCCCGAGTGTCCAAGACATACAATGTCAGGCAAAACAACCAGAAAGTTGGATTATCGACTTCCAGCCCAGGGTATCAACCAAAACCTGTTCAAATCCAACTAAAACCTTTTCAAAGCCATCAAAAACCTGTTCAAATCCATCAAAAACCTGTTCAAATCCAACTGAAATCTGTTCAAATCTAACTAAAATCTGTTCAGATCCAACTGAAACTTGTCTGTAGATGCTCATTTTCAGGACCCAAGACCTAACAATGCTCAAACCACGTCAGCCCCCTGTTCACTAAAAGGACATCTGAGCCGCTGACCTCAGATCAGATGAGTAAACGAAGAAACGGTAGAAACAGTAGAAACTGATTAAAAATTCAGAACTGACACCTGCAGTGTGAAACTCAATGCCTCGGTCTTGCTGCTGCTTCTCTGAACTCCTGCTCTCCTTTCACCAGACACTCTTCGGCACTAAACTCTCCCTTGGGTTGGTCAAGACCAGTGTGGACCAGATCCAGACAAACAGCATCAGACTGAACGAGAAACTGAGGTGGAGCCTCAAAGAGAAACTTCCTCCAACATCCCTTTAACTCTGGAGAACACAAAGGCCGAGGAGAAACTGGAGCAGAAGGAGAAAAAGGAGAATTAACTGTGACACTTCCTGCCGCTGCATTAAGAGTGTTTTACCAAAGTCACAGCGTGAGACTAACAACACAGACAGGTTTTAATTTCAGAATAATAGGTCTTTTTATTAATTTTTTTATTTTTTATTTAATAAAGAAACGCTCAAAAAATAAACTTAAACCTAGCTTTTTTTTTTTTTTTATCTACAATAACACAATGCTGTCAGACCTTAATTTCCCTCAAGGTTAACATATAATTTTTACCTCATACCGCCCAAGTCTAAAATCAGATCAGCTTATTTTTCTTCTTTTCTTTGAGTCCTGATTTATTCCTGGGTTTATTTCAGCTTTAGTTGTCATTTTAGTCCAAATATAGCCCCACATTTGTGTGGATATTGTCCTGTTTTAGGTTATTAGTTGAGTTTTAGTTTCAGGTTTAGTCCTCCTACTGTACTCAATACTATTATAACTATTACTATACAAATAAAACTGCTCAAAGATGCTTTATAATCAAGAGACAAGACATTAACAAAGAATAAATAAATCTTACTTTTTGTCAGAGTCTAGTTTTCCTTGTCTCCAAATAACCATTTTTATTTTTTTACATTGTCTATAAAGAATCTCTACATAAATCAGATGAAGCTCCTGTTGAAATCGGACCCTCGAGGGCCTCGTCTCTTGGGCCCCGTCTCTCGGGCCCTGACAGTGTGTAAGGCCAGTATTTGTTCAGGCTGCGGAGGTCCGTGTGTGTGGGATTAGGGCACATCTCAGACACACTCCTTTTCAAAACACAGACGGACGCTGCAGGGACCACACTGCTTTATTTTAAACCAGAGTGTGTGTGTGTGTGTGTGTGACTTTTGACCTGCTCCTATTGAATTAAACAGACTCTACCTGATATTCTTTTCTTTGAGTCGATGGAAAATGGTTTAAACTCCAAATAATTTATTGAAAAAGCAATTCATTGTAAAAAAAAAAAAAAAAGCTTTATAATGTCATCTACTGTTTATTATAGATCATTTTAACAGATGAGACTCTGTTACTGAGGAACGAAGGACCTTGGCCAAACACATCCTCAAAAAAGGAGCGTTCCCATTGGTCGACACCGGCTTGTCATGTAATGTTCCAGAAAGTTTAATAGCTGCTGATAAAAAAGAAAGAGAAAAAAAGAGAAATGTTACCAGAAAAAAGAGAGACTGACGTGAAACAGAGATAAATACCGTCAGTTCAATCACGTAATGTTTAACGAGGAGGAGCTAATTGCCGTTGTCGCAGCTAAGCTAACGCTAAACTCTTAACTTGAGTTAGGGGTAATGTTGTCAGTGTTTTGTGAAGAAAAATTGGTCTGGTTTAAATTTTTTAAATAAAAGAAACACTGCTGTTCACTTCAAATTCGGAAAACTTTATTAATCCCACCAGGGACAGCAAGTAATTTTAGCAGCAAGTAAGACCATCACTAGACTCGACAACAAACAAAAAAGGCCCAATAGCAAAGAACACTGAACACACACTTGGAAGAAAACATAGAATAAATAAATGAAATATGATAGTCTCAAATTTGCTTTAAAAAAGATGAATAAAAACTCAAGTAAAAAAAGATTACAGAGAATTTAAAAGACAAAGAGTGGTTGGGAAAAAAAATACTTATTTGTTTAACAATGTGTTAGAACATTATGGCGTTTGTCCTTCCTGCTGTAGTCGGCTCTTCCTCAGTTTTCTGTCTGTGTCTTGATTAAAGCAGTGAGACAGGTGTGAGTGTGTTTGGACAGTGGACCGTACCTGTTCCTTTGAAACTTCAGAATGAGAGGAATGTGAACGCAGGCACAGATCTCTTACAGCCGAGAGAACAGTTGTTGAGTCAGACTCCAGATTTACAACACGGACCTTTAACACCACGTCTTTTCTTCAGAAGGGTTTTACTCTCAGGTTACTTCAGGGTCACTGGCTCCTTTTACCTTTACATTATTTTAGACTTTATGTAGGCACTTTTAACCCAGGGCTGTTCTGATAATTGTGTTTCTAGAAGGAGTGCATGTACCCACCAAAACCAAATCCAGATACATTTACACTTTATTCTTGAACCACACACAGAAGCATGTTGACGGAGAATTGTTCTGTGTCTCTTGGATTTAACAGAACATCAATTATAGTTTGCTTTACTTTTATAATCCTTATTTAAAGTTATTATGTAGACTGGAAAAGTAGTGTTGCAGTATCGGAGACTCTGATACCAGTGAGTACTGAGTAATTGTGTTGGTATCCCGATACTTATTTAGAAATTGTCTGTATTTTTATATTTAAATGAAACCAATGTGATCTGATGGAGTCCATTATACTCATGTTAGAAAATTGTGATTAAAATGTGGAAATATATTCTAAAAAACTGAAGAGAGGTCTGGTTAAGTTGTACAACCTGAGAGAGTAGAGTTTTTACCCACAAGCCTCTGTCTGCCCAACTCTGAGCCTTACTGAACTTTGTTAAATGGACAATTTATTATGATTGTGTGTTTAGAAGGGAATGCTATTGGATCTACTTTATCTCTTATACTTCAGACTACACACTTATAAACTAAAAAAAAAGTCAACGTGATCATAATTTGAAATGTTTTTTGTAAAGGATGTGGCAGGAACTTTAGACGAGAACAAGGTATTTATGATGCTCATTTATTTGTAGGCTGAAGTTACCTTTTGTCTTTATGAGAAAATATGTTTTTTTATGGGATTGAATGTTGTAGTGTTGCGTTTGGGTGTGTCCTGCAGCTGGTGCACTTGTTGTGATAATGTAAGATTTATAATTTAAAATCATCTGTTCAGACAGAAACAAAAATAAACAAAAAGAAAAAAGTATTATCATCATCATGAGTTTTTGGGGGTTTAAAAAAAGCAGCTTATATCTGTCCATCAGTGTAATGAGCCTCTGTGGCCACTGGCGGCGCTGTGGTCCACTCAAACCCTCTTTGAGTGTTTCTTTTGCCCCCCGCTGAGGCGTGAGTTTCACCTCTGAGTGAGTGGACCCTGGGTGCAACCTAAAGCCCACCCAAGGTCAGACACCACGGCCTTTTGTAGAAACGTCCCCCAAATTTCATTCAGGTCCCTGTCAGGTCTGTGTTTGAAGTTTGTGTGTGGCTCAGACTCACTCTGTCCCCACAACAACAGTCGTCAAAGACCACGTTCACACTCACTGTCCCCAAAAAACAGAGAAAACAACTGCTGTCTTTACAATCCTGGTGTTTTCTGTTTTAGGTTCCATTAGGTTCAGACGAGTGTGAGGATGTGATGTAATGTGTCCTGAACGTGTCCTAAACATGTCCTAAATGTGTCCTGAAGTGTCCTAAATGTGTCCTGAATGTGTCCTAATGTCTCCTAATGTGTCCTGAATGTGTCCTAAATGTGTCCTGAAGTGTCCTGAAAGTGTCCTGAATATGTCCTGAATATGTCCTGAAAGTGTCCTGAAAGTGTCCAAAATGTGTCCTGAATATGTCCTGAATGTGTCCTGAAAGTGTCCTGAAGTGTCCTAAATGTGTCCTGAATGTGTCCTGAAAGTGTCCTGAATGTGTCCTAATGTCTCCTAATGTGTCCTGAATGTGTCCTAAATGTGTCCTGAAGTGTCCTGAAAGTGTCCTGAATATGTCCTGAATATGTCCTGAAAGTGTCCTGAAAGTGTCCAAAATGTGTCCTGAATATGTCCTGAAAGTGTCCTGAAAGTGTCCAAAATGTGTCCTGAATATGTCCTGAAAGTGTCCTGAATGTGTCCTGAATGTGTCCTAAATGTGTCCTAAATGTGTCCTGAATGTGTCCTGAAAGTGTCCTAAATATGTCCTGAATATGTCCTGAAAGTGTCCTGAAAGTATCCTGAACGTGTCTTAAATGTGTCCTGAATATGTCCTGAATGTGTCCTGAATATGTCCTGAAAGTGTCCTGAACGTGTCCTAAATGTGTCCTGAAAGTGTCCTAAATATGTCCTGAATATGTCCTGAAAGTGTCCTGAAAGTATCCTGAACGTGTCTTAAATGTGTCCTGAATATGTCCTGAATGTGTCCTGAATATGTCCTGAAAGTGTCCTGAACGTGTCCTAAATGTGTCCTGAATGTGTCCTAAATATGTCCTGAAAGTGTCCTGAATATGTCCTGAAAGTGTCCTGAAAGTGTCCTGAACGTGTCCTAAATGTGTCCTGAATGTGTCCTGAATGTGTCCTGAATGTGTCCTGAGAAAGAACCCAAGGATGCATCGGAGGAGACCTGAGACACATGTATCTCAATGTATTTGGGTCTTTGTCCAAGTTTGTTTTTGAAATTATGGTCAACACACATACATTGGACCGAACCAGATGCATTGGGTGAGTTTAACACCTGTCCTTATAAGGCTTAGTGTGAACAATACGTGTGTAAGACAAGACATATTCAAGTTCTCGTGTGAACAACTCTGTCTGCGTGAAGTCCAGAGACTTCCTACATAACTCACTAACTTGGTGCAGTTGAATAAGGCTGCTTCAGTGGACCACAGTAGGGGTTAGAGCTGATGTTAAACCGGACCTGCTTGTACCTTCAGACACTAATAAACACCTTAAGTGAGTGAGTCATCATGTCAGTGTCAGTGTGGCTCTCTGTGCACTTCCACTGCCGTCCGTGTCGGTTTAAAAGCTCCTAACTCAGAAAAGCAGCTCAGGAGCACGTGAATTCAGGATGATGCCTTTTTATGACTCAGAGGTGCTGTAGCAGGAAACATCTACAACTGCTCTATTTGCTTCTTGTTTTGACTTCTCGACTACAAAAAATTTAAACAAGTGTGGTTCCAGTTGGACTTAGACGTTGACAGATCTTGTAAAAGTCTAATTCAACAATCTTTTTTCCTTTTGTCTTGACCTCAGAAAGATTTCTGAAGGAGACACACAATGCATTTAGCTCAGAGAGTGTAACAGGTCCACAGTCTGTTTTAACGAGAGCAGAGCAGACCCCGAGTGTCACAGGAGCCCACCCAGAGTCCGAACCACTGCCTTTTGTAGCATCTTCCTCTGCGTCGTGTTTGTGGCGGTGTGTGTCCCTGTTGTCTCAGAAACCAGAGACAAAATGTTGCAGGGCTTCTTTGGTGGCCTTCACAGCAGCAGCCGCTTCTGACCAATTCAGTAAATAGTGTCAGGATTTGACATTTACTACAAATACTATAAATAATAATAAAAACTGCTTGTGACATCTGTATGTGGAACTATGAATTGTAATCTCTATTAATTTATTGTAATGTTGCTTTAAAATATTAGGTTTGAACCGTTTAAAGAACATTATAAAACGGTGGCCCATTCATAATACGTCTCACTGTAAAATTACAAAAGACCAACACTTTCAAACAGACATTTTCAAGGACCACCTTTGAAACGAAGGGGTAAGCTAGTTTCCCATAATGCAGTGCTTTCCCCGGCTCCACGACTTCAAGAGAGAGGAGCTAAATGTAACTCATTTGGGCAAAAATAGGGATTTTTCTTTTCCTTTATTCTTGAACTGGCACTGATCTGTTTTCTTTTCAAAAACGTTAGCCTCAGATCGACAGCTCACAGTCTGTGTTTGAATCAAATCCTTGTGTCTATAATGAGCTCCAAAGCAACAGTATCTCTGTCAAAATGTTTTTGTAGTGAACACAACATGAACATAACCCAACCCTTGCCCTTTGACCTGCCTCTGCCTCGTCCATGTGTCGGTGTCAGTGAGGAGTCAGAGAGAAGGGACAGCTCGTGTCTTTATTTGGACAGACTGTATTATCAATGTTTGCCCATAATGGTAAATTCAAACCAGTATTACTTGGTATTTAAAGCGTCTGCTGGAACTAAATCCATAATAACATCTCAACATTCATTATTTTTTACAATTCAAATGGTAAACTGAGAAAACAAACGAATAATTTACCTGTTCGTACGACTTCTTCAGGTTTGTGTAAAAGCTGAGAGAGAATGAATAAATGTAACTGATACTTTACTTTCAGGTCCATTTGGTGAATTTAAAATTTAAATCAGTGTTAAACAGTGCTGACTGTGCTATAATAATAACAATAATAAAAATACTGATAGACCAGATAGATGCTCAGTTATGGAGAGTTAAGGAGAGAGAGAGAGACTAAGAGATGAAGAGTTGCTGTTTAAGAAAATCTGACATTCATCTGAAATTAAAGTTCTGGTAATCTCAGAACTATGGGCACCAGTGAGGAACAAACTTCAGGAAGAGAGCCACAATAAAAGATTACAACTTTGGAGCCTTTGTAAAGACGTCAACTTTTATTCCATTCAAATTCATGATCTACTCAACACTAACCTTTTATTAAAGTTTTATTAATGGAAATGAAGGACTTTTATTTCTTTGTGTGTGCTCCAGAACCAGATGATCCCGGCCTAAAGGCAGTGTGCACTGATGTTACTAAATATAATCAGACAATATGTTATATTATATAATCCTGACTCTAATCTTAGAAATAGGATTATTTTTTCTCAGAATCTTGACTCAAATCAGAATTTTTTACTTTTTTCTTTAAAATATTAACTTTTTTTCTTACAATTCTGACTTTAAGCACAGACTTTCCACAATTATTCGACTTTTTTAAGAACCGTTCAGAACCTTTCTGTCTATTATATATTTTAAAGAAATCTGACTTTTTAATAAAACAAAACCCCTTTTTTCCTTCTAAATTCTAAGTTTATTCCTAGAAATCTGTTTTGTTCTTATAATCTTGCCATGATCTCATAATTCTGCCTAGAAATCAAACCTGAATCTCAAAAATCTGAATTTTTTATATACATTTTAACCCTGCCCTCAGTCGTCCTGCTGTTTCTTAAAGCTCAACCTGAGTCTGTTCAATCATTTTGTTCTACTCATCATCTTCTTTCCACTTCTTTATTGTTCGTCTCAGATCTGCTCAGTCCTGACGAGCCCGGGCCTGTCCTGCCGCTCGTACATCTCGTTTCAGCGACGGGCCGTGTGGCATGTGAGCTCGGTGTCGGTGCAGATTTACGGCAGGTCCGGCCTTGGTCTGGATTTTGACGGTGGACAGCAGGTGTGTGCTTTTAGAGAAAGTCAGGTCCAGGCTCGCAGCGAGAAAGTGTCTGAGCCAAAAGATCATAAGTCCGGATTTAGAGACACAGGTCATGGTCTAGATCTGGTTTTAGCCTTTTACGTTATTCTTTATTTAGTCCTGACGTAGTCTTGCTTCTGTATCTGAATTTTAAAACACCCCCAAATCCTAATCCTAGTTCTGTTAGATTGGTTCTAAATGACACCATGCTTTAGTCCTGCTTTAGACCTGGTTTAGTCCTGGTTTAGTCCTGCTTTAGTCCTGCTTTAGACCTGGTTTAGTCCTGGTTTAGTCCTGCTTTAGACCTGGTTTAGACCTGGTTTAGTCCTGCTTTAGACCTGGTTTAGTCCTGGTTTAGTCCTGGTTTAGTCCTGGTTTAGTCCTGGTTTAGTCCTGGTTTAGACCTGGTTTAGTCCTGGTTTAGTCCTGCTTTAGACCTGGTTTAGTCCTGGTTTAGTCCTGCTTTAGACCTGCTTTAGACCTGGTTTAGTCCTGGTTTAGTCCTGGTTTAGTCCTGGTTTAGTCCTGCTTTAGACCTGGTTTAGTCCTGGTTTAGTCCTGCTTTAGACCTGGTTTAGTCCTGCTTTAGACCTGGTTTAGACCTGCTTTAGACCTGGTTTAGTCCTGGTTTAGTCCTGCTTTAGACCTGGTTTAGACCTGCTTTAGTCCTGCTTTAGACCTGGTTTAGACCTGCTTTAGTCCTGCTTTAGACCTGCTTTAGACCTGGTTTAGACCTGGTTTAGTCCTGCTTTAGACCTGGTTCAGACCTGCTTTAGACCTGGTTTAGACCTGCTTTAGTCCTGCTTTAGACCTGGTTTAGACCTGGTTTAGACCTGCTTTTGTTTTTTTTGGGCTCCTGGAGGTGTTCAGAGAAAGGTTTGAGCTGCTCTCTTTTAACATAACCCTGGTACAAACCACTTATTGGGCTCTAGTTCTTGTGCCGTCGATAAGTGTTGGAATAAGATTATGTAACGGCACTAGCTCAGTGGTAGAGCGGCCGTCCTTCGACCGTTGGGTAGGTGGTTCGATCCCCGCTCGAAACAGCCCATAACATCATAGCACAGTTTATACTGTTGTTGTGTCCTTGGGCAGGACACTCAACACTTTTCCTCCAGTGGTCAGCTGTAACACCAGTAAAGCGTTTTGAGTGCCTACTTGGTGGAAAAGCGCTATATAAATAAAAATAAAAATAAACAAGAGTTTAAGCTGAGTCACAGCAGAAATCCCAGGTCATAATGAAACCAGGATCTAATGGTTTTCTCTGCGGAGTCTGGTCCATCAGCTGATTGGCTGCACAGAGGTCACCACTTCCTGTTTAAGACTCAGACAAAAGAGGCAGCAAATGTGAAAGTAAGGTGTCATTATCATACGAATGTTATGTATGATTAACTTAGTGTCTTTTGTCCCATGAGTCCTGTCCACACTGACCTCAGATCAGGTTTATGTGAACATGACGGGGGTGACAGGTCAGGCTGCTGTCACACTGAGCAGGTGAGAGTCAAATGAACATAACACATGAGAGTTGTTTTTAAAAAAAGAGTTAAACCACACATTTAATTTTTTTAAAGCAAAAATATGCAGGATATTAAAACAACAATGCTTGATCTCAGCCAATAATAATGCCTTTAAATAAAGACAAGCGTTTGAGCTTTGCACGGCAGTGAAAAACTAAGATGCCAGCTCCAGAAAGTCAAAAATATTAGTAAATACAATACTGTAGATCTGTTTATATGACTACAAAAGGTGATTTCTTTTATTGGCTCTGTATTTTGAGGTAAACTCATAGTGTTTGAACAGCACACAGCAGACTTAACTTCACAAGTAGTTTATATAACACTGTCCTTGTTTTGATCTAAAGATTTCCCAAGGCCACTTTTTTATGAATGAGTACCTGTCCATATAAAGTAAAGAAAAGATAAATATTAATGAAGCAGACTCAGATTTCATAACTGTGTTGATTTGTCAGGTGGTCAGATTATTCATTTACTTTGAAAGAGTCAGTGTTTGTGCCTCTTGACTTTAACGAAGCCTCATTTGCAGTTTGCTCTACTTTTATAAGCTTCAAGAGAAACAGAAACGGTCTTCTTTTTTCAACAAAAAGTATAGAACACAATATAAAATGCAAAAACAGCATCTCAATTGTAAAGAATAAAAACGTGAGCAGAAGATCAATCTTATATAACCTACAAACAAACAGAAAAAGATTGATAGCCCATGATAAATAATCAACCAGAGCCCTCCTTATTCATATACTCTTCTGTCTCACATACACTTCAAGTTGTTATTGTCTTATTCTTTTGTCTTTGTTCATTTTCTGAACATGTCAGAGAATTTCATCACTTTTAACAAAAAGACACTGTTGTAGTTTTTTTCCAAATATGGTAATCCCTTCTGGCTCCAGCTGCATGAGTTAACACCGATGACATCACAGTCCCTTGGTCCATTCTCCGTCTATGTTCTCACTCCTTCTTGTTTATCTCATATTTATTTTACAGGTATTAAATCCACCTTGTCTTCCCTGAGTCAGCTGTCTCTTCAGGGCTCAGCCGCTCCTGCTGTGTGCTGTAGACACAACCCCACTGAGTCGCCCCCCCCATCCCACAATGGACCGCCAGCAGGGAGCATCGCGCGGCTAATCCCTGTTAGCATCTGAACAGGTCACACCTCAGCTCCGGAGGGAAAGGTGTGGTCCACCCGCTGCATTTAAACCCAAAGAAAAGGCAAAGATAACAGCCAGGTAACGACGTTAGCATCAGGCGTTTCCTCAAGCGTGACGGATTTACTGCAAAAAACACAAACAACAACACTTTCCAAGGGATTTCCCTGTTACCTGAAGATTTACAAAGAATTTACAACCTCATACTGTAATTATGTTGTGTTGTAAATGAAGAAATGTGGACTGTTTTTGTACTAATCTGGTAGTGTGTGTAAAGGTTCTCAACACAGCAGGTGTACAGGTCCTAAGTCCATAAGTACAGGTCCTGTAGGTCATAAAGTGTAGATTAAAAACCGGTGAGGTGCCATAATAGGTCATTAAATATGGATATTACAACAAACTCATTTTTTCCGTCTGGAAACTGAAATTAAAATGTATTACAAAAGTCTGTCTCATGCTGAGACCACAGAGAAGTGTGTTAAATGTAAGACTTGGTTTGGTTGTGCATTATGTTTAACACTAGATTATTGGGATGTATTATCACAGCATTAACTCAAATGTATGGGATTTATTTGTGATGTTGAAGAGGTGTACATGAATACAAAACCTGATTATACAATTATGTCCTTGGTACAATAGTTACTTTCATACATTATATATTTGGTGATAGACACTAAAGACTTGTTTCCACTAGAGCGCTTTGGAGAAGGTGGAGCTCAACATTGCAGTCCGATGGTTGGACATGTGAGAAAATGAAAATCAAAAGGAAAAACATTTACCTAATACATATAATCTAAATAAATTCCTCTTTTTTTTGTGATAAACATCATATTCAAACAGAAAACTTGATCCACGACAAAGGTTTAAGCATTTAATTTAAACAGTCAACAGTTCAATAAATTAAACTTTGTATTTATCGTCTTCACTGCTTTAAACACAAGCTGAACCTGTGGCATTAAATCGTTTCGAAACAGCTCAATGGAAACACAATACCAGACTAGACCCTGGACTAAACCCTGGACTAAACTTAGACGGATAACTTTGTAAATACTGAGTAATAATCACCAGTGAACGCTTCAGTTCAAACGCTTCCTCTTTCCGCTGCTCCATTAACCTGCTCCTGTCCCTTCCTCCGGACGATACAGTGATGGAGTGATCTGCCCACTCAGCGCAGCTTTAAACAGAGCCGAGGGGGGTCCCTGAATGCACCGTCCTCCTCTGGCCTCATCATAAATCAGCTCAGAGGAAGTAAACGCTGCAGAGACGGGTTAAATAAACAGAGACACTATAGATCCTGGAGCTGGGTTTATTTAGAGAGTTACAATGACTAAATACAAGAGCAAACCTGGACAATAAAAGACCCACAAAAGGAATAAATATGAGACAACAGCCTGGACTAAAACAGGTCTAAACAAGGACTAATTCATATAAAGGTTGTGTTAATATTAAGTAGAGCATTAACATTAGCCCCAAACCTAAACGGCTCATCTTTATAAAGAATTTTGTTACTATTCACCTTTAAAGACATCTCTTTTATTCTAGAGCAGTGGAGTGTGGTGGAATCCAGTGTTGTAAAATAAAAAAAGAATCACTAAATGATTGTTCACAGAAGAAGCGTATACTACCAAAGTAAAAAGTTAACTGGAGAAAGGCACTGAGGCCCTTTCCAAGTCAGTTTACAGTATTCTTGTGTAACGTGTGCCATTAACACCTATTTGTCTGTAAAACATTTAAACAGAAGAAAGAAAACAGATAAAATACCATTGCTAGTTAATGTTAGCAACAAGAGCAGACTGGTGTAAATCAGACATAGAATACTTTTTACAGTTTATAAATAATATACACGCCACAATGTCTTTATTCAGCAAAAAAAAAAATCTAAACCAAAGGACACACATGGCTAATTAGCATAAAGAAATACAGCGAATATATGAGGCTAACCATGAAGCTAATGAGGCTTATGTCTTTGTTTAAACTGTTTTAGTGACATAGGAGATACATATTGTGCAGCTGACTCCAGACCAAGAGCAGAAAAATGAAAGATATTTTATTTTATCAATGTACTAAAGAGGATATTTAGACAGACCAAGAATGTTTGGATCCGACAGAAACTCTGTTGTACAACTGCTTCAGACTCAGGTACATTATACCTTCGTACCTATAAACTTTAAGATGTCTTGCTGTTTTAGTGACTCTAGGTTTTATAGCTGTAGGTAATAAAGCCTCTGTGTTGTAGGTCTAGACTTTTTAAATAAATTCTCACCTGCTGCAGGATAAGGCTCAGGATATAGATTTAATGAAGTTTAATAATTGTGGTATTAATGTGCTAAATTAAGTCTACACAGGCACTGGTTATATCTAGTTTTTTTCTGCCATTATGGCCGATAGAATGCTGCTGAGCTACAGAGGCTAATTATACATAAACATACACATGTTTTGTCAAAACTTGAATCTTGTCTGTATAAAACACAAAACATTTGACAACTGCCTTTAGTTCTTTATAAAATGTGCCTCGGATGAAACAGAAGCCTGTTTATTAAACCAAAGTCTTCTTTTCCTGCCGGACAGTTCTTTAGTCCACACCGGACTTTGATGGACCACTTTGACACCAACTCAGAACCACACTCAAACTTATGTCAAAAATGATATTGTGGGATGATGAAGGCGGGCTGAGAGGTGAGGCTTTGT
Organism: Perccottus glenii; assembly: GCA_024416835.2. NCBI lineage: Eukaryota > Metazoa > Chordata > Actinopteri > Gobiiformes > Odontobutidae > Perccottus > Perccottus glenii. The sequence continues at coordinate 2,130,577 of CM044551.2, forward strand.
GGCGGGAACATTCTGTAAATGAATCACTATCGCAGGAAGAGGCTGGTGATAAGATCTGCGTCGCTCTGAGGGGTTGGACTGAGGATAAAGCCTCTGGGTTTAACTCCATTCAGACTCTCACCGGGACTAAAGTCTCACCTGAGGCTAGGACCACCAGGACACCAGGACCGGGACATCCCATTAAAAACTGTAATGCTCACTTAACAAACCTTAGTTTATAGAAACATTGTGTTGAGAAAGAAAATCTTAAGTAACTCTAAAACTGAATTTGAACAAGAATCCAACCAGGAGTAAACTAAGAGTGATTATTTTAAACCAGAAAAAATATGGATAAACTCATAACTAACATCAACCAAATCTAATCCAGAAATACAAACTGACTCTGTCAAGGCTTAACCAGTTCCACAAAATGTACAATCTTTTAAAACATATTTTCTACCATCTTTTCACCTGTTCTCAGCTCTGTTTTATTCCCAGAGCTGTTTGTCTGGGACAGTTCGGTCTTTAAGACAAAAGCATACATCGTTAGCCCGGATTTAGTGTCTACTTACATTTACACATTCAATACACTTAAACAATTTAAGTTTGATGTCATTACTTTATAATTCTAAGTATATTCTACTAATTTTTAGATCTGAAGTACAATGAGCTTGAATAAATACGTTTTTGTCATGACTATACTGTGTTCTGAAAATTGTCTTTTAACAGAGTATTTGAACATTTGCTCAAGATATCTGTGTGTGTGTGCTTTTTGTGTTTTAACTGTCTTTATTGCAACCTGCATGTGCTCATATACACAAATACAGACATATAATAAAAAAAACGAAATAAAAAAAACTGTTATATTTTACATTGTTATTTTGTAATATGCAATGAAGAGTTGCTTACTGTTGTGTTGCTATATTATGTGAATGCCTTTGATAGCTTTCAATGATCCATGAGTGTGGAGAGGCAGAAACAGTGCACCATGGTTTATTACTTGACAAATTTACAGCAGTTAAAGACTGAGATTATCTTACACGTCTTCAGTCGTGAGGGTAAACTCCTGCTAACGGTGGGGGGCAGCACCCTAGTGTGCAGCCTCTTGGAAGCTAATACAAGAAGAACAAGCGCTGCATCATACTGCAACTTTGCCGGCGATTTGAAGTTTACGGTCTTGCTGTGGGAACTCAAGGACTACAAAATAAAACTCCACTTCAGCAGCACCAACAAGCACCAGATCGTCAGGTACAATAGGTCATTTAAAGAAAAAAAAACACAAAATAAAATCTGTAAACGAACATATATATTCAACATGTCTAATATGTCAACAAAAGGAACCAGGAAATTTAAACCTGGTCCAGTTTCCAGATTTTGTTTTGGGAAATGATTGCAAATTAGCAAATATATTAATTTAAACATTATTTACACAAAACCTGTAATACATTTTTTTCTTATGTTTATGCCTGTAAAAGTTTCACAGTGCTGTTTTTACTTCTTTAACGTTTAAACCCAGTTCAATCCTGGTCTTTTGTGGAGCGTCAGATCATGTTCTTTACAGGTGTTTCTTGGAATAAATCCAGAAAGACGGACGTAAACTGAGAAGACAAGAACAAAAAGACACCACCTGCCTCGAAAACCTCCGTAAATCTGTATTTAACAGTTTGTCAAAAACAGGAGCAGTTCTTTGAAGCAGACTTTCATTGTTTACTTGGATGGATGTTTGCTATTTAGTGATTTTGCCTCGAAAATAAAACATCTAAATGTGTATTCTCTTATTTAAATGTTGGGTTTTCATTTATAAATACTTCTACATTTATACTTTACAAGCAACAACTACTTTAATACATCAACTTAAGTAGAGTTGTATTTGACATGTTACTTTTAGAAACCCCTCCCTCTAGAGACAAAGCTCAGCTCTCGTATGAGTTGAACTCAGAATTAAAGACGAAACATCTTCACCGTGAAAACCACGTACTTTTAACTTTTACTGAATGAAAGGAAACTGATAAACTCTGTCCCATCTCCTCGTGAGGGGGACGAGGCAGGGACAGAGGAGTGGTTGTGAGTTCAAAGCTCAGCCTGAGGCCCCTGATAAAGGCCCAGTGTGAAGAGGAGACAGGGCCCGCTGTGTGAATGAAGAGAGGAGCCACATACCTGCAGGGGTCGGGACAGGTGAGCTTTAATGGGCCTTTCCCTTTCACACAAATACCTGCGGCAGCTCCTCTTTCTGCATGACCTCTGACCCCCGGACCGGGTTTGATCATTCTTCTGAGGTTTACTTTCACTGTTCAGACTAAACCAGGACTAAACCAGGTCTAAACCAGGACTAAACCAGGTCTAAACCACGTCTAAACCAGGTCTAAACCAGGTCTAAACCAGGACTAAACCAGGACTAAACCAGGTCTAAACCAGGTCTAAACCAGGACTAAACCAGGTCTAAACCAGGTCTAAACCAGGACTAAACCAGGACTAAACCAGGTCTAAACCAGGACTAAACCAAGACTAAACCAGGACTAAACCAGGACTAAACCAGGACTAAACCAGGTCTAAACCAGGTCTAAACCAGGTCTAAACCAGGTCTAAACCAGGTCTAAACCAGGTCTAAACCAGGCCTAAACCAGGTCTAAACCAGGTCTAAACCAGGACTAAACCAGGACTAAACCAGGTCTAAACCAGGACTAAACCAGGTCTAAACCAGGTCTAAACCAGGACTAAACCAAGACTAAACCAGGACTAAACCAGGACTAAACCAGGACTAAACCAGGTCTAAACCAGGTCTAAACCAGGACTAAACCAAGACTAAACCAGGACTAAACCAGGACAAACCAGGTCTAAACCAGGACTAAACCAGGTTTAAACCAGGACTAAACCAGGACTAAACCAGGACTAAACCAGGACTAAACCAGGACTAAACCAGGACTAAACCAGGTTTAAACCAGGTCTAAACCAGGACTAAACCAGGACTTAACCAGGTTTAAACCAGGTCTAAACCAGGACTAAACCAGGTCTAAAGCAGGACTAAACCAGGTTTAAACCAGGTCTAAACCAGGACTAAACCAGGACTAAACCAGGTCTAAACCAGGACTAAACCAGGTCTAAAGCAGGACTAAACCAGGTTTAAACCAGGTCTAAACCAGGACTAAACCAGGTCTAAACCAGGACTAAACCAGGACTAAACCAGGTCTAAACCAGGTCTAAACCAGGACTAAACCAGGACTAAACCAGGACTAAACCAGGACTAAACCAGGTCTAAACCAGGACTAAACCAGGACTAAACAAGGACTAAACCAGGTCTAAACCAGGACTAAACCAGGTTTAAACCAGGTCTAAACCAGGACTAAACCAGGACTAAACCAGGTCTAAACCAGGACTAAACCAGGTCTAAAGCAGGACTAAACAAGGACTAAACCAGGTTTAAACCAGGTCTAAACCAGGACTAAACCAGGTCTAAACCAGGACTAAACCAGGTCTAAACCACGTCTAAACCAGGTCTAAACCAGGTCTAAACCAGGACTAAACCAGGACTAAACCAGGTCTAAACCAGGTCTAAACCAGGACTAAACCAGGTCTAAACCAGGTCTAAACCAGGACTAAACCAGGACTAAACCAGGTCTAAACCAGGACTAAACCAAGACTAAACCAGGACTAAACCAGGACTAAACCAGGACTAAACCAGGTCTAAACCAGGTCTAAACCAGGTCTAAACCAGGTCTAAACCAGGTCTAAACCAGGTCTAAACCAGGTCTAAACCAGGCCTAAACCAGGTCTAAACCAGGTCTAAACCAGGACTAAACCAGGACTAAACCAGGTCTAAACCAGGACTAAACCAGGTCTAAACCAGGTCTAAACCAGGACTAAACCAAGACTAAACCAGGACTAAACCAGGACTAAACCAGGACTAAACCAGGTCTAAACCAGGTCTAAACCAGGACTAAACCAAGACTAAACCAGGACTAAACCAGGACAAACCAGGTCTAAAAAGGACTAAACCAGGTTTAAACCAGGACTAAACCAGGACTAAACCAGGACTAAACCAGGACTAAACCAGGACTAAACCAGGACTAAACCAGGTTTAAACCAGGTCTAAACCAGGACTAAACCAGGACTTAACCAGGTTTAAACCAGGTCTAAACCAGGACTAAACCAGGTCTAAAGCAGGACTAAACCAGGTTTAAACCAGGTCTAAACCAGGACTAAACCAGGACTAAACCAGGTCTAAACCAGGACTAAACCAGGTCTAAAGCAGGACTAAACCAGGTTTAAACCAGGTCTAAACCAGGACTAAACCAGGTCTAAACCAGGACTAAACCAGGACTAAACCAGGTCTAAACCAGGTCTAAACCAGGACTAAACCAGGACTAAACCAGGACTAAACCAGGACTAAACCAGGTCTAAACCAGGACTAAACCAGGACTAAACAAGGACTAAACCAGGTCTAAACCAGGACTAAACCAGGTTTAAACCAGGTCTAAACCAGGACTAAACCAGGACTAAACCAGGTCTAAACCAGGACTAAACCAGGTCTAAAGCAGGACTAAACAAGGACTAAACCAGGTTTAAACCAGGTCTAAACCAGGACTAAACCAGGTCTAAACCAGGACTAAACCAGGACTAAACCAGGTCTAAACCAGGACTAAACCAGGACTAAACAAGGACTAAACCAGGTCTAAACCAGGACTAAACCAGGTTTAAACCAGGTCTAAACCAGGACTAAACCAGGACTAAACAAGGACTAAACCAGGACTAAACCAGGTCTAAACCAGGACTAAACCAGGTTTAAACCAGGTCTAAACCAGGACTAAACCAGGACTAAACAAGGACTAAACCAGGAATAAACCAGGTTTAAACCAGGTCTAAACCAGGACTAAACCAGGACTAAACCAGGACTAAACCAGGTTTAAACCAGGTCTAAACCAGGACTAAACCAGGACTAAACCAGGTTAGACCTAAACTAACCAATCACCAGAAAGCTGATGAAGGTTTGATCTGGTCTTGGTTCTGACCTAGTCCTGGTCCTGCTGCTCCTCTCTCGTTAGAACCATGGGACAGGAAGCTCACAGACAGATGTTCATGGGACGTTCATGTTCTGTGATAATACAGTTTAATGTGTTGTGTTCAGGGTCAGGGCGCAGTGTGGGAGAGATGCACTGCTCTGTCCTCACCTCTCACTCTCCTCCTCTGATCTGAAGACAGGGGGGAGGAGGGGGGCACAGGTGAGACTCTCCCCCAGTGACAGAGCTTCACCTCGGGCGCTGACAGCTCAGGACCTCCCCCGGCTCAGAGGACAACACACATAAGACACTAACTAAGTTTAAACCAGCAACGTCTGTATCTCAGTGTGTCCCATTTATGTTCATCAAGCAAGTCAGGAAACAAAGAAAGCCACTGCTATTATTTTATGAGACTTACTGTGTGTGGAAGGTCAGTCTAACAATCTAACAACAGTCTATTATAATGTAAGTACGACTGTGAGTAATTAATCTTGTTTAATTGGGAATGTTTGTTGTGTATGGAGCATGTAAAACTAAATTTTCTGTTTTTATATAATAAAGCTTTTTGGAATCTTTGAATGTAAGAGTGCTGCCTGAACTGGTCCTCTAGATTTTCTTTGCTCCATTTTTTGACAGTATGTTATAAAGTAAGTCCATATACATATTTGGGTGTCTCGTACTCTGTGGTGACTTAAAGCAGGAAGTGCAGATTTAATCCAATAATATCAGCTGTGTTTTCTGTCAGTGTGGCTCTAACAGTCTAACAGAGTTTGTCCTCCATCGGGACAGAGACGATAATTACACTAGTTCTTCTTTTTTCTTGGGTTTTCTCTCTAAACAGAAACCGTCCAGGGGTGGAGTCGTAGGGTGCAGGTCGGGGCAGTTCTGGTGCATTTCCAAAAGGGATCTAAAGTGGGTCCAGCTTTGGAAAAGGTGGAGCTAGGTAGATAGAAGGTAATCTTCAAAAGCAAAGCAAAAGTAAAAAACATTTCCTTGTTCTTGTGATAAATGTCATAGTTAAACAGATAACATGTTAAATGTTTAGTTCCTTCTGTGTGTTCCTTCAACCCAATGATTTCACCGCTCGCTCGTCTCAACACAACAATGGAAATTCTATAGAAATGCAGTAGATTTTATATAATTACACTTTAGCCACGGACATTTGTTTGTTGGTGAACAGAATCCAAGTCAAATGTTTTAAACGGTGCCTAAACCATTCAGGTGTAAACACATCCTTTACCTCGTTATCTCTGAGTGAATCTGACTTTTTTTTAACCCAGTGAACGATGGCTTTGATTCGACTGAAGGAGGTTTCTTCTCAAACTGAAGCTGCATTGTGTTCCTGACTCCAACACCAAACACCGTCAGAATAAAGCCTCTTTTACCTGAAGCATCTCTGAGCAACACTGCCTCTGTGCCCCTTTATCTGCCTCCTTTTACTGCCCCCTCCTCACCCCCTCCTCACCCCTGTCGGCCCATTGTTGAACCTGGACAAAGACAGAGGGAGGACTCACCTGAGAAGGACCTGAAAGACAGAGAAAAGTGTAAAATTAGACCAGGACTAGAGTCGGACTGGAGCCTTATTTTCACTTGACCAGCTTGATATGTGTCAGTTTCCATTGGGCTTTGGTTCCATCAGTGTGTTCCGTTTCCAGCAGCCGTTGATGAAGCCCAGACTGAGCTGAACTGAACCCATCAAGTGGAAACAAGGCTTTACACAATGCACTAAAGTCTAGCCACTGCCTCAATCCCATCACTCTGTTAAAGCCAGTATTTATTACCAGTATTATCTGTGATCAATAATGAAGTGTGTTACATCAGCGAGAAAACACTAGAGTAAGTTCTACCAAAGACCTTTAAGCTTTTCACAATTATCAAATAAACTCTCAGTATGATAAAGACAGTGAATCCAGAAGCGTATTAAACAGAAAGTCGTGATTATAAAGCCTTTGTTAAACGCAGGGAGTCGTAGTAAAGCCGGGAGGGAGAGGCCAGAGGAATGTCTACAGCGGGGCTATCTGTTCTGCTGCGTTAGCCCCGACAGGACCGGGCTGTGGCTGCAGGCTGCGTCAGGTGACTGTCTTTGTCATGGACAGAGGGACGGTCATGGAAACAAAGATGGGGCTTCTTCACTGTAAAAACACATCCGTCATCGTTAGAGACAAAAGACGACAGTGGTGTGGGTGAAATCTAATCAGAAACAAGGATAACCATGGTGGGAGTGTTTGGAGAAAATGCAATAGTTTTTAGTTCTTAGTAAAGTCCTGGGTTACTACTTGTTTAGACCAGGTTTAGTCCAAGTGTAGTTCTAGCTTTAGACCAGGTCCAGATCCTGATATAGTCAAATTCATTTTTAGTTTTGTCCTGGTTTAGTCTTGGTTCTAAATTCAGACCCAGTTAAGTCCTGGTTTAGTCCACACACCACAATGGCTCAGTTCAGTTCAGTTTGGTTGAGCTTCTCCTGTGTTTTCTCTGAGTTGTGTTCAAATTCAGAGACACAAAAGTCTGTTTCTATTTGAGACAATTTAAAGGAGGACTTTGAGAAACTACAGCTGCTGAAGTAAAGAGTAGAAGAAGAAGTGTGTTTCTGCTTTATTCCCATTATTCTAAACGTTAAATCCAGAGGCTGCAGCAGTGTCCTGCCTTTTAGGGCCTCACTCTTTATGTCTCTGTCCTGCTCTGGTTTAATGCAGTTGGAGACAGAAAGTGGAGTGGCATTAAGCATTACCTGATAATGAAAATTTATAGAATTGTAACTGTAACCCTAAAACCGTAAACAAAACAAATATTTTCATAAATGTAAAAATGTTTGTTTAGAATATAAACTACCTTTTTGCTGCTTTCCTTTTGTTTTTTCAATTCACAAGTTACGCTCATGATTCATTTTTTATTAACTAACTACTTCAAGAGTTTAGGTTAGTCTCCGCTCGGCTTCACTTTGAAGTGTTAGTGGGACAGGTGGAGGTTCCCCGCCCACTTTCACAGAGCGGAGGACAGGTGTGGAGGAGTCTTGTGCAGTGTGAACATGCTACAGGTGCTACGGGTGCTACGGGTGCTACAGGTGCTACAGGTGCTACGGGTGCGGTGCTACGGGTGCTACAGGTGCTACGGTGCTACGGGTGCTCACGGGTGCTACGGTGCTACGGGTGCCACAGGTGCTACAGGTGCTACAGGTGCTACAGTTGCTATACGGGTGCTACGGGGGCTACAGGTGCTACGGTGCTACGGTGCTACGGGTGCTACAGGTGCTACAGGTGCTACGGGTGCTACGGGTGCTACAGGTGCTACAGGTGCTACAGGTGCTACAGTTGCTATACGGGTGCTACGGGGGCTACAGGTGCTACGGGTGCTACAGGTGCTACGGGTGCTACGGGTGCTACGGGTGCTACAGGTGCTACAGGTGCTACGGGTGCTACGGGGGCTACAGGTGCTATACGGGTGCTACGGGTGCTACGGGTGCTACAGGTGCTACAGGTGGTCCCAGTTGTGCCCCGCGCTGTCTTCACGGCACAGTTTATGTCTTGGTCTTGGTCTAGTTTACTTCTGTCACTTCAACCAATGGCCGTTGAGCCCGCCCCCATAAAAACCGGGTCAGGCACAATAATGAAAATAACTTTGACCAAACAAAGCATTTTCTTTGTTTATGGTTGATAGGTTGCAGTTATAATTCTATTTTGTATATTTTTTTCTTTGGTTAGAGTTCCAAGTTTACATTTACAATTTGTTTACATTGTGGTCGTGTGTGTATATACATAAAAGAGTGGGACATAAAGAGAATGGTCTGAAAATCACTGCAATAGATCGATACAAGGTTCACCAAGGCATAATATATGGTATACAGTGTACTGTCAAACACACACACACACCCGGTCATATAGTGTAATACCAGTAAACTACACAGTAAATATATAAATATACAGTCATTTCTTGGGCCTCAGTTTGATTGCTTTATGGATTTTATTTTAATTGTATAAATATATATTTTAAATACCTCTTTAAAAGAAAATCCCAGAAACTCTTTGGGTACGTCTCAAGAAAGTCCGAGTACCATCAGTGGTACTTGCACCACAGTTTGAGAACCACTGGTCTGTTGTGTTGTAGAATAAAAACAGGGCACTCATGTAAAATAAAGTTTAACAATAATAGTGTATTTAGGCCCAACAGGACTCTGTAGGGTCCAGTGTATCGGCCTGTTTTCTTTATTATTAGCTTCGTGTGGTAGAACCTCACTCACTAATCTCTGGAGATAAGTCCTTGTCCCGGGACAGTTACAGGAGGTTTGTGTCCAGCAGAGGGCGCTGTGTCAGGGATAAACAGGCTTCTACTGATCTACTGTCGAAGAACCAACACAGGGCTAATCCCGGGTTAGGATTATTCCATTTCCTGTTAATTTTACCAAATGATGCACCACATTTTATTAAAGTGCGATTAAAGTGTGACAGTCATATTCTGTTTTAGTTTTTACAGGTTTTTACCGTTGCCATTGAACAGTATGACACGTAAATATTTCGGACTTTAACAGTATAGACCCGTAACTCTATTCTAAATTTAAAAGATTTAAAGGTCTAATAGTTTGCATAGAACCCAAAGGCACTTATTTTTATGCTTAGAAGCTAATTATTAGATTTTTATTCCTGACAATGTAACGTGGTATTATTTATTTTAGATTGTCCGAGTGTTGGTCCAGACAGAGCCGGTCTTTAGCCTCGCCCTGAGCCTCTTAGCATTTGTTTGGGGTTAGTTTTTGGGGTGCGTCTGCAGAAGAAACCCATCAGGCTAATTCAAAGTTTAATCTAATTTAATCCCACAGAGTCTGAGACAGTGAACTCAGCAGATTACGACCCCCTCAAACAGGACTCACCAAAACAAAGACTCTCTCTGCTCCGGCTCACACCAGAAACAACACTTCTAAGACGGTCATAGGACACTGTAATTTCTTCTTTTAAAATAAGACTCATTCTGAGGGATTTGTCCAAAGAGCCTTAAGTCTTTCCAACAAAAAAACTAGAGAGGAATTCTACCTGGAAACATATAAACGAGGTGGTTTTGAGCAGATTTAAAGTCAGGATTAAAGTCCAAACATTTAGCAAATTATTACTTAGAGTGTTTCTTTATTTAAATTAAACTCAAGTCAAGACTAGAACCTGTTTCACTGTAAAGGAGACAAGGCTACTGTTGAAACATCCCAACAAGTCCAGACTTAGACCAGGTCCAGACTCACAGAGGTCAGTGTTTGAAGGAGACAGAGTTAGTCCAGACTTAGACCAGGTCCAGACTCACGGAGGTCAGTGTTTGAAGGAGACAGAGTTAGTCCAGACTTAGACCAGGTCCAGACTCACGGAGGTCAGTGTTTGAAGGAGACAGAGTTAGTCCAGACTTAGACCAGGTCCAGACTCATGGAGGTCAGTGTTTGAAGGAGACAGAGTTAGTCCAGACTTAGACCAGGTCCAGACTCACGGAGGTCAGTGTTTGAAGGAGACAGAGTTAGTAGACTTAGACCAGGTCCAGACTCACGGAGGTCAGTGTTTGAAGGAGACAGAGTTAGTCCAGACTTAGACCAGGTCCAGACTCACGGAGGTCAGTGTTTGAAGGAGACAGAGTTAGTCCAGTCTTAGACCAGGTCCAGACTCACGGAGGTCAGTGTTTGAAGGAGACAGAGTTAGTCCAGACTTAGACCAGGTCCAAACTCAAGGAGGTCAGTGTTTGAAGGAGACAGAGTTAGTCCGGACTTACACCAGGTCCAGACTCACGGAGATCAGTGTTTGACGGAGACAGAGTTAGTCTTAACTCCACTTCAGTTTCTGCTGCTGTTAGTCTGGGTCTGGTCCACACGGGTCTTTATGGAACTGGTTTAGACCAGACTTTAATGTTTCTGAGCGACTTCTTTTCTATTCGTCCTACATCTACATCTTTAATCCCATTTTTGGGCCTTAAGACTTAAAATCCCATAATGCACTGGGTTATTTTTATAGAACAAGAACAAAATAGGAAGAAAACTGTAAAGCAAAGAGGGTTATTGTCCAGACACTCCAGAACTTAGTACTCGTATCGGAGCCAATTCTTTTGTACTTGTTTGACCTCCTCCGATACTGCCCTTCGAGTACTTTTCACTTTAAACTTCTGTTTGTAAATATTTAGCTGTAAATGATGCTCAGTGAAAGAACCAGAACTAGTCACTTATAAAAACATTTAAAAAATCAACACTATTCTGTGTCTGCTTTAGAAATATCCAGTATCATATCTGTACTCAGTATCAGGTTCAAACACTGTCTTTTTGAAAACACGTGTTGGATTCTGGGAGGTCTCAGAGGTGTCTGTGAGCAACACGATTTTAGAGCCCAAAGTAAAGATATTTTGACAAAAAATCAATTGTTTTCTGGTTTTGTCTGGTTTCCACTGTGTTACAGATGCAGTTATTTGACTTAATTTAAATGAAACAGCTGTTAACTCAGAGGTCCGGCATTGTAATATTTCAGTTTTAACTTTAACTCTTTACTAAGTACTTTCTAAGTCTGGGTGAATTTGTAAGAAGGTATTTTCATTTGGACACAACAAAGATTCACTGAAATAAAAAACCTCTAGTATTTAATTTTCTTAGGATTAGACAGATATTAAAATAGTCTTTAGTGGATTGATTTAAACTAAACTAAACTACACTAAACTGACTGATGTACAGTATGCTTTAGAGGACTCCTACAACAATATTTCACACGTCAAACAGTTTTCTATTTTAGGGTCTCTGAGGTTAATCACACAAAAAATTAAGTTTTATTTCATCTGCAGGGGGTGGAGCTGGTGCAGGGGGTGGAGCTAGTACAGGGGTGGGGCTAGTGCAGGGGTGGAGCTAGTGCAGGGGTGGAGCTAGTGCCGTTAGAGGCTCAAGGTACAGCCGTATACTGCTGCAATATCCATGTTTAGTGTTATTTACTGTTTTCAATTCTTGTTTTTCCTCAAGTGAGGATTATCTTTTATCCAATCGACAGACAAATATAAAATATATCTGCGCTTTTCCAAAAACAAAGACCAGATTTGAAAGTTGTGTTTTTAAATTGAGTAAAGAGACCCTAAATAAAAGAGTTGTTCCAAATACTTATTTTAAATGTTTAAAATGGGTTTTGTAGAAACATTAAACAGTTTAAGTCTGTGACTGAAGGATTTTCTGCTGTGGAGGGATTGAGAGGCCCAGGAGCTGAGGATTATGGTCTGTCTGTGCTGCAGAAGCCTGTTGGACATGTCAGAGGACTCTGCAGGTCGTCCCCCTTCAGACTGTCTCCAAAGCCCCCTCAGACCCAGCCCAGCGATGATTAGCTCGAGTCATTAACTCACTCACAGCTCCAGGGAACAGCTACATCCTCTGAACACTCTCGTCTCGGCAGGGAACCAGCTCCGGCCCGAAAACACACAACAGTTCAGTCACGGAGTACGTTTAGATGCACAGTTTAGTCACAGCTCGATCAAGTCTTCTGTCTTTGAGTTCACACGAACAGAAGAGAATTAAGAAAATAGATGGCCTTAAAATCATATATCAAATCAATACATATGAAGCCAGTTTCCAGGGATTGGGCCACCTTCGACTGTCGCCCACTCCACACTGCACCAGCTCCTCCTTCTGCAGGTGGAGCCCATCACTTGCTTCAGTTCAAAAGCATTAAACTTTGTGAAAGCCACTGGTAAACATCCCTTTTATGCAGATATCTTTTAAATAGATCCAAGTGCATTCAAACAAATAAACTGAAGGATGCAAACAGAAGGAAGGGGTTAGAGCCTATTAAAACTAGTCTAAGAAGCAGGTAACCTGTTCCTGATCCTCTTTCTGTATCAACACAGAGATCATTGTCCCCCCTGTGCCCCCCGTGTGGCGGCTGCAGGCCCGGACCCGGGGCAGAGGAGGGGGCAGTGTTTGGCCTGAGGAGTGTGACAGACAGACAGTAAAACATATGTCGCCCAGCGGGAGCCCCACAGCCTTAAGTCTCTGGGTTTTATCCTCGACGGCGCTGCTCTGCTACGCTCCATTCTCCAAAATCCTTCAACAAAACCTGGAGCTGCTTTACAACCAGCCACAGGCCACTCCAATCTGGAGGGGCCGGGTCTGCGACAGAGGGACGGCCGTAAAACTCTGTCTGCACCGTTTACGTTTCCAGCTTCCACAAAAATGAAAGTCTGTCACTGTCATGTTGTTTTTTTATGACTTCTGTAACAGGACAAACCAGAAAAGTGAGATCACGTCCTGTGTAAGACTAAAAGTAAACCCAGGACTAAACCAGTCACACAACAACATTTACCATATTCTGTCTAAACACTGCCCTTTAAAGTCACATTTCTTTTTTTGCCACAGCATCATTTGTTGCCTGGTTGTGCTCTTCTATGACCTCCCATTGTCTCCTCGGTCCTCCCAGAGCTGCCTTCAGAGCCGTTTGTCTCGATGCTGTCGGTGATGGATGGACGGATGGATGGAGGACAGCTTGGCCCACAGCCCTTTGGCCCAGAGGCCTGCAGGTAAAAGGGGGAGGACTGACACTCTCACTGTCCGTAAACATGTGACCTCTCAACTCTGGGTTAAACTCAGCTCCAGGGGAAACTCAGAAACATTGTGTGACAACTTAAGCACTACTGTTTAATTATTTAAAGCAAAGTTATCCATTTATTCCATTACATTTAAGTTGTTCGCCATGAAACAGTGTCGTTAAAGAAGACACTGTTTCAGCGTTTAAAGATTTGATTTGGAAAAAATGCACAATACATTTTTGAGACAATTAAAAGCTCTGGGCTATTGCTCTAGATCAGCAGGAAGTTTTCAATTAAAATGATAAAAATGTAAAAAAAACAAATAAAGACAAAAAGTTGGCAGGAGTTCGGCAAATGTAGGCACCAGTGACATTTTTCACATCAGAGAAGAATAATATCACATGAGGATGCGTCGCTGGCCGGTTCAGGTCTGTTTCTAGGTCTCATTAAACCAGTGGGTCTCAAACTGTGGCACGAGGAACACCGGTGCTCAGCCTCAGAGGATTCGTTTTTCCAACTGAAACTAGGTGAGGTTATTTATTTATACAGCACAGATCTTACACTGGGTCATTTAAAGTGCTTTACAGAAATAAAAGTCAAATTTAAAATACATAGACAAGATTTGGAATAAGAAACCTAAGAAAAGTTTAAAAAATTAAACGACAAAGAGTGCAGATAAAAACACGTTCAGTTAAATTAAACATTTAAAGCTGTGTTGTCCTCCAAAAGAGAGAGGCATAATCAGTTTTCTTTTGTCCAAATAAAAATCAGCTACAACTACCTTTAAAGTCCAGCTAAAATAGTTTTAAATGTATTTAAAACAGGAAGGCAGCCATTTTGAATGAAAGAGGTTACAGGTAATGTTTTCACTTGGATTGAGTATGTGTTGTCTTTCAGGAGTTTGTGTTTTTTGAGCTCCTCGCAGCCACTTTCCAATGTGGTTCACTTCCTACAAACTGTTTGTGTCACGCAGAGGTCATGTGACTCAGGCCGGCTGTTACCTGAGCAGGTGAGTCACTGGTTTTTTTTCCCGTCTTTAGACTCTTTAGACGCTGTGACAATCATTTAAAAGGCTCCCAGTGTCTCCTCCAGATCAAAGAGACTCAGGGGGCGGGGCCTGGCGACTACTGGCTCCGTCCAGTTGCCACGGAGACGGTCCTCGTCGTGAAAGTAATGACAGGCCTCAGGTAAATATCACCTGTGCAGCTCCAGTGTCTCCTTCCTCTGAGCACAGACTGCACACAGGATGTTTCTGAGAGCTAATTTTTCATTTTCTTTTACCAAAAAGACCTTCCACATTCGACTTAAACAAAATAAGGCCCTTGTGCTCACAGTCTACAGCAGCAGAAGAGTGACGGCATTAAATCAAATAACAGACAACAGCCAAATATCAGAAAAGAAAGGCTCTTTTTTTTACTCATGATTCCTTGGGAGCGACTCCAAATTATCAAACTTGATAAAGGCGTCGAGCTTCACTCCTTCTTCTACTTTTACTACAAGGGCTAACTTTTTTAACTTTTATGTCTAATCGTATTTACTGCTACAAAGTGCAAAGAGAGGTTTTGTGTTTTTAAAATAATAGCTTGACCTCATATATGGAGGATTAAAAGTGCCAAAATGAAATAAATAAATACATCATTAAACAATAAATTAAATGTTCCATTAATTATTTAAATGTGCTTCTTGTTTTTCTTTTGAGACAAACCAAAAAAGACAATTGCAGTTTACTGAAAAACAATGTCTTCATTAAAAAACTGGTGGCAGGTTTTAAATTGATCTAAAACCTTAACATGGGTTGAAAATTGAAAAGCTGGCAGTTCAATCATCACGTCTCTGTTTTATGTCCTGTGTTCATTCATGTTCTTTTCTCTCGTACCTCGGGCCGCTCTCTTCTTGACTCCGCTGCTCACTAATGACACTGCAGAGGTGTGACAAAGACGTAAAAACAAGACGAGAGAGTGAGCCGTGAGGAAAACGGTGTGAGTCCAGGTTTACGGCAGGTGAGGCCCTCTCTGTCGGCCTCAGGTTCTGTAATGACAGGTCCCTGCTGCGAGAACACGACCTTTTACAGCGTAACCCTGACCAGACGAACCCTTTCTGCTTTTCAAACTTAAAAACTTAAAAATTCTGCATCAAAAAGTGACATGTGGGACACAGCTCTTTTTTGATGAACTAAATGCTTGTTATCTCTGAGTATGACAGAACTAAAGTAAGTCTAAACAGATGGAGGCAAAGGATTTGCTGTGGAGACTCCTGAAGAATTTATTTGTATTAATCTGTATAAATGATGGACCGTTTGTGAATGCTTTCTCTTTTTCCCACTGCAGGGGTTTCCTCGCTCTGACGCAGGGTCTTTTTGTGAAATTGGCCTAAACACATAAAACTGATTTAAACCTTTGCTTGCATATCCATCTTTCCAAAACATAAAACTGAATTAAACCTTTGCTTGCATATCCATCTTTCCAAAAGCTAAAACATTATATCATACTTTGTTTTTTAAACTAACCTTTAATGTTTGGTGAGTGTATACTTTTTAAAACGTACATTTTTGTTTTATGTAAATGAAGATTCATTTCTCTCTCGTCCTTTTGTCGACGGCACACTCCCATCTGTCTCAGTCGTGTTAACAGGTCATGATGCGTTCAGGGACACCAGCTCTTTGGGGAACATGTGCTGAATGAATGCGTGTAATTGAGTGTGAACCGTCTCCTGTCAATGACAGATCAATAATCAATCAGAGCGAAAGAAAGACACAGGGTTAATCAGCCGTAAATGGAACCTCTGTTCAACTCCAGGAGGAACAATTAAACCAGACTAGTCCCGGTTTAGTCCTGGATCTGGTCCTGGTTTAGATCTGGATTTATTGGGTTTGGTTCTGGTGTAGAGACCTGGTTTAGGCCTGGATTAGGCCTGGATTAGGCCTGGATTAGGCTCGGGGCTCGTGTAGCGCCTGTTTCTGTTTGTGGATATTTACAGCTTTCTTTTTAAAGGACCTTTTATCTTCTTCATCCTTGGGCCTGTTCCGCTGATCAAACTCTCCAGAGATAACTGTTGGTTTTTTTTGAGCCACAATTAAAAAAAAACATAGAAGGGACTCAATAGACCAGAATGCACCTGAACAGATTCTTTTTTACAACCCTCAGGCTGAAGCCAAACCGAGCAGAGCGTCTCCATCTCCACATCTTTTCACAAACCTCTTAAAAACCAGTCGCTGCAGACCAGACCAAACTCAAGGCCAGACCTGGTTTAAAACCCGGCGAACTTTGACCCCATGAAGAGGAAGTGCAGTGTAAACAGTGGACAGTAGATAGTATCTCGTGAGAAACAAAGTCACCGCCTTTGGGACGGCCCACAGGAAGGAGTCCCATCCCCAAACCAGGCTCTGGGGCAGAAAAATAGAGTTTTAATTGGATTTCTACAGCATCAATTTACTGTAATAGAGATATATGTAAGATATGAGAGCGACAGAATCTGCAGGACTTCCTGACTGACTGGAGCCGGTCGACACGGCGTCAGAATACATGTCGAATGGATTTTAAAATACCACATTTTCCTAAATTTAGTTTTTGGTTGTATGTTTGATCTTTATTTAGTTACTTTTTAACTCTGGCTTAGTCCTGATGTTATCATCCTGGGCTTGGTCCTGGTTTTAGGAACTGTTTGGTTTTCATTGAGTGTTCTTTTCAATTTTGTTTAAGTCCTGTGTTTATTCCCTGTTAGGTCTTGGTTTACTCCTGGTTTTGACCTACATTTGATCTGATTTTGGTCTCAGTTTTGTTTCGGGTTATTCTTGCTTTTGGTCCAACTTTAGCCATAGTTTTTTCCGGGTTTATTGCTGGGTTTAAACCTTGTATTGTACTTGTTTGGTTGTCCTTCATGCTTGGTCTCAGTCAGTTTTAGTCCTGATTTAGTCTTGGTTTAGTTGTTTAATCGTAAACGTAGTGTTTTTTCTGAGTTTTGTCACAGTTTAGACTTGCTTTTTCTTCTTCATTTTAGTTCTGGTTAAATCCTAATATTGTCGAGGTCCTTTGCTTTAGCTGACTCCTACTTTAACCCCAGTTTTAGTCCAGTTTTAGTCCAGACTCAGGCCAGTTTTAGTCCAGTTTTAGTCCAGACTCAGGCCAGTTTTAGTCCAGTTTTAGTCCAGACTCAGGCCAGTTTTAGTCCAGGTTCAGTCCAGACTCAGGCCAGACTCAGGCCAATTTTAGTCCAGTTTCAGTCCAGACTCAGGCCAGTTTTAGTCCAGGTTCAGTCCAGACTCAGGCCAGACTCGGGCCAGTTTTAGTCCAGGTTCAGTCCAGACTCAGGCCAATTTTAGTCCAGTTTTAGTCCAGACTCAGGCCAGTTTTAGTCCAGTTTTAGTCCAGACTCAGGCCAGTTTTAGTCCAGGTTCAGTCCAGACTCAGGCCAGACTCAGGCCAGTTTTAGTCCAGGTTCAGTCCAGACTCAGGCCAGACTCAGGCCAGTTTTAGTCCAGGTTCAGTCCAGACTCAGGCCAGTTTTAGTCCAGGTTCAGTCCAGACTCAGGCCAGTTTTAGTCCAGGTTCAGTCCAGACTCAGGGCAATTTTAGTCCAGTTTCAGTCCAGACTCAGGCCAGTTTTAGTCCAGGTTCAGTCCAGACTCAGGCCAGACTCAGGCCAGTTTTAGTCCACGATCAGGCCGGTTTTAGAGCAGGATCAGGCCGGTTTTAGAGCAGGATCAGGCCGGTTTTAGAGCAGGATCAGGCCGGTTTTAGTCCACGATCCGGCCGGTTTTAGACCAGGATCAGGCCGGTTTTAGACCAGGATCAGGCCGGTTTTAGACCAGGATCAGGCCGGTTTTAGACCAGGATCAGGCCGGTTTTAGTCCACGATCAGGCCGGTTTTAGTCCAGGATCAGGCCGGTTTTAGTCCAGGATCAGGCCGGTTTTAGTCCAGGATCAGGTCGGTTTTAGTCCAGGATCAGGTCGGTTTTAGTCCAGGATCAGGGTTTTAGACCAGGATCAGGCCGGTTTTAGTCCAGGATCAGGCGGTTTAGTCCAGGATCAGGCCGGTTTTAGTCCAGGATCAGGACGGTTTTAGTCCAGGATCAGGCCGGTTTTAGTCCAGGATCAGGCCGGTTTTAGTCCAGGATCAGGAAGGTTTTAGACCAGGATCAGGCCGGTTTTAGACCAGGATCAGGCCGGTTTTAGACCAGGATCAGGTCGGTTTTAGTCCACGATCAGGCCGGTTTTAGTCCAGGATCAGGTCGGTTTTAGTCCACGATCAGGCCGGTTTTAGTCCAGGATCAGGCCGGTTTTAGACCAGGATCAGGCCGGTTTTAGTCCAGGATCAGGCCGGTTTTAGACCAGGATCAGGACGGTTTTAGACCAGGATCAGGCCGGTTTTAGACCAGGATCAGGCCGGTTTTAGTCCAGGATCAGGCCGGTTTTAGACCAGGATCAGGCCGGTTTTAGAGCAGGATCAGGCCGGTTTTAGTCCAGGATCAGGCCGGTTTTAGACCAGGATCAGGCCGGTTTTAGACCAGGATCAGGCCGGTTTTAGACCAGGATCAGGCCGGTTTTAGACCAGGATCAGGCTGGTATAGACCCCATGTCTCGCTGTATATTTTTAACTGTCCATGTCTCAGTAAAACCACGATCTCTTGTTTGGACTGTGGCTCTTGTTAACGTCCGCTCGGCTCCAAACACAGTGACATGTGATTTATGTTAATGAGGCGTAGAGGAAGCGCCAGGGGATAAATCAAACGCACCCCACCTGAACACAAGGCCCGTCCGCCTCGTGTTTGGACAAGAGAGACGCTGTAAAAACTAGGACTGGGCCTATAAACCTGGGCCGAGGAGGGAAAGTGTAGGAGATGGATGAGCTCTGAGGCTTTGATGTTGTTTAACGCAGACGTTAAAGGGAGACAGCAGCCTTTAAATCCACATGGGATTAAAGCACTGCACAGAACGGTTGGCTTTATTTGTATTTGATGATAGGCGTCTGTTTACGCAGAAGTTATTTATACAAGTATTGCATTAGATACTGTTTATGGAAATGCAGTTGTCTGACAAAACCTTACAGTGATTGGTGACTTAGTAGTATTTAGAATTATTTTGTGGTTTTATTCCTTAAAAACAGAAACTTACACTTGCTTTTGGTCTTGAACATGGACTAAACCAGGTATAAACCCAGAATCAAGCATTAACCCAGGACTTTACTTCATCATAAACTTTGTTAAACATGGATTACCCAATTTTTATTATTAAAACAATTATTATTGTAACAGGAATGATCTGTGAAAAAACAAGACGTTATCTGGACTTTATTATCGAGAGTTAGTGTTCAGTCCTTGTACAGAAGCTTTGGCCAATCACAGCTCGCTTCAGGAAAAAGGAGGGTTCCTGTTCGTCGACACTGATGTTAATAATCAAATCAAATACTTTATTGTCCCAAAGATAAAGACAAAAAGCTGAGCAGCAGCAGAACAAACTTACAGAACAAAACAGTAACAGTTAATTGTGCAAAATACTGTTGATTAAAATAGAACCTTTGCAGCTGCCCAGAGCTAAAAACATTTCAGAATTAACCTAATCTAAACCTAAATCTATAATAAATACAGACATAAATAATATAATAAATAATAAAACCAAGCATAAGAACAGAATAAATAAATAAAAATAAACAAATGCAACAAAAGCTAAAATAATGATTGAGCAGAGAAATAAAAGAGAGCATCAGTCACTGGAATAAGAAAGTTATTCCATCACAAAATTGGTCTTTTTACAGAAAACCATGAACAGACAAAAGAGCAGTAAATAAAACACAGATAAATGTTGGCATCGACTCAATGTTTAACGGGACAGAGATAATTATGTGATTGCGACAGAGATAAAAGTTCACGGTCAACTCTAAACTTCAGTTTGAAAGATTTCTTTGACCTTTTTTAATAAAAAAGAAGAAAAGTAAGAATGGTAACTTGAGACCAGACCAGCTTTAATCCTGCTTTATTGTTTACTGTTTAGTCCTGTTCTTAGTCACTTTACCACAATGTTTTTCTTTTGCATTATTCCTCTCTCCTCCTGTCCGCCCTTCAGACTGAAAAACGTGCTGATTATAAACTGTACTGAAGGTCCCGCCTCTGAACGCCATAATCTCCTTCAGAGGAGGTCAGTCGGTTCATGGGACAGTTTGTGGGTCAACGAGGTCGCTGCAGCTCGACCTCTAGGCTCATGTTTAACCCGTTAATACCGCTCTTTAGCCTAAATCCACAAGGTCGGCTGTGACTCTCTACACGGAGACGCTGCTCTTGTCGTTTCAGAGTTAAGCAGATAGACTCAAGATCCATATGCTTTGAAAGGATTGGTTACACAAGGACACAGGGCTTTTAGGAGAAAAAACAACTCGTAAATGCTTTAGAAGTGGACAATAAAAGCAGAAAGAGACAGGAAACTCTGGAGAAGGAGCCTCTCTGGTCGTGTTTAAAGACTGGAGATGTTTAAAAACAGAGAAAAAGACATTTGTTTTAAAGAGAACCTTGTAGTTGATGATGAAGCTCTGTCAATCAACATCGCTCTCTTGATTTATGCACAAAATGTCAGCTTTAGATTGTTCGGAAAATGATGGCCAACCCCAAAACTAACAAGTTAATATGTATTTATTAAAAGCATCTTTCTGTTAAAAAAAAGGACTTCTTCACATTCACAAAAAAATACGACATATCAGTGTTTAAACTCAAATGAATGTCCTGCGTTCACTCAGAACCTTTTTAATGTTTTAATCTCACCTTTTAAAGTACTACCTTCAATTTAGAAAGCTTAGTCCAGACTTAGACCAGGTCCAGACTCACGGAGGTCAGTGTTTGAAGGAGACAGAGTTAGTCCGGACTTAGACCAGGTCCAGACTTAGACCAGGTCCAGACTCACAGAGGTCAGTGTTTGAAGGAGACAGAGTTAGTCCGGACTTAGACCGGGTCCAGACTCACGGAGGTCAGTGTTTGAAGGAGACAGAGTTAGTCCAGACTTAGACCGGGTCCAGACTCACGGAGGTCAGTGTTTGTGAAGGAGACAGAGTTAGTCCGGACTTAGACCAGGTCCAGACTCACGGAGGTCAGTGTTTGAAGGAGACAGAGTTAGTCCGGTCTTAGACCAGGTCCAGACTCACGGAGGTCAGTGTTTGAAGGAGACAGAGTTAGTCCGGTCTTAGACCAGGTCCAGACTCACGGAGGTCAGTGTTTGAAGGAGACAGAGTTAGTCCAGTTGTGGTCTTGATGTCTGAGACCTAGACAGTCGAGTAAAAGTCAGTTTTAGACAATGACAAGACCAAGGCAGTTATAAAATGTTCTTTTAAGGCTGGACCAACACTGGTGAAAAGTACATTTTCAAAAATGTTTTAAGCCAAAAGTTTGTTTAGTTTTTAACGAGAACCAATCACTGTGGTTTCATGAATGAGTGGGAGGAGCTGACAAAAGGTTGAATCTACGGAATCTGCTTTAACATGAAGACTGTTAGGATACTGTTAGGTATAAAAGGTGTCGGTATTTGAAAGAAAGAACTTTCTCACAGATTTTCTTGTTAACTTTTCACAGCATCCAGATGATGACTGTCCAATCTGACCCAAACGTCACTTTGTGCTGAATATATGTCCTTTCCTCCACATTTCATCTATTTGACCATCTGTTGTTAATAGAGGTGTATTAATCCTTTGCCTGCTCTGCCGCTTTCTCTGTTGGTTTAATCACAAGAAGGCCTAATTGTCCAAGAGCAGAGACTACATTACCCATACACCCTGAGTTTGGCAAGTGAAATGAAAGGGTGTGAAAGGTTAACTGCATTCACATGCTCTGACTGTAATGAAAACACAAGAGAGACATTTATATTGTTTATATTGTTATAATGTTATGATTGAAGCTCTGGACATAACTTGTTTTTCTATAACAATATGAAACAAAATATTAATGCCCTGTCAGACATTTGATATTTTTCTTTAATATTTAATTTGATTACATTGTTTAAGTTCAGATTTACAAGAAAGAACTGCTGTAAAAAGCACATTATTTGTTTAAATTAAAAAACCAAATGTTATTGCACTTTTGTTCATATAGCAGTTCTTTCAAAATGTATGCAGTACAATAATTTTGAATTCATTATTAAATTTGTGTATAACATGTCAAGTCGCGATTAATCACAGAACATTGTGCGATTATTCCATGAGTCTAAACATTTTAATCGTTCCCAGCCCTAATTTAAATATTGATGATGAATGGCACAAGAATGGGCCTCAGGATCTAAACAAGTATCTCTGTGCATTCAAATGTGCAATTAATTAGTGTTTTTTTTAATCGATTCCCAGCCCTAGTTTTAAGCCAAAAGTTTGATGTTAAGTTTTTAACGAGAACCAATCACTGTGGTTTCATGAATGAGTGGGAGGAGCTGACAAAAGGTTGAATCTACGGAATCTGCTTTAACATGAAGACTGTTAGGATACTGTTAGGTATAAAAGGTGTATTTATAAAAAAGAAAGAACTTTCTAAAGAGGAGACTGCTGTTTAACTGCTGTTCACAGCTTCCAAATACTAAACTGTATAATCTGACGTCAAAGGTTTATTTGTTGAATATATGTCCTTTCCTCCACATTTCATCTATTTTTTGACCTCCTCCTGAAGTTGTCTTTTCCCTGGAGTGTGTGTATTTCCGTTTGTCCAGCTGTGTGTGTCTCTGTTGGTTTAATCACAGAAGGCCTTGTCCAGATGAATTTGTGGCTGCCGTCTTTTTAATTCATGGCACTGGCCTTGGTTCACTAATGAAACCTGCCCAAGGTTAACCACCTTCTGCACACACATCCTCCTCATGTCAGGTCACATCCACCATTTCAGGGGTTTTACATAGGAGCCTCATCTCCTTTTCAGGCAGTGAGTAAAACTATGAGGTTCAGTTTGTGATTAACAGATATGGTCAGACATTTGTGGCATTTTCTTCAACCAAGATTTGATGATTCTGACAATCAAGAGTCAACTGTGTTTGTGATTCTAATAAAGGAAGGTAAATTTTTGTTATATCGTTATTTAGAATTTAAGACCATTGTGTCATAACTAAACAAATGTGGTTCAAAAACAACAATAGGACAAACGTTAAATCATCAGCCGAGGCAACATGGCGACCCCAAATGAGCCAAGATAAATAAAACTGTTCCATGAGTCTGACCTGGACTGTTCTTAATCACTTTCTGTAAATATAAGACGGGGATGAATGGCACAAGAATGTGCCTCAGGATCTCGTCACAGTATCTCTGTGCATTCAAAATGTCATTAATGTGTTTATCTGTCATTATCACGATTGTTGCAGCAGCTGAACTCCGGTTTGGTCTCAGTATTTGCTGAGGTAACAGATGCTGGCGGTTTTTATTTTTTTTTTTCAGGCATTTCTTGTTTGTATGTTCTCAATCAGAAAAAGAATCCATAAAAGACACTAAAGAGGAGACTGCTGTTTACTGCTGTTCACAACCTTCCAAAAACTAAACTATATCATTTTAGTCAAAGGTTCATTTGTTCTTCATCTCTTTCCTCTGACTCTGACTGAGCGAGAGGAAAGTCCAGTCCTTGTTTAGATGTGACGACACAGTGGAACGAGAGAGGAGGCAGATTTTTTACGGGACCACTGTCTCTGCTCACAGTCAAACAGAGCAGCCGCCGTTAATTAAACCTCATTAACCGCTGTCGGATCAAACCTGTGTGAGCCCTGGGTCAGATTTACAGCAGCAGGGCTCAAACACAAAACCACCTTCTGCACACACATCCTCCTCAACAGGTCACATCCACCAGGGGTCCGGGTCACATAGGAGCCTCATCATTGCACAAGCACTGAGCCTTTAAACACTGGTTTGGTTTTGTAAATATGTAATCAAGCCTTAATAGATCATTTACAAAGCATTTATCCAACATGAATAATCACTAATACGTTATAAACATTGTTTCAGTCTTAACAATAAACCCATGTCTAATTGTACATTTAAATGAATTTTCAGTGTATATAAATAGTTTATTAATTAAATAATTGTTAACTACGCATCTATTAATGCTTTACTAAAGTTTTATTATGTAAGTTATTATAAAGTGTTACCTTTATTTCTATTGAATTGTTTAAAAGAAACAGTGATTAAACAGAATATCATCTATTACACAACACAAATATGTAGCCTGTTGGTGCAAAAACACAAAATAAAGTTACAATAGATATTTAAAAACAACTAAGATAAAAACTATAAGATAAAAAGTAGGATCTACTAAGAATTTACAAAAAAAATAAAAAATCTAGCCACTAAAAAGCAGGTAAGGCACATAAACATGTTTTTACAGATTACAGATGCTGTTTTCTCTCTCACCAAGAACATGTTTGCTTTTAAAGTTCTTAACGGCCTTGTATATAAGATATACAGGAAGTAGGTATCTAACGTTATTTCTTAAGCATGTGTTACATATCTTGAGTGACAGATGTCTCGTCCAATCAGCAGCAAGAATTCCATCCGCAAACAATATCTACCTTTTCCGGTTTGTCTGAATTGACGTTTTCGGTTTTGTTCTTTTGTTTGCACTTCATGGCCACCGTACATTAGGGACAGAGTCTGTTCAAAACTGACCTGACACATTTTTGTGTTTTTACGGATCTTTCTTGGGTCATGGGTGTGTTAAAGCGGGACAGTCCACATGGTCATCCTACAACAGTAGCTACTTAAGTTTAGCTCAACATTACACATTTATACCTTTTATGTGCTACATGTCACTGCATCAAACAGAAGTCACAGTGGCCACATTAACAATAAAATCCTGCAGAAACCCTCTGTTTTTCTGTTGTAAATCTGATCTTTTTCCTCCAGGTCTTGGCGTTGGAGGCTGACGTGTGTCTGGTGCTAACGTCGCAGCAGCAGCAGCGGCGTGTGCGACCCCTAAAACCTCTCTCTATTCTTGTCTGCAGCTAGGGTCAGAGGTCAGGGCGGCCCTCGTGCTGCTTTTACAGCCGTTAAAGATTGCAACTGAATACACAAGTCAAGGTGAAGGCAGGCGGACGGGGCGGGGGGACACAGGGAGGGGGCACAAAAGGAGAACCGTCACTCACCGGCTCTCTTTGCTGTCTCTGGACCGCGACTGTAAAAGTCAACAGCTGCGGCACAAACCAGGGACAAAAGTGGATCGGATCACAGCAGCGCAGGTCTGGACACTGGTCAGGTTTCTGGACCGAGGTTTATGACCAGCCTTCAGGTTTGTGTGAGGAACAGTGTGTGCACAAGAACAACAGAAGGACTTTAAAATCATGACTGATTGTTGTATGTTTTAATCTGTTTTCTGTCCTTACACGACTGGACTTAGTGCCACTGTTAAACATAGACAGCTTAGTATCAGAGCTAAAGCAAAGAAAAAATTGTATAATGGGGTGCAGTCGTCCTTTAACCGAAAGGTTGGTGGTTCGATTCCCGCTCTCCCCACAGTTCATACTGTCGTTGTGTCCTTGGGCAAGACACTTAACCCACCTTGTCTCCAGCGGTGTTCCAGCTGTAACACTGGTGAATGGAACCTTAATGTAAGTCGCTTTGAATGAAAGCGTCATCCGTAAATGACTAAATGTAATGTAATAATATGGACAAAAACACCTGGAATCTTGGATTGTTTTCGTTTTCTCCTCGACAAATCCCAACATGGCTAACATCTTTCACAGTAACTCTTCACGGACTCTGCTTTGAGTGTGTTTTATTGTCGGGGATTAGTTTGTGTGTCACAGTGAGAGTGACAAAGCGCTCTGACACTCCCCTGACGCTGCTCTGCTCTGGAGGAATGTAGGAGTGGTGTGCGTCGGCCCCGACCTGGCCCTGACCCCGGTCCCGTCTCCGAGCGCTCTCTCCTCGGCAGCAAAATGTTTGGCGTGCCAGTCATGTGTCCGTTAGCGAGTCACCTGTTGCGCGGCACACGGCTCAAAGCGAGCGTTGCAGCAGCTGAGGGGTCGGAGGTCACCCAAACGTTTGTATCGAGTGTTCAGAGTTCAAACCTGAGCCTCGCTCCGACTATAACTATTGTCGTTGCTCTCTTTGTCCCTCGCCTCTTGTCGCTCGTGGGTGTAACTCTGGTCTGTTTATATCCCTGACTTTCTCCGCTGACGAGCCTCAGATCAGTTTCTCAGATGCTGTCGACCGTTTAACACCGCAACACCTTCACTGCAAACTCCAGAGCACTTTTCAAAGGCTTCTGTTCAAGACTTCTATCACAGCTATGTGCGTGCGTTGTGGTTTGAGAATATAAGTCTCACCATCACAAACCTGTAACAGATTTCTGTTTTCAAAAGCAAACAACAGGGGATCATTTATTTAAATTATCTGTCTTGATAGTTCTTTCAGGTTTTTGTCCATTACAGTGAACTCCACAGACCTCCAGCCTTCTGCACAGTGACAGTCTGAAGAGCCTGTCATTCTCAATCACGTCCTAAAAACCACACACACACAGACTTTAACCAAACGGACCCACACACAGTGAGCAAAGGCAGCTCTGGCCCTGAAACGACAACACTCGGACAAACAGACGACAAACAGACGAGGGCTGGGGCCACAACAGCTGAGAGGACAAATTGATTCTAATTGTTTTTTACGCCAGAACACACAGAGAGTGAGAACACACACAGCGTCGCTCAGAGCAGATGTTTCTTACACAGAGGTTCTTTTGGAAATCAGTTTGTAACCATGTTTCAGGGTGTGGTGCAAAAGTTTGTACCCTGTCACTGAGTATTAAAACTATCCATACACATATACACGTATTCATCCATGTACACATTTCTCGAGGCAGCTACAGAGTTTTGAAAAAAGGTTGTTATCAAGTGAATTTTGTTACAAAATAAAGATACCTTTTGTTTGAAATAGACTTATATATTCAATAATTCCCATCTGAACAGGTTTGGTTCATGTAAGTCGCCTTGGATAAAAGCGTCTGCTAAATGAATAAATGTAAATGTAAATTTTAACTCTGGGTCCGAACGGGTCTGGGTCTGAACAGGTCTGGTTCATTTTAACTCTAGGTCTGAACGGGTCTGGTTCATTTTAACTCTGGGTCTGAACAGTTCTGGGTCTGAACAGGTCTGGGTCTGAACAGGTCTAGGTCTGAACGGGTTTGGTTCATTTTAACTCTGGGTCTGAACGGGTCTGGTTCATTTTTACTCTGGGTCTGAACAGGTCTGGGTCTGAACGGGTTTGGTTCATTTTAACTCTGGGTCTGAACGGGTCTGGTTCATTTTAACTCTGGGTCTGAACGGGTTTGGTTCATTTTAACTCTGGGTCTGAACAGGTCTAGGTCTGAACGGGTTTGGTTCATTTTAACTCTGGGTCTGAACGGGTCTGGTTCATTTTAACTCTGGGTCTGAACAGGTCTGGGTCTGAACAGGTCTTGGTCTGGTTCATTTTAACTCTGGGTCTGAACAGGTCTGGGTCTGAACAGGTCTTGGTCTGGTTCATTTTACTCTGGGTCTGAACAGTTCTGGGTCTGGTTCATTTTAACTCTGGGTCTGAACAGATCTGGGTCTGAACAGTTCTGGGTCTGGTTCATTTTAACTCTGGGTCTGAACAGGTCTGGGTCTGAACAGGTCTTGGCCTCGGTGAGTCTCTGCTGGAGCCACAGAGTCTGGTCCCATTGCTCTGTGTACATCTTTATTGACGTATTATTCATTAGGAATTTACTCAAAGGCTTCACTCAAACACACAGCCGTCAGTCATGTGACGCATCATGTGACGCATCATATGATGGCGTCACACCTGATTTACGACGAGGGAGTAACCGCTCTGTACATTTGGCTTTACCTTGTGTTCACTGGCTCCTGTTTTATGATTGCAGTTTTGGAGGTTGCTGTGTGCATAAGGAGCAGTCACGTCTTTAACACAACAGGTTCATCCTCAGGCTTTTACTGGTGTTTGGAAATAGAAAGGCAGGTTTCGATCGAGCGATGCATCACAGTTTGATTTCGGAGACGACCTGAAGAAGTTTTGTGTGACGTCACATAAGCACACAACGTGTTTATCTGTACGAGAGAAGATCCAGAGGCTGCTGCAGTGTCCTACAGTTCAGGACCTCACTCTTTCATGTTTCTGTCCTTTTACGCTTTAATGCAGTGGAAACAGAGAATCGAGTGAGTTTCATTCACAAAAAAAGAGCCCCCTCCTCTGTTAAATCCAGAAACAACGGCTGACAAAAAAGACAAACAATAGCTAACACAATATTAATGTTCCTTAAGAATTAATTCTTAATTTGTGTTTTTCTATGACCTCTTGTCTTTGAGTGGACTTTCTATTTTTCATTTAACAGACTGTGTTTCGGTGACATGGGATACTTTGGACTGACCCGCTCCATTCCAAACCTCTTCAGAGGAAACGAGGATTAACAGACAAGAAAAGGAAAATAGAAAAGTGTGGTTTTATTGCACAAAGAGATCAGTGTGATTGACAGGATCAGCGCTGGGCAGGAATGATTTACCATTTATTCAACAAGAAATAGTTAAAGCAAAGGCATCTGGACTTAGTTTTCATTTATGTTACACATGCTTTATGTTTTCCAGAGAGATGCAGATCCTCCAGTGGATCCACCACATGACTGTGTTTGACCAATCAGACGTGGCCACATGACTTTACAGAGCCCATTATTCATTCACTCCACAGTCACTCACTGGTGGTGGAGGCGTGGCAGCCATTTTGAGCCTCCAAACACACACTCATTCATCACCAGAGCCACAGACACTGGAGGCAAGGAGGGTGAAGTGTCCTGCCCAAGGACACAACGATAGTATGAACTGTGGGGAGAGGGAATCGAACCACCAACCTGTGATCACACATTACAATCAAACAGACTCAGACCTTGAGTCATTTTTTGGAGGACTGCTTTTTACGTCTACTTGAGTAAACTCTTACTTGAGTACAATTGTAGGCTCCTCTGACCAGGATCATTCACATACAAGCTTAAAAAATACCTTCAAAGATTATATTGAGTTATTATACATTTCTTTTTTAAATTGTTATTACTATTTAGTATTTAATGTTTAAGGCACACAAATAAATGAGCAACACAAAAATAATACTTGCTGTTATTTAATACTTCATACAATATTCGACAAACACTATATTAACAATGACACTTTATGTGAATATTTTCAGGTGTAAATGTTAGTCTAATGTTTGACTTTTTCAAAACATTCACCAAACTTTTTACACTCCATGACTTTTATAAAATCTGCATTTTTAGATTTCCATGACTTTTCCTGGATTTCCATGGCCCTGAGAACCGTGAGTTCAACCTTTAATGATCCTCAGACCTAAGTGTTCACCTTAATGACCAGCTTCATTCACTAACTATCTCTAATTATCACATTGGACGTGTGTTTTTATATTCGTTGGAAAGTCACGTTATTCCCAGTGGTCTCAGTAAAACTGGAGTAAACCCTGAGCAACCTTAGCTTTGGTTTCGTGCCAGTAACACTTCCTCTCGGCGGTTATCAGTCGAGCGGTGATTACAGGTTGTAGTATTCATGGACCACGGCCAAGTTTCTGTGAAAGAGAGACATTTAAAGACCGTCTCCTGGAAGTAAACAGAACACTGGTCTGTACGGCTCACCTTCTGCTGCACCTACAAAATAAAAGCATGTTTCTGTTCTCTTCACTTAGACAAAGACACACAGATTATGCTACTTTTCCGTAACTATATTTAAATAGATTTGAATTCAAGATGTATTTTTGTGGGTTTTTTATGTGAATTAAGTCTGGATAAATCCATCTTATTTGTGTTTTACTGTTGTGTGTGTCTTTAGAGTTTTACCCCCTTCTGTAAAAACTACCCATTTAATAACGTTCTCTTGTTGTTTGCCTTTTTGAATCATGGAGACAAAATGGAAAAAGATAAATGACCCTTTGAAGAGTCCTCTCCTAATATTCTCCACATTTAAGCATTCTAGTTCAGAAATTGGCACATTATTGGGACTTCACTGGGATTAAAAATTAAACACATGAAAGTCTAAATTATTCATGTGTTTTATTTGGGAATGCTGTGTGTGCTGATGTCTATTGGTTGTGATTGTGGGTTTTATTTTCAAAATCAGGTTCTCAAAGTCGTAGTGAAAATGTGGGAATTTGCAAAAGTGAAGCCCTGAGCTCAAGCTCTTGAAATGTTAAACTAAATGAAAGTTACTTTTTAAAAGAGAGTGCAGCTTCAACAGCATTAGGCCCGATTCCAGTTCTGTCCCTTAGCCTTTGTTTTGTGCCTTCACGAGAGACAAAGGGGTTTCCCAAAACTCATTTGGTTCATGGGCTGTGCCCCTCCAAAAGGACATTTTCAAGGACTTGAAACCAAATTGTAAGATAATACAGTTCACCGGCAGCGAGACGTGGAAATGTTACTGATTTGGGCAAAAATAAAGATTTAAAATTACGACAGTCCTTGATCTTATTAAACATCTGTGCCCTACAGCTGTGTGTCCCAATTCTTAGGGTTAACCTATAATCTTAGCCCTACCCCTTACCCCTTCATTTGGAGGAACATGGGGTAAGTTTGAGAATTGGGGGTTGGGCCTAAGGTGCAGGTGTCTCTTTAGGTGAAGGTGTGGTGTAAAAATGACACAAACAACACAAAGCAGTGTGAAAAGAGCTCGTACAAACAAACTTCCATTCCTTAGTCCTCAGCAGACCTTTGTATCCACTTCCTGTTGTTTGTAAAGGTCACAGGTCAGGCGTTGCTCAACAGACAGAGGCCCTCGACGTGACCCACTGACATATTTTCCCGGTCTCTGTACTTTCTATTTCTCAAACTCTCGGTGTGTTTGTGTGAACAGGGCTCGGCTCGTGACAGGATCATAAAGCCGCTGGGTTTATCAGTGATGGATCGAGCAGGACTTTGACTTCTCCAGTTCACAAACAGACCTCCACTTTTAGCACAATACTCAGTGAACCAGCTGCACAAAGAGTAGGTGCATGAGTACATCTTTATAACCTTTAGCTCCTATTTGGTGGACTCAGGACATTCATCTACAGACCTTATTGAATTAAACTCTCTTAGCTGGAGCTCTCACTTTGTCCAAGTTAAAGGAACAAGAGCTAATACTGTATCCTCTGTTTACACCGATGCTGCTTTCATGGCTGCATAGTTTGCTACTGACTTTCAGACTTTTCCCGTTTGGTCCAAACCTTCAGGACGCCATAAAAAGCCATAAGTAAAAGCAAAATGAGCCACTAGATTAAAAAATGTCTAAAGCAATCTGCTAACGTTGACAGTGTTTACTTCAAGAATACAGTCTTAAAACCAATCAGAGAAGAGGAGCCGGCGGGGAACATCCACACTAAAACACATCAACACACTGTCTTATGTTTGAAAAGAAAACTGGTTCTTTCTTCACTCTTCCTCACTCAAACGAGTCTGGATATGAAAATGAAGGGTCACATGATGTCACCGGGACATGGGGACATGTCCTGAACTGGTTCATTCAGGTTTTGTCGTCCTACACAGCGCCCCCTGTAGTCTGACGTCATTTGAACAGCATTACCTCCCATTATTCCGGGTGATCGTCCTGTTGACTCGTTCCTAAAACTCGATCGCCTCCTTGATCGAAAGTGCTTGTTCTGCTCTTTGTCCAGGTTCCTTGTTGCAGTGGTCGGAAATTGCAGACTTTAGGTTTTCTTGTTCTTTCATGAATGTGAAAATGAAAAATGTCATGTCATAAGAACTGGTCAATAAATAAGAAAAGTTCACATCTGTGGAAAATCAAATTAACTTTTTTGCACTTTTCAAAATGATACATTAAAAACTCTTTCCATCCTTACATCCTCGTTTACTTTCCTATTTTTTCTTTACCTTTTGGACTTTTTTGGTGTCCTTTCCATTTCTGTTACACTTCTGTTTGAGAAACCATAGTTCCTTGACTCTGCTGTTTTCTACAGCAGGTTATAAATGTTGAATTCTCAAAACAATCTAAGGGTAAAGGGTAAAGGGTAAGGCTAAAGGGTCAATTATTAGCCCTTTTCATTTGACAATTTAAACATTATCATCACTTTGACCACTTTGGTCAAAAGCAAGGTTTCTGCAGGTGAACTCCTCGAACATAAGCACCCTCCTGAGCTCCACTCAGAGGTGACCTATCTGCGAGTCTATCAGGTCAGGGGTCAGATAAGGCCTGTCTCTGAGTCTAGGGGTGAGGAGGAGGAGGGGGGAGACAGAGGGAAGAAGCACAGAGGAAGTCATTAGTGTGAACGTCTGGTGTTGATAGGTCTCAGGAGGGTTTCTCAAAAGTGACCCTGTCCACACTTTTTACACCAAAATGTAGCTAATTAGTTTTTGTCGTTGACACACCTTTAATGCCTGAATGTGTCTCGTTTAGGCAAACATGTCTGTCTCATCATAGAGTGGTCAGAGATTTAACTTTATTAATCCAGAAGGGAACTTGCTTTGTCACAGAATCTCAGTTATCTCAGTTTTGTGGGAAATGTAACTTAAATCTTTCCCACGTCATGTTAAAGCCGCTCATATCTTTCCAACCCTTCAGCTGGCCTCCTTCAGCATCAGTGTGATAGAACAGACCTACAGTGAGACAGACCACTAATAATAATGGATTATTATATTGTACTTTTCTCCCAAAGGACTCAGAGCACTTACAGGTCATTATTCACTCACTCCACAGTCACACACTGGTGGTGGTAAAGCCACAGCCGGCCTCCAACCATCACCAAACATTCAATCACCGGAGCCACAGACCCTGGAGGGTTGAGTGCCTTGCCCAAGGACACGACGACAGTATTAATTGTGGAGAGCAGGAATCGAACCACCAACCTTCCAGTTACAGGACGACTGCTGAGCCACTGCGCCACTTTAGATGGATTTGAACCGGTTTTAGTTGGATTTTAATCAAATGTTTTTATCTGTACATGAAATGCCAGTTTGAGCTCCAAAGATATATAAAGCCAGTTCAAATCCAACTAAAACCTGTTCAAATCCAACTAAAACCTGTTCCAATCCAAATAAGACCTGTTCAAATCCAACTAAAACCTGTTGAAGTTTAACTAAAACCTGTTCAAATCCAACTAAAACCTGTTCCAATCCAAATAAGACCTGTTCAAATCCAACTAAAACCTGTTCAAAATCCAACTAAAACCTGGTCAAATCCAACTAAAACCTGTTCCAATCCAAATAAGACCTGTTCAAATCCAAATAAGACCTGTTCAAATCCAACTAAAACCTGTTCCAATCCAAATAAGACCTGTTCAAATCCAACTAAAACCTGGTCAAATCCAAATAAGACCTGGTCAAATTCATCTAAAACCTGTTCAAATCCAACTAAAACCTGGTCAAGTCCAACTAAAACCTGGTCAAGTCCAACTAAAACCTGGTCAAATCCAACTAAAACCTGTTCAAATCCAAATAAGACCTGTTCAAATCCAACTAATACCTGTTCCAATCCAAATAAGACCTGTTCAAATCCAACTAAAACCTGGTCAAATCCAAATAAGACCTGGTCAAATTCATCTAAAACCTGTTCAAGTCCAACTAAAACCTGGTCAAGTCCAACTACAACCTGGTCAAATCCAACTAAAACCTGGTCAAATCCAACTAAAACCTGTTCAAATCCAACTAAAACCTGGTCAAATCCAAATAAGACCTGGTCAAATCCAACTAAAACCTGTTCAAATCCAACTAAAACCAGAGAAACAAAGAAAACACAAGGAGACTCTTCAAAACCGACTGTAAAAGACACAAAGTGCTTTTTAATCACTGCGTTTGTCTTGTTTTCCACTTCTTCAATTTAAAGTAAAAGGAGGTTTTTGTTCTTCTCTTGTGTCACTTCTTTCCTTTAATCTGCCTTTGTCTGAGCTGCTCTTTACTTACGATGCACTTGAGTCTGTAAAACATGTTGTTCTTTGAAGGTATGTGCTAATGGGGCCTATTACACTCTCTGTCCCCGCCCTGCCGCTTCCTCCGGCTCTTCTCTGGGCTTTTCTTCTGTCGCTGCGTCTCTCTGTAATTAGCAGAGTGTTAAAGTGGCTGAACAGCGGTCAGGAATGCCCCGACACACTCGTAAAAAAAGAAAAAGAAAGATGCATCATAACGAGGATTCAGACAAACAGGTTCGACTGCTCTCGGAGCACGACAAACCGACAAATGAGCCGAAGAAAAGGAGACGTGGATTTAAAAAAGAGGTGACCGGAGGTGTGTTTCTGTGAAGCAGTGATGTCAGGCTCAAGTTCTCCAGGAATAAACATACCTAAACCAGGTCTAAACCAGGTCTAAACCAGGTCTAAACCAGGTCTAAACCAGGTCTAAACCAGGTCTAAACCAGGTCTAAACCAGGTCTAAACCAGGTCTAAACCAGGACTAAACCAGGTCTAAACCAGGTCTAAACCAGGTCTAAACCAGGTCTAAACCAGGTCTAAACCAGGTCTAAACCAGGACTAAACCAGGTCTAAACCAGGTCTAAACCAGGTCTAAACCAGGTCTAAACCAGGTCTAAATCAGGACTCTGTGGGCTCTGATGTTTACAGTGTGAAACCAGCGGAGCTTACAAAACTAAACCAAAAACCATTATTGTCTGTTCCTTCCTGCGTCAGCACTTAATGCATCAATGCATTATGTAACCCCCCTGCAACCCCAAACGTATTTCTGACCCCAGATCAACCCTTACCCCCTTCTAACCCCCCTGTATTTACCCAACACCACAGCCTTTTACTGACTCCTGTTTCCTCCCTCCATCCATTCCCCTGGACTCTGGTCCTGTCAGGGCTCCTCGGGGCTGATCCCAAGACCAAAACCTGGACTCAACCAGGGCTAAAGGTTGACATAACTTTTAAATGACGTTACGACAAAAAAAAAAAAAAAAAAACAGGTCTAAACCAGGATTAAAACCAAGACTAAAACCAAAAGCTCAACTGGAACCTAAAAGACTAAACCAAGATTAAACTAGCATCTAACAAACTAGCAACATGGACCAAAAATACAATTTAACCTGGATTAACCGTAAACTAGGGCTAATTACAGGATAAACCTAGACTTAACCTCCAGGTCTAATCCAGAACTAAGGCCTTAACCAGTAGTTCTCTCTCTGAACCTGGTCTTAATGGGACTTCGGTCTAATGGAGGTGGTCTGTGAGTGGCCGGAGCTGAGGTCAAAGTTCGTCCTGGGGCTAAAGTGAGGTGGACATATCAACACCTTGTCCCCTATCTGCCCCAGTCGCTGATCGATTCCTTCAGACTGCTCTAAATATTTACAGAGCGACAGCCAATCACTGCCTTGTGTCCGGCTTGTATCCGGGCGGGCTTCAGATCCGGCGCCAAAGTCGACACATTTATCACATTTATCACAGCTTTTACAATTAATTCTAAGCTGAGACGAGGTCTGGGAAGGTGGCAAAACTTAACTTAATGAGGCCTAGAGACGGACTAAAGCCAATCTCACGTACCTTCTCTGGCTCTGTTCCACATTGATGGAATGATCTAACTGCTGCTACGAGATCAGCAGATTCTGTAGCCATCTTTAAAAAAACACCTGACTGACAAACACTGAATTCTACTTCCTCTCTGTTTAATCTTTTTCTTCAAAAATAAAATAAAAATAAATAAATACATTTTCTCCTATCCTTAGCTTTGTAAACTGTGCTGGGTTTAAACTGACTAGTTTTTGGTGCACTTATGGTTTTTGTTCCTTGTGTTGTTAAAATTGGTTCCATTGTTTTCCTCACTTGTAAGTCGCTTTGGATAAAAGCGTCTGCTAAATGACTAAATGTAAATGTAAAATGTAAATTCAAAAATGCATCTAAAGCGTTTCTGTTTGTCGTTTCTTGTCTTCGAAGCATGTGTGTGTCTGAAGTGAAAGTGGTCTGGCTCTACAGCGAACAGTAAATGAATAAAAGCTGGTGGAGCCGCTGGGAGGAAGTGGTTTGAGCCCGAGACATGTTGGGACCAGCTGCTGCTCAGGTTTGTTTACGTGTGTGTGTGTGTGCGTGTGTGTGTGTGTGTGTGTGTGTGTGTGTGTGTGTGTGTGTGTGTGTGTGTGTGTGTGTGTGTTATTCAGCCTGTTTCAAAGCTTTCATACATGTGCGTGTGTTTCTACTGAGCATCTCTCATCTGTTTGAATGGCTCATAAATCAAACCAGCATCATTATTTGAAAATCTGGCTTGAACTTCACATTTAAAAATAGAACAACAACTGTATCTGATGACGTGCATGAGCTAAAATAATTCATCCAAATGCCCACATAAGGTAAATTTAACATGTGGTTATTACAGTTTTTCTATTTTAAAATGACCATTCAACATTCACCAAATAAACTGCCCGTCCATAACTCATAACACAAATACCCAAAACCCACTGCTCTAAATACTGTATATATGTTTTTATGAACATTTATTATGTTGTATCTAGATATATAATATATAAAATGTATCTGCATTTATAAAAAATAAGGAATTATTAGTGATACTATGATTATTAATATCATTTATAAATCACTAGAGATGTAATGGTTATTTTATGTTATACAACCAAAATTATGCATTTTATTGTTTATATTAAATGTTCTCATCATCTATCCTGTATTTTTAAGTTAATTCATACAGTCTATTTTAAAGACTTTAAAAAAATTGTGTAACAATTAATGCCTTTTTTGTATATGTCTAATTGCAAATATCATATACAGTATATGTTTATTTATTAATCTAATCTAATTAATAAATAATAATTACTGGAATTACTGGTGCGTGGTATTACAGTAATTTCCTATTAATTTTCCAAAACTGATGCATATTTTAATTGACAGTATTTCCCCGTAAATATTTCAGTTTATTTTTAACACTGCATTTTTTTATTCAATGCCTCTTCGTCCTGTGACACTGATTCTGTTTATGTACATTTAAGTGTTACATTCACACTTCCTGCCCTTTTCATCTGTCTCCAGGTCCTTCCTGTTTTCTCACTCATCTGTAAAAGCTCGTCCCTGTGAGTGTGTGCAGAGTCGTGGGGGGAAAGGGGGGTCTCCTCTCTTACATGTGTGTTTATGTGGTTGTGCAGAGCCAGGAGGGGGGTCTGGTGACCACTTGTAGGAAACCACAGGCCAGACAGAGCTGTGTGTCATCGGTCCTTGAAGGAGCAGCCCAACCTCCGGCTCTAACCTCCGGCTCTAACCTTGACTCAGACCTCCGACTCGAACCTCGACTCGAACCTCCGACTCGAACCTCGACTCGAACCTCCGACTCGAACCTCCGACTCGAACCTCGGCTCGAACCTCCGACTCGAACCTCGGCTCGAGCCTCCCACTCGAGCCTCCGGCTCTAACCTCCGACTCTAATCTCCGACTCGAGCCTCAGGCTTTAACCTACGGCTCGAACCTCCGACTCTAACCTCCGACTCTAAACTCCGGCTCTAACCTCCGGCTCTAACCTCCGGCTCTAACCTCCGACTCTAACCTCCGACTCTAACCTCCGACTCTAACCTCCGACTCTAAACTCCGACTCTAAACTCCGACTCTAACCTCCGACTCTAACCTCCGACACGAAACCAACGACTCGAAACCAACGACTCGAAACCTCCGGCTCGAACCTCCGACTCGAGCCTCCGACTCTAACAACACAGAAGCAGACAGCGCTTTGTGAGCAACACCAAACATCAGGAAACATCTTTTGTTTTAAACTCTTCAACTCATCGCAACTAAATGCAGTACTAGATATTCAACCAACATTTACAGGATCTTATCATGATCTTTAAGTTATTTTTAGTCTGTCTTGTCTCGGTCTCAGACGTCAAGACCAAACAAAACCATAGTTTATCATCTTTCATTCATTTGTGCGAATGGATGAAAACCTTTAGCATTTTATTTTCTACAACCAATATTGCTCTAACTTTGTTTCTTTTACTTTCCATGAGTCTGACCTGGATCTTTTGGATTCTTTTTGCTTACCTGTATATACTATAGTTTTGATCTGGATCTAGACGAGTCTGGGTCTATCTTGGTCTCAGTAGTCTCTCGTCTCTGGTCTGGAGAACAACACTAACTTTAACAGTAAAGTATTTCTGTCCAGTGTCATGTACATGTGCGACACAGGGACGACTGATGAGGTCATGAAAATACAGTTTAGTTTAGACCCTACAATCCTAATGAGAACAAGTTCAGAGCTGCACAGAGGCTATGTTTCACCTTTAAAGAGTGTCTTGTTTAAGACTGGATTAAATACAGTTATGTAGAAGTGCAGTTTGTGATGTAGAGTGAAAGGCTGTTTAGTCCGTCCCACTCACCTGTTTGGATCTGCCTCCTCCTCTTCCTCGTCCCACTCGTCTTCTTCATGTGTTTTCACAGAGTCCTGTGGTTCCTGCTTCCGTTGAGCTTTCCCTCTGATCTTTACACAAAACAGATCGGCCACCACTGCCGCACGTGCACTCTCACACGTGCACTCTCACACATGCACTCTCACACAAAAGGGACGTTAATCACCTTCACTGATTTATCTTATCTATTTTGTCCTTCGTTCTTTCATTTGATGCTTACTATTCTTTTTTTTTACAGCCAAATTTCCGGCTTTGAAATTTTTCTAGATTTTGTATTTTGATACACAGTGCGCTGTCCATTTTCTTTAAAAGAATGGCCAGACTAATGATTGCTAAATTGTTTATATTGTTCCAATTATGAATTAAGATTCAGATTCTGATTTAAATGAAACCTTTTGCTCTAGATGAAAGTCTTGGTGTCTGGTTTAGACTTGGATTTGGTGCCTGGACACTCGATGAATAGAGGACATCTTTTTTTTAGGTCTGTGAGAGAAAATGGCTAGATTTTAGTTCAAATTGAAAATGATCTTATTGTTTCCATGACTTATTTGCTAAATCTTATTTAAAAAAGAAGTTAAAAAGCCTTCTTGTTGATTAGCCTTTATTTCTAGTCAGTGCTTCATTTGACCCGGATCTTGCTGGAAAAGGATCAACAACCTGTTTTCATTTGACTCGGTTTGTTCCAGTTCAGTCTTGAACCATGGTCCCTTTGGTTGAGTTTGATGAGATTCTTAAGTTTAAAAAAGAATCTTGAAGAGTGCTTGTTATCTTAACGTGGGCCTTTACCAACCAATTGGATAAATTATGAGCGCTTTATTGAGGAGTTACAGAGACATTAATTGTTGAGAACTCATGCATAGGTTAATAAAATTGTGTTAAAAATACGATGTAGATGAACAAAAGCTTGGTATTTGTGCCTATCTTAAGCATTGTGTTCCAGAAAACCTTTTTAACCTCAGCAGCTTTCCTGAAACTGTTGATTTTACAAATTAAGCATGATTTAACCTTCATGTAAAACATATACAGAGCAAACACAGAATGGAGAAGTTAATTGTCCCAGGCCCAGAGCGGCTGTGGAAACGTCCCTGTGTCTGAAGCTGGTGTTGTGGGCCGCAGACGGACGCTGGGCTTCACCTCATCAAAGCGGTGGAAGTGTGTGTGGGACGATGCAAAGGCTGGGGTCGGAAGTCTTTAATGGGCCCCCCTCCTCCTCAAAAACCCGGATACAGACAGCTGGGTCTTATCAGCGCTCACTCTCTCCTCTCACTGCTCACGTCTCCACTCGCTCAGCTGGAACATGGTGCTATAAAGTTTAACTTTAGACACAGGGACCGTTAAATGTGCAGAATATTACCTACAACTCTTTGTTTAGTCCTGGTTTACTTCTAAGTTTAGTCCATGGTTTTATTCTGGGTTTGGAGAAGCTTTACTCCTGGGTTAGTCCCGGTGTAGTTCTGCTTTTTAGCTCTGGTTTAGACTTGGTTAAATGAAAGGTTTGGTCATGTGTCACTTCTTGGTTAAGTCTTGGTTCAGTTACTTTTTATGGCGAGTTCTTGCTAGATTTCAACTCAGGGTTAGTTCTTGTTTAGGCCTTGGACTAGAATATGTTTAATACTGGTTGGCCTTGTTTCATCTTGATTCAACACAAGCAATACACAGTTAGTTATGGTTAAGTAGCTCAGTGGGTAGAGTGGTCGTCTTTCGACTAGAAGGTAGGTGGTTCGATTCCCACTCTCCCCACAGTTCATACTGTCGTTGTGTCCTTGGGCAAGACACTTAACCCACCTTGCCTCCAGTGGCTGTAACACTGGTAATTACATTAAAACAATGTAAGTCGCTTTGGATAAAAGCGTCAGCTAAATGAATAAATGTAAGTTATGGTTTCTTTTTGGTTTAAGCCATATTATAGTTCTGGATCAGTTTCTGGGGTAAGTCCTGGTTTAGTTTTTGCCCTTGTCCTGGCTTTTCTACAAGTTTGTCCCGATTTAATCCTGACCTTCTCCTGGTTTATTTGAGATCTGAGGTAGTTAGCCAACTCCATCATCTCCAGACTTAACTTTGAATGATTGATCCATTCAAATTCAAAGTGTTTATTGTCATGTGCACAGACAGACTTCTTG
Source organism: Perccottus glenii (assembly GCA_024416835.2). NCBI lineage: Eukaryota > Metazoa > Chordata > Actinopteri > Gobiiformes > Odontobutidae > Perccottus > Perccottus glenii. The sequence goes on from CM044551.2 coordinate 2,171,440, forward strand.
ACCAGCTGCGTGATTTGAGGTGTCCAAGTGAGGTCTTCACTGATGTGGACACCCAGGTATTTAAAGTTGCTCACCCTCTCCACTTCAAGCTCCCGGATGAACAGTGGCTGAGGCGTTCTCCTCATCTTTCTAATGTCCATTATCACCTCCTTCGTCTGGTCCGTGTTGAGGTTGAGGTTGTTGTCTCTACACCATGACATCAGACATGACACGGCCACCTCCGTCTTGTAGGCTTGCCAGTCAGGAGGTCTAGGAGCCAGTCACAGAGAGTGGGGTGCAGACCAAGTGTGGACAGTTTGTGGGGGAGTTTGTGGGAGATGACCGTGATGAAGGCAAAGCTGTAGTCAATGAAGAGTATCCTGAGGTATGAGTCCTTATTTTCCAGGTGAGAGTGGGAATAATGAATGGCAGCAGCAATGGCATCTGAGGTGGACCTGTTGGGCCAGAGGGTCAATAGTGTCAATAGTGTCATGCCTTATTTACGTCACGATTGGACGACTGTAATGCACTTTATTCTGGGATCAGCCAGTCTTCACACTCTCGTCTGCTGTTAGTGCAAAAAGCAGCTCGTTTTTTAACTGGTTCCTGAAAGCACGACCACATTAGTTTCTCTAAGATGCGTTTTTGACTCGATTTAAAAATGGTCTTGCTCCGCAAGTTTTTAACAGAGTTTGAGATGTTAACCTTTACTGCCTTCTTTTATTGTATTTTCTTGGTTGGGTTAGATTTCTTTTCTAGGGTTTATTCCTAGGGTTTTGTCTTGAGTTAGTGCTGTTTGTGTTCCTGGTTCTGTGTTTTTTCTTGGCTTGCTTTTGGTTTATTTATGTTTTACTCCTTGTTTTATTCCCAGTTTAATCTTGTTTTCAAAGGTTCCCATGAGGGAATATGAACTAATTTGGCAGCACTGTTGAAATGAACAAACAAATGTGGAAAATTCAAGCATCATTAGCAACACAAATTGTCTTTAAATGTAGTTTGTGTGCACAGATCCTCTTGTAGGACCCGGACAGACAAGCTCAGGGGAAAGCCTGAAGTGGCGCTAAGCCGTGAATGTGTGTAAATGTGAAAGTGTTGTTGTTGGAGAGCTGCCAAAGAAAGGAGCTACAGCCAGATCCTTCTACATCTGCCACGCGCCTTGCACTGTTTACACTGAGCCCGTCTCATTCACAAATCACTGCCCCGATGGGAAACTGAGAACGGGAAAGTCAAAAGGCATTGTTGTCAAAACCAATCTTTGAATTACAATCTTTGCTTACATTTGTTACGACCGACCAATCATCTGATCAGGACCAGCAACAGAAAGACTATTTGGAAAAGGTCTTGGTCTTGTTTTGGTCTCGGACGTCAAGGCCAATCAAAATACAGACTGGCTTTTGGGTCTGTTCCTGGGATTGAATGAAAACTTCAATCTATTTTATTTTCAATTAAAAACCTTCCTCCTGTTTCACCAAACACTGACCTCCGTGAGTCTGGACCTGGTCTAAGTCCGGACTAACTCTGTCTCCTTCAAACACTGACCTCCGTGAGTCTGGACCTGGTCTAAGTCCGGACTAACTCTGTCTCCTTCAAACACTGACCTCCATGAGTCTGGACCTGGTCTAAGTCTGGACTAACTCTGTCTCCTTCAAACACTGACCTCCGTGAGTCTGGACCTGGTCTAAGTCTGGACTAACTCTGTCTCCTTCAAACACTGACCTCCGTGAGTCTGGACCTGGTCTAAGTCTGGACTAACTCTGTCTCCTTCAAACACTGACCTCCGTGAGTCTGGACCTGGTCTAAGACTGGACTAACTCTGTCTCCTTCAAACACTGACCTCCGTGAGTCTGGACCTGGTCTAAGTCTGGACTAACTCTGTCTCCTTCAAACACTGACCTCCGTGAGTCTGGACCTGGTCTAAGACTGGACTAACTCTGTCTCCTTCAAACACTGACCTCCGTGAGTCTGGACCTGGTCTAAGTCTGGACTAACTCTGTCTCCTTCAAACACTGAATTCAGTGAGTCTGGACCTGGTCTAAGTCTGGACTAACTCTGTCTCCTTCAAACACTGACCTCCGTGAGTCTGGACCTGGTCTAAGACTGGACTAACTCTGTCTCCTTCAAACACTGACCTCCGTGAGTCTGGACCTGGTCTAAGACTAGACTTGGACTGTTTAGAGATTGTCAAGTTAAAGGCCACAAAGTCAAAACTCTTTTTCTGAGAAAGTGAACCAAACTCCAGTGTGAACGCTCCCTGATTTAAATCTATTTGTCCACAGTTCAAGACGTGGGCGACTTTCCCAAGACTGTTGCCTCTGACAGAAAACGCCTGTGCATTGTTTAAACCCAGCTCAGATTACGCCGTTTATTTCAGGGATAAAAACAGACAACAGCACCGGAGACGAAGGCTTTGTGCTCAGAAATGTGTCAGTGTCAGCTCTCACCTGCTTTCTCTTTCTGAAATGCTGAAAAGACGAGACTTGAGCGCCGATAAGAAGGAAAGCAAAAAGAGCACACGCCCAAAATGATCACAGCATGGGTTTGACCTGACAGAAAAGATAGGCTTCATCCTCTGCTGTTGTCGGGTCACTATCAAGGACTGCATCAGAAAAGTGTAGTAAATACAGTCTTAATTATCAGTGGCATAGCGTTATTATTCAACAGATTCCATCAACAGGTGAGTAAAACCGAGAACACCACTTTGGAGTCAGTCCCTGCCACAGTCTCCAGATTTTTTTGAGTTTTTGTGCACTTCTGGGTTTGGACAAACAGCCGCACCGTCTAATGCTTATCTGTGGAAATATTTTGTGTGTTTTTTGTGAGGCAAAACCAAAACCAACCCATGCCTTAGTGAATCTATCGGACTAACGACTAACGAGCTAGTCTAACAGCTGGCAAAACCAAAAACTAAACCAGGACTGAACCACAGACTTGAGAAAGTCCCCCCACCCCACACACACACACACACAAAAACATATCTGAACAATTATGATTAAACTCAAGACTAAATAAAGTCCAACCCAGGACTCGCGTGATTTAAAACCCAACTTTTGTTCTCCTGAAGAGACCCCTGCAGAGTTTTGTCCTAATTCCACTCTGACTTAAATATAGTCCTCGTGAATTAATCTCAGAGTGATGTATGGCTGACAGCTGGAGCCACTGCTGATTATTTTTTATTGATTTCTCTTTAAACACAGTGATATTAAAGTGTGTCTGGCTTGTTTTGTCTGAATCCTGGCTTTGTCCCGGTGACGGACGAGGGTTAATTAAAAGGAAGGGGCAGTTATTAAAATCACACACTGACTCCATATTCTCCAGAGGCTTAACTTTTGGTACTTCATCTGTTTGGGACATGTTTTTGTGCATATTTCTCACTCTCTGTTTAGTTTATTGGATCTAAAAAAAAATAAAAATAAATAAAACACAGCGAGGCTTTAAAATGACTCAGCAGTTTGGGGATAGTTTCTACTTCCTGTCTTTACAAAATGGCTGTTCTCACAAAGTCCACTGTTTATGGACAAACAAATAGGAAAGAAGATTTTCATAAGTAAAACACTTTTCAGGTGTTTTTAGGACCTGAACTTTATTATTTGATTTCTTTAGTGTCCTCTGAAGCCAACTCAGAACAACATTTGACTGTTTATTTAAATGTTTTAATATGTTTCATTACAGAGAACAGGGCCATTTAGAAACCTCTTCAAATATTTATTGTTAACTGTGACATCTAACTAAACTTTGAAACCATTGCTTCTTTATTTATCTGAGTTTTTAGTTTTGATTTAGTTCTAGCCTTGTTTTAATATTTTCAGTTTGATTTGTTCCATGCGTTTCAATGCTCTCCTTTTCATCATAAAAAGAAAAGGTTTTGTCCCAGAGCCATAAAAGCACCAAATCCTTCTAAAAATATTAAATATATCAGAGCATTTTTATTTACTTACAAAGTATTCTTTACACCTTTCTACTGTCTGACACTGAACTTGGTGTTAGAAGTTTAAGGCAAGTTCAGTTTGATGAAATGTCTTTTTTATTTATCAGAGAGGAATTGGTTTAACTTTGATAAATAAAATAAAAACACGCAGGTCGCTAGGATTGGGAGAGAGAGAAGGACTTTTTCTCTTCTGCTATTCTGTGGCTCTGGCTTATTATGTCTTGATTTTTCAGATTGACAGCCAAAGCATTTTGCACCAATAGTTATAATGATGCCACTTCTTGAGGATATTTAATTAACGACTTGGGTTCAGAGAGCACTCGGAGGTGAACAGTGGGCTTGGGCTCCAGAAGTCTGCAGCCAGAGTCCGAGCTGAACGTTAATGTGTTGTCTTGGTCAGCAGCATGGAGCCAAAGCCTTCAAATCTAATGTGTTTCTGGGTTAAAGCCGTGGTCATCCGGAGGGTCACACTCAGGGTTGGGACCTCTCTGGGTCAACGGGACCAGGGGCTAATGATGCCAGTGGTCAGTTTTGGGCAGAGCTGCCTCAGGGTCTGGGGGTCTTATGGAGGTCTTATGTGGGTCTTAAGGAGGTCCTGGAGAGGTCTGAGTTAGGCCAGGTCAAAGTAAAGAAAGTTCAGACACTAAGATGGGTTTACAGTTGTGCGTACACGTAATGTCTGTGTAGCTAGTGATGCTAATGTAAAGTCTGAGTGTGACTACTCTTTTAACCCAAAAAACACAAAATGTGTGGCTACAAAATGCTGACCAAGACGATACATTAACGTTCATCTCAAACAAGCCTAAACCCACTGTTCACCTCCGAAGGCCCTTTACCCCAAACTGATAATTAAACATTGCCAAGAAATGGCATTAAACTATTGGCTATATAATGGTTTGCCTTCAGTCTCTTTAACATCAAGAGTATTAACTGTTTATTTTTTAAATTAGTGCCAAATCGAAGCGTTCCTTTCCTACAACGACATAGGAGCCTGTTTGAGGACATCTTGGACGTCCCTCTCATTCATCGAGCCAAATCTGCAGAGGGCAAAGGCTTTTATTATGGAATGAAAGAAAACTACGGCAGGTGCCTGGTTTAAGTAGCTCCAGGTGCAGAATTTAAAGTTTTTATTCAATTTGAGAGATCTTTTTAACCAATAAACATTTTAGGTCGTGTACTCCTGGCAGTCGAGTGACATGAGACTGAATTGATCTTTTTCAAATATATTGGAATCAAACCTGCTCCAGACCCTCTCTCCTAAAGGTCTAAATCAAGAGGACGACAGACACTTTTTATAATTATGTCCATAAAATGGGTTTGTATTATAAAATTATTTAAATAAAGAAATTAACAACCGAAATTGTTTTTTAAAGAATTTACCAAAAAAAGGCCGTAACAAACATAATGTTGAAGATAACTTTTGTAAAACTCAAATAAAGATGTAAAATTTTAATATAAGCTTTCCAATTGTCACAACCTTTGGCCCCTGAGAGGATTCTTATCCACCCTCGCAGCCCCTCACCACATTGAGGTCTATAGGATGTTTTTGCCGCTATTAATTCAATGTTGACAAGCTGAGTCTAAGGACAGCCAATGGGAGCAAACCTCTGTGAATGAGGGCCTGTGATTGGACAAAGCTTATACGCTCTAATCTTAACTTTTACATTTCCTTAAGTCTAAACTCTAAACTTTTACAAACCCACCTACGTCCTGGTCCAGATCGTGCTCTGGACAGTGGTCAGTTTGTGGCTGGAGGGGTCTTCGGGGGGGTCTGGGTGGGTCTTGAGGAGGTCCAGTCTGGGCCAGGTCACAGAGTGATGGATGAGGACGGGGCAGATTGTGGCAGGTGCCCAGCAGCCCCCGTCCGAGGCCAGAGTCAGCGCGGCTTAATCAGCACACGGCCAGGACAACAGCAGCATTTAACACGTCCCTAATGAGAGGTCAGACAGCGTGGACACTCAGGGGACACTCGTGGGCTGGTTTTAAAGTGATTTATGAGACATTTACAGCAGGACAATAATTAGCTTTTGTAAAGAGCACGTATCTTATTGTGCAGCAAGTTCTGTTTCCAAAGGGTTTGTAAAAGTTCATAAAAAACATGGCTGCATTTAAAATGAGTGATGATCAAAGTTAGAGGAACAACACAAAGCTAAACATTATCAGAAGGGGGCAAACAGAATTAAAACCCGGGACTAAAAATGATGAAGATATCAAGGAAGGGGAAAAACTAAAAAAGCCCAAACCTCTGCAAAAAGTGCTGGTTTAGTAAAAGTCAAGACTGTTGTTGATTTCTAAACTCCAAAAAAAAAGTCCAATAAAAAAACACAAAGGGACAACCTGTCCTGTGGTTCTTTCTGACATCTCTCTTTTTCCCCACAGCTGAGTTTTTTGGAGTTACCCTGATGGAGGCTCTAAGGACAGGGGGTGTTGTCTGGTGCAGTCTGTGAAGCCCTCTGAGGTGACTGTGGTTGTGATTTTAGAAGAACTGTAGAAGAAGAATAAAGGTTATTGTCTTGTCATACTACTCCTGAGGAAATGTGTCTTTTCTGCACATTGTGACGTTGACAAAATGCAAAAATCAATGACATTTTTGAACTTTAGAAGCAAACTTTCTGTCGAACACTGAGACGAGTGTCCATCTGTTACACACCAGACCGGTCTCTCACAGATCACAGACAAAACTTTATCTCTAATGTCTAATGTACCAGTCTGACCCACACAGTGTTGCTCTGCGATTGATCTTGTGCTTGTGTCCGTTGGGATGTCCTTTTGTCAGTTGAGCCCCTGTAGCCCCCCTGAAGGCCCCCGCGGTGCCCCACTTAGCCCTGCTTTGTGCTCCACTCTGCCTCACTGAAGCGGCGGCGTGTGGCGCTTGTGGCTGCGGCGGGTGGGATTTACGGCTCGTTTTGTGGCGTGTGCCTTCGTCTCAGATCCACTCACAGCAGCTGTTCAGACACAGGCTGGACAGGACTTTACCGTATTTACATTTGTTTGGCTCTGAACGTCCTCTAATGACTTGGAAATGGACGAGGACAGCTTCAGGGAAAAGTTAGTCTTTAAACCAACAAGGCGTTATACAAGCTGTTTCCTGTTAAAGCTCAGTGACAGAGGTTTATTTTAATTCATTTAACCTTCTTTATTTTCTTCTTACATTTTTGAATTGATACAAACCCAAGTCCTTGTTGTGGCTGCAGTCTGAGTGAATTACATTTCAATAGCCCTCAGTTAATCACATTTGTCACCTTTTAATGGTTTAACACTTTGGTTCTAAAGACCAAAGTCACACAAACTAATGAGTCCATTAACGGTTCATTTGGCCAAGGCTGGAGTGTTAATGTTGACTGTCCCACTTCCACTTCCTCCCTGTTCCATGTCCTAACTATAATCTGTCTCATTTGTCTCACTTTTGAACAGTTGTCCTTAGTTCCTCCATTTTTACAAAAAAACAATCACTGTAGGAAACTCTAACTTCATATGAAGATTTCATAAACCGGGATAAACTAGACTCACGGTTTTGAGAATGACACTACCTGGAGAAATCCAACAGAAACCCTGACCCTGTAGCTGTATCCTGGTTATTTCTGCTGATGAACTAAGCATGTGCGAAAATAATCATTATTATTTTTATCCCTATGCAGCAAATAAACCATGTCTGTTTATTACTTTTACATTAATGCGAGTTAAATGTGCTGCTGCCTCTGTCCCATTCAGTCATAATTATATCAGTATACTATATTGTCTCATGTGTCACCTTTTATATGGTGTCTTTTTGGAAAAATTTAAAATATTTGGTAGCACTTTACATCAATTTACAGCTTGTTAATAGCATTATAATAGTGTGGAATTTTAATAAATGGATAATACTATGTATTTATTTTATTTATTTTATTTGGAGGAGGCCAAGATGGCATTAAAATGTTGTGCATTATCAGGATAAACTCAGGACTCCAGGGACTGATGTTGGCAGGTCTCAGAGGGGTTTTAAAGTGTGTATGTTGGTCTTTCATGAGCAGCTCTAGTGTAAAATAGTAATTATGGTTCAGTGGTATTGAGTATTTCTCAGGCCTACATGAGTATTTACATGGTTATATTAAGTCTGTGGCAGTTCTCAGTCATCCAGGTTATCTCAAAGAAAAGCTTAAAGCAAAGTTATCTGGACTTAGTTTTCACTTTGCTTTAATCTTTCTTTTATGGTTAAATTGCGCAACATTTTTTTTTTACATTATTGAATAAATAACCATATTTACATTTACATTTACATTTATTTATTTAGTATTACATAATTACTCCACTATTAACATGTTATTACTGAGCTGGAAAATAAAGTGCAACCAAATATTTGACTGAATATCTGCTTTAGTTTTACAGCAGTTGTGCTGGGCCTGGACCCAATCCTTCAAACAGCACCAAGACCAAGACCAACATCCAAGATCCAAGACCAAGACCAAGACCAACATCCAAGATCAAGATCCAGACCAAGATCCAAGACCAAGACCAAGACCAACATCCAAGATCCAAGATCCAAGACCAAGACCAAGACCAACATCCAAGACCAAGACCAAGACCAAGACAAGATCCAAGACCAAGATCCAAGACCAACATCCAAGACCAAGACAAGATCCAAGACCAAGATCCAAGATCCAAGACCAAGATCCAAGACCAAGACCAACATCCAAGACCAAGACCAAGATCCAAGATCCAAGATCCAAGATCCAAGATCCAAGATCCAAGACCAAGACCAACATCCAAGACCAAGACCAAGACAAGATCCAAGACCAAGATCCAAGATCCAAGACCAAGATCCAAGATCCAAGACCAACATCCAAGACCAAGACCAAAACAAGATCCAAGACCAAGATCCAAGATCAAAGACCAAGATCCAAGACCAAGACCAACATTCAAGACCAAGACCAAGACCAAGACAAGATCCAAGACCAAGACCAAGACAAGATCCAAGACAAGATCCAAGACCAAGAACAAGACCAAGATCCAAGATCAAGATCCAAGACCAAGACCAAGATCCAAGCCCAGGACCAAGACCAAGGCCAATACAAGATCCAAGACCAAGATCAAGACCAAGACCAAGATCCAAGCCCAGTACCAAGACCAAGACCAATACAAGATCCAAAACAAGAACCAAGCCCAAGATCCAAGATCCAAGATCCAAGATCCAAGATCCAAGACCAAGACCAAACAAGATCCAAAACAAGAACCAAGACCAAGCCCAAGACCCATGTCTGAGAGATACTGCAGCTGTAAACTCATGGATTCATAAAGGACCTCAGATGTCTGCTCTGGGAGATGCAGAAAAAAGAAACATGTACACTCATCAAATACACATTACTGTCTTCTCATAAACTCCCTGCATTAACATTTCCTTTTATCAGTGTCTGGTCTTGTCCTAATGACCCTGAGTCTGCCCCCTCCTCCAACCTCCGAGCTGTTAAGTGTGGGAGATAACAGGAGGGAAAGTTGTGTATTCAATCTCAAACAAACTCAGCAGCTGCAGTTAATGAAGATACGTTAGCTCATTAATCGTCTCTCCCTGTTTAACTCTGCAAACAACGTCAGCTGCTGTTCTCAATACACTGCACGGAAGTCAACGGCTTCGAGAATAAGGCCTTGATTTGATTGGCTCATAGGTCCTATTTGACTTTATTTGTGTATATTGGTGTTCAGAAGGCCCACAAAGAGGTTGAACTGTCCTGCAGGGGTCATGTTTCTTGACTGATATAATCAGTGGGACAATATAAATGCCCTCAATTATGGTGAACATATTAACGTTAAAGATTAAAGAAAACTAAAACAAACTAAAACTAAATTTAGGGTTTTACCTGTAGTCTACTTATACATTTCTGAGTTTCTCTGACAAATGAGCAGACAATTGAGAGGTTTCTAAGACGACAGAGACATTTCCCCGGCCGTCAGACTGCTTTAAACCTTGAGACAGCGCAGATAAAAGCTCCACAAACAACAGCGTACTCTCTATTAAAGACAGTGTATTTACAGCTGAGTAACGGCTGTGTTTGTCCCGAGGCTGTGGCTAATGGAGACGTGCGCAGGACGGGGGGTACCCTGACATCACTGTGCTGTTATCTGTGACTCATTTCCACTCTTTTTACCGGAACAACGCTGGAATAACATGGTTTTAATAGCTACCTGAGTCTGGGAAGCCTCCGGGTCCCACTGCTTTCTCCGATTTCCTCCGCCTTCTCGCCAAAGTGCTCCATAAAAGTAGATTTATTCTGGGTCCAAGCAGGGTTCTCTGGGATTGTTTGAGTTTGATTCGTGGAGTGGAGAAGACTCCGGATGACAGATATAAGCCAGGAAAACAGCTATTAGAGGTTTTTATACGTGACGTGGGTCTCTCTGGACGTTTGCGGTGGTAAAAGTCAGAATAGATCATGTTCCCACAGAGCACTATCTCTAAATCTTGTCTAATGAGCCGTTTTGTTTAACTTAAATACCACTGTTGACTTTTCCACAGATTCTTCAGATGACTCAGACACTTCATGTTTTCACGAGAAATAAGTGTTATATTTGTGATAAAGTGAGGATATGTCTGTCCCTGTTCCTGCGCTTTTTCAACAAACAGAGAATCTTCTGTATTTTCCAAACGTTAAAGGGTTAAACACTGATGAAGCAGAACCAGCAGCAGGTTCATTTTTCTGTTTGCATTCGTGTTTCTGCAGTTTTTTTGGGAGTGTATTCAAGTATAAACTTAACTTTAGTG